>OZ026511.1:5208969-5818711 GCA_964019985.1 Aurelia sp. 4 Dawson et al 2005 | reverse complement strand
TTTTGGGAATTCTTCAGAATTCTTGCTTAAAATTCTCATGGTTTTTCAAGGCCATACATAGGGAAAGGGGGCAGTTGCCCCCCCCCAGAAATTTTTAAAGTTAAGTTTTTATTGTACAATGTATGCCACATTCCACTTCTGAAGTCATGCAACTATTCAACTTACGAACAACTTATATACTGTATGCTAAATAGTATCACTTAATCAGATAAACTGCACTAATAAATGGACTGCTGTCCTTGACTGTTGCCATTAAAATTAGGTTTTGGAAGTTATGCTGTGTAAATACAAGCTGAATTTTGGCATTTGTTACATTGATGACTGGTATGAAGCAGTTCAGTTAAATTTTTTACATCCCTTCGTTATTTCATACTTCTAAATAATACAGTAACAGTTTTGTTGCTTGAAGATTCGCTAAAGATCATTTTTCAGTAGATTACAGGAGATTAGTTGTACCCTTAGTGAACACAGTAAATCTACCATATGTCATTGCAAACCAAGTGCGTGAGTAACAGTTGGTACAGTGAATAACAACACTGGTAGGTCACTATTGCAATACTTTCTCAAGTACAGTAGCTGAACAGTTGCGCAGGCTACAACATCTAATTCTAAAATAATTTGGATGAGATATATAAATCTATGAAATTTTCAAATAAATGTGAGGGAAGACTTGGTTCTTTGCACAAGGAATGCTATGAACGGTATCTTTAAATACTAAACCCACAATAGCTTTTTAAAGCTGGAAATCAACACTATTTAACTTACTATTTTGAGGAACATTCGCTACAACTTAAAGACAAATGAGTATTTAAGAATTATTTGCAATGATCCATGGCAACTTGGGTTTGCATTAATTATCCTATGTTTCATTGTGTAGAGCGAATGTTTTGCAAAGAAAAAAAGCGAACACATCCCCATCTGCTCAATATTGTTGTTGCAGTAGTTGGAGGCCTTATTTTGTTGAGCCCCTTCTAAGTTATATCTCTACCTGCATCGGCTCAGCTACTGCCTTTCTAGAACTCATAACCATGGGATTAATGATATATTTGTTCTTAAACAAGTTTTCAACCACATTTTCAAGTGATTTAAAGGTGCAGTCTTAAACCTCACTACCCTCTTTCTTTGACTTACTTCACCATAAATGTTGCAACATTCACTGCCCCCTGCTGACATTTCCTGTGCACGGCCTTGTGGTTTTTCATACATATCTCTTGCTATTCACAAGAATTCCTTGAAACTTTCTAGTCATATAAAGTGCACAAGTCATTACTGCACATGTGAAACATTAGTCATAAGTGTGTATTTCAGAGGAAAACTGGAGACAAATGAGCCATTATGCTGCTGCAATTTTGAATCAAAGGTGCACATGCAGTAGATCTAAAAGGTTTTCACAGCCCCATAATAGCTCTTGTGCACTGAAACAAGTGAACTTTTTAACAATCTCCTTCTTCCTGAACATAATTGAATTGTTTACACATTGCCATTCTATGATTGACTCCTCCTCAAGCATATTTGACTCCTCTCAAGTAAGTTCTTCTTATTTTCCAATGAAAATGGAAGAAATTTTTGAGCTGTTTTGGCCTTTCATTTATTCTAAACATCTTCCTTTATAGTATCAAATGAAAACAGCATTGAAAATGGCACAATTTGAAAATGGCATTGACAGGTTCAGTGAAAGCTCTTGAAAATGGATCAATATCATTGCATATTCAAAGGAAGGTACATAATTTTATGTCTCTCTTTGAATCCCCAACAATTTCTATCATATTCCAATAAAAATTTTACAAGAAAAATTACTGATTATCCTACCTACAAATTACTCTATGGAACATTACAATGATGATAATACCACAGGGAGCAACAGACCATCACAACCCCCATGGCAAATGAAATGAAAACCACATGCATCAGGAAAGATGCATCACCCACCCATGAAGCGGCACCCAAGAGTCACTATCCGATTCACATGACTTAGTCCAAATTAAACCTGTCAAAGAGGCTGCAACAAAATTTGTCCATGCCTCAGTTAAGGAATTAGAGGTCAGGATTTGGGACAAATTGGGTATGTGACCCTGCACCATGACTCCCTGAGCAAGCAACACCTCTCCCCCGTCCCATCCATTATGTAAAAATACACATAGATACTCCAGAAGAAACAAATCTACCATATGGAACCTAAATCTACTATCCATAAAAATGTTGCTCTGTTTTCAAGTGTTTGCAGGGAAACGTTTTGTGCAGTTATAAAACTGTTTCATACTGTCTTATTTTGAAAGGGAAGGTCTGAGTTTATTGGCTGATTTCAACCAAAGGATATTAAACAAAAATCAAAGGAAGAACTGTATGCTTACTGAGTTCCTGACACACAAAAAGGCACTCTCGCTCCATCAACTAAGACAATATTTTTGCCACCTGAAAGGAAAGATCATGCTGTAGATTTCAAAATTCAGTAAGAATCACACAAAATGCTGGCATCATCTACCCTTTCTTCATCTAAATATCTTTCATACATGGGGTGTACCAAAAAATTGTGTTCTATTAACATGGCTTCTGCAGGGCTTTCACATTCAGAAATTAAGGGGCGTGACCAAAAACTCGCGTGAACTGTGTGGGGGCGCAAAAGAAATATCAAACAGTACTAAAGGTATGTGTCATACTTCCCAAGACCCAGTCAGTGAGACACTGACATACACAGATCAGCAAACAAAAGCTGCTTGAGAAGTCTGACATCTAAGACAGAATGAATCTCGGAAGAAGATGGCCTAAAGATGAGGCTGATTTAATTTGAGTGGAATGAGCAAACAAAGTAACTCAGCAGCATCCAACAAATAAAATCAGCATCAGGGACAGGTGTGTTTTAAAACAAAAATAATTTTCTCTACAAAGTTTCTGGTGTGAACTCCCCAATGGGACATCATTCTCTTCAAGGGAAATATTTTATTACCGGATGCGCAATCACAGGGAATCCACTGCTAAGATTGCTCTCTGAAAGTAAAATCCGACCGTTTCCTTCGCAAATGATAGATCCAGATCCGTTTTTTGTCTCTTTCATCAATGATCATATGATATGAGCGACTTGAAGGTTGTCTTTGCTTATTCTCTGCGATGGCGCGGTGTGGAGGAACAGGAAGTGCGGAGGCAAAGATCATTGATGAAAGAGCCAAAAAACAGATCTGGATCTTTCATTTGCGAAGGAAACGATTGGATTTTACTTTCAGAGAGCAATCTTAGCAGTGGATTCCCTGTGGGCTATGTGGTAAGGGAAAGACAAAATGCTGTAAATGACTCCTTCAAAAACAGCACTTCTGTTGTTAACAAAAAAAGAGTTCTAGCATTGCATATAAATTTTCCACAGTTTTAGAAAGGTTAATAGTGCTGTTTACTGTATCTATCAAAGAGCACCGCCAACCCTTTAACAAGTGTTGAGAAAATTTGAATACAATGCTAGAACCATTTCTATGAAGATTAATTTCTTAGGCCTTGTTTATATGAGCAAAAACACCTCACCTGCCAGACCCAGGGCTGACAGGCAAGGTAAATTTCAGTCACTGTTTATATGAGATTTTTCACCTCACCTGTCAGCCCCGGGGCTGAGAGCCAAGGTAAATTAAAGTCTCTCTTCCACGAAATCAGAATGAACTGACCAATTAGAATCAACGAATAATTTCATTTCAACTCACCATACCGGTGGTATTTTGTTTATATGGAAAAATTTCACCTCATCCAGGTGAGATTCCACCTCTGGTAAGGTGGGACTTCACTATACCGGCAGCGCTGCGTTTGTCATGTAAACGCGAAATGAAAAAACAAAGGATTCTATTGGAAGGTGGAATCTCACCTCTCAGCCCCGGATTTGGCAAGTGAGCTGTTTTTCCTCATATAGACAGGCCCTTAATTTTGACATTTCCGGGGAGCAATAGGAGTGCTGTTTTCAAGCAACCATCTATTTTGGTTTTCCTCTGCTGCAAATCTGCAGCCATTTATCAGAGAGACATGAAAAGGTTCTAAGCCTAAAGTTTTAGCCTGACATGAGCAACATTATTTGTATAATGAATCATGCAATAGACCCTTTCACGGTAGATCGAACGGGGGATTCGAATGGAGTTTTCCAGACCATACGGCGTGAAATTTTGGATTTTAGAATTTTTTGGTTATCGTCACATATTGCAAGATTTCTCTGGGTTAACTTATTGGAACCTGATGAAAACTTAACTGGACCTACCTGAGTGACCAAGGAACGTATCTTTTGTTTTCGTTCTTTCTAAACTTTCTCAGAAATGCTGAAGAAACTTCGCAAACACCGACGACTCTTTGCTCCTTTCACAAAACCGCTGCCAAGGTCCAGCGACCGCCCTAAACCCTTTCAGCAATAAATTCTGTGCCGAGGCAGCCATCAACTTGATTTCCAAAATGAAGAGTCTTTATACATTTATGATGAACCTCTGAAATTTCCACCCTTCGATCTCTCGTCATTTTTGCGAAATTTCCCGTTGATTTCACTCTTGCTGTGTTTCCAAGAAGGTTCGCCGTCACAAGCCGATGACAGAAAAGTTAGCTTGTCGTAAAAGGGATCGGGGAAACCCTTTCATCTGGGACGGGGGAAACCTATCCTTTCCTTTCATTTAAATGTTGAGGTTCTGGTATCCAGGGTAGGGGAAACCAAACAGGGGCGAATATGTAACTTGATGAATCAGCTGACAACTTCCCGCCAAATTTAGACTCGGTCTCCAAATCATCATCTGTATATTTGCAGTGGGTTTCGTCCCTTTCATCAAGTTTAATACAAATTGTGCAAATATGCTGATGTTGTGGCAAGAAAAGAAAAGAACAAGTTTGTGTAGCAGGGGCAACATGGTGAACTTTCTTATAAGAGAATTTGAGCCACCACAGAAGGTTTCTTTCAGGATTTGAGTGCTCAGTGTTTCTTACAACTATCTTACGAGTTTCATTACAATCTTCATGTTCACTAGTTGTGAGCTCGCGAATATTTAAAACTATGGTTTAGCAGCCTTTAGCAACGTTTAGACATTGCCACAATTACCTTCCTAGTAATATGATACAGGAAACAAGTGAAAATATAGTAAAACTATGCTAAGGACTACCTAATTACGATTTGTTAGCTAGATATTTGCTCATACATGTTTTTTAAGAAACTGGTTTTTAAGAAACTACTTCTAAGATAGCTAGATCTTAAGAAACTTTAGTAATATATCGGAGGAGGATTGAGAAACTCTTAAAAGCTAAATGCAAGAAAATTATAGCGATTACCGTAAAAGCTCTGGATAGCCCCCTCGATCCCCCTCCATAATAAGACCCTCTTCTCAGAGCCAAAATTTTTAATGAACCCTCTCTGTTAACCCCCCCCCATGCTTATATAAAACTCGAGTGTTTATCAAAGATTTTGAACATTCATTTGGCTTAAAACGTTTGCATGTTAATTTTGATGTGGTTTGGAATAAAACTTTGTCGAATTTTTGTACTTGACTTGTGAAAATGCACGTCGAATACGTAAGATATGGTGCAAAAAGAACAGAAAAGCCATCGCCCTTTGGTTTTGACAATAAACCCCACTCTCCAATAAGCCCCCTCTCTTTTAAGTCTCTTCTTGAGTGTCTAAAATTAGATAAGCTCCTGGGAGATTAAAAGAGCTTTCCGGGTATACCTATCGTTGAACTTTTATCATTGAGCAACAATAACTTATTGTTTATGTTTTGAACAGCAGAACACTATTATTCCTACACGTTTTTTATTTCCTAAGAAACTTTAATCAGGCCATAGTACTGAAAGTTTCTTAATTTCACATAAAATTTTCTCCATTTTAGTACTAAAAGTTTCTTAATTGGCTTCAATGCAGAATTATTCATGTGGTCGCTAACACTGCGGCAGATATGTCTCTTAACATTTAAAACATTATATTGGAATAAACAGTGTTCTGTTATGTTGAAAACACAAATGGTTAGTGACTATTGCTCAAGGATGAAGGTTCAACGATCTATTTGACATAATATCAATGCCTTTAACTTTTAAAGGTTTCTTATTACTTCTCAGACATAGTACTAGAGCTTCTTAAAATTTTGTCCATCTTAGTACTAGTTTCTTATAAACCAGTTTCTTGTAAAAAACGTGTATATGGTGTTTAATAACTGTCAAGAAACATATCTGGAGCAGTGTTAGAGATCATACTGATAATCATGCATTCAAAACATAAGAAACCCATTAAGAAACATTTAGAATCACAATGGACAAATTTTCATCCTGAAATGAGAAATTTTTAGTACTACAGTGACCTAATACATGTTTCGTATAGAAAACATATGCTGGAGTTTCTTAATTTTTAGCGATCTGAGAGTTGATATTCACGTATATTTTTATAACAAACTACCTCATAAAAATCTCAACTCTTCGATCGCCACAAAATTAAGAAATCCCAATCCTGGGGAAATAAACCTATGGTTAGAAACCAATAATTTTGTTTCTTCTCATGGTTGGGACCCGGTGACCTCGTGTCTTTCTTCGCCATAAACGTCACAGTTTAATGTAATTGTAGTTTTGTAGTCTTAAATATATTATTGTTGCTTTTAATTGATGAAAAAATGTGGTTAGAGGAAATCCTTAACATAGTTTTACTTTATTTTCATGTGTTTCATGTATCATTTTACTCAGAAGGTAGACATTGGAAAGGCTTCAAAAAGATACTTTTGAAATGTTCGCGAGCGTACAGGTAGGTAAAGATATTTATGAAACCTTTCAGAGACTCGCAAGAAATCCAAAGTACTAAAAATATTTCGTCAATTTAAATATTTATCCCTGTTTGGCTCCCCCGTCCCAGGTGAAAGGGTTTCCCCGATCCTTTTTACAACAAGGTAACTTTTCTGTCATCGGCTTGTGACGGCGAGCCTACTTGGAAACACAACAAGAGTGAAATCAACGGGAAATTTCGCAAAAATGACGAGAGATCGAAGGGTGGAAATTTCAGAGGTTCATCATAAATGTATAAAGACTCTTCATTTTGGAAATCAAGTTGATGGCTGCCTCGGCACAGAATTTATTGCTGAAAGGGTTTAGGGCGGTCGCTGGGCCTTGGCAGCGGTTTTGTGCAAGGAGCAAAGAGTCGTCGGTGTTTGTGAAGTTTCTTCATCATTTCTGAGAAAGTTTAGAAAGAACGAAAACAAAAGATACGTTCCTTGGTCACTCAGGTAGGTCCAGTTAAGTTTTCATCAGGATCCAATTCGTTGATGTGAAGAAATCTTGCAATATGTGACGATAACCAAAAAGTTCTAAAATCCAAAATTTCACGCCGCATGGTCTCGAAAACTCCATTCGAATCCCCCGTTCGATCTACCGTGAAAGGGTCTATTGTAGACAAAATTCCTCCAAAGCAACCACATTGGTGTGAAAAATTTTTTTAGGACATTCCTTGCATCGGGGAAGCAATATCAGGGAAATAAGCATATTAAAATATCTAAATTTTTTGTGACAAAGGCCTTTTCAATTTATTAGGGCCTTAAATGTCCTGAATAATACTCACCCGCTGGTCTATTTACAGCAGTTGAGACGCTGAAGCATCTTGAGGCAACACCTTGAAAATAAAAGAAGTGGATTAAGTATAATCCAATGGTTGTTACGAGATTTATCCTTGTAACATAGGTACACTGTCCTGAGATCTGCCCTGCCACCAGGGCTGATATGTGAACTCTTTGTTTTTCAATTGGAGTGGTTTTATGTATTATGGGATGTTGGGTATTGTGGCATATTCTTCATGAAGTGAAGCCTTGAGGTCTGGGATGCAAGAAAAGCTTGTCAGTTTCACAAGATACAAGTCTTCATGCATCTGTTGCCATATTTTTGTAGTTGTTAGGCTGCTGCAGCATTTTGTGTACTACTCTCTGAATCACTGATAACAAGAGACATGATTTCCCGCTATGTGATTTCTGACAAATGTCTGGGGCGGATCTAGCCCGAAATCTGACTGTGGCTGGGAGCGCGAAGCGTGACCCACAGGAAGGCAGCGAGCGTGAAGCGTGAGGCAACCGGGGGTTTTGGAAAATTTTTTGGGGCCACGCCCTTTACATCGTCGGAAAGGCCCTATTTGGCGGACTGCCGAGTCAAAGAACACCCTATCCGGAGGTTTACTGTAAAGGACGTACAGGGTCAGAATATCAAATGAGTGCCGCAGAATAGAGGAGAATGATCAAGAAGGTAACAGAGAGATGGGTGAATAATCCAGATGTTGAGAGAATCCCTATCATTCTGGTATGGGAGCTTTTCAGTAAATGCTCAGAGGGCAGTCATCACATTCTTCGCTCTACTGAAACAAACTTGCAGATACCTCTGCTAAGAACAAGCACAGGCCAAAAAGCATTTTCGTATCGTGGAGCAAAATTATGGAATGAGCTAGATAAGGAAACTAAATTGGCATCGTTCTTGGCTACCTTTAAAAAATCCATATGAGAGGTACATTATATTTTCATTTTTAGTTCTATTTTGCTCTTTTGTACATTGTATTATAATTATCTTTAATTTAGGCTTTTCTGTTTTTTTACACAGGTCAGTTTGTAATGCAGTTATTTATTACTGAAATTTGTAACCTGTATAAATATTTAGAAATGAAAAAAATAAATGAAATGGGTTGACACATGTTTTTATAAGAACTTGGACCAAGCCATACAGTAGTACTAAAAGTTTCTTAATTCAATATGACATTTGGCCATTTTAGTACTTGAAGTTTCTTAATCGGTTTCTTATTTTTTGAATGCATGAATTATCAATGTGGTCTCTAACAATGCATAAAATACAAATGGTTATTAGTATTGCTAAGGAATAAAGTTTCAACAGCATATTTGCTATAATTCTCAGGCATCCTAGTAACTAGAGTTTTCTAAGTCTTTGGGCATCTTAGTTCTAGTTTCTTGTAAAGAAGTCTCTAGTCTCTATTTAAAGAAGATAGTAAAAACGTGCAGTTGCACTGCAAATCATCTCTAACTCGCAGTTTTTTACGGTTTTGGCAAGGGGGCATTTTACTATTTGACAAGGGCCATTTACGGACTTTTGCTGGAGTTTGCTGGGAGTGGGATGGCCCTCGGCCTTTATTGGCTTCTTTCAACAATGTGTGCAGATGGTGTGCAGCTTCCTCAAAATAATCCCTTCACGAGGGCAAATTTTATATTGTTATCTCAAAATTCAAAACAGAATATCGGGAAGTGATTTCATGACTCCGGTCTTTGAAAGGTTTACTTGTTTTTCTAACAACACCTTTGATCCAACACTATGGATGTTTTGTTTCGGGCCCCTGCTGACTGCTTGTGACAAAATAGCTTCTGGATAGCAGGTCCGAAATATTTCCTTACGTGCAACGTGATGATGTTAGTGTCAGTATTTTAAAACCATAAAGCTTGCACAGAGTCTCAAGTTCTGATCAAAACCATGAACTGGAATGCAGTTCTAACTGCCATTTAACCACTAATAATATGTGATAATACTAACCTACTGAACTAGGCCATAGTTCCCGTTGCGTCAATACAAATACAACATCGTTGAGCTAGGTATATTCAGACACTGGTATATTTATGCAGCTCTTAGCATCATCCATATTCTGCGGGAATTTCACTGAAGACATTACAGAACTCCTTGTCCATTTCTTCCAAGATATTCAGCAAATTTATGATCACGCACTGTCACTGCGGGCCACCATTATTATACAGGACACGAAAGATCATAATTCTATCACATTGCACCTAGCAGGTGGAGACTGGCACACAGTTTCACTGGATTGGTAGATGGTTGCCTCATCTTAGATTCTATTGGTCTGCTGTGTTTTTCAAAATGAAGAGTGGCTTTCTGTGGCTCCCACCATTTTTCGCTTGATTTTGCCGCACGATGATTGGTTGAATCCAGGTGACCGTGGCTCAGATCTGCCAAGTGTGGCTCCCGCCAATTTTCAAATCTTTTAAAAGTAACTCATTGATTGGCTGTAAAGATTATGCAGCTGCTGTAGGACTGGTTCCAAGTTTGAACTTCGTGAAGCTTGTTCATTGAATTGAATGAGACAAGTGATCGCCCTTGAGGTTTGAGCCCACTGAGGGCAATTGTGGCGGTGATTTGGATGGATGTAGGAAAAAAACAAGTCTTGAAATCCTGACCGTGGCTTGAGCGACCTTTGCCACCCCCTAGATCCGCCCCTGAATGTGATTGCTACCTGCCATCTTTTGAGATATATATTTCAAACAGAACTTAGTACACAAACAATGGAAATAGCTGCAAGATACCAAACAGTGATCCATAACGCCCAACTTGACCTAGCCTCAAATTTTGGTATTGCTGCTCAACAGCGTTTCAGAAAAGGAATGTATTGATGAAACATTAGTGCATATTTTGGCCCAATTGCCAGTACCAAGTTTTGCTAAATTTATCTTCAGTCAGGCGGATGGGGGTTCCAATCCACCAGCAGATTTGAGTGTTGTGACAAGGGGTCACAGACTCAATTGAAGCTTAGCTATTTCTGTGATCCCAGTGCTTGGCACTGAAAACCGCAACTTCTACTTCACCTTCACCTTCTTCAATAGACCTTTTAGCTATTCTGAAAACAAATGTGGATCAAACGATATTTCATTACAATTTGTAGAATTTCCGAATGTGCACAATTGTGATCGAAGCTCTAACGCCGCTCTATCAAAACTCGCATATAAAATTGTATAAAAATATCGCTCGATCTAGGCTCTGTTTTAGAATAGCTAAAAGGTCTACTACCCTGACAAATCAATTTTTTCAATTTAGTTAATCCATATGCCTGAAACTTTTCTATGATCACCAAGGAAGTCAAGGAGATTGTTCCCAAAATCCAACATGCAAATCATTTGCTAAAAATATATCCTGAATGGTCAGTTCAGTAACCCTTTCCCAAATGGGAAATGCTGCCCAATAAACAATCTGTGGCACTTCTGAGGGTGAAGCTACATATCTCAGCACCAAGTGCTGGGGTTGCAGAAATAGCGCAGACCTAATAGAGTCCATGACCCCTTTCATGATGCTCAAGTGGTGGGGTCCTGCCAGGTACTGACTGAGGCTGCACTCCGCCTGACAGTTTTGGCCTCAAAATCAGAGGATTACACCCACCACAACTGTGCCATAAAACATCTGTTCTGTTCTTTGACTGATTGGGAACCGCTTCCCCAATACAATAGGAAACAAAAATGTAAGACTGTATCTGCATAAAAAACCATAAAGTACACAAAATCACCTCACCAATTTGTTTTATCTTTGTTGCACAAATGGGAACTTCTCCCATGAATCAGGCAACAAGCTTGTGTCAAACAAACTTCAATGATTTTGAATGGTTCCCTGTGATCTGGGTAACATTCCCCATGGACTTGGGAAAGAGTACCAAACTGACGGTTGAGATACAGTTTTTAAACAGCCTTCTCATAAACAGCCTTCTCGCTAGGATTGATTTTGAGTTCATTTGAAATTTCCAAATTTTTCACCACAAACGAAAATAGGCTTTTGTGTGCGTGGGTTGCGCAAAAAAAGCTCTTTCATTTTGGGCCTGGAAATCTGGCCGCCTGAACTTTACGGCATTAAAATAACAATGCTCTCTTCGGTTTCTCCAAGTAAGAGTTAGCGTTCATACTCACCAAACGTTTGTTGAGCTCTTGCACCCTTGCACAGACTTGTTAACAGCTTTGTAGAGGCCATGTTTGCCGAAGAAAGTTTCCCAGTGCGTGCAGTGTTCTGCTTAGGCCAAAAGTGGAAGATCGTGGACTTTGTTCCCTGAGTTATTGCCTCGCTTTCAGAATAGGACAAAGGGCGTTGTGACGTCATTGACCTTCCAGCAAATCATTCACTTTGTCTGAGAGAAAAATGAAACAGTTGATACAGAAAGAACAACAGTTGATATCGCAAAAATAGAAATGTTGCCGCAAAACAACTTTGCTGTTTTATAACTTCACAGAAAGCAAAAATGTCTCCTCATGAAATTTTGCATACAGAAAGAATGTGCCTGCTATTAATTGCTGTTTTCAAAAACGAAACCTGTCTACACTGGTCATCAAATCGCTGTTTTGAAAAGAGCTTTTTTCTCAAAGTTTAGAATCAACAAACTTCGCACAGAAGAGTGTATCATTTATCCAGACAAGTCTTCGTAATGTGCCAGGCGTCAATTTGCAGCAAACATTTTCAAGATCAGTCAACAGAAAGTAGAGATATTGATTTTGAAAGCTGGGCTAAAAATCAAAATTTTGCTTACATGACCTGTAGATGCATGGAATTGTTCAGATTATGGTTTACGATTCCTTTGTTTCAAACAGTTTCAAGGCCCAGACTTCACCAATCTATTTCACATTTTTGCACACTTTGTGATGAAAACTTAGATCAAGTGAAACGGAAAGCTTTTCCCTATTGTTTAAAACCGATACAAGGTCGAAGATTTGCCATTTCTTTCGCACTTAAGCCTGCTAAAGGAGAGATTGAGAAATTCTTAAGACTGAACTGTATTTTGTTGCCATTCGTCCCTTAAAAAGTTGACAATTTGTAAATTTCACTAGAATTTTAGCAAATGATGCCTTGAAAACGTCTCAACTGTTCATTATCACTTTTTTTATCAAGTCCAATCATCTAAGTCCTTTTTTGGAGGTCTGCAGAAATTCAGTTGTTATAAATTAAATTCAAAGCTTTTGAAATAGAAAGAGCCAAACAAGCGTTTTGGTTATGAAATGGCACCAGCCCTTTGGTGAAAACTTGCTACAAAGGTGTTTCTAATTTTTGGAATTGTTTTTAACAGCATGGGGAAATATGTATACCTTTGAGGTTCACAATTGATTTTGAAGGGAGAAACTTGTTAGAAAAGTACCATTGCTCCATTGTCTAAAAACGGTCATAAAAAAGCAAAATGGCCGAACATGGTAAAAGGATCTGTTTCATCCAGCATGCCTTGCACGTGTCGTCCCTTGGCTTGCCTTTGTTGTTGTCGCCATTTTCATGGCCCATAAAAATGGCGAAAAACAAATACCCAACTAAGAGACGACACGTACAAGGAATGCTGGATAAAACAGACACTTCAACACTGCCTTGAAGCACACATTTAGGGATCAGAATAAGACCAAAATAAAATAGATCAGTAAATTCTGAGCCTAGAAACAAGGAGTTGTAAACTGCGATCAAAACAGTAACTATGCCTCTACAGGTCATGTAAACATTTCTGATTTAGCATTTCTAAACAAGATCTGATTTAGGCCCAATTTCAAAAATCAACATCTTTGCTTTCGGTTGACTGATCTTGAAACTTTTTGAAGCACATGAACCTCTAGGTTATGGTTGATGTCACAAGTCTAATTTCTTGTTCGGATTTAGAACTGATTTTTTGGATGAAAAGGGCCTTATGGATCACATTGAGTTGATACAGAAAGAACTTGCTGCTGAAAAAGTACCAAAACTGCCGGAAAACATCTTCGCTGTTTCACACTCGCTCATGAAGACTTTGCACACCAAAAGAATACCTGCTAATATTATTTGCTTTGTATTCATAACAGAACCTTTCCAGTCCTTTTTCATCAAATCCCTAACATGAAAAGGGTTTTTTCTCACAATTTAGAATTAGCAAATTACGCACAGAGTTTATATTTTCTTGAGACATGTGTTCGGGGCAAATTTGCCACTTTTTAGAAATATGATTGCACTTACAAATAACTCAGAGATTTGCAAAACGAAATGCGTTACGTCAGCCTTCAACGTATCTTTTCGTTTGGAAAGCATTTCCGTTCTCATTCTGAATATTTCTGGCACGAGAAGTGAGTATCTGAACGGTGGTGGACAGATAAAAAATTGGAATGCTGAATAACCTCTCGCAGCGTTCGAAATTCACTGCAGGCCGTAGGGAATTTTTCACTTGCTCTTCAGTGCCAAGCAGAACTTGAGGCAAGTTGAACTCCAACGTTAGCAGATTCAACAGAAGACTTGGACCAGAAAAAGATACATGTTATGTAAACATTTAGCTTTCATAACAAGAAGGTCTTTAGCTACTACATGAATTAAACAATCACATACTAGCATGAACTATAAATAATCGCAGATCAGCAGGCAAATGGTTGGAGGAAATGTACAAGAATTTTGCGTATTTACTCTCGAGTACCGAATAAACGGGGCGGGGTGAGAATAATCGGGGGGGGGGGGGTTGGAAACGGTTCGACATAGCAACAGTCGGGGGGTTGGAGTAATCGGGGGGGGGGGCTGCTTGGAAAAATAGAAAACAGCCTTTTTCTTAGGCAAACACGTATCTGTTATACATTTATGTGAACAGTGATGTTACTGATACATTTACTTTTGAACTCTGGTTCTGTTGAATGCACTTCTTGAGACTTTTTCTTGCGTTTATTCAGAATTATGTCTAACATCATTTCATTTTTCCAAAAATTAATAAAAGGGGGGGTTGGAATAAGAGCGGGGGGGTTGGAAAATTTTTCAAAAATTAATAAGCGGGGAGGGACAATTATTCGGTACTCGAGAGTACTTTACGAAGGAGCAAGGGGGAGTTTGAGGTATTCAATCCGGCCAAACGAAACCTGACCAGAATGGGCTTGCAAGACGCAGGGAAAGTCTGTGCAACGCCTAAACACATCCATGGTTTGTAAACAATTGAGGAAAGTGAAAATAATTTCCTGTCAAGAGAATGTATCGTTGGGCCACTGAACTTTACTACATCTTCATTGGGTAGTAGGCCTCTAAACACTAATTCGCTTGAAACCTTATCAATTAATCCAAAAATAGAAGCTCTTCAAAATTTTAGAGGCATCAAATTGCATAAGAAAATATAAGATCTGAACTTATTTGCAGTAAAGCACTGAAGAGACAGCAAGGAATTAATAAGGTAAACCATTCAGTGCAGAAAAAATTCACTAACAGAGACCTTCCCTGCGTTACCATAACGAACATGGCTCTGAATTCACCAAAACAGTTTGTAACACCCGTCAAAAAATGTGTTAGTTTATAGACGTATGTTTTAAATCACTACTCATTTCAGGTAGACTTGAAGACTTTGCTGAAGAGCAAATGAAGTGCTGCTTTGAAGCAACCACTTATTTTGCCTTCACCTGCCATAAATCAGCAACCACTTGACAGATAGACTGAAACAGGTTTCAAACTCTAAGCTGAAGCCAGACCTGCGCTACTGTGCAAAAAGCGAGGCGATCAAATCTACAGCTCCTTCACATCAGGCATGCAAACGGGGCACAACTTTTTGGGACTATCTGCTGAAGTGTCAGTCTTTTCGTTACTTATTTAGGATTCGCGTGAAACAAAAGCGAAAACAGATCTGACATTGTTTGGTAGTTCTATTGCTGTGAGCAAAATCGTGGCTATTTCAGCGTCGTGTTGTAGACTCCGGATTTCTCTGATTTACGGGTACATTAAGAATACATGCGCATTTAAATCATTCGTTATGCCAGCTATCAAATCATCATTTCAAAGCACAATATCTCCTACTTGACACAAATAAAACTTTAAAACAAACCCTCAGTGTCTAAAAACAAATTCAAACTGATGAAACACGAGTTAAAAATAAAACTAAATTATCAGTGAATAAGTGATGTGAGTTTACAGTCTGCTGACTCAGCTCAAGGACGAATCTGCAAACTTGCCAGTGCTGATCATCTCCTCGTTTCATATCAGAGGGAGACAGCATATGTTCCAAACCTTTAAAAATAGGTTGTAGGCAAGGGTGTTGGGACACGGACATTTTCACGGATTATATATTTAACTTGTTTTGATCTTTGTGTCTTGTTTTCTTGCCTTGTTTTGGGCCTAAACCTATGTTCAGTTGCACACATCAGTTTGAAGACAAAGTAGAGCAGAAAACAAGACAAGAAAACAAGACACAAGGATCAAAACAGGGTGAATAAATAATCAATCAAAGCAACTGTGTCCTAACACATCTGTGTCCTGATCCTTGGTGTAAGATTCTGTGATATTTGCCTTTGAACTGAGTGGCTGCAACGAAATTTTAGCTATTTCGCTATAATTCTGCCGTTGGATTTCCAGAAATCTTTAATATTTTCAGAATCAGAGTTTTTTCTTTTTTTAAAGCGAAGAAAAACGTTGAAACAACCTGAAAATATTGAAGATTCTATGTTCTTTATGAAACACAGAATAGTTTGCCATACAGACTTTGTTTATGAATGCCTGCAATATTGTTTCTAGCAGTCTGTCACTCTTCAGGTTTATGATTTGGAAATTCCATGATGTTAAACTAATTAGAATTTGCAATTTCATTGTAAGATTTTTGAAAAGCCTAACAGTAGAGTTGTAGAAAAGTAGCTAAAGTTTTTTTTTCAAGCCATTCACTTGAAAGAAATCGGTCATAGAATTTTACATTCCTATATCTTCGCATCAATTTTAAGGTTTGCAATCTATGCTAAGGGACCCATGCAACACTGGTCAGTCCTCCTTTTAGGGCAGTTTGATTCTCGTATCACAGAAGTTTCCTGACATCACTTCATCTAGACTTGGTCCAAGTCTCGTTCGTTATCTTATTGAGCATTCCCGGTCGGATATGAGCTGCGGAACTGGAGCGAGCGGAATTTTCGTACGACCGGGTAGGCCCGACTAAGCTAACGAACGAGTCTTGAGGTAAGTCTGCATTTCATCTAGCATTGAACGAAAATCGATGGTTAATTGGACTGTGAGTTAGAATTGTCCATGAGCTGAGTGAGCAGACTGCAGATGTCATTAATATCTGAATGTTGTTGCTAGCTTTAGTGAGAGACAAGAATTCACAACAGCCTGCAAAATTATTTGTTTAAAGAAAATATGTAAGGCTTGTCGAAAAAAGGATGCAGAAACAACTCAGGCGCAACATTGTTTCTTTGACAATCTATTGCTCACGGCATGTGGATAAATTTCAATTGAATGACATATTTTCATATTTTTTGCTCTTTGCAAATCCACGCTTTCAACCTTGCACTAGTTCCAACATTGCCAATAAATTCATTATTTCCAGTTAAAGAAGCATTCGCACAATTTGCTACTATTCATCCAAACTTGAATACTTTGCTGTTCAAAATACTTATGCATTGCCAACAAATAATATTTTATAATATTTTCACAGCTCAAAATGGAACTCTACATAATGTTTTTGCATTGTAGGCAGATAGTCTGACCCTTTTTTCAAATAAGAGAGTCCTTACATCATAAACTTTATAATGGCTGTTAGATAAAAATTGAAGAGCTTTCCAACAGCCAGCATTCAAAGTGAAGGTGAAGGAGGTAAAGTGAAGTTACGCTTTTTGGCGCCACGACGTGGCATTGCAGAAGCAGAGAAGACTTCATCAAGTCTGCCACTTCTTATCATGACCCTAAAGCTGTGGGGACTCTGTATGCCTGACTGTTCTTGCTGCAAAGTCAAGGGATTGCACATGCCTAAATGAGCTATTGGTTTCTTTTTGAATTGGTTTCTCGCAACACCTTCAAGTGAGCCATTGGTTTCTTCTCGTCAGATATAAGAACTACACTTCACCGTGCAACGCTCTTCTAAAGACCCGCAACGCAGAAAATTTCTAGAAAGCGAGGTAATGCCAAGTCGTTTGATTCTACTTAAGAGAAATATCTACTTGAGAGAAACATTGTCTAATGCAATAAGTGTTTGTGGTACAGCCTATATTTGATTGCATGGCATAAAGAAACATGCTTCGCCCAATAAGGCGTCAGGTGCTCTAAAATGCAGACTGTCCATTATCATCTGTCACTAAAACCTGGAACAACACTTCTCCATACAATTCATTTAGGCATCAGAGTCATACCTAAGTGACCTAGCATTCAATTTCTTTTTCAAGCAGCATATCAAAAATGATGTCCATTTCACACTTCATGCTATTGTTCTTCATTCAATGTAGGAAACTAAGAAGCTCTTCTTTATTGAGGTCCTTTGATCTTGCATTTGCGGACCCGGAGCAGAACATTTATAAGATGAATCTGCAAAGAAACATTGTTAAATACAATAAATATTTGTGGTACAGCCTATATTCTATCGCCTACGTAGAATCTCATTCACAGCTCCCACAAAAAGAGCAACTCTCTTTCTCTCGAGTCAAAACCGTCGTGTCTCAGCGTAAATCTTATGTCAAATTTTTCTTTTTAGCTGTTCTTAACAGCAAACATATCTTGAACAGGATGCTCGTGAAAGAAATATCCTATTTGAAGAAGAAATATCCTATTTGAAGAAGAAATATCCTATTTGAAGAAGAAATATCCTATTTGAAGAAGAAATATCCTATTTGAAGAATAAATATCCTATTTGAAGAAGAAATAACCTATTTGGAGAAGAAATATCCTATTTGAAGAAGAAATATCCTATTTGAAGAAGAAATATCCTATTTGAAGAAGAAATATCCTATTTTAAGAAGAAATATCCTATTTGCAGAAGAAATATCCTATTTGAAGAAGAAATATCCTATTTGAAGAAGAAATATCCTATTTGAAGAAGAAATATCCTATTTTAAGAAGAAATATCCTATTTGCAGAAGAAATATCCTATTTGAAGAAGAAATATCCTATTTGAAGAAGAAATATCCTATTTGAAGAAGAAATATCCTATTTGAAGAAGAAATATCCTATTTGCAGAAGAAATATCCTATTTGAAGAATAAATATCCTATTTGCAGAAGAAATATCCTATTTGAAGAAGAAATATCCTATTTGAAGAAGAAATATCCTATTTGAAGAAGAAATATCCTATTTTAAGAAGAAATATCCTATTTGCAGAAGAAATATCCCATTTGAAGAAGAAATATCCTATTTGAAGAAGAAATATCCTATTTGAAGAAGAAATATCCTATTTGCAGAAGAAATATCCTATTTGAAGAATAAATATCCTATTTGCAGAAGAAATATCCTATTTGAAGAAGAAATATCCTATTTGAAGAAGAAATATCCTATTTGAAGAAGAAATATCCTATTTGAAGAAGAAATATCCTATTTGCAGAAGAAATATCCTATTTGAACAAGAAATATCCTATTTGAAGAAGAAATATCCTATTTGAAGAAGAAATATCCTATTTGAAGAAGAAATATCCTATTTGAAGAAGAAATATCCTATTTGAAGAAGAAATAACCTATTTGAAGAAGAAATATCCTATTTGAAGAAGAAATATCCTATTTGCAGAAGAAATATCCTATTTGAAGAAGAAATATCCTATTTGAAGAAGAAATAACCTATTTGAAGAAGAAATATCCTATTTGAAGAAGAAATATCCTATTTGAAGAAGAAATATCCTATTTGAAGAAGAAATATCCTATTTGAAGAAGAAATATCCTATTTGCAGAAGAAATATCCTATTTGAAGAAGAAATATCCTATTTGAAGAAGAAATATCCTATTTGCAGAAGAAATATCCTATTTGAAGAAGAAATATCCTATTTGAAGAAGAAATATCCTATTTGAAGAAGAAATATCCTATTTGAAGGCCCAATTGCACTTTCTCGTATGTGCAATTCGCTTTTCACTTTCATTTAAGACCTTCTCTACAACGACTTGAGATTGGACAAAAAGGGCCAGGAAATAATGCTTTAAAAATATGCTTTATATCTAGGGAACATTTGAAAAATATGCTTTAAAGTCAGGCGGGTCCTTGAACCCCTACATGTCCTTAATGGAAAAAATCAGCTAAGGCTTATTTTCATCCAATTCGATTCAAACGATAATCTCACAGTGGAATATCTTTTGAATTCTTTAACAAATTTCATGCCATGAAAACTTGCGCCATGAATGCAAGAAGTGGCGTAATATTACTAAAACTTCCTATGAGTACGGTCACATGACTTGGAATGGGTAAACATAAACCTTAGCAACATTCTTCTTTTGCAGAGACACTGTGAGAATTTACATTATGCTCATGCCAACCTAAGGGAAATATATACATGCTTCCACACAATCACTCCACTGTCAAAATTCATCTTACAAAAAAGACTAAAATATTTCTGCACTTGAACAAACCTTGTCATATTCGTAAATTATACTTCGTCTCCATTCTCTGCAGCATATCTTAGGGCCTAAAATGAGAACAGGCACGGATTTAATGTTACCTTCTTCCATAGTAAAAGAATTATTCCCTAAATTTGTTGATTATCCACAATATACTTGAAATGAGCAAGGAAAAGAACATTTCATCCTTCTTCCATAAAATCAGGACACATACTAATTGGGCTTAGAGCAGTATTTTAAAAAGTTACCGAAAGAGAATACTCCTACAAAGGTATAGGACCACAAAGCTGGATCGGTAGCCATAATGAAAAATTTTTAGAGAACCCATTCAAGTGCAGTGTTTAAGGAGTTTTTCCTGTAAGACAACACTGCAAACCCTGTAACAGGAAATGTGGAAATGAGCTCTGTTCAGTTGAATATGTCACATTATCTGTCACATTATTTTGATCATTGCGAATAGAAGTGGTATTTTGAAGCAACCACTTAATTCCCCTTTTTTCTGCCATAAATCAATGACCACTTGTCGTAGTTACACAAACACAGTCTTACACTCAAATTTGAAGCCTGACCTATGCAATGGTGCAAAATTCGAGATACCTGACGCTACAGCTCCTCCATAGCAGTCACATAATTGGGGCATAGCATTTTCTAAAGCATCTTATCTTAAATGAATCAGAATTCTTGGGCGGCCTGACATTTGAATATATCTTCTTTCAAAATCATAAGAGAGTGTTGAAAATCTACGAATCAAAATTACCTGTTGCAAATCAGCATTAACTTCCCCCTCTCCTTTGATGATGACTGTTTGTTCGCTTGTTCGGTATTCTGTTGTCTGCGTTGATGGAAAGTCACAAAGTTAATTTCTATTCGAAAATTAAACAAATTATGTAAAGATAACTGTGCTCTGAACAGAGCTTTGTTTCAAACGACGTTTTGGGCTTTTACTGTTTTGTTTGGAAGAAATAAAGAATGACTCTGTATTTGATATTACTGTGAAAATAATTATGTAATTACTGATTTTGAGACAGCAAACTGTGTCTCCGCGCCACGCAAACTTGACGCATTAAACGTACACCACTTAACTTGCAAATTAAACCAGCTTAAACTACTCTGAGTGATCTAATGGGGCCCTCCAAGCCTTCTAAAGTGCTCACTCAAGCAGTCTTTCTGACAGACTAAGTTACTCCAAAGAAAATTCGATTCAAGCTAGTTTCACTTCAAACAACGGCAGAGACATCAAATACATCAATCTTGGCAATTTTCAGAAGGTTTTCTGCTAAAATCGTGTCTTAACGCTAAAGTTGAGCATTTTCTGGACCCTGGCTGATGGCTATTATGAGCATGATTTTACTGAAGGCAAACTAAACGTAACACAAACGACCAAAAAGTGATTCGCACATTTGAAATTAGAACTTGAAGACTTACGACCACTATCCTGTCTAAAATGCTTATTGCAATTAATACTCACCATCGTTTTCGTTATCGTCGTTTCGCTCGTCGTAATTGATTCGTGGCTTATCATCCTTTCGAAATCCTCCTTCGTTGTCCCATCGCCACCAATAACTACAGTATGCGTTTCCACTTGGGGTGGGTGCGAAGATGTCACACTAGTCTGGGTTAGTAGATCTGGGGGAGGGGAGGGGAAATCGTCAGTTGTATCTTGTGGGGCGCTGTTTGACGGATCTGAATGGTTGATTACATCAGGGGGTGGAGGAGTTATGATTGAATTGGATGATGTTTCAGCAGGTGATACTGATACAGTATGTGTTGATACAAGTACGTTATCTGCAAGAAATACATAAATTTGTTACGTCATTATTCAAAATCCTCCAAGGCTCCGCTTACACTATCAAGGTAGCAAACGAAATCTGCATAAAACTGTACCATGATGGTCCGGCCCGTAGGAAGCAGGGAGGGGGGCAGGTAGGGCTAAAGCCCCCCCCCAATGATTTGAAAACAATGGCGATACACATCATGCTAAAGATCTATCCTGTTACAAGCTCAAATTTCAGGATATAATTTGTGGAGCAACATAATATAAAAGAAATTACTGTTTATATTAAGTCCGTACAAAATGAACACAATAGGTTTTTTGCGCATAGCAATTTGTCAAGGCGCATGCTCTCACTTGCCAAATTATTGCCTTGATATGAGCCCAACAAGTAAAGATGCCGTATTTACCGTTTACGCTATGCCTATTGAGCGACGAAGCCAGCTACCATGCCGCATTCATTTCGTAACCTATTCAAGTGAAAGTTAGCTATGCCATCATAGTGAAAACGGGGGGCCAATGATACGACAGCCAATAGCACTGAACAATATAAGGGAAATGCAACTACCAGCAGAGTCAACAAATGTATTGCATGTTTCAAGAGGCTCCTGAAAGGGGCAAAATGTAATTGGGCATTGGCCAGCATATGAATCAATCCTGAAAACATTACACGACTGGCAGGTGCATCATTCGCTTAGTTCAATGCCTTAAGAGGAAGTCCAGGTACTTCGTTAAAAGTGTTCATAGGCAGTCTTTGATCTCTTGAATATTTTGAAAATACCTGCGTTTCTAATTTTTTTAAAATGAATTCAAGAAAAGCTTTGACAAATATCAAAATCGTTGTTAATCCTGGATTAGTCGGCACAAGTTTCAAGAAAGGCAAAGCTTATGAAGGTCTATAATGTTGCGCTAAGCAAAATTCGTGCACTTTGGGGCTTTTGATTTAGCAATTTGATGACTTTGCATTTGAAACTAACTAACATCAAAAAGGACATTTTTATGTAGCAAAATATTTGCTACAACCTAAGGGATGGCGACGAGGGAGGAAACCTCGTTAGATCAAAAACACAGGGATGAAAAATAAAGAAAACTCAAAAACAAAAATTAACAACCAAGTATATCATTTTCTAGACAGTAATTAATCTAAGGTTGCACCAAGCTTAGAAGGGATTTGCAACACAGACTACACACTGCAGATTTCGATTAACAGTAAACCAGATTTCGATTCGCAGTAAACCACACACAAACCACGTAGACTACAAACCTAATGACTTGGATCTTTGCTTTAAGAAAGCAGCCAGCGTTGAATCATACTCTTTCTTTAGCCTCTCTAATTCATGATATCCCGCAAAGGAAAATCTCTTTGCTCTTTGCTGCACCTGTCCTTCGTTTGCAGGCTTTTTCCTTTTCACTTGCCTTTTAAGCTTAGCATACGACCCTTTACTTCGCTTATCCTTAGCTGCAGCCTCATTCTGACAAGCATCTTCGTTTTCAGTGCAAGCCTCATTCCGATGAGCATTCTCGTCTTCAAATACTTCGTCTTCGTCTACCATTTTCTTGTTGGTATCTTGCTGCTCATAAGTGTGCAAACTCAGACTTGATTTAGAGTACAGCTCAGCTACATTTGAATCCAAGCAATCCTTCATGTCTAATCTGTTAGACTGACTGATATCTCCCCCGTCGTCACATTCATCTACTTGCATAGCAGTAGTTTCTTTCGGTTCACCATTCATGACACTTTCCGCAGGTAAAAACTCCACTGCTGGAGTTCCACGACACTCAAGTTGTTGAATACCATCGTCTTCTTCTCTGACACGCGATGTATCAGAGAAATATGCACTTGTGTTCCTGTTTTCCACCTCTCCACTTTCAAGTTCATCCAGATTTTGACGATCATTTTCCGGTCGTTTACGATCTACAAGAAAACTAGAATCTGTGTTCGCTTGTCCTTCAGCAATATTGCTTCCATGTAGTTGTCTCTCTTCATTGATAAATTCACTCGGATCTACTTTCACAGGTTCAGTCGCTATCTCTTCATAGTCCTCCTCTGTGGATACAAAGTTTAGACCCTCGAACAGAGTTAAGGCAGCCTTGCCTATAATTCCGGCTACTGTAACGTCACCCCCTTCTGAAGCAGCAATGGCTCCCTCAATTTTCGTTGGTCCATTATTATTTTCATCAGTCTTTCCGGGGGTACCAATAGTTCCTTGCATGTGAAGTGCTTCATCGACACAGTCTATGTTATCGCTTTGGGTGACTCCTACTGCAGATTCTAGCCTGGCCTGTTCTTCGTTGTCCGTGTCTCTAGGAATTTCATGTTCGGTTTCCAAGTCAAAAGACTGGCCCACTGCAACGTCAGGCGATTGTGCAGCAAATTCATCAGTTGGAATATTACATATTTTTTCAACGCAATTTTCACACGACGATTCATTAACTACATCAATCTGGTCATACACTTGATCATAACTGTCAAACGCTTTATCAGACTGGTCACATGGTGCTTCACACTGGTCATATGTTTTATCAGATTGGTCACATGTTTCTTCACACTGTTCACAAGTTTTATCAGACTGGTCACATGATTCGTCAAACAGGCCAAACTTTTTAGCAGACTGTTCACATACTTTGTCACACTGGTCACATGCTGTAGCAGATGGTTCGTCACATTGCTCAAATGTTTTATCAAATTGGTTACATGGTTCGTCACAATGGGCACTTGATTCAATCAGATTCATAATATCAATTTCCTGCTCACCAGACTCGCCAATAGCCTGAGCCAATGGTTTGCTACAAGATTCGTCGGTGGCATTTTCAAGTTCATCAAATTTCAGTTCACTACAAATATTATCTATTTCTATAACTCCATACAAGTCCTCCTCCACAATATCACGATGTGCAGTTGGATCATCATTGTCAATATAGTCGGCAGGACTCCATGTCGGTGCGACATAATCCGGCTCATCCTGCACGACATTCGAATCTGCGAGTAACTCTCCAAGGAAGATTGGACATTCAGAGTCCTGTTCCCACCGCCGTTGCTCAAAAGTGTCTCCTTCTTCGATGTTTTCTTTGTCTAATATTATCTCTGGTGCATGGAAATTAACAACAACTACCTCTTTCATATTTGTCCCAACGTCATCTGGAATTACCCCCCGTTCCTTCATTTTCATATGCTCAAAGTCCATCATCTTTTCAAACGCTTTCGAGCCTATGAAACTTCTTCGTTGCCTCTGGACAACTGTGCCCCAGATCTGTTCAACAGCGTCCTTGTTGATGTAACCTATGAGTAGCGAGGAAAGCGGTCAACCATTTATTATGACCATGGGATTCCAGTCTCGTTCTGTCGCATCTCCTGCCTCCTTTTGGCTTCCAACTTGAGACTTTTATCGTTCTTGACTGTTAAACTGAGTTTAAGTTGTGTTATGACCACACGCCATTATGACTCGTTAAAGGCATATACTTTAAAATCACACGCTGTTTATTCTTGCACACACTGTTTTAACTGACACTACCACTCCTTTTATCGAATGCTTGTTTAAAGAGGTCTCGTTTGGAGTAACTATTGAATGATATTAGATTCAGCCAGCACTTAACCTTTAACTATTTTCTAGCAGTCATAATCGTGTGATTCCCATCCTTTTACAGCTTCGTTTACGGGCAAGGATTCCTTGTTCTTGCTTACAGCACACACGTAGTTTAAACAAAACATTACTATCATAACTAGTCAACAAGGGCCTGCCCTGTTTACAGTAATTCCTAGCTTGATTTCAAAGCAAACTTGCTTCGTAGATGGGAAAACGCTATCCCCATTTACACCCCCCCCCCCTACGCATAAGTATCTGCGTCTGGAGGCGCAAATCTCCCTAGTTGTAAAATGTAAATATTCACAAAACTGCTTTCAAGAGCACTTTGCGGTTTGATGGGCGACGCATAGCATAAAGTTCCTAAATAATTTCTTGGGGGCTGATGTTATGGCTGATCAACTAAATAAGTAAAATCGATGATGCTACTATCTTTGTCCCTAATGAATTTAGCAGAAATTTTTTAGCTATAAAAAGATTCTTTGAAAGAGACGAATATTTCCACCTCTGCAGCAGCAATGCGTAACAACAACCGAAGATAACTTGACAATGTCGATTCAATTAGAAGTGACAGGAAAAATAATAGGGTAAAGAACACTCTCGAAAATACTCCTAGACATACATAAAAAGAACACTTAACGTTTGAATTAAAAAACAACAAATCTACATTGGAGCATAAATCTAACAAAGAAAAAATGACCAACTGATGTAAAAGATAAAAACTTCTCACGCTTAATTTATAAACCTTTATTAGATGAGTGCATAATAGTTTCAAAAACCGTCATCAGTACATGTTATGGACAACAAATCTGACCGTATTTGAACCATTGTTTGCATTGCTCGCAGTCACAATTTATCTAAATGATTGTATCATAAAATATGGGGTACAAGAACTAAAATCTATCAGTTGCTTCATTTTGTTTAACTGTGTTAAAGGGAGTACAAAGACCAAAAACCTTTGCAATCGTTTGTTTTTGTTTTCGTGAATTTCGTACAGTCGGATATTCTGGAAGCTGTGAAGAGCAAGTTGTTGACTTCCGCGCAAAGCATGCTGGTCTTTGTACTCCCTTTAATAAGCCCCCCTCTAGTAGACCTTTCAGCTATTCTACAAAAAAAAGCCTGGATCGAGCGTTATTTCTATACATTTTTATACGCGAGGTTCGATCGAGTGGCGTTAGGGCTTCTATAACTTTTGTGCACATTTGAAAATTCTGCAAAATGTAGCAAACTAAAATTTGCTTCTAATTCTTTTTAGAATAGCCAAAAGGTCTATTAGCACTCCTCACTCCTCTAAGTAGCCCCACCCCTCTCTTCGAAGCTCTCCCAATGGAGTCTCATGAATCAAATAAGCATCCAAGGCTTAAAAGAGCCGTTAGAACTGTCACAGTTAAGGAGCATTATGAATTTAAACATGATATAACATGGACGCCTTAGCAGAATTTACAACACACTGAAACAAAAATGATAGTTACCGTGCATGATTACATTTTTATCATTAAATACGTGAAAATTTAGCAAATTATCACATTCAAAATGATTATGTATGCCGGGTTGATAAAAGAGGCATGTTTGAAAATTCGTTACGTGGAGAATACTCCATAAATTGGAATCAATCAAATTTTAATTGCCAACTGAAAGTCTGAAGAATTTTTTGTGATTTATCTTTTACTTTTCTGAGCATCGTAAATACGGTAAAAGCTCTAATAAGCCCCTGGTGGACTTATTCAATTTCGGAAAGTCGAGCAGGGGCTTAAAGGAGAGGGGGCTGACTAAGGAGAGGGGCCTATTCACAAAGTCAGATGACAATGACAGAGATGATAGCTTTTTAGCCGGGGGGGGGGGGGGTAACTCCCATATATGCTGGTGCCTTTTTGCGAGCAGAAAATAAATTATAAATTCGAGGCATCATTTTTGGTAAAATCACAAGTAGTCATAAATTTTGGGGTGTTATTTTAAAAAAATAGCACTTTTGGGTGTTGATTTTGATTAAATTTTACTTACTCGATTAAAATTTTGGATCGTTGTCACAATTTTAGGGTATGTATGTTTGATGGCCTGTAAATTTTAGGGTATTGTTTTTGCGAAAATTAATCAATTTAATGGTGTGATTTCAGACACCAAATAGCACACCCCCGTCACTCGCCTATTGAAGTGACCCCCCCTTTAAGTTCCTTACACTATATTTTGCGGATTCCAACACTTTTACGAGTCAACTACATATATTCGACACAGTGCAATCCCATACCATCTAAAATTTAACATGCAAGCTTGTGTGGCTAAATAAATGGACAATCTTTGTTAGTCTCTGCAATTTGATGTTATTTACGGGCTTAATAGAGAGGTAACCTATTTCAAATTCTGGCCCTGAGAGAAGGGGCTTATCAGAGAGGGGGATTGATAAAGAGGGGCGCTAAATAGAGCTGTTACGGTATAGGAAAAATTGGAACTGTGAAAATTCCCGTTTTCGAAATGCTTGGAAAAGGGCTCAGTAATTTCCTCATTTGGAAAATATGAAAATGCGTTTAGTTTCCACCAAGGCTCAGAAAGAGACTTTCCTACGGACATCATATCATAAAAGACGATTGCTTTTATAAAGATTTGATTTCAAATGCTCAGTAAACTAGAGAAAAATCACAAAAATAATTCAGCCCTTTGGCTATCAATCACACTTCGATCCAATACAATAGCTCAACTGTTCTCCGTATAACAAATCTTCAAACAGCTAAAGTTCGTTTTTTGGTCCACCCGGTAATTGGTGAGAATTATAATTTAAGAAAGTCAAAAGAAGGCAGGAGATTTAAGTTGCAGTAAATGTTGTGCAGCCTACCTACGATACATAAAAAGTGCAAACTTGGATACAAAAGTTACACCATTATAAAGTCTACAACATTTGACGATAGAAACATTACTTGGTGATGAGGAAATAATTCTCATGCATACGCTCTGACTATTTTCATACGATTTACCTTACAAGACCAGTTTCTAAGATAAATGGATTATGCTAATGCATGGGCGTAGTATACAATCTTTAGATATGTATACAAAGATGGACGGAAAATCCATGACTTTTTCCTTCAACTTCATGGTTTGAAATAAACTTTTAGCTACTAATTCTATAGTCGGACTTTTCAAAAACTTAAATGTTTTTACGGCGTATTCTGTACTTTAGGGCATTAGAGGATGTGCCGTCAAATAAATTTCTACATTGTAACCAGACGAGTGAAAGAACCAAACTGCAGACACTCATAAACTATTCTTGAAAATTATTTCATGTTTCGTCAAAAAGTTTATTAATCATGATGGTTATCAGTTTTTTGAAATTTTCCTTGAATGCATAGAAGGGGAGAAGAAAAACACTGAATGAAGATTTCAGAAAAGTCTAACGATAGAATTGTAGCGAAATAGCTAACATAACGTTTCTTTGAAGTCCTTCAGATCAAGAAATAGGTTATCGAATTTTACACCTGCCTTTCAAAAGATTTGGAGCCTATACTGTCTTCAGTTCAAGTAAATCTAGCTTTTCAGCACATCACCTGACCAACATTTTACCCTCTAAATGATCTTAAAAAATCCAAATTTCACATATTCAAATTCAACTTACCGGACATTCGACCTTGTTCGGGGGAAGCGTTCGAGTCGTAGACAACAGAAGTCGTGACAACTTCAGGTATTGGGTATTTCCTAATCTCTTCCGATCTATTGGCTTGTGCTGATTCAGGAGGACTGCTCAGTTCGTAGGCCGATGATGGGCGCTCTTTTGTTGCTGGAGATGTACGTGATTTGTCTGGATTGAAGATGACCGGCTTCGTTTTGACTGGAGGAGGAACTTTGGTCTTCTTCACCTATCATGAAACGATTAAGATACGGTAAAAACACTTTTTTTAATTTGACAAAAATGTACTCACTTACTCTTTGCAATGACTTAAGTGGTGTGCTGGTATATGATAAAATGCATCTCCCTCATATCATGATTTCAGTCGGAAAGGAACGCAAGACTGCCTGAAACGTCCCGGGTCAAAGAACTGGTATTTTCTTATCTAGGACAAAAGCAACAATACTTGGTATTGCCTTCATGACAGAAAGAATCTAATTAATCTTGATGAAGAGAACTAACCAAGTTTGATTCACAAGGGAAAATATGGCCCATTGGCCAACTACAGCACTGGTACAGAAATAAATAGGTTCTGTCAAACAACTTGGTTGACAAGCTATAATAAACCAACATATCAAATAGAAAGGAGAAAACGCCGCCCTTACCGCCTGTGGTGGTACACACTCACACGATCCTGGGTGGTAGCAACGAGCTTCTTAACAATATATTCAACTATTTTCTGACGATCTCTTAGAGAACGGTAACACTTTCTGACCGTACTTCATTATACGCCTTCATAATAACTTGTCCTAGTGGTCAAAATGGTAATACCCTGACATTCAGCAACCCGTGCGAGCTGTATCAAGGTAACCCGTTCAGTTTCCTTTATGTTTGCTTGAAGTCGTGTGACTTGACACCACAGGATATCAACAGTTTTGTTACGAGAGCTTCGGTGTTACATTCGTGTTGCATGCTTTGTTTACTGAGTGAATGAGTAAGTTACTGCTTGACACAATAACACACAATCCGTAAGCTCTATTTAAGCCCCCTGTCAAAACAAGCCACTCCCCTCGAAGCCAAAACTTTAAATAAAGCAACCTCTCTATGACCCCCGCCCCAAGCCAAATGCCACAGCAACAGGTTACCAAAGATTTTCCATTCCTATTCAGCTAAAAAATTTGGCGTGTTAATTTTGTGTATTTGTGTCTTTGACTCGTAAAATTACACGTTCATTGCCCAAAATATGGGACAAAAGAGCCAAAGAGTTAACATTGATATCCCTGCCATTTAACTTTGTGAATTAGCCCTCATCTCTAACAAGCCCCTCTGTTTTAAGCCCCAAATCTAGAATCTCTGAAATCAATATAGCCCCATGGGGCGGGGTTAACTGAGATCTATACTGTTTATGTATTTTATGTACTCATCTTACTTTGAAGTTAAAACTGCTCTGCTGTCAAGAAAGGAAAAATCTGCAAAAGGAAAACACAGCAGCATATACTGGGCGAGCCAGAAAAAAATTCCCACTTTTCAAAATTCATAGCATCAAGAGTACTTCACAGATATGAATAATTCAAATTCTCGTCAAAAGCCGAAAAATCGACGAATTTTTGCGATTGTTCTCGTTGTGTTACGAAACCAAACTTTCATGGTTGCAAAATGACTGAAAAAGGGCCTAAGACATTGATCAAATCATGAAGGACTCCTCGCACAGAGTCACAGATATTGCTAGCACATTTATTGCCATTGGATTGAAAATCTATAGCATTTGTTTGAAAGTTGATGTCTTATAACTCTTGAGAGAGAGGAGACGCCAAATGCACATTATTGCATGTGATGACCCTGCAATTTTATCCATGTTTCACGCCATTTTTCGATCATTTTACCACCTTGAAATTTTGATAAAGTTGAATTTGAACGTAAATCTAGTGCCGATAAGACAGTGGAAAATATCACAACAATACTTTGATAATTTAGCTTACAACTAGGATTTGATCATTGAAATCTATAAAGTACTCTTGGTGTTATGAATTTTCAAAAGTGGGAACATTTTTCTGGCTCACTTGGAACGTAACATAAGCTGGTGACAAAATAACGACTTTATAACAAGAAAAAAAAACTAGGTGACAAACCTCTGGTTTATCGACATTGGCAAAACTTGTTGATCTTGTCGGGACTACACCCTCTAACTGATCGGATGAACTGTAGACACGCGACTTGCGTCTCTCTTCTAGTTCCTCATCCCCTTTACTCTTTATTGTTTCATGGCGACCAATCAGGTTCTTGACGAAGCCCTGTTCACCTTGTTCAACGCCTAAAATTAAAAAAAGACATTGCTACCACGTGAGATAATGAAATTGGAACACTCCTCAAAAGCACACAGAATAATCCAAAGATATGCTGGATAAACTTGAATGAAAGTTACCTATTGGAAATTATTCATTTTCCTTAATTTTTTTAAAACCTCGACGTGATTCAGAAATTTGCCTACACCACAAGGCCAAATCTCTGCTTTGAACGTGCCGGTAAATTTGAACTTAAATGAGGAAATAACAAGTCAGCCTAAAAAGCGCAAATTATCAACAAACGAGTTCCCTATGTTCAAGTTAACTAGCGATGAACATTTCGCGATTGATAAGCCACTGATGAAAACTAAATCTACATCGTTCGACCAAACCAAATCTATGTCATGTCTATCTAACGGCTATGCAGGCGAGATCAAACGCTGAATTTGTTTGTTTGCCACATTCATTCCTCACCTCTCCCGCCCTCTCCTCACTCAAAAGCAGCTCAATCAACCGAACTAACATGAAGTTACATTTTCTACTTACGTACAGCCACTTACACGAAATACAGCCAACGCAGAGGCGCGGCGAAGGCGCAGTGAAGCTCTGCTGAGCGGGCCTAGTCAGTATACCTATTTACTGGCACATCCAGTACAAAATTGTTGATAGCAATCAAATATGTTTGTAGTTTTTACCTGATTCATCCTTGAGTGAATATTCTATCTTCGACTTTTCTTCTTCAGGAGTTTCCCTTTTCACACTCTCGTCGTGCAAACCCCCCGACGAGTACGCCCTTACTAGTTCTTCTTTCGTTATAAGTGGCACATACTTTCTCATTTTCCGGGGCATCGTCCTTGCACCTGAGCCTGGACTGTAATCAAAATCTAGTTCATTGCCGTAACTGCGCCTGATGTATCCACTTGACTTTTCTGGAGGAGGCCGCCTGACAAACTTTCGATCGAGGGTTTTTGATTTGCGAGTATCTTCGACCTACGGAGTAAATGAAGCATATCTTTAACGAGTTGACAACAGCAGTGACTCTTTAATTTGGCAGCCACTAGTCATAATGACTCACACAAAGTCTCAAATTCCAAGCTGAAGCTTGGCCTATGGAACTATGCAGAAACCGAGATAACTCAAGCTACAGTTCCTGCACGGCTTCAACACAACGGGGACACAATTTTTGGGGACACCCTGTATATCGAAAAGTGTCGTTCTCAAATCAAGAATCTCGGCAACCATTACCAAGACTTTTACTATTAAGAAGCTTTCAAGGCGCTCCCTTTAGATATACCTACCACTGGTATATCCAACGAAAAATCAGTCTTATCCTCGTTCAAATCAGTCCTGATATCATCATCATCATCATCATCATCCTTTGACGCATTTAACTCTTCGTCCAATTCTCTCATAAACTGCGATGGCATCGGTGACGTCTTTATCATAAAAGTATCCATTCCTTTGATTCCAAATTCCTTGTCAAATTCTTCATTTCCCGTAGATAATGAAATAGTTTGGAATTCGGGGCTCATTGCTCGCAGCCTTTGCCTTTCTTCTTCTTGTCGTTCTAATTCTTTCCTACGCTCCTCCTCCTCTCGCCTCTTGCGTTCTTGCTCCTTACGTTCTTGCTCTTCTTTGTATTTCCTTCTTGTTGCAGCTTCGCGTTCATTACGTATCCTATCACAAGAAAAGTACTCTGTCAGTCAGTGCTGAAGAAACACAACGAATGACACTACTAAGTACCAGGGGTCCCAAAAAATTACACCTGTGGTGAAGTTATCGAATTGGGTGAAACAATTATGACGTCATTTGACAATAAAACATTAAATATTTTCAAAAAAACTTCCCAAAAACAAATATATAATCAAAACAACTGTCTGCTGAATTTTTCAATTTGATTCACGCGCCGAGTTTAAGGCATTTCGATTCTCTCATACCAAGAGCTTTGATTAAACAGTTACTACTCAACTCCTAAATCAAACAAACCATTAGTACCGGGTGCTTTAAAACATCAACAAAATTTGACGACATGGCCGAAGATCAAAACAATTTTTGGCAAGTTGATCAAAGACGCCAGGGGAGGTACTCATGAACATTCGATGCAGGGTCCGTGCCAATATTTGGGGGTCCGAAATCTTACGTTAAATCAATATTTTGTGGTCTGTGAATGACAAAATAGGCGAAAAACTCAAAATCCGAAGAAAGAAGAATAGCGCAATTTGGTTCAATTCATGACAGTGAAACTCATTACATAGGCGCGATTCATCACAATATTTGGGGTGGCCAGATCTTTAGGCTTAATATCTATGGATTAGCAAAGAAGAAGTGGCATGAACCCCACCCCGTATCGAAGGTTAGCGAGTACACCTCCTGGATCAACGACCACCTTATTTTCCCAGGTATAGCTGATCTTGTCATTGGCTTTAATTTGCAAATTTGGCTCCTTTTCGGGCTGCCTGGCTTTGCAGCATGCTTAAAAAAGCACACCAGATTGATATCTTTTGTATGTTAAACTTTCAGTTGGATGATAAACGTCCGAAAGAAATGCAAACTAATGTTACGGACTTGAAGGATAATGAAAAATCTCAATATCATGGCTATAGGCAAGATTTACAATGCTGCTTATAGTATAGCTCTAACTAAGGTTCATTGAAGTGCCACTTGATTCCCTTCAAGGAATGAAAACAAACAACTTACCATCTTTAAATTCATTGAGAACATTGCAAAGACAGTTCAGTAAGAAAATTTTATGAAACGTTTCGTAAATCAAATTTTGGTGATTTTTCTAACGGGAGATCTCCTTTGGGACAGTTCGAAAATAGGCAAGAAGCTATGTTTCATTAAATCAATGATATGCAACTCAGTAAACATTGAGGCCCATGTGCTCTCCGTGATCCTTTGCATGTGCGCAAATCAACAAAATCTGAGGAAAATGCTTTCCTAGATCTTTAATTGCTTTCAGGAATTTCTTTTGTTTGATTTAAAAGAGATGACATAGCAACATTCATTTGAAGATTAAAAAGACAATACAGCCTTGCGAGAAAAAGACAATACAGCCATGAAGCAAGAAATTCATTACGAGAACAGAAAGGATCCTGGGGAGCAAAGGGCCTCTAGAGTTTGTCTCAAATAATATATATACAGCTTAACATAAGAAGTGAGATTTGCGATAGTACAAAATTATTCATAACCACGGTAAAAGTCGTTATCCGTTGTCATTTGCAGACAACGCCGCCTGATCTTTGTCGTCGCCTGATATCTAATTTGAGAAAGAGTGTAGTGTTCTTTACATTGTTTTTTATGTCCTGTTCTTTTTTTTCGATACTTCATGTGTAGGTCGTCTTTGTTTTAGTAGTCATGGTATTTTGCAACAAGTGGCATCGTCCTTGTAGTATCGTTAAGCATTTATAAGTAGCGTAACTGGTAAATTTGCACGGCTATATTTTTATTGGAACGGAAGAAAAAGCTTTGAATCAAATAACTTCTCCATGTTTAGTAAGATCAAAACGGTGCTGGATTTCCCAACGGTTGTTCACACACTAATTTTCAATGCACCTCAAAAGTATGATTTAAAATCCCTCTACGGTTTGTCAATCAACAAGGACCGGACCATGATAGTCAACCGTTAGACTTTCGAGACCGCTCCGAAAATAGACATCTAACGCAGTGAATGCACCGACCTTATTTCTTCCAAGCGTTGTAGTTCTTCTTCAATTTGTTTCTTCCTTAGTTCTTCCTCTCTGTCTTCCTTGGTCACAACTTTAACTGTTTCCTCCTTCTCAGGGTCATAGACAAGAACCTTGGTTGTTGTTGTGGTTGTTGTTGTCTCGGTATCAAGATCTTCACGCATAAGAGGCTTCACCGCTGCGCTTGGTTTCTTAGCAGCAGCCCTACAATTAGGAATTTTTTGATCAATCAACTGGAAACATGAGGACTTGAAAATATGTGTAGTTCACGCGCCAAGAACAAAACAGAAAATAGAAAAACTGTCAAAGGACCTGAAAACATTTCAGGAACTCTTCAATAAATTTGCTATGCTACCATGGCTATCTTCATAGTATATATAATTAAATTTCACACTAGTTTTGTCGCTGGATGAAGGTCCTCATGAATAATACAGTCTTTAAACTTTATCTTTCATTTTTTGAGCCGCTGAATTACATACTGCTGATGCACCTGCTTCCTACTTGCAAACTGATAAGAAATGTTCTAGGAGGATGTTTCCACAAAGTAGACAGTTTCTCTATTGGATGGTAGTATAGGTAACGAAGGCCACGTTCAAAGACGGCAGAAAGCCCTGCTGCATTTAACCCAATTACTCTCTGAGATACTATAAGGTCAAATCATATACAAGACGATAAGAAAAGGGACAAATTCAAGATGTAACGTCTTTCAGAACTTTCACTGGGATAACAACCTCAAGAGACAACTGCTACCAAAATTCAAAATTCAAAGGAAACGCAAAGGAGTAGCCGTACCTTATCTCCGACTGTGACATTGGCTTGGGCATTTCGATCTCTCCTAAACCATCATCTTCATTTGACTCAGGAGTTAAGACCCTCTCTTCTGTTATGACAGTCCTGCAGAATATTAAACAAGTCATTATGAGAACGATTGTGAAGAGAAGTTCTAAGAAACACAATTGGAAGGCAGACGGGGGATATTAACAGCATGGAAAGAGACCCCACGATAAAGGGATTCTTCTCCAACAGAAATTAGTTTAACCTCATACGACCCAAACCAAATTTTCTGGGATCATGAAGGCAAGTCGAGTTAATTCCTAATCATTATACATCGTCTAAAACTCCAATGACGGCATAAAACATTGTGCCGTAAATTCAAAGAGCCACTGCTAACCGTGATCCTTCGTGGCGCCAAATTCGACTTTCAGATCATCTGCAAGTCGTTTCTGGCCTGAATTCTCCATCTAATATGGCTGATTCCCTTTAACCTGATGAAGAGTTAAGCTCGAAACGTTTTAACTGACTTGTTATCTCCGTACAAAGTCGAATATTTGACAAATTTATATTTTCACTGAATTCTCCATGACTTGCTTTTCTTTCAGCGAACAAAAGATTATGATTGACAATGGATCATAGACGAAGGTGTGGAGTCAAAATTTTGAAATTTCTCTTTGAAATTTCTTAGTGCGCCTTCGCACAAGTTTTCAAAACCTTTCTTGTGCGAAGGCGCACTAAGACACAGAAATACAAGGGAGCTCTTTTCGAGTAACATGAGAGCGGTTGAGCCTAACAACGTTCAGTTGAAGACGAAACAGAACAGAAAACAAGACAACAAACCAACAAACAGGGATCAAAACAAGGTGAATAAATAATCAATCAAAACATCCGTGTCCTAACACCCTTGATTTCAGGCTTCTTGTAACAAGATCCACATAAACCACACAAACTTGAAATCAGAAAACCATTTCGTTACAAAATGCTGGTGTGAGACCTTGCCACTGTGAAACATTCCGCTATTCATCAAGTTTTATCTTGAAGCGATAATACAAAGATAAAATGCACAGATCAGTGTTTTTATGGCGTAGTCTAACAATCCACGGCACTCCGTTCTCTTTTTTGCATCGGGTGAGTGAAAAAGCAACAATCCCCGTTTCAAAGAACACTGCTTAGCAAGGGTCCAAAATTCTTACATCGATGTAAAAAGGCAAGTGTAAAAAGGCAAGGTATTTCTCCCCTCCCGCATGCAGTGTTTCGTTTTAGTTTAAAAGGCCTTCGTGCACATATTCTCTTTGCTGAAGATGACTCTAGCCAGAGTCGGAACTTACTGAATTATCTCATAACTAAGGATTTTCAACTGGCCTGTCAAAGTTTTCTTATTTTCATCTGGCTTGTCAAAATGCTTCTCTAATATAACTGGATTGTCAAAGTCACCACAAAATGTCTTTTCTTATCGTCGTCCTCATCCTTCGATTTATAACAAAGCTGCGTTTCCCTGAATCATCACCAATTTCAAGTGTAAAATTATTTGACCTATTTCTTTTAATTGAATGTCTTGAAAAAAATCTGAGCCACTCTTCTCTGATTCTACCTTTGGACTTGACGAAATCAAAGCCTATTTCATACTTTACCTCACTTCAGGATGTGACGTCATCAAATTTCTGAATCATAAACCAGATACTTTACGGTAGATACCCAAAAACCATGCATGTTTTCTTTGAAAATCATTTGATCTTTCGTCAACATATTAAGAAATTGCAATAGTTTAACGCTTTTTTCGAAAATTTTGTTAAATTCTTAAAAAAGAAGAAAACACTGTAATTCTGAAAATATTGAAGACTTCAGAAAAGTCCAATGGCAGAATTACAGCGAAATAGCTAAAGATTCTTTGAAGCCGTTAACTTGAAAGCAATAGGTCATAGAATCTTACACTCGTCATTTTAAAGATTTGAAACCTATGCTCCACTGCTTCCTGGTTAGTCATGCGATATCATTGGCTAGTATATCATTCAACAGTGGACATGTTCAAGTTAGTTCTAAAATTTACCTGACTGAAATCAGCCAATGCATTCTGAAATCATTACTGATTTTCTCAAAAAGCTCTTTCAAGAAACGTTCAAAACAAATCCAAAATCATGATAAAGGTTTCTTGATGGGCATTCTCGAGGAAATCGCACTTAATTCAAGAGCAGAGTGGAAAGTTTCAGTCAAGTAAAATTCAAAACTTTTCTGAACATGTGCAATATTGCATAATACACTAAAAAGCCGCGTATAAGAGCCTAAAATTTTGCAAGTCAGCCTGATTAGGTTCTTATATATTGAGTATTTAGTGCCAAATTAGGCTGTCCAGGTTCTTTAACTGGTTCTTATTTCATTCAGGGCTTTCAGGAATTTTTTGTTTAGATTGAAACTTCAAGCCCATTATTCAGTGTCAGTTCAGAGACAATCTGAGTTCATGGGGCCTTATTCACAACAACAGTTTGTGGAAGAAGCAGAAATTTTACAGAATACAATGGAAAGCTTTCAAAGCATCTTTATAGAGTTCTTTGAAATTGGCACATATTGCAGTGTCAGTCTGTATAGGTCCAATGATAAAGCAACTTGAACGAATAAGAACCCATTTCAAGTTTCAGCCTGTAGGTTCTTAATCATTAGGTTCTTATAAGCGAGTTTTTACTGTATTGCTTTGTTATTCACAAAGCAGTGGCCTTTGAAACAAGGACTGCTCGGTACTTCTCTCACTGACCATGCAAGAACCTTGCGAGTTTTAGTGTAGTTAATTTAGATAAATTCTCGATTCTGCTTTTCCCAAATCGATCCTAAATGCTTGCTGTAACCGTTGTCTACAACTGCAGATTATGTAAACATATCCTAATTTAGGTTTCTTTATTGTAAATTATATCTTTACTGTAACATTATATGTATTTTTTGTAAATAGTTGATCTAAATTAGCAATTTGTAGCGGTAGTTTTCAGCTAACTTTGAATGAAAGATTTAATGATAATGTCAGATGGAATATGCAGCGAATCAATCCTTTATCAACAATGTTTAATGCAATACAATAGCTAATCGTGTGGACCAAGCCTTTACATCCAGCTGGGCATATCTTAACCTCCTGGGTAGTAAAACACAAAATATGCCTGCTCTAGTAACACAATGTCCTACAACTTATAAATCTTTAATGACTTTAAAGAATGCTTCGCACTAGTCTGAGCGATCGATGGTCGTTAAAGAAATAAATTCAATTAGAAACAAAGCTAGCTCTCGTTATGGCTAGGATTTTGTGGCTGCTTCATTATTCTGATTGGGTTGGTATACCAAAAACTGTGCGCAAGCTAAAATACCTATAGCTTAAGGTCGGCTTGTATTGTGTGCCTATTGGCTACCATACAAATGGTTTTCTCCTTAAGGGGAATCTGAAAAAAAAGCTGATGAAATTTTCATACTAGTCTACCGAAAGCTCTTAATACGTAAGAGAAGCCATTGAACAGTGCCGGCAAATATTTCATATTTATATTTCATATTTAATTCTTTTAAGGAGGGTTGCCCTTCAACTAGTTGATTTTCAAGGGGCCCTCCGATAAAAACATTAATTACAATATATAACATAAAAGGGAAAAAGCTATTAATTAAATTAAACTATAAAACCTTATTTACAATATCTAAAACTTATATACAATAATGTTCAAAATTTACAATAAGAATGAAAGGAAGCATCTGTTTCTAAATAGTTTTTTTGAAACTATACAGAGAGGTTGCCTGCTTTGACTCGGCTGAAAGGCTATTCCATAGCTTAGCACCTCTATAAGAGAAACATTTCTGGCCGTTTGTTGACCTTTTTATCGGTATTCTCAAGTCGGTTCCCGTATTACGAAGACTATATGATGAGTAGAGCGATTTTCGGGTGAACAGGTCACACAAATATTGTGGAGCCAGCTCATTCAGGGACTTGAAGACCATTGTCTTAGATTCACTGGAAATCAGTTGGTCAACGGTCTTCCATCCCAGCTTTTCGATAAGAGGTCTGCTTGGGGCATCGAAGCTGCTGTTCGTTATTATCCTAGCAGCACGCTTTGAAGTTTTTGTAGCTGATTAATTTCACTTGAACCAGCGCAGCCCCAGACAGAACAGCAGTATCGAAAATGAGGCTCCACAATACCTGTATAGAGAGTTTGCAAAGTTTCTTTCGGAAGAAAAGACTTGGCATGTTTTAGAAATCCTATTGCCCTGGAGACCTTGGCAGAAACTGCCTTGATCTGTTCTTTCCAATCCAAAGAACAGTCAATTTGCAAACCGAGGTATTTAGTCTTTTTGACTACTTCCAGCTCGTTATCACGTATTTTCAATTTCAAGTCTTCATTTTGACCCTTGAGAATACTGTTGTGTTTCTGCTTGGAGGAAATAAGCATAGAATGAGTTTTTGCTACATTCAGGGAAAGCTTGTTACCTTTTAGCCATATGTCCAGTTTCGCAAGATCACTGTTAATAGCCTCATTCAGCCGAGTCATATCGTGAGACTGGTAGCAAAAACTAGTATCATCAGCATACATGGACACGTTGGAATCCAGGACTGCTTGCGGGAGATCATTGATGCAGACGAGGAAAAGAAGAGGGCCAAGACATGAACCCCGTGGAACACCAACTTCTATGTCCTCGATTTCGGAATCAACACCATTAACCCTACAAAATTGTTTCCGATTCGTTAGGTAGGACTTAAACCAAGAGAGTTCACGATGATGTACACCGTAAAGCTCAAGCTTTTTGCAGAGAATGTTATGATCAACAGTATCAAATGCCTTTTTTAGGTCAATGAACACTAGACCCACAAACTTTCCAAGATCCATTCCATTGTACAAGTCGTCAGTATTTTTAAGCAAGCATGTTACTGTTGAATGAAGACGCAAAAAGCCGGACTGGCCGCATGAAAAGTGGCCGTTATCATTCATGTACTGGTACAGCTGATTTGTTACTAATTTTTCAAAGAGCACGAATTTTTCAAACACGTGAGAGCACGTCCTGTATCTTCTTGTAGCTCTATCAAAAGATAAACTTTGACGATCTTTGTTTTCTTCAATTTGTTTTGAGTGGGCGTGTCAAGATTTCTAGCTACTGAAAGCTGATTTAGGCCCATTGTGAAATGAAGTTGCGTTTTTCAGCGCCAAGCGCTGGGATCGCAGAAATAGAGCAGTCCTAATCGAGTCTGCGACACCTTGTCATGACGCTCAAGTGGTGGGGCCCTACCGGGACTCGAACCCTATCCGGCTGACTGTTCTGGCTGCATGTCAGAGGATTACACCACGGTGCCACAACATCTTCAAGGCATGGGAACCCCAGTTTAACGTCCCTTCCGAAGGACGACGAGGTGAGTTGTGAGGTCAGGTATCTGAGGTCACCCATCCGGAGTTTGACCTCCTCGACCGAGCTTAACTTCAGTTACCCGAGGAGAACTGTTTGAGCCACTCAACCACTCTCCCCGCAAACTTCAGCAATCAAACATCAAGTTGATTTCGTATATTTTTCAATTTCATTCATCACTAGTTTCAGCCTTTGGTTCATCACCAGTGCAATACAAAGTCGTAGCAGGTGTATTAACTTTTTACACAGCAAATCTTAACTACTAGCATTTGGAAATATAGAACTATGATAATGAAATATAACGGACGGTGAACATAACATTGCCTGCAGCCACAAAAGGTGTGGCCGGAAAGGCTGTGTTTACACGATGCCGGCAAATTCTGAAAACAGTGAAAATGTGACGGATAGGCCCCCGAAAAGAGCACATTTTTCGCCGGCAGATTTCAAAAACGATAGATTTCGAAAATGGAACTCTAACTGGCACATTTTGAAAACGGCATCGTGCAAACTCTGGAAAATGATGAAAATGGAACACCTTTCAACGCTTTCAAATGCGGCTAAACTATTCTTAACATGCAGGTACACTGCTTTGGCATCAAATTCTTGGAGAGATTTCACCAAGTTAGTTACAGTTTGAAATTATGCCGGTATCGTGTGAATGCTAGCTCAAATTTGCTACCGTCACATATTTCACCGTCACATATTTCGCCGTGATAAATTTTTGTTGGAATTTTGAATGAAAAGATGTACCATAATATGAACTGGGTTTGTGAGCGATGCTTCAAGAGGTACTTCTCCCATCTTATGGCCGAGAAACTGGTGACGTTGTGTATCCTCGCCTCTTGTGGCCATGTTCCAAACAAAACTTAGTATAAGGTGCGATGCGAGCGACCAGTCGCTCATCACACTATTAAAGTCTTCAAGCAAGTCTGTCTCATAATTAGATGAAAAGTTAAAAACTGCTCAAGAATTTTCATGACCACTTTCGTGTTTATCTCAGACTGCACCTGACATCTAATGTGAGAGTGAATGTAGTAAGCAAGAGTTTTTGCAAATCTATCGAAGTTATTTTGATATAGCAGTGGCTACTTACCTAGGTTCCGGAACCTCTAAATGCAAGCTATTATTGTTACACTCTTGCTGATAACGAGCCCGCTTGAAGAATTGCAATGATGGCAACATCTTTTGATATACTTTCTCTAAGTTAATGTGATCGTTGGAGAAATAGCAGTGAACTTGATTCTCTTATGTATAACTTAACATTTATCCTTGCTCTGCTCAAGCTGTACGTATTCTGAGCCTGAAGCAAAATCCGTCACTTCTTATACCCAGTTGTGTTACGTTAGTTGAAACGTCACATACTCCACAGATGAAGCAATCCCTCAATCTCCGTAGCTATCACCCATTACTTTACTCTCACTCTCGTAAACCAATTCACCATTCAACATATTCAGTTCAGACCGGTCGTTACGTAAACAGCGCCACAAGCAATACAAGTTTCACTCCATGTCTGAATTATTTATACGTGAACAAGTAAATAACATCAAAATAATGATAAGGAAGGATACTCGTGTCACGGAAGAATATGCTTGACGTATGCCTCCTACGAACTGTACTAAACACGGCACACTAATTCATAGGCAACTAATTGAAAGTCCACGAGGCACTTAAGGCGGCCCAAATCTTTAGAAAGTTACGGGGTGTAAATCTTTCGAAAATCATGGGGCGTGAATCTTAAAGAGTGGAGAACAGAGCAAGCAAGGATACTGCGTTACTTTAGGTACTGCTTTCTAATTCACTAGATATCACATGATTATCAAAAACAGAAATAAAGCACTTACGTTGTTATAACCTCATGACGATGTTCATGAGTTTCATCCTCCGCGGGGACAGCCTCCGGTGATTTCCGCTCAACATCTCCTATAGGCTCAGGTTCTGGCTCAGGTCTTCCTTCGATTGGTTTATCTTCCATCACGTGACCCATTTCCTCAGTTCCCTTTCGTATGACGTAGGTTGGCTTGGTTGTTGTCGTTGTGATGATACGACGCCTGTATCTTTTCTTCGTGCCATCTTCGAGGACCTTCTCGATGATTTCCCATTCCTGAAGATCATTTGAGAAAAAAATTCAAAAATGCTGGCTCTTCTAAACCGTGTTCCTACGAAAGGGACAAGGCTGTGCATGCAACTTTTTGTCAAAGCTCTGGTCTAGGCAAACAGTACTGTTTGAAAGTGTGTTGTTGTTGTAACTTTATTTTTCATCGATTGATTACTCTTGCTAGCTATACACAAATGTCCAGGCAAACTAATCAAAACCGATGGATACAGTAAATAACGGCTAATAATCATTTTCAATGCTGTTTACACAATATTTCAATAAAACGGGAAGGATTGCAGTTGCATGTGGGACCATTCCATTGAATACATTGAGGCTGTTGAATACATTGACGCTGTTCGCCGATTTTAGTTCTTCTGGTAAGCAGTTCCAAAAATCTCAGGTCCTAAGGATTTAAGACTATTCATGCCGAAAGTAACCATATTTGGCCCATAATGAGCAAGATTATCAGGATTTCGCAATAAAACAGTAAGAGGTTCTAATCTGGAAATATCCTCTATGAAGAATGGATTCAAGATCATTCAAAGTTTCAAAACTTTCCAAGGAAAGAGATCTAAGTCGGGAAAAATGCATCGCATATTTGCATCGTACATCTATGTATACGGAAACAATAAGTCCTGCAATCCAATCAAAGTTTACATGAAGTGCGGATCACCTGTGTCTTATAGCGATCATCATCTGGCTTTGATTCGTCAATTTCAATCTCCTCGAATTGTCCCTCAGGCTCTGTCGGCTCCTTCTCCTCCTTTTTAGGCTCATCTGCAACTATATCCTTGATTGCTGGTCTCACTCTCTGTTTCCTTGATTTGACTGTCTGGCGTTTGCTGGGACCTCGCGTGAACTTTTGGGGTCGTGGGCGATCACGTATAGTTGGGTCACTTCGAATCTGATACAAAGTACGATCGCTACGAAATGATTAAGATAAATGTCAATACAAGAAGAATGAGCAACTCGGTGCACAAAAAGAGCACTTGTGATGGGCCATAATAAACATTGCACATGCCGATTCGAAAAATCGATCTCTAATCTTTTGTTAGAACTCCTGAATAATATATACTTAGTAATTGCTGCCTAATTGTCCGCAGGCACGGTTTCCAAGCCGTAAGAACTCGTACTCTGCACTGTGATCCAGATTTTACGTTTGGTGTAATTAATGTGAAAATGAACTTTTTAGAATCCAACCGAATGTATTTTTTCCTTGTTCTCCATACTTTGAAGCCTATAAAATTGCAAACTATTTTCAAATCAAGCAACATGAGCCCGAGAAATCATTTTTTGAAGTTAGGCCTAAATTGGGTAGTGTAAGCTTCTTGCTGGACCGCACAAAGTCATAAAGTAACATATATTTTCAAATTTCCATTTCATCGCTTGTATGTGCCCTATTTGAATGATCTTTTTTTTGTTTCGTAGATTGAACCTTGTAAAATATGACTTTAATCCGTTGATCAACGATTATGGCCTTAGAATGTGAAAATTTTTTGAATTCATAATGACAACCAACTACTGAAAATCACGTTGCCTGAATTATCAAACCCGATTTCAACACTGAATACAAAAAATCTATGTTTCATAAAACTTTGAAAACCTGTTTTAAAATGGACTTCAGCCTTTTGCTGACACTCTTGCCAAAGCGCTAAGTAGAGGCTCCACGTAAAAAATTTTCACGATGTTTTTACAAAATCAAGTGAGGACGGGTTTTGTGACAAATTTCGTCGAGAACTGTCATTTCAATGCAGGCAAGGATGGATGCTTGATGAGACAACATTTTCCATCATTTCAAGAAGAAGAAGCAAAAAGGAAATATTGGTCATTCTATGAATATAATTTTCGCGTTTTTCGCGTTTTCACAAGTCATTCACTTTTTTTTCATTCATTCATCAGAATAATGTGATAAAAATATATAAGATGAAAATAAAAATTTCCACAGACCAATTTTCAAATACATGCCAATTTCGGCAGTAATAGAAGGCTTCGTGTCTGATTAAGTGAAACAGCCTTCCTTGCTTAGCTTGTACACAGAGTACACCCAAGGAAAGCTATGGTCTGCGCACGGCTGCTAATTGCGTGCATCAGCATTCACTTCAATATCGGTTTAAAATAGCTCGTTCTGCTTGGCGTCTGTTTCATGCATGCAACGCCACAGTGTGCTTAAACTTCCAAAGCATAGTGTCAATAATGATGTTTGTCAAATTAACGAAGCGAAACCCTAAGCTTTTATCACATGATAGCCGTTCTCAAATTTAACTTCTTCCTCGTTACTCAAGACAGCCAACTTATTGGCTTATATTTTCTTGTGTTCAGTACTGCAGAATATAAGTTGATGCACAGACTACACAAACGTCAAAGCCAATGCAATCGAATAACAAACATGTATGCCTTTCAACGACCTAGCAGTTCCCTTGCCCTTTCAAATCAAACAAGACCGCTATTCTAACGCAAACGGTTGCTTCAGAGATATTCATGTACGTGCAAAGGACGGAAGAATAATCGCATCAAAAAAATTTGTGAGAAGAACAAATGCACAAAAACTCATAAAACCTGTAACGAAACTTGGATCCAATCACAAAGGAATCTGATTTTCGTCTTGCTGGATCTGCAACGGTCAGTCTGCAGGAAAACAAACCAGTTTAATGAACCATCAAAGGCAACGCAAGTGCATATTTACAGTCATGCAAACTATGTTAGCTCGTGAAGAACTTAGGGAGAGTAAAAAAAAGCGTTAACATGTTTGGTGGGATGTAGAATAAAAAGCATACGACCGATACTCAAAACTAAAGTGTTAATCTATCAGACAAAGGGTTAATTTGATGTGAAATATTTTTGCACACGCATTAATCTGTTAGGGATTTGTATAGGAACGAAGATTCAACATTCAATTCTAATCAATGATTTACTTGCTCATGAAAATATGAATTCAATGAAATTGCCTGTCTTGGAAATAAAACCTAAAATAGACATATTTGCCAATATCACTGCCTTGATATCTTGATATCTGATTGATAGCCTCGCTCACTTTAATTTCAATTTTCAGTAAAATTTTAGCGTCTCATCCCACGTCACTAATGGGATACATCCAAAACACAGCAATTGCCCAGCATCCAATGTGAACCTGATTCCTGTATTTATCTGTAGAAATTGCGTAGCCTTTAGTGCTGTATTTGTATTTGATTGCATATCTAGATTTAACTTTAATTATCTGTCTCTATGTTATGGCCATAGGGTAGTCATGGTCTTCTGCTCCTCATTGCATCGTTCTTGTAGTGTAGTAAAGTAGTTTGTAAGTGCTGTTCTAGGTAATTTCATTATTGTAAATTTTTTTATTGGGTAAAAAAATATCTAGGGAACAATATCCTTTCAAACAAGGATTGCTTATTACTCATCGGGTAGCATATTTCCTGACGGTTATAATAAGAGCATTTGGTAGCAACATTTTCATCCTTACCTGAAGAATGAGTGATGTTCTATAGCTGATTTATAAAGGTTCTTTGCATCTCTTCTTGTGTTTGATTTGAAATGAGGGTTCTTCCTTTTCTGTGAAGAAAATCCAACACAGCTTAGCAAAAGTGAAATGGAAAAATAAGGTTTCTTTTACCTCTAAATTAACCTATGAGAAGACCCATAAATATGCAAAAGAAGAAAGGGCACGAATAGAAGCTTGCTAGTGCTTTCCAGATCTCATAGTAGTTGCCTTTGTTAAGAAGCGCTTCACACATTGTTTGAATAGACTGAGGATTAAAACAATTAACTGGGTGACGGCCGCTGCTCTTTATTTCATAGACCCTTGCTCTCTTTGGATAACTGGTCTGCTCGTAGGCTATCTCTGGGTTTGCCGCTTTACAGCTTCTGTAAAGTATTGTGCAGTGCTGGTGTAATCATCTGACTTTACAGTCAGAACAGTCAGACAGAGGGTTTGATACCCTATACGGCTCCACCACTAGAGCAGCGACTCCCCCTTTCTCAATTCTTTTCTTGATCTTGTTTTTAAATTTGTGAATTATTAAAGTAATGCAAATGTCATTGATAGTGGGAACTAGATTACCCTGTTTCTTTTACCTCTGTGAATGACATATTCAATGTATATATATGCTTTGTTTTTGTAGTTAGTTTGACTTATTTTTGCACAAAAAACCACCTGAGCATCATGACAATGTGTTGGGGAATCCATTAGGTCTGCTCTATTTCTGTGATCCCAGCGCTTTCATTTTCACTTTCATTTCATTTTCATTTTATATTCTTTGTAAACGGTAACCCCGTCGGCAAAGGCCGCTTTTCAGGGGGGCCGTGACAAAAACTTAATATCTAACATTTACAAGTAGAATATATTAATAAACGAAACAGAATAATCTAATTACAAAGTTAAAGTAAAACTAAAACTAAAATCAATATACATAATTATGATATCGTGAGTGGCAGGACACAATCAGACCGGACCAGAGCAAACCGGTCGCCATGTCCACCCTGAAATAAGACACGATTACAGCACCTCATGGCAGGCAAAGAATCCGACTGACCCCAGTCCAATCCAACCGCATCCACCGCCACCCACAATCAAATTAAAGGCGATGCGCTTGGCAGTAAAAAACGAAACTTCACTTTCACTTAGAAGTTTAGACTTTACCACTAGCATTTTTCTCTTTAAAGTCGACAGCATTTTACTGACGGGTGAATCTTGTGTATGATTTACGTGGAATGTTACTTCTCTAGTTGTAGTATCTCGGAATTTTAACCTAAAATTTCACGCCTTCCTTGAACCTAACCAATAGATGACTGAACCTACAAATCTCAGTACATTGTTACCAATGTTAAACAAAATGCCGAATTCATAAATCTTAGAAACAAAAAAAGATGCCTATTCAACAAAGTCTGTTTCTAACTCCAAAAAGGAACAATTCACGCAGGCTTCTTTTCATATTCACAAAATACTACTCTAACAGGTAAACTGTTTTACAGTGCAAGAAACTGGGTATCAGATCCATCTGGATTGGTAACCCCGGGAAAATTATCAATGTCCATTACTGTAAAAGGAACCGTCATTTATCATTGTGAATATTATGACAACCTTCTTTACATATTATTACATATCATTAAATATTAAAGGAAAGTAAAGACGAACCTCTGCGGAAAACAATTTGAGCATGAATCTCTTCCGCTTGTATGCAACAATATCGATTGCTCTCCTATTAAAACAACATACAATATTGTTAGCAAAGGATAACCAAAATCTCCGCCTTGGCTACATAGAAGTTAAAAGATACACCAAAAATCTGTAGGGCATCCTAAAACACTGTGCCCTGTTTGTGTTGCTGTGGGGGAGCTGCTGAAGTTGAAGCCTGATCTTTGCAACCGTGTTAAAACCAAGGTAATTGAAGCAACAGCTTGCGACTTTGTTTGAATCCATCTGGCAAGAGGTACTGATGTATCACAAAGGAGAGGCAATACAAGTGGTCCCTATAAAAACTGTTCTCGAGTAACGTCAAAATCAAGTCATACTTACAAGAAAGGGTTCTATCAAGAAAAGGTACGATTCATCTTACTTCAATTCTTTATATTGAACAAACATCTCACAACACACACACACACGCACGAAGATCGTTCGTGAAAAATTTCTGTCTTCCACAACAGCCCTATTCAGCCCCCGGGAAGAGCGGTTTAATGTTGGACACTCCAATGGGAGAGAGAGAGGCCTTAAAGGAGAGAGGGCTTATTAGAGAGTGGTGCTTCTTCAATAAAATCAAATGACCAAGATATGCACATTAGCTTTTCATTTTTTTTACCCCAACATACGATTTATGAGTCAAAAGTATACATTCTAAACAGTTCCATCCAAAACTATATCAAAATTCACATCCAAAATTGTTTCGCTAAACAGATCGGCAACCTTTGGTTACCTCTGGCATTTGATATGAGTGGGGATGGGGCTTGATAGAGGGGGGGCATATCTAAAATTTTGGCTCAGGGTGGAGGGCCAAACAGAACTTTTATGGTGCTTTATCTTTAGTCACCTACCATCCATAACTGTCAACAGCTTCACCTTCCTTAAAAACGACGACTCCTTTGTGGGAAACACCAACTTCAATTGGCACACCTTTCTTGTCCTGAAGAGAGAATAAAGCTAATTAGTTTTAAATCTTTCAAAAATCAAGGACCAAGTATGATAAGTAAATTCATAATTTTAAAGCAAGCAGTTCAGGAAGGCTATATCATTAGCTGCGGCCTTAAGCCACCTTTCAGAAAAAGTAAAGAAAATTCTCAGCTTATAATTTACAAGCTTTTTAATGATAATTCGAGCAATAACGTCAGTTCTCGAAAATCAGCTCTGAAAAACTTTGCTATTTGTTGCTTGAAACTAAAAGACAACGGTTGGTCTTAAATTTATGGCCAGTTGTAGACTGAGAGCCCTCCGCTAACATTTTCCCCGAAGCAGCATTTTTCGGGGAGTTTGGATGATTTACAAATTACGTTGTACTTAAGGCCAGATCACAATCTCATGGCTCTTTCTGTTTATACAAATCTTTAATTTTTGCTTCCTTGACTACATGCATGATACTGCACACACTCCAAGAAAGGAGCCCTCTACAATCATGTTGCTAGATCACATGCAAACCCTTTCAAAGGAAACTAAAATTATCTTCCTTACCTTAGCATGATGAATATCAACTCCATATCTTGGTGTTCTCTTCGCTACTTCTAAGAAATTTAACTCTGCCTCTGCTGGCGTTTGCCCCCTGGAGAAACAAAACAGCATTTAAAACTCCGTAGGCTGAGAAGAGATGCATTCAATGTGTACCGAGTGAGCCAGAAAACCGTTCCCACTTTCGTAAATTCATAGTACTAACAGTACCATATGGATTAGAATGAGTCCTTCTAGAAGGCCCAATACATTGAGGTATATTTGTAAATGTTCATGTGTTTTATAAGCATTAGGTTCTTCTCCTTGAAAATTCCATGGTTACAATTTGCCTTCAAAGGACCAAAAACTTGACCAAACCACGTGTTTCATCCGGCTTACCATGAGATGCGCACGCACCGTCGTTTAATTCTAAATTATTCATGGTGAGAGATCTCGGCTGAAACCTCATTGCCATGGGATTGAAAGCTCTAGTACTTGTTTGAAAATCTCTCTCTCTCATAACTCATAAGTGAGGAGGAAATCCTTTGTGCATTGTTCTCTGTGATGAGATTCCTTAAGATTTGATGGAGGGTTTCGTGCAAATTTCCTACCATTTCTCGCTACTGCGTCACAAGATCTGTTTTGTTTAATCATACAGGTCTACAGTATCATATTATTGTACTTGCCTATGTTCTTGATGAAGATCAATGACCCGCTTTACAAAGTTTGCCTCTTCTTCAGCCTACGAATAAAAGTTTGTGAAAACAGAAAGATGAGTCGACAAAGCACGAACAGCAGTTACATCTGTGAAAGTTCAGGTCAACAGTTCAAACCAACAATTCAAGTCTCATTAAACAAGAGTAGATTTGGTAATACAATAGAATCGGTTGCTTTGGTTATACCTCAATTCAAAGCGATTAGCGTGGACAAAAGAAATTCACTCAACCAATAATTCAAAACAAAATGGCCGCAATAGTAGCCCCGGAACCAGTAGTGCAAACACTCACTTGGTGCGGATGAAGGGAGGTTTTTAACAGAGGTTGTGTGCCTGAAGTTCTGTCTCGCAGATGTTGATTACGTGATTCAGAAGCCGAGCAGCGAGCATTACAATTCTTGCATATCTATTGCTCAAAGGTAATACAATTACTTTTCAGCTCCTGAGCCAAACAGACAAAGTCCAGCGGAAAAACTATGGATTTACCTTTCTTTGTTATAACAAGGACATAACTTCTCTTAAAAACGGCCCTTCGCCCACACCAAGGGAGCAAGGGAGAGTTTGTCATACTGGCTTCAGGGCAACTTTCGTGGTCATGTTTGTCTGGTTGCGATGATTTCTTTTGTCTGCATTTTCTAGTCACTTTGAATTGAGGATGTGAACCAAACCAACTATGCTATTGTATCAAAAAATCTGCCCCTGTTGCCTCGATATACTTCTAAGTTTCATATTTCAACACTGCACAATAACTGAATGAATTCTCATGACAATGCTGCAACGGGGAGTGCAAAAAATTCTAGCAAGTGTCCTGATAGATTAACTTCAAATTCTAGTGCATGCTTTTCCTTTGCTCTTATTATATTTATGGTTTCTTATAGCAAGTGTCAGATGAAAACAATCCAATGAAATACTCTATGATGCATAAATTGTTAATTATCAGAGACTACATACTTAAGAGACATCATACGCTTTTCAAATGTTTAATTAGTAATCCAACTTAATGTGGCAATATTTAACTGATCTGTGTCGGCCTTTAGGGAGTTAAAGGCTTCAATTTGTAATACATACAGGGTGTCTCAAAAAAAATGTTCGACGTTTGATAAAATATTGAAAAATAAGGACAACATGAACAGGAAAGGTAACCCTGGTAGGCTCATGGAAAGATAACCCTGTTCCGAAGATTATGAAATAATTTAAGAGACCAGAATCAAGCAAATCGTTCACTGAGTTACGAGCTCTCGAGGATCAAAAATCTGCGATAGCTGAAACCAGAGACCCCCCAGATTACTTGCATTGCAAAAAGCTCGAAGACGGAGGTAAGAGAAGCTTATCCAATGTCATACCTCTCGTTTATATCAGAGAAAACCAAATAGGACTTCTAAAGTAAATTATTTCTTGCGATCATTCTCAAAATTTCCTTAACATTTCGTAAGTCAAGAACAGTGGTTCAAACAAAATCGGCGAGAGACTGAATCTGTTTCCTCAAAGCATCCACATGCTTGACAGTTAGGTTATTGAAAACCTGTTTGAATCCTACTTGGTTTGCATGATTCTTGTGTCAAAAATTAATTTAAAATGTCAGGAAAAAGGATGACTTGACCAAGTGTCCATTCAGCGTATCGTCGTTTTTTAGTATTTAATCCAACGTCGAACAATTTTTTTTGAGACACCCTGTACAGTAGTACACGCCATAAGTAACTTAATAGCCTAGAACCATTGACATGAGGGCGGTTGATGAACAAATGAATGACCAAAATAAACAATAACATACAAAAACAACAACTAGAGCATGATTATAACCAATCTTGCCATCAATCAAATTGCCTTGTTTAGCACGCATCCCCCAAGCTATCACCCAGCATCACCTTGTGTTGACCTCTCCCTTTGGAATCGTGCACAATACTTTGCCATTAACTTCCCACTTCAAATTTAAAATACACTATTGACACCGTAACGAGGCTGAGAAACATACGTGGATGGGCACGTTGGTAACACCCCTTATTTCTTTCCGTTAATCTTATTATCATTTTTGCAACAGATTTATGTAAATGAGTGGAAAAATTTTAATCTGAGTGTAACATAAATGTTTGATAATCGATGTTTAGCGTGAAACACTGAGTAACAACAAAAAGAGTAGTCTTTCTTATTGTGTCACTCCCTTTATATATAACAAAGTTGAATAAAGTTTAAATGTTCACGTTCTACTTATTAACTCTGTGAAACTGTATGGATGTAGATGCAAAATATTTACAAAAGAGTCTTCATTGATGGATACTGAAAAAAGCGCCTCTTGTTTCTTTTCTTTTACAAATCTATGCCAGTAGTGACATATCCATCACGTGATCTATCATTCCAAGAATTTCCAAGTTCTATAATGAAATCTACGAACCTCTTCTGGTCCTAACTGGTAGTCATCTAGATAACTGACACCATGTTCCACGATGTCATGATCCCCAAACTCAGCTAAAATAGCAAGAGAATAAGGCAGCATTTACACGGGATCGGTTCCATTTGGAACCGTACCCAAAAGTGTACGTTTAGGCCTTGCGTTCACACGGGACCCGCTGGAACCGTTCCAAATGGAACTGTTAGACGTACCTAAATGGGCCCACTTACGAAGTCGATCCCATTTGGAACCGTACCCAGGAAGGTCTCGTGTAAACGGGTCGAACGGTTCCGAACGGGAACAGCTAGGAAATGATGCTGCTATCCATTATTTAAGCACTTAAATAAACAAAAGGCGTCTTAAACGAAAAATAAAAGAATTTTCGTCTTTGTTTCGAAAAACAAAAGACAAGCCGACGTCTTCGTTTTGAAAAACATTTACGATTTAACAAATCCCTTGGAACTTATTGAAACCGATCCGGTGTAAATGGGATACAGTGGGAACAGTTCCAAGCGACTCCAAACGGAACGGTTCCAACAGGTCCTGTGTAAACGCTGCCTAAAATTCCTGAACGAAGACAGCAATACGATTCAAATAAAACAAATATTAGAGATTTCTACTGGCCCCAGGACCATCATCAATATTTTCCAACGTTTCTCCAGCTTTCCGAAAGCTCAAACTGGACACAAACAAACCAGAAGTCGACTAAAAACAGCAACAAAGAACTCAACCATAGCCTGGCAGTTGAATTGGAGCAAGAAAATCAAAATTGTCAGTAAACCAATTAATTTTCTTGAGTGTAGTTGTCTGTGGACACAAGAATAAAGAATACAGCAGGACTTTCAAACTCAATGCAACACACAACGTGGAAGAAAGTTACCAAGACTCGCTGACAAAAATGGGCTGCCTTTGCTCACTAACAGCGATACATAAAAGTGGTGGGGGGCTGAAAAAATTGTTCTTCTATATCTTGTGTTTGAGTAGCGGTAATGACACAAGGAAAACAATTTCTGAGAGCTATAGAAACCTGCCTCGAGATCGGGACGACAATCTAAATCTTTCCATACATTAATTTTTGACGAATGCACATGATCAATACATGATCACGCCACTTTATTGTTCGTCATAGGGAACATTTAGGAATGAACAAGAAAGGAATAAGTATAAAAGGTGCTTCTTCATCCATTAGGGTCAATATTAATGAAACTGGTCATGCCGCGTCTTTTGATGATTTTTGTATTTTGGACAAAGCCAACAACAATTTTGACTTGTTGATACACGAGAGTCTTCTAATCTTGCGGGACCGCCCGACACTCAATCAACAGAACTCGTCTATACCGTTGTTTCTTTTTTAATCTCCATGGACTTTCTCATTAAGTTCAATTTCAATAGACTTTCCTTATTTAGATATCGTATGATTGCTGATTTATTATGCATTTTTCTCTCGAATAATCATCACTATAAAACCTCACACATGTAACTTTATTTAGCTGAAGATGAGACAAACTCGTCTCAAAACGTTCAATCATTAATCATGGCCTAGTATAATACTTTACAATATTACACCTGGATTTGTCTTAACTAAATGGAAATGTCGATTTAACTACGATATTGGTTTGTCTTCTCTGAAATGATCCTCAAAATGATGTTCGTCGTGGTCCTAATGCTACGATTCAACATTTGGACCCCAAAATTTGGAAATTGCTGGTAAGGGGCATGTTTGGAAATTAGGATTCCACATTCCAGTCCAGTCCATGACCTACTTGCCGCAGAAATTAAAATTCTATTTCATAAAATGACAATGTGAACTCCAATGCCACATAAATCATAGACCAAAATGGAATGTGGAACTTCTGATTCCTATACAAATCCCTTAAAGAAATTTTTCTAACTGTTAGGTCAGAAAGATGTTTGATTTTACCAAAACAATGTTCTCATCTATGTTGGCTGTTTACTGATGCATAAACAATTTAGATATTATATAGTATACTTTTTAATTTCATACTATCGCCTGCCAAATGTGTTAACTTTATTTGACTCGCTGAGTAAGTAGATGCATTCCATCCACAGTGCTCAAAACACCTTCCATATTACGTTCATTCTTCAAATGAAATGAGATGAAACTCTTTTCAAAGGTTAAACAAACCTTGTGCAGTGAAAGAGGCAAGTAGCACATACGTTCGTGTTGGACATCCCAACCTGAAAAAGAACCATTTCCTTATATATGCATATACATAAGAAAAGCTTGGTGGTACAGATAGAATAAAGGCAAAAAGAAATTAAATCAATAAAGATGATCAAGACAATAAAGTTGATTACAATAAATATGAATGATTACCAAAAGATGCACAAATTGAATCACCTCCTAATCAGCTTCTGAACAACTAAATAAATAAAATACCGAAGATACAATAAACAATTGAAAGCTAAATCATCTGTCCTCATTGGTCAATAAAATAATTTGCAATGGAGACTATTTCTAACTCACCTTCCATACACAATATCTTCTCTCAACTGTAGATATAACAAGTACCTGAAAAAAGAACTTTTAATGTAAGAGGCATACAGTAGCTCACTTAGGATAACAGAGTTTAAGCTGCATATCAGTAAACAAAACTCACTCTTTTACATATTTTGGCAAAAGCTCAAAAAGTAGAGGAAGGGAGAGAGCCAACAAACATTTTTTATGACATCTACAATTTCTAACCATTTGCTTTGTAGGAACAAAGTGACTGAACTAGTGATCATTCATCAGGTTTTCTAAGGTAGCCCATATTGGGAATGGAATTCGGACAGAAGGTATATATATACTTTAAATGTCAGAAAACTTGTTTCTCACATGCCATTCTCGAGACTGCTATGAACTGATGATATTTTGTGTAGCTGAAACATCAACTGTCAACTAAGACATGAAAATTTAGCTTGTTGCAATCAGTCAAATTTTTCTCAAATTAGAGTACTTTCTTTTCAAAGTTGGTCAGATTCTTCAAAATGCTTCATCTCCCTTCAAAACATTTCTGAAATCTTTGACTGAGTTTGCTGGACATCTAGCTCCATGAGAATAGAAAGGCAGACAAATGGAGGCTGACAACATCTTTTTTGCAGGAATTACCCTACAGTACCTGGTATACTCATCAAGATGTTTTCCTGGTTCTGGTTCGTAAAATTTCACAGCAAACTGGAACTTTAACTCTCCAACTACAGAGAAAAGCACAGCTATCTAAATCATCAAATTTATTTTATATATATACATAATTTACATCATCAAAAAAGCATGCCATACCAAGGTTTGTGAAATTTAAAGAAACTCTATTATCTGTGACATATTTCTAAACGTATATATTCCAAGAAAATATGAATGAAGGATTCTAAAAATGGTAACTGAAGGAGAGTGCCACCTTTCAAAAACGGCAGCAGATATAATTGTGGTACATACTAAATTAACCAAAATTGATTCTCCTTGCTAAAATTCAATTTAATCTGTGGTATTGAAGGATCCTTGGGGTCCCAGAGGCCTCAGGTCCAGTTTTTACAATATTTCATCTTCCTTCAAAATCATATATGGCCTTTGAAATCTCTTATCTATCGTGAAATAATAAAAACATAGCATGTCTGGCTTCAAGGAAGCTTAGATCATTGATCACACACAGTCTCACTTGGCTAATCACTCTAGCCCCACAGATGATCTAATACAACTTACTTTTAAGCTGCTTTCTAATCTGCTTGTGGTGATGAAGCCAACACTATTAGAAAGAAAATTTGCACAGTAAGAAAAGCTTGAACATCATGATACTCCCAAACCCATCGGACTTGAGCCTTTCTGAAGCTCACCTTCATAGTAATCATTGGATATGGTAAAATGGTCAACTTTCAAAAGCCCTGGATTAGACATTACTTATAGATAAAGTATCTATTTGAATCCATTCCAATGCGTACTCCACCACTTTAATGAAAGACTGAAAAGGACTGAACATCTGTAAAGAACGACTCAGACCATGTTCAAACAAAGCCGGAACAATTCAAAATCAGTGAAAAGTAACAGAATTTTAGCTAGTGTTCACACAATACTGGGACAATTGGAAAATAGTAGGGAATTGAATTGCAAAAAACTTGTTGAAATATCCCATAGAACTTGGTACTTGATGCCAACGAAATGTACAGTACAGTACCTAAACATTAAGAATTGATCAGTCCCATTTCGCAAGCATCAAAAATGCTTCATCAAATTGTCTTTGGTTGTTCACATGATGCCATTGCTAAAATCTTTGTGTGATAGGGCAGGCTGATCTGTCACATCACCATTTCAAATCATGCCGGTATCATGTGAATGCAGTCTTAAATTTTTCTTTGCACATTGAGACAAAATACCGAGACAAACACAGTTTGATTAAGGTTTTTTGGTACATTTGAATACATTGGTGCCTTATGAAACTCAGTTCTTGACAACTTACTATTGATGAGGCATTTGTGTTCACAAATCGTAGCCCAAAATACTCCTTGTCAACAATGTCAAGATTTTCCACAACTTTTGAGAACAATACTTCACCAAGTGCATTTTTCTGAAAAGATAAACAATGCATTAACTAATGGCAATTCTTAATTTGGAAAATCTTTCCTAAGTAATCCATTCCAACCCTAAGTACTTTTTGCCCTTAATGTTTCAGTAAGCCTAGCTGCCCATTGTCTAAAAGCATAAATCTTTAATTCCCTTTTGACAATCTGTCATCAAGAAGTCAACGCAAAATTATTCTTTGACTAATCTCTATCCACCCTAAGATATTTTTCCAAGCAATCACTACTGCTAGGCATTGATTCCAGATATCCTTCACAATGAATCAGTAAAATCTAATGTTCACCAAAATATTTTTAGTCATTATCTGAAAGTTAGATTTTTGACATGCATATGAGTTGGATCTTTTTCCACTCATGCATATGTTCAGCTTAAGGAATCTCACCCCCAGAGGTATTACAGTAAATCAAAAGTGCTCTCCTTACTATCAAAGTTGAAATAAGAATGTTTAGGATCCATTTTCCATAGCTCTGACTTATACACAACTACTTACTTAGTGAGCCTGTGAAAAGACTATATAACAATATCTGACAAATGCAGTAAAAACAGCTGCAAAAATGGATTTCTGAGGATTAATTCCAATGGACATGGGCTGATACTATTTGTCAGACTCATAAAAGATTGGCCTTGTGAGAGTTTTGTAAGGGAAACATCTGCAATCTGCCAGAATCCAAATTGTCTCATGGTTTCTAAATTAATAGTCATCACCATTTCTTAATACTTGAGGTTTCTGCCACGTGGCTCCATCAGTCAATGAGTTTACAGACTCCCTCTTGTTGAATTTAGTTAAGAAGCCCATTGGTCATAGTCAAGAGCTTTATTTGGCTAGTAAATAATCCATTAGTCTATGCAAGGGACATATGGTTGACCCACAGTAATGTTTCTTTTCAGCCAAATAAGACAGTTGAAGTGAATGACCTTAGTTAAAGATTGTACAGTAATCAAAAACTTGCATTTCCTGGACATCTCAGATCAACTGTTCCAAATATGAGGACAAATTTGACAATTTGGAAATGAAAAGACAAAAATTTCATCCAAGATATGTTTTCATGTTTTCATTTTTTCATGTTTGATTATATGGTTAATACAAAAACTTGGCAATTCTGCCCTGTTTTTGGTCACGGATTGTACCATTGTTATGGGTATGGGGAAAAGAGTGTTTCCGGCGAGCCCCCGTCTTGTTTTTATATCTCCTCCCATCCTGCTTTGCAAGGCGAGCAAAGGAAGTGAATTTGATTAGATAAACACAACAAAGAGAAAGAGCATTATGATCTATGATTGGACAAGCTGGGATGGATGGGGGCAACCTCACAAACAGGAAATGAAAGTTTTAATAAGTTCTTTGTGATGCTAAGTTCAAACATTGCAACCATCATTGCAAAATGAAGCATTGTTTGTTCATGTTTCCATCCCTTGCAAGGATGAATAAACATGTTGATTGCCTGTTGATAGCTTAATGAATGGGGAAACTGCTTCCAAACAATCAACATATTGTTGGAGCAAAGTTTGATGTCTAAGAATAAAGTCCTAGGAAATAAGGAGAGCTTTGCGAGGCAACTGAGACAAGCCAGTGGAATCGAGGGACATTTCACCCTCAAAACTCTCGTACACATTTGGCCTAGACCTTTGTTTTTGATAAAGATCAAGCATAAAGACAGTAGAAATCCTTTATTCCGAAAAGTTTCAACTGGTAGTAGAGTGCCCCTCGGCTGGCAGGTAAAGGGGCATGTTAAAGGGTATTGGTTATGTCAGATATCAAATTGATACACATAGTGAAGTACCTCTAAGGTTCCTTTGATTATCTGGTCATTACAAGATATGACCAGTATATATGTTTTATCTCAGCACATGGCCTAATAATACAAGCCAAAGCAACAATGGCGTTTGGAGGTTGCTCATTGTGGACAAGCCAGTTACAACTGGAACAAAAAAGGGACAGGGCACTAACAAGGTAACAAGAGGAACAAGCCAGAAACAGGCTAATAATACATTGAACAAAGTGTGAAATTAGCGTGGGTGTGTAGCTGAAGCCCATAGGGGGACATCAACAATGCCATAACAATAAGAAGAAGAATAGTGCATCTATCCCACAATAAGTTAAAAAAACATTGCAGTTGGAAATGAACAAGTAGTGGCAAAGATAATAAGAAGCAGAAGAAGTCACTGTCTGTCCCAAAAGAATCTCCAGAGGCACTAGAGACTACATGACAATTCCAACACTCAAAAATACACAAATTTAGAATTTCGTTTTGGTACAAAAATGTGGAAATTTTCATGTTGAATTAAGAAAGCTTCATTATATACTATGGCCTGATCAGTGTTTCTTATAAAAAATATGTGAGTTTCCTATAAAAAATATGTGTGCTTGGATTGGAATGATTATGTTTTCTGCTAAAGCAGCCAACAAATTGTTCAAAAATAGGAATTTTCTCCTGAGCTGACAACAAATTTTTGTTGATAAGTAAATGAAAAGGTAACACTTGAAATTTTTGAATCGAAACAAAATAAAATTGAAATGTATACTGGCTTGAAAGGCTAGGAAATGAATCAAGCTTGAGGGGCATTTCACTACTTTGAAAAGAGTACAAGATTTCTTCAGAAAAAGAGGATTTTTTACAGAACATGAGGATCTTTACCATTTTTGGTGGATTTTGAACTCCTCTTGGGAAAGACAGCGCTTCTCTTCTCCTTTCTCATCTTCTCCCTAATCCTGTGGCTGCAATGTTAGTGTTGTTCCACTTGTTCCACTTGATCCGGATTTTACTAACATCAGAAACCTCAATGGATTAGCTGCAAATTTGCAGTGCTGTACATATTCAGTATCAAAAATATGAAATACAGTATAAGTTAACACACCTTGCAACCTTCATCAACTGTTTTCAAATCCAGCACTGCACAAAATTACATTTCAAGCCCTAAATCACCAGCTGGTCTATGCTGATAGCTACAGTAGAAGAGGCCAGTTAAGACAGAGATTTGACTGAATAATTGCCGATGGAATCATACAATTCGGAGCTTTGCTCTGAAGAAAAAAGTTACCACTGCAGCAGCCCTTTAGATTAGGAAATTTCAAATGGTTTTAAATATTCAACCAGACTGTCAGACAGCTTCTTTGCAATCTCTAAACAACATTACTAAAACATGAAACAGCAAGAACAAGTGGAACAACGACGTTAACAGCCATAGAAAAACTGTAATGACCCACAGTAAAGAAGTCATGCAGATGGTACGGGACAGGTTGGAAAGTCAAGAGACTCAGCAACTTGGGCAATACATCACAGCAAAATGATGTTTGACTGAATTTAGATATTCCTTGGTGATATTAGTTATAAACATATGTTGCCTTTGAAAAAGGCCTTTCCTAGAATTTACCCTAGTTGCCTCCAGATATTCGTTCTTGTCTGGAAGAAAGGCAAACACTCAGGCATCTCCAGCAAAATGCAAAAAGAATAAATTGAGTCTCCATTTTGCAGAAGGTCGGTGCAGTGTAATACTTTGTTTACTTATGTGCTTGTGTGAATAAAACACTATGACTGTTTACTATAGGGGCTGAATTTATCAAAGCATTTTGGAGGCAGTCTTCATTTTGCAGATTGAAGGTGATCCTGCAAAACAAAGAAATGACCTGAATGACAATATTCTTCTACTTGTGCCTGTTTGAAAGAAACATTTTGTGATTGTTTACCATCTGGATTGGATTTATCCACTTTCATAGCATTTGGAGGCAGCCTTTGTTTTGGAGATCTAAGGGGATCATTCTGCAAAACAAAAGACCTTCAACTATTGCACTTAAATTCTTTGCATTATGTTTATTTGTGAAATAACTTGCCAGAGACACTACTTAATTACCCTCCCATTAGCATAATCAAAGTTCTAAACAACATAGAAAGTAAAGTAAAACTATGATAGGATTTCTGTTGATAAATACAGTGCATGCATTACATTTCCCAAGTACTGGAGTTTCTTAATTCTTATAAATGAAATGCACCATAAAATAGTGTAACTATCTCTTTGCAACAGTCATTACTTCAAAGGTGGTAAGCCTCAGTGGGAAAATCAATCAAATGCACCATAAAGAGCAGGTTTTAAAAAATTAAAAATCAATCTTGTGGTAAATGGAAACCAGAATTTGAGAGAGGAAGCACCTGACAGCTTTGAGTAATCATATTTTCAGATTGTGGCAAAAGATCACTTCACTCCTATAGGAAAGCAAAACCACAGTGTATTTGACAAACCTGATATGGATAGCATGTTTGGGTTTGAGTTGAAAGTGTGTTTTGCAAAGAAAGGATTCATCCAACTCAAGTCTCCTTTGGTGAGGGTCTGCTCAAAACACATTAGCCTTAATTTAAGAGCAAGGCTGAAATTTTTTAAATTGAGTCTCAGGCCTGATCCTTGTTCATTCTGATCCAGCTTTACTTTGAAAAATTGAGCTCCCGTTCTCACTACTCCATTTTCAGATAAAACAAAGATCTTTCAATTGGCGTTCACACTTGTTCTCAAGACGCACCTGATTGTCTCTTTTGAAAACAAGACTAGCAAATTCAAACTCCTCCGTTTCTGGTGTTCCCATTACAGATAGCTCTGTTTAAATTTCAGCTCTGCTTTTGTCAGCATATTCATTTAGCTCTGTTTTTAGGGTGAATCAATGTGAATACAAAGCTAAAAACAGAGCTAAACATATCTGTTCCCATTCAAAAACATTGTGAGCAGAGCCTGACATCATCATAAAGCAATTTCTGGCTTTCTGGAGAATACTTTAACACTTTTGAGTGCATTCTATCAAATCAAAGTGTACAGGATGATGGTCTGCTGAGGAGAAGGTGTAAATTATTCTGCAGAAAGGGACAATCAAAAATCACTTTGGTGATGCTATTCCACAGTTTACTTGAATTTTTTGACAAAATTCACTTTATTTGATTTCAATACAGAGACAGATCTGTACTGTTTGCATCCACTGGCCAAAGTTGCACATCACCAATTTCCATCCATTGTTATAGCACCTTGCCTAAAATTCCTGCATTTATAAACAAGGTGTGACCCTAATTTTGTTCACTAGTATTGTAGGTTCAACCTCAAATATATCACCTAGTGTGTTATCTACAAACATTTTTGAATGGCAAAATGAAATATTAAAAAGAGACTGCATGAAAGATTTATGTTGTCAAAACACATGGGGACTTTTCTTCAAAAATGGCTTACCCATAGGTCTTTATCTTTGTGAAAACTGAGCAAAGCCCACCATCAGCTGTGAATATTTTCAAACTAACAACTCGCAAACCTAGCCATCAGATCAAAAAGGCCCCATTCAGTAGCCCTTGCTTCTGAATTATTAATTTGATTCATGTATATAATCTCAAGGAAATGTTTCAACACATCTCTGCTCATACTTCCTGCTGAAATGCATGCACACGCTTTTTGTAAGAAATTGGTTTATGAGAGACTAGTACTAAGATGGCCAAAATTTAAGAAACTGGTAGTACTATGTCTGAGAAGCATTAAGGAACTTTTAAAAGTCAAAACATGGATATTATATATACAGTAAATATATCACAGGGCCTTTATTGTTGAGCAAACTAACCATTTGTGTTTTCAACACAACAGAACACTTTTCATTCCCATACATGATGTTTTAAATGTCAAGAAACATATCTGCAGCAGTGTTAGTGACCAGATTGATAATTCTGCTTTCAAAAAATAAGAAGCTACTTAAGAAACTTTTTAGCACTAAAATTGAATAAATTTCATGATAAATTGAGGAAACTTTTAGTACTATGCCCTGATAATAGTTTGCTAAAAAAAAATTTGAATGTTGCATCACATGTCCATAGCATGAAGCAATGTCAAGAACAATGGTAAAACTATAGGTCTATTGTCTTCTGACAGGTAGGTAGGTAGGTAGGTATTTATATTTAACGTGGCTAGCCCGCGAAAGTCTGAGAGACTTATTTCCAGCAGGGGCCACGGATGTTTTACCATCACTCCGCCGCAGCTACCCGCCACAGCTACCAGATTTCCCTCACATGGCTCTGGTCGACCCGGGCTAGTGTAACGGACAGCAACCAAACTGTCCAGCGTGGGATTCGAACCTACGGCCGTTCTGACCTTTGGCTTACGAGTCAGACGCCTTAACCACTCGGCCACACGCTCACGTACCACTCGGCCACACACTCACGTACCACTCAGCCACACACTCACGTTTTGTGCAAGACACGCTCACGTTTAGACAAGGAGTTTTGTGCCAACATTTAGCATTGCAAAAACAAACTTTCCATCCTTGCTTTTACTCGGGAACCTACAGTACCCCCTCCAGCCAGATTGGAAAAAATGGTACCTCTCCTGAGATCTCATATGCAACAAAGCTTCACGTAAAAAAGAAATAACTAGTGTTGGCTGAGGCAATGCAAACGTCCAAAAATCAATCTTCAAATCCATGTCTCTGATGTTTACATATGTATTTCTTCACCATTCCAAGTTTCACTGTCCTAACTTTTGTCAAAAAAATACAATAGGCTGCATCCTCATTTCACTGCCTTCACCAAGAATGTATTTAAAAGGTGAATACCAAGATCCTCTTTCAGTTTAAATGAAAACATGGGATTAGCAGATTGGATTTTATTCTGTCTTTAAAGGACATATGTCACGTTAGCAATTGGCTAATGCAACAAAGAAATAAGGGGTGGAATTCCATTGTTTTGTGATATTTCATTTCTGCTTCACGAATTCTCATTGCAATGAAAATTCAGCCTCGATCTTGTGCTTTGTAATAAACAATAGCAAGAATTGTATCGTGTGAACCAATTAGGTTCATGACATCTGTACTTTAAATGGAGTACAAAAACCAGCAGCCTTTGCCATCGTTTGTTTTTGTTTCTGTGAATTTTGTACAGTCAGTTATCCTAGAAGCTGTGCAGAGCAGGTCGTTGACTTCACACAAAGCATGCTGGTCTTTGTACTCCCTTTAACCTCATCATTGTCCCAAAATTCAATAAGACAACCTAAGTGAACACTATGATTAAAAATTCACACCTGTGGGGTTTGGTTCAGTTTTACAATTCTCCTTTCTAATTCTTTGATTTCCCAAATATCAATAATTCCTTTCTGCACCTTGTGTTTGAAAGGAATGATGATTCAATATAACATGATTGAGTCATCAACTGAGAATAGTAATAATTCATTTCCTCTGACTGATTTCATGAGATTCACCTGGGAGTTCTATTTCAGGAGATTCACACCTTGGACTTCTAAGAAGAGGTATTTTGATGGGAAAGTGAAATTTGACATAAAAGAGAATTTCCTTGAAATGAGTGAAACCAATACTAAATCTTTTTATCGCCCAATATTCACACAGCATGAAAAGTCTGATTATGTTATTTTCATATCTCAAGCCGATTCCCAGTCATGTTTTGGCACAGAGATATGACTGTTTTGAACGTCAAGACTTCGGCTCAAGAATCTTTGACCACGATCACAGTAGAAACAACTTTTGTGATCACTGCCTATCTGCGAAGTTTAGGAAAACTGGGACCGTGAAATCGAAAATCGCGTGAGCTCTTTCTTGAGCACTCACACAAGATTTTGTTGACGTCAATACAATCAGGGAGTGACAGAAAAAATTATGGATTGACAGATTCCATCAGGTTGGAACAACTGATAGCTGGACATTCTGCAGTACCAAGAAGGGCCTCTTTTTCGCTATCCGGCTATCCTTTAATACCAGTTTGAAGTGAACATAAGGTACCCATGGGTAAATACAAAACGTTTAGCAGTTTTCTACCAAACAAAAGCTTTCATCATCTTATATGCTGCACTGAAGAGAGTGAAAGCGGTGAAAACTTCACTTCGTTCGGCCACGTTTTGAGAGTAAACAGGCCAAGACAAGTGCTATGGGGCTGCTATAGCCTATATACAGGAATGGGGCGGAAGTCGAAAAATATTAGCTTACCTGGCACAACACCATAACATTACAATAGAGCTTTTGTCTTCTAAACAATCGACAATGGTGCGCGGGTGGACGTTTTGCTGTCGTTTGCCGAAAGCGGCCTAACAACAATCCGGATACATGTGATTTCCAAATTGTTTTCCTGTATCAACGACCGCTGTAGCCACCTGAAACTCGCAGCTGAGTCCAAAAAGTATCAAAGAAAAACTAACACCTAGCAGAGAAACTCACCTCGACTTCAATGGCTAATTCAGTGCCATCGAGAAGAAACACTACACACACTAACACATTTTTCGACTTCTTTTTCTCATCAGTGACTTGGCGTCTCTTGTTGTGCGACTTTTTAGTCTTCTTTGCATCTGGTGAACTGTTAACGACATCGGCGTTGTTCTCCGGATTAATGCCTTGATCCTCTGCCATTTTAACAATCTATTTGTCATTCATTCTTTAATAATTCAGCATTTAAAAAGTAAAAAGTATGTCTTCTTTGCTTCGTCCGTTCCTTCGCCTTGCTTCTTTGATGGGCGTCAGACGCACTGTTGATGCTTCATCGGTGAGTAAATTCTATCTAGCCAATCACAAGCCAGTATAATTTCTAATGGCCAATCAGAAGGCATTGATTGTTTTGTAATATCCCTCGCAGCGATCAGTATGTAACTGCACAGGAGCCTTGAAAAATTCCAGACCAACTCTCTCATTGTTCCAGACTCTCTCTTTGGTGAATCACCTTTCCGAAAAAACCCTTGGTGATAACTTCAAGAGGGCTAATTGGTGTTGAGGGGACTGCCAGGGGCGGACTGGCCAGTCGGGCTACCGGGCGATCGCCCGGTGGGCCCTCCAAAAATTATGAAATTTTTTTTTTCATTTTGCTATTGAATGGTAACTTGCCTTGTTTGGAAGTAACTGGTCTAGCGTCTCTTCACTTGCCGTGTCACTTTGCCGCAGAATATCTCGAGATTAATGGGTACAAAGTGAATAAAAGATCAATTTCAGTTATTTCGGTACTGGAAAGTTGTTTTCTAAAATTTTGAGGCCCCTGACATGCACGATTTATCCTTGGCCAAGGACCCACTGGTCCATATGCGATAAAAATAATACTAAACTGGAATGCTAAAATGTAAGGAGTTTCTCTCTTCGGGGCCCCAAATTTAAATGTTGGCAATTCATCTTAAGTTTAATTGCAATGATTTGTTTTAACTTTTTGTGATTAAATTTCTAGAAAGGTCAATAGCAGTAGTTTTATCAAAAAGTATCTACAAAACTTGAAAAATCAATCAATTCGAAGAACGTTTCAGGAGCTAATTCAAATATCCGGCTTATCCGGGCCTATATAAGATAGATGATCCAAAATGAGCTCTTATATCAAACACACTTGTCGTGAGATTGCCTTGAGTTTCCTGTTATGCTTCAATCTTATTGGCTAATCAGATCATATTTCTAGTTCATAAGCCCACCCAATCAGCGAATCAGTAAACTGTCAGATATGCTATAGTTAGAGCATGAACTAACTATTGCAACACAGAGAGCTAACTCCACCGTTATGATGGAGCAAAATGAGAACGAAGACAAAGAAAAGAAGAGAAAATATAAGAGTGGTCATCATAAGCGTCAAGAAAAACTTCTTGCTGGTCTGAAGAAAGATGCCGCAGGGAGCAAAAGTATCACAAGTTTTTTTCAGTGTTTATCATCGTCTTCAAGTACAACAAGTGAAACTGCATTGAGTGAAGCACCAAATAATGACCAGAATTGTGAAGGTAAGGGAAGAAGATCAAATTATTCAAGTCAATAATTCTTATCCTGCTACAAATTCTTTTTTCTTTATATTACTTTGTCATGTACGAGAATGTAAATTCTTGCATTTCATGTATCCAGAAGAAAAGATAATAAATTTGGATGGGACTTTATATCTTAATCGTTAAGTGTTTGATATTTTCTACATATTATGCTGTTCTTGTGGTACGCGCAACGCAACATAAGAGTCAATTAATTTTAGTAAACCAAATTTTAGACCCATGCACTACCAACAATCAATGTCTTACTCAAATTAAAATTTTAGAAGTAATCTTTTAAGATAACTCCACTTTCCGCTCTAACGCACAGCGAGATGCCGTTTCACACATCCAATCTCCACAGAAAACAGTTAATTTCTCCAATATTATTCGGTCTGTCGAAAAGCGGTAAACAGGATGTTGTATGGTCTGAGAAATTGAAAGATGTATAAATCGCAATGTTTTTGTCAACGCTGTCTTCGAAAATCCTGGCTCGAATCTTTTTGTTGATTTCAAAAAAGTGGATTTTTATCAAAACTACCGGGTGTCCAAAAAAATGTATACGGATTTGGTTGACTCCATCGCTGTGAATTTAGCCTCAATCAATTTTGTCTAATCACTCTAAAAATGTTCCTCGATAGTTAACTTGAGCAAAGATAAGATACCTCGCTTGCTGATATTGGTACTTTGAGAGCAGACATGTTAAGCTTGAAAGCTCAAAATTTCCTCGTCCTGCAAACCAGAGCTTTAGCCTTTTGGCCTAAGCAATTTCTAAAGGCACAGCGTATAAATCAACGACAGCCTTGATAAAAGTTGAAAAATATTGGATCTTTTGTTATTCTGTTTTCCAGAAGTCACCCCTCAGTCATCCATTGGGAAGTTTCTTAATTTTTCATTAATTTCAGTTCTTAATTTCGATGTGCTTCAGGAATTTGCTAAGGCAAAAAGGCCAAAGCTCTGGTTTGCAAGTAGACGCAAGATTTAAGCTTTAAGATTGATATCTCTGCTCTCAAAGCACTAATACCAACAAACAAGGTATCTATGTTCAAGTTAACTATCGAGGAGCATTTTGAGAGTGATCAGCCATTGATTAAAGCTAAACTCACATCTCTGGAGTCTACCAAATCTATAAACATTTTTTGGGACACCCGGTACTCGAAAAAATTGCAATTTTTTTTCATTCCATCTTCTGCTGGGTAGTTGATCTACAAATTTGCAAAGTCTGCTTGAAAAAGCTTGTCTAGATTTCCTGCAATCGAATTTTATATTTCTGTTTACTCCTGACATCGAAGGGGAAAAGCGTTTGGCCAACAGATCACCATGCTATGATGCATGAAGCATGCTTGCTAAAGCTCAGGCTTGAAATGACTTTCGGAAATGTTTCCATTGGGAAAAAATAACAACTAAATATTTTCTTTTCAATTTTCAGACGACCCGTTTCAGTTGGCACAGCCCTGTGATGACATCAGTATGGATCAAGATGCCTGCTTGGAGGAAGGTTCAGAATCACAACCCCCACCTTCGAAAAAAGCCAGATTATGCGACGAAAGAGCTGAAAATGCACAATCAACAACGGAAGCAAACATAATTGGCCACCTACAATCGTCAACTTTAACAGTGACTGAAGGAGTGCAATCATTGCAATTCCAACGTCCTTCTTTGACAAACTTAGATCGCTTTCTGCAGCAACATCCAATCCAGCCGATTGAAGATATTGTCTTCAACCATGAAATTGCTTATAATCGTACATCAATCAACGGTGAAAAAGTGCCAAGGCAATAGGTCAGTTATTCGACAAACACGAAAGCTATATTTTGCTACATCTGTTTGTCATTTTGCAATGCCCAAGATGCACCCTTTTCCATAAAGGTCTCTGACAAAAAGCATCTTTACACTCGACTAACAGAGCACGAGCATTCACATTGCCATAATGCTGCTGTGGAAGCTTACATGAGGCACCTTTCAAAAGTTGGCACTATATCACATATGCTTGGTAGTCCTTCTGCTGAGCGCAAGCGGCATATGGTGGAGCACCGTCGTGCAATATTGCACCGGGTTATTGAGATAATCAAGACACTTGGAAAACAAGGTCTAGCATTTTGAGGGAAAAGGAATGAATCCTCTTTTACACTGTTGGACGATGCAGTCAATCATGGTAACTTCCTGGCAGTGGCTAAGCTCATTGGTAAGTTTGATGAAGTGATGCAAAACCACATAAAGGCAATCGCTGAAAAGGGAAGACAAAACGCAGAAAAGAGAACTCTCCAGCAAAAACAAGGCAAAGTTGGTCGAGGATCTTTCATCACATTCCTGAGCAAATCAACAGTCACCTCTTTGGTGCAAGTGATGCGAAATCTTATCCAAGAAAGAATAGCCAACGATGTTCGAGCAGCTGGAATTTATTCTATTGAGATGGATTCAACACAGGACATTACAAGCCAAGATCAATGTTCTATCGTCATACGTTATACCAGTAAAGGGGAGGTACATGAAAGGCTCTTGAGCATTGTGAAGGCGAATGGTTCCTCTGGGGAAGCCCTCTTCAACCTCCTAAAGTCAAGCTTAGATCGTTTGCAGCTTAACATCTCAAACTGTGTGGGAGACAGTTTTGATGGGGCCGCAAATATGTCTGGTGAATATAAAGGTGTTCAAGCAAGAATCAGTGAGGTTGCTTCGAATCACATACATGTTTGGTGTTATGCACACACGTTGAATTTGGTTCTCGGTGACGTCACTTCATTGAATGTATCGTCTATCAGCCTTTTTGGGCTATTAAACAAAGCTGCAGTCTTCTTTCGAGAATCCCACAAACGTATGAATGCATGGGAAAATACACTACAATCAAAGATTGGTACTTCAAGGATGAAGAAGCTAAATACGATTGGAGCAACGAGATGGTGGGCAAAGTCAAACGCCATTCGAAAGATTTTTGGTTCCTTTGATGACGATGAAGCAGCAAGCAAAGGTTTGTTTTCTGATGTAGTGGTAACGCTCTCTGTCATACGTGACAGTGCAAGCTTCAACCAGACCACACGAGACCAAGCAAATGACCTGGTTGGCAAATTTTTGCAATTTGATACCGTGCTAACAGCATTTCTGTACAACAGAATGTTCAGCATCACATCTCCACTATCTGAGTACCTCCAAACCCGTGGTATCGATTTGCTGCAAGCATGGAGGATGGTGGAAAGTAGCACAAACTGCTTGCAACGAATCAGCAGAGATTTCTATACTATCCACGATAGAGCGGTCAAATTTTGCAATGGTGTCAACAGGATCCTTTCTTTGCAAGCAAGCGAAGATCAAGAGATTGAGGTTTCCACTTAATTTCCAAACAAACGAGTAAGAAGAAGAAAAGCACATGCAGACGAAGAAAGAGATGAAGACGTGATTTCATCCCCTCTTGAGCAATATAGAGTGGAAGTATTCTGTGCAGTGATGGATGAAGTTGTGGGAAGCCTTCGTCGACGATTTCTACAACAAGGTGATCTCTATCGAGATTTTGCTTTTCTTGACCCAAGGCGATTTGCTGAATTCAGAAACAAGGAAATCCCTACGAATGTGCTATCAAAGCTTTGCAATATCTCTGGCTTAAACATCGACAGAGAAGTTGTTAAAGAGCAGCTGATTAGTTTTTTTGATGCATTCCCAAGACTGGCAATGACACTGCCTGATGAATATGAAAGAGATTTCCTTGGCGAACATCCTGAAGATGAAGAAGCATCAGAAGATGAAATTGAGAATGACCAAAATGGGTGCGATATGGCTTCAAGTACTGAACCAACCAATTCGAAACAAGATTCCGACACAGATTCAGATGAGCATGTTGCAGAGGAGAGAGATGATCGCTGCTACGGAAATTCCTGCAAATCCTGCTTCTCGTGCGTTTTTAAGGTCTAGTACCAATTTGGTCTGGATAGCACAGCCTACTCAGAGCTTTACTGTTTATACAAGCACTTGATGACCTTGGCAGTTACTCAGGTTGAGTGTGAAAGGAGCTTCTCTCTCTTGAAGATAATAAAGAGTAGGTTAAGAAGCATGTTGGGTCAAGAGCAACTAGAAGCTTTTATGCTTCTAAGCATAGAGCGAAGAATACTAGATGGAATATCTAACGATGAAGTGATAGAAGAATTTGCAAAGACGTCGAAAGAACTTTCTAGGCTTCTGACTTTTTAACTTTAATACTAACTATATAGACTGAAGAGTATACATCGAAACAATATGTTGATGGGCTTCGTTATCATTGAGAGTGCAACAGACAGTAGCTGTATGAGGATAATGCTATATAAGGACCGGTATTGATTGGCAAGAGACACTGATCGTGGTCAAGGAACAAGTAGTACCGGGTGAGTCAAGAAAAAGAATCCCCGTTTGGAAAGGTCATGGCTCCGTAGATATCAAGAGGATGATATCGACAAATACATAGTTTAATGGTAGACATGCTCAAAACTACTTTAGAATTTACCTCACTGAAATCGGCTCCTCCGTTCTGAAGTTATAAGGGATTTTCTCGAGAAAGCACCGTCAAGAAACCTTCAAAACGTGCCCAAAATCACGAACAAATTTCTTTGACTGTTCTGCCTTGCACGGGCCGTACAGCAATGACTTCTGTGCGCTTTAGCACGTGCTATCCTCTTGGGAGGATGAAGAAGTCTTCCCCCTGGTATCAATAAGCTATTCAGAGGAATTCCATTTTCCCAAGGAGGACAGAATACATGAATACATGTATATGTCATCATTTTTAGGAAGGAGCGCCATGAAAAATATGGTCCTTGCTTTCACTCGTTTTTGCAGGTTTTTGGATGAGGCTTTCTTCAGAAAATCCCCCATATCCATGGGAAGGAATGGCCAATTAAAGTCGGGTAAATTACTGAACCTAAGTGAACAAATTTACAATAAAGCAAGACAGTTTAGAATAGCATTGCTTTGATATTCAGGGAGCAGTGGTCTTCCAAACGGGGATTTCGACTGATCCAGTAGAAAAGAGCTCCTGTAAGTGATACAATTACAATGTTAATTCTAGCAGTTTTCTAGCAGATCTCATTCAAAGAAGTTGAAACCATCCTATGAGATGACTCTACGAAAATCACTTAATATAATACAGCAGTAAGAAATGCAGTTTGTCGTAACCCATTTGAGTTAAATAAAAGCAATATTTCTAATAGCATTTTAAGCCTATCTGAGATGTGTTGCTGCAAAAAAGTTTCCAGCGAATATCTGCAAACTTCGTTTAATCTTCGGGGCCCTTTCTCGTTGAAATTGCCCGGGCCCTAATTTTGGAGCCAGTCCGCCCCTGGGGACTGCTGAGTTGTTGTTATTCTTTCGAGAAACATAAATCATAGAAGAACCTTAATCGTTGATTGACATTTCTTATAGGGCAGCCGAGAGGGGGGCAAGAGGGGCAATTTGCCAACGGCCCTAAGGGTCTAAGGGGCCTCATAATTGAAGAATTCAAACATTTTGAAGCCAATCCAAAGGGCGTGATTGGATAGATTTTCTACTCGCTCGCTTCGCTCAATCACATGGGGCCTCATTGTGGACTTTTGTCCCTGATAGATGATCCTCATTGGTGACACTAACTGAGATCTCACTCATCTCACTGCCAAAACAGCTGAACAGCCTGTGGACAATGATTCAAAGAACATGCTTAATCTCTATGGGTTGTTTAGCTTTGAACAGCTCATTTCGGAACAAGCCAGATTCACTGTAACTACATCTTCCATCATTGACCATGTTGCTACAACATGTGCCACATGCTTACCGAAACAGATGGGAGCAAATGCTTACTGAAACAGATGACACACATGCATTTGTAAATAATTGGTCAAACTTGTTTTCTTTGATGATAGAAAGGCATGCCCCAATAACGAAAATGCGTGTATCGGAGAAATACAGCCCTTGGATTGATCATGACCTTGGAAAACTCATACGCACCCCCCCCAAAAGAAAGTCCTCATTGCTTAAGGACTCATGCAGGCATGTCCGTAACAAGGTCAATGTCCTAAACATCCAACTAAAAAACAGTATTACACGTTTTTTTTATAAGAAACTGGTTTCGGCCAAAATTTTAAGAAACTCTAGTACTATGTCTGAGAAGTACTAAGAAACTTTTCAAAGTTAAAAGCATGGATTTTATAGCGAATAGATCATTGAACCTTCATTCTTGAGCAATATTATCTAACCATTTGTGTTTTAAACATAACAGAACACTGTTTATTCCTTAGTCATGTTTTAAATATCAAGAAACTTATCTGCCGCAGTGTTAGCGACCACATCGCTAATTCTGCATTCAGAAAAATAAGAAACCAATTAAGAAACTTTTAGTAATAAAACTGACAAAATTTCATGTGATTTTAAGAAACTTTTAGTTCTATGGCCAGATCCTAGTTTCTTATAAAAAAACGTGTACACGAATAAGATCTCAGCTTATCAAGGCAACATCAAAGAATCACGGAAGGCAATCAATGAACTCCTCAGCAAGAGATCAAAATCTAGCAACATCATTTGGTTCTGAAACTGTTCTCAAAAAGGACATATCTAATGCAATGAACAGTTTCTTCTGCTCCGTTGGAAAGGATCTTGCTGACAAAATTGACGCAGCCCCAAATCCCCTTCTTACAGGTGGCTATGAAATTAACCAACATAAAACAATATTCCATTTCAGGACTATTGAAGTGCAGGAAATCAGGGATGCATCTGCCACTGTTAAGACTGCAAAGAGCTTTGGCAATGATAACATCTCTAGCTACTTTCTGAAACTTGCGCTGCCTCTTATTGAAAATTCGTTTGTTTTCTTGTTTGATACATCTATTCAAACAAGTGTTTTTCCTGACTCATGGAAAGTTGCTAGAGTAACTCCAATTTTCAAAGATGGAGACAAGACTGAAGTCTAACTATCGACCTATATCCGTCTTGCCTGTCATCTCAAGACTGTTTGAAAAGTTAGTAGCAAACCAGCTGTACCAGTACATGAATAATAGCGGTCATTTTTCATCAGGCCAATCCGTCTTTTTGCGCCTTCATTCAATAGTAACGTGCTAACTTAAAAATACTGATGATTGGCACAATAGAACAGATCTTGTTATGCTTGTGGGACTAGTGTTCATTGACCTCAAAAAGGCATTTGACTGTAGATAATAACATTCTCTGCAAAAAGCAGAAACACTACGGTGTACAGCAACGTGAACTCTTTTGGTTTGAATCCTATTTTTCCAACCGGAAACAATTTTGTGGCGTTAATGGCATTAATTCAAAAATTGGGGACATAGAAGTTGATGTACCACAAGGCTCATGTCTTGGCCCTCTTCTCTTTCTCATCTACATCAACGATCTCCCGCAGGCTGTCCAAGATTCCACCGAGTCCATGTATGCTGACGACACCAGTTTGCGCTACCAGTCTCATGACTTGTACCCTGTGACTTGACTCGGCTAATGAGGCTATTAACAGTGCAGTGTAGGAAGTGACCTCAAAAAGCTAGATACTTGGCTACAAGGCAACAAGCTTTCCTTGAATGTTGCGAAAACTCACTTTATGCTTACTTGTACCAAGCAAAAACAGAACATCCTCAAAAGTCAAAATAAAGACTTGGATCTGAAAGTTCGCGAGAATGAGCTTGAAGAAGTCAAAAAGACAAAATACCTTTGTGTGCAAATCGACAGCTCCTTGGACTGGAAAGAACAAATCAAAGCAGTTTCTAGCAAGGTCTCAAGGGCAGAGATGCAAAAACACTGCAAACCTGGTTTGGAGGAAGGTTTTGGCCAAAAATTGAGGAAGGTTTTGTTGCCAAAAATAAAATTTTACTTTGTTAGCATAGTTCTATAAGTGTGGAAAATAAATCATCAATAAATACATAGAATCATTAAAAATCATGTCAACTGTATGCAGATGGTGATTTTATATTTCAAAACCATATCAAAGAAGAAAAATCAAGTTTGATCAGTCAATATGATGAAAGAGAGAAAGTCTATGATGAAATATGCATATGTATCAGGAAAAAATGATTTTTGAAAAGCTTTCATTTGAAGTGCAGCAAAAACTTCACAGCAAATGCAGCAAAAACTTCACTGCATTAACGGTGTAAAAATCAAGAATAGATATTTTCCGGGTGTCCCAGAAAAGTACTTCTATTTGCAAAATCACCAAAATTTTGTTGTAAGGTTAAAGGTAGATCTTAAAATTTCTTTTTCTTACCAGTAGATCAAAACAAATTATTTTTGCAAGCTGATCTTTTGATTTGTTTTTAGATCAAGTGATGTCTCGTTTTGAAGTCTTCTGCAAGAAAACATTTATGTTTATTAGAGTAATTTCTTTTGTTATATTGATTTTCTTGTTTGGTCATGAATATCAGGATGAAACATGAAATGTTATTGTAGATTTGAAGAATACTGAAAAATTCTCAATGTAACGGCTCTTAGAGGCAAGATTAGCGATGTTGCATAAAGAGTGTTGCATAGAATGGGGTTTTTGATGCATTATTTCATACCCGTTAAGTAAAGAGAACAAATAGTTTAAAATCATTTAATGTATTTGAATTGTTGACACAAGAGATGAAAAAAAATATATGATAACTTTCGTAATCAAATTTTAGCGATTTTGCAAACGGGAGTACATTTTTGGATACCCAGTAGCTCTTAGATGTTCTCACCTTGAACTCTTTATTCCCCCTTCATTGCTCCAATACCTTTCAATTAATGAGTCGCTTCCTAAGACTATGGCCTCCCTTGTATTTAAACCTGGTTAGAGCCCTGATAATTTCACTCAAACAGACAAATGATACGGGAAGATCCTTAATTACATGCTTTTGCCTGGTTCACAAAACACCGTCACACTGTTTTCCAGTAATTATATATTGAGTTAAAATGAGGAAGGTTGAGAGTATAAATTTCAGGTTTGGAGGAAGGTCAACAACTTTTTGCAGCTCTGCTCAAGGGCAGTTGGACTTTAAGACATGCCAAGTCTTTTCTCCCGAAAGAAACTTTGCAAACTCTCTGCACAGGTATTTTGGAGCTCCACTTGCGATACTGCTATTCTGTCTGGGGCTGTGCTGGTTTAACTGAAATTAATCAGTTGTAAAAACTTCAAAACCATGCTGCTAGGATAGTAACAAATAGCAGCTTCTCAAGGGCGGCGCGAGCTTTGAGAAAGTGGGATGGACAAAGGTAAAATTTATTGCCAGAAGGTATACCTAATATTTTTAATATCGTTTTTGCTTTGGAATAAATGCTGACCTGTGGAAGGTGGGGTGGACATGTCCACCCCAGTCCACCCAGTGGCGCTACCCTTGAACATTCTGCAGAGATTGGTGCACTAAGTCACAACAACAGACTGGAGCCAGGCCGTACGCAGGAAATTCTTTGCAGGTGGCAATGGATGATGAACACTTATGGTGAAGGAAGTCGAAGAGAGAAGAAAATGGGGTCTGGGGCTTACCCCCAGAAAAAATTGAGATTGCACCCTTTAAACACTGGCAAATTCCCTTCGAAACTTGTCTAAGAACGAATATATCATCAATCCTATGTTTTTGAGTTCTAGAAATGCAGTGGCATGACAGTACTTTTAAGACATCAACTTATAAGGCCTCCACAAAATAGGGCCTCCAACCTCACGAACAGTATTGAGGAGATGGGCATGTTTTCGCTTTTAATGCTTACAAGACATTTGCTCTGGACGGTTACTCTTGGAATGGAATAAAACATTCATCCAAAACTACGCTGCAGTGGATCATTGCAAATGCGTCTTTGATGCTCATTTGTGAGGGTCGTAGTAGGGGCTGACGATTTACGGTTTCTAGCCTTTTCTGAAACAGTTTACAGTTCTTGGCCTTGTAACAGTTTTATGGTACCTGTCTTTCTGAAGAGGTTGCAGATTTTTTCGATGAATATGGTTCGGAAATTCAAATTAGCACAAAACTGGAGATAACGCTACGATTATTTTCCAATACAATATGATTTTGGGGGAATTCTACAACTTTTCATCTTTTCCACCAGTCTAAAGGGCAAAAGAACTAGTTTTCTCTTTCAGGGTCACAAAAATGACAAGGAGGCAGTCATCTGCAGCATATAACCGAGGTGATATATGCATAAAGTGGAAAAAATGTTGTGATGGCTTTAACTGAATTTAGAGGCAGTTTACAGTCTCTCTGAAATATTTCGTGGTATTTTGGTGGCTTTACGGTTTTTGGTACCCCCTACGACCCCCACTCATTTGTCTTTACGTTATAGTGAAATGTTCATCAAAATAGAAAGTTTATAAAGAACTTTGATTTCCACCTTCAAAAGGCTGATGTGGATAGTATTCAAAGGTAACATTCAAAGCATTCCTTGTGCAACGTGCCAAATCTTTTTTCACATGTACTGCTCGAAAAACTCATAGATTTAATTTAAGTTACATTATTTTAGAATGTAGAGGTTGTAAACTGCAAAACTGTCGAGCTGGAGAAAGTTTGCGAAAGGGACCTACGAGCTTCGTTATTCATTTGCAGGGCCGCCGAGAGCCAGCTCGGGCCCTAGAGTGATCTATCGGGACGGGCCCTAGGGGGTTTAGGGGCACAGCCCCCAAGAAAATTTTCTTGTGACCAACCCTTTAGTCGTCTGGAAAATGAGGGAAACGCCCTTTTAGGACTAGTTTTTCTAAGAATTGCGTAAATATTCCGTCTGCAAGTTATGCAAAGATTGCTTTATGAATGAAGGACATCGTTTAACGTTAGTAAAGCCAAGTTCACACCATGTTGTTGCACTCACTGGAGGTGCTAGAGGGAACGAACGACTTAAAAGACCAAAAGGATTGAATTTGAATGGTAACTCAACGATCCTACGACACCAACGACTGATTCGTTGGGAAAGAACCAGTTTCTATGATATCAATACGACTGTTTGGTTTGTATCATTTATTTAAAATCGACGGTTCTTGCAAATACTCTTAAGCAGATAATTTGTAAAAAAAATGCATTGAAGAGATATATAGCAATATCAACTTTTATGGCAAAAAATATTTACGGGCCCCTCCGGGGCCCGGGCCCTGGACCTTTTACCCCCTCTACCCCCCTTCTCGACGGTCCTGTTCATTTGACCAGCCTTTTTGGACTGCTGTTACACACGCACTAGGTTTTCAATGCCAGATAATGGATTTACAGGGCTTCAAGAGCCTTGATTCGTTAAGTTTACCACTCATTTCAGGTAAGCCATTGGAAAAAAATCTTCAGTGAATCTTTAAGCAACACAACAGTTACTGTATTACATAGAAGTATAAAATAACGAAGGCATCTCAATACTTTTACTGAACTGCTTCATGCCAATAATCGATGTAACAAATCACAATCACAGAATTCAGCTGCATAAAACTTGTATTTTGCAGAGCAAAGCTTCCGAAACTGATTCTTTTATCGGTAATACCCCTAGCCTGTGTTCCCCAGACCACAGGCTATAATACCCCTGCATTAGTGTATTCAGCATATATAAGTTGTTTGTAAGTTTAAATATCTCCATAACTTCAGAAGTCGAATGTGATATACATTGCACAATAAAAAAACTTAACTTTGAAAATTTCTGGGGGGGGGGCAACTGCCCCCTTGCCTATACTGATTACAGTGAGTCTGAGTCCCAGATATCGCTCACCAAAACGAGACTACTGCTTGCCAAACCGAGACTGCTCAATCTGGGACTCAACCAAACTGCTAAAAAACCGGCCTGCTCACTTCTGGATCGAGAAGGACCAATCAGCTTGCTGGAAGCGTTGTGCGCGAAGGTGATTGGCTCATTCTTGAAATATTTGATGCCCCTACTCTCACTGTTTTAAACCCCGCCAGTCTGTGAATTCAATGTAAACATTGGCTGCCATTCCGTTAAATTTCGGTCAGTGAAGGTGAGAAAGGCGGCTGTTTGCCAAAATGGAGGTTGTTATTATCACGGCTACGGAATACAGACAGAGAAAAGGACTGTGGAGGATCTCAAAGGGTACTGTACGAAAGAGTTATTTTGAAGGGAAAGCTTCGCCAACTTGCAGCGGAAGATGTATTACTGTTTTGCGAATTTAAATCGTCGAACAAGATTCTTTTTTGGCTTCTGCAAAACAGCGGGAACAGTTCGAGGTAAGAAACATTTCAATCTAACAAAAAGTTAACAGAAATCTCACACATAAGATGTGGAAAAATTGAAACATTCTCGCATAAAAAGCAGAAGTATTTGTACTTGAAATTCTGTGCAAATGACGATAAAGTCTTGCTCAAAACAGACTCAACCTCAACGGCTAGCTAGTACGTAAACAAGGGGCTTGATAAAGATTTCTCGCAAAGCAAACGACCGATAAATCTGTCTTTCCCTCAAAAGTTTAAAGTCACAGATTACAAAGCGCCTTCTGACAGAAAAAAATTTAAACCTACGAGAAAATGCAGCCGTTATGAGAGTTTTGTGGATAACTGTATATTTTTTAGGAGAAGAAGCCTTTGTGAATGTTGTTTCTTTGCAAAGATGATTTGTGTTCTTTCTTTGCAAAGATGAAAGAACATTCCAGAAGAATACCAAAATATCCCGGGAGATAACAGCAGAAAACTTGCAAATTTTGATATAAGAAATAACCAAAACTTCATGAAACATTCATGAATCAACTGTAGAAGAATTAGCGATTGAAAATGCTAAAAAATAGTGTAAGATTATTGCGTAAAACAGATTCAGAATAATGGGTTGCTCGTACGGCTTCGGCAAAGAGTTACTGAAACGGTCCGTCGAGAAACCAACTAATGGTTGCACTTTATTTTAGGAAGAAATATATTTCAATATATTTTTAAGATAATATCATCAAAGCGCACCCAAATGTATCGACTGAAAATTGAAAGCTTTTTACTGAAAAAGAGATAACGAATCCAAGTGCAGGCTTTTTCGCCTAAGCAAAATATATGATAGGATTCGCAACGGTGAAGTTCATCCTCCAAAAACTCACGGTCACCTAAATTCTACTACTACTGCTGCTATCTAAGGCAAATTCAACTGTTTACACCGAGTTATTCAAAGAAATAGAAATAGAATTAAATGATTTGCTAATGAAATTCTTCTTGCTAGAAAGACTTCACTACTGCAGAAATACCCCCTGAATGAAAATATCAAATGGAAAATTTGTAAACAAAAGACAAAACTGAAGCCGTCTCAAAATTGCAAAAACCACAACTTGCACTTGAGTTGGTTTCTCTCAAAATATCCCCACAAAAAAGTTTATCATTCTTGAAAGTGCCGTTTTTCATAAATACAAACACTTGCCAAATTTGGATTACTGTAAAGCAAGGTTAATGGAAAATTGTAAGAAAAAGCGTGAAGACCGAATGCCAAGCGAAGAATGAGTGAATTTGTGCAGTCGGCCAATATGGAATATCTGCTAACCTGAAGGCAGCGATTGGTGCATCCCATGGAAATCCTGAAGTTTTGGTAAAAGCATGGTAAAAGTTTACAAGTCCTCTGTTTAGAAGAAACTGCTTATAAGAAACTCAACTCCCAGATCGCAAAAATTTAAGAAACTGCAGCACTGAAAAGATATAACTTAAGAAACCAATAATTTCGATAAGGGGAATCGAATTTCACATGATAATCACACTTGTTTCCTGTATTAATTACTCGGAAGGTACTCGGATAATGTCTAAATATTAGACAGGCTTCAAAAACTTTGGTTTGAAATGTTCACGGGGACACAGAAAGGTAGGGTGAGGTAATGTGGGTTTACTCGAGGGGCGAACTTATTTTTTTTTGTACACCTTCCTTGAAATCACAAACAAATCACAAACAAAAATCACACATGCAAGAAGCACAAAAACCACAAATCACTGAGAAGTTTCTGAAATATGACACAAAAAGTGACTAAAAAATCACTAAAATCACAAAAAATCACAGACAAAAATCATGTGATTTTAAAATCACTAAAGTCACATTCGCTAAGTTGAGAAGTGATTTGCCCCTCGGGTCTACTTGCTTTTTCGCTTTTAAACTGATCGTAGCAAGTTGAAAATTTCGATTCAAGAAATACGTGTATCGATAAATATTACATGTTGAAGCCATGACGAAACAAATGTAAACGCTTGCCACAAAATTGTTTGTTTCATTCACGCCACAAAATTATTATTTTTGTAACGAAAGAGCGCGGAAAAATCACATGACCTCCACACCTCCACAGCTTTGAAAGTTTCCTGACGGCGCTGCCAATCAATGGAGCGAGGCCTCAGTCTAACGCAAAACGCAGACCACGGCAGTGTATTTTCCAGACCAGAAATTTCCAAAACGAGGCTCCCATGAATAGGCCGGAAATTTCACTCTTTGTTTATGAGTCGTAGTTGCAGCGGGGTATATCAGTTTGGCGGAGGAGCGAAACTACGGCTTGTAATCAGTCTACCCCTATGTACGGCCTTGACTGGAGCAACTGTAACAACAGTTTGAAAGATGCTAGGAAGTTCACATCACCGCGTGAAACAATCCAGGGGTTTGTGCGCAGCCGTAGTGGCTTCTTGCCAACACCCACAGGCCTAAGTTGCAGCTGGCTCATTTGCCGCCCATTTGCTTTCATCGAAGCAAAAAGAGCAGTCTGCTGAATTTCACCACAGTTAAGCCATGGCGAATAATGAAGGAGAACAACAAGGCTTCTGTCGTCGTTGCTGCCATCTAGAATATTTTAAAACGCTGCTTGGAATTTTTAAACTTGTCGAGTTTTTGGTTGTTGTGTTGGGCCTAATTTTTATGTCCAGCGTTTCAACCATAAATGTGTCCTCCATCGAGTTCTTCATCTTCGTAGCGTCGACAAGTAAGTTATCTTCTAATCATACAGTTTGATGCTGGTTCAAGAAAGAAATTATGACAATTCTGCCCGATGGAAGTTTTCAGCTAATTAAGATTCCAATAGTCAAGAGCCAGACCAGTCTGCAGAGTGTGGCATGTGCACACAAGATTTTTTTGAGGGTTTGTCCAATGGACACCAAAATATGCAAATGCACACACATTCTTGATGTCATAAAATTTTGTTTCTGAGGAGGGGATGTTCTGGGAGGCATGGTGCTATTCATGTGCAATAACAATGACAGTAGTTCAAGGAAAACATTGAACTTCTCCATCGAAGGTGATATTTTAAAGAATCTTGACACAGAAGTCCAAGTCCCCACTCAAACCAGTATAAAAGCCTTCAGAACATAAATGGTTATCTAGGGAAGACAGAAAGATTTATTCTTAAAACAAGAAACAGCCCATGGCCATTTTCTTCTAACTTCCAACAAGTCTCCACCTAGAAACGTCAAAGTCTTTATTTTTGCAACAGCCACTCTTGATCTGCAAAATGGCCTGTTCGGACAAGGGGGTTGGAAGACAATCTGAAAAACAGCCTGATTGATCAAAGTAAAAGAAACCAATTCAAAACGCAATGTTAGGTTAAGTGCATTGTACTCTATTTCATGTAAGGTCAAAGAAACCTATGATCTTTAACGAATCCTTCAAAGCAAGAAGAAATGTGTTTGATAATGAAAGATGTATCCATAGGCACAACACTCTCCTCTGAAATGTCCATGGGACGTTTCTGATTACGAAGTCAATTTTGAATATTCCTTGGATGAAACTGTTCATTACACTTAACTCTATTTTCATGGACAAAGAAATCAGATAATGCTTATTTTCCAGGATACACCTGTTTGGTGAGCAAGAAAATGTTCCTACTTTGAAAGTTTACAACACCAAGAGTATTATACCTGTGGTGTTTCCAAAATGGAAGGAAAATTGCAAAAATATATAGTTTTCTTGACTATCTCATCAGCCGCTTTGCCAGGGTAAATTAAGTGGAGGAGGCAAAGGAGAGAGGGGGTCTGGGGGCGAAGCCCCCAGGAAAATTCTTGGGACCACACCCTTTACTTCGGCGTAGAACGCATCTCTCAATATCATGCTCACCATTAATGATAAGGAAACTTTCAGAATTTTGTGGCAGGTATTCTATAGAGCGCGAGGAAAATTTCTAGAAGAGAGATCATTTAATTTGGCGCAGAATGCATCCTCTGATTCCATATTTCCAGAATTTGGTACAACGTATCTTGTATATCAGCTAATACATGCTCCCCCAACTATTTTTCCTTTCTTTTCTAATGCAGACAATCATAATGAATCCATTTAGAGGGAAGAAAATTTACAATGCCATCTATGTCGTACATTCCCTGATAGCAAGTATTTTACACAAACTAGATACCAGAGTACCTTTGGGTGAGCCAAAAAGTTCCCACTCTTGAAAATTCATAGCACCAAGCAAGAGAAGAGAAATGAAGGGTTTGGAATGAATCAACTTCTGCTTGATAGTCGAGAGATTGAAGTATTTTACAAACACTGAAAGCATAGGTAAATTTTACTCGGACAAAATTTAATGGCTTCCATTGCCCGAAAAAAGACTGAAAAAAACTTGATCACATGAAAAACAAGTTCCTCGAAAAGTGCGATAAAGATAGTACGATTTTTACAGATGAGACATATCGTATGCAAAGCTGAAAAGGTGTTGAATTTGACAAGCTGATAAAAGTTGATGCGACAAGACCATTCCTCATTGCTCCTTCGCAAATGCAGCGATTTGTTATGTTTAATTCGCAAAAGTCGCATTTTGTATGGTTTTTGATACTTTATGGTGGCTCTGTGTGGCCTGTGTCACAAACCTCCATCCCAAAAAGAAACCATTGCAGACTCCCTGCTCAACAGTTGGACTGGATTGTTTTTGTGTGGTTTGGAATATTTGAAGACTGTCAAAGCTCATTCAAAAGAAAAGTCCCCATTCTACGATCTGATCATGATCAAAGTTCTCTTGGAATTCTTTTTATTGAAGCTTATGCTATTTAGGGGTCTCTTGCTCTTGGAATATTTGAATGCAATTGGTCACAAGACAAGAAATACATTGGAATGAACAGTGGGTATGCACACATTTGCTCAAACTGAAAGGTGTGCACACACTTGTTCGAACTGAGAAGAGTGTGCACACATTGCATACCATTTCTATGCACTTGCACACATGCACACATTTTTTTTGCCTTTGCACACACAAGATCTTGTCGAGAACTGCCATGCTTTGCAGACTGGGAGCCAGAGGGCTGATCCTGATGTGATGTTGGTCGGAGGGCTGGCCCAAATGCCTTGTTTTAGAATCCAGGTCCTACTGATATATTTGCCAATAAGTGATAGCTTGCTATAGCCATCAAGTAATTATGTTTACTTGTATCCAAATTTGCTATTCAAATGATGTGCTAAACGTGTCTCCAGCAAAGGCTGTATAAATTAAGACCCCGTTTACACGATGCCAGTAGCATACCGGCATGATATGACACCGGCATGATTTCTTTTGTTTCTAGGCCACCCGTTTACACGATGTCGATACCATGCTGGTATGAGAAGGTGTTAATCCGGATTAAAACCATGTCGATAGCCATACCGGTACGGGTTCATGCCGGCATGATAACGACATCGTGTAAACTGGCCATGCCGGCATGGTACCGACATGATTTCATATCGCTTTCGCCTCGAGGTTAAAAAAATATTCAAAGCGAGGATATTTGCGACAAAGTAAGCGCCCCAATTCATTGCAAACCACAAAAAAACCACTCAATTTCCTTGTCAGTCCACATGAAGGAAGCAGCCTTGTTTTGCCTTCATTTGTCTTGGTCTTTTCTCGCTTTCTTGCAGCCTTCTTCGCAGCCTTCTTTGCAGCCTTCTTCGCTTGCTGTTTTCGATGCAAGTTTGTGGTCGTTTATTCGTTGCTTTGAGTTTGATTTTATGTTGACCATATTGTGATTTGGGATTGGCTTTTTGTTCGCCATGTGTTTTGGCGCCTTTTTGAGGGTAAATGCACAAGCGCATAACTAAACAAATGTCACAGCCATTGTCTTATCAAAGTGACATGATATCATGCCGGCATCATGTAAATGGGGTGAGAAAAATCACAGGTTGACCCATGCCGGTATAGTTTCATGCCGGTTTCATATCATGCTGGCATACTACCGACATCCTGTAAACGGGGTCTAAGTTCTAGATATCTGGATCTCACTGTAGCAAGTTGTTGCTTATTGTTTTGTAGACCCTTTCTTGAATAACGGGCCTCCGGCCAGGCAATCCTTTTTGGAACTTAATTAGATTGCAGCTGCAGACTGTGTCACAGCTGTGATCTGATATGCTGCCCCTTGCTCTGGTAGAAGCTCTTCACAACAAGGACCTTGAAAGTAAAACACTTCACACAAGTTCTTATGGACAAAATTGGCTTACTGTAGTTTACACCCACTTCAAGTTATGCTGAGCCATGAACAGTTGCACCATGAGTGCAAAAGTAGCATAATACTAAAATTTCCCAAGAGTATGGTCATATGACCTGAAGAGGGTAGAACAATTCTGATAATTGTCACCAGTTATTTAATTGCATTTTTTGCACCATAGATTTGTTTTCTAAAATAATATCATCTTATACTTTCTTTATAGCCCTGATCTTCACAACAATTCACATTGTCCTAAATGTTCTTGGGGTCTATCATCGCATGCCCTTGATCATTATTGCCCACATCACTCATCTGATCCTATGCACAATTGCTGCCTTGGCTTTTCTCATTTCATCTTCTATCACATTCAGCAAGTTCACAGAGTGGAGAGTGCATGTTGGTTCTGTGTTTGGATTGATTGCAATGGGTCTTTTTATTTTGGAGGCAGTTTATAATTTCATCCAGCACAAGAGAGGTGGGAATGAACAGCCAAGTACAAAAAGTAAAGACCCTGAAGGTTCTAAGCCCATAGAAGACCAGCCACCTAGTTACTAACTCAGTGGGGAAAGTTTGTATCAGATGCTGTCAAAGCTTTAAACAGTATTTTGTATATATCATAACTTTTTACAACATATTTGTCTTGGGAATTCATATTGAACACAAACAGGAAGACACACTGTGGGCCAGATCAGAGGAGGGCAGGCACTTGTAGAGCGTGCTGCACCTTAAATATTCAATGTTTTAGAATGATGGAATGAATTGGCTACTACCCCTAACAGCATTCCAACGACATTTCTACATATTTCCTGGTCTCTGCATTGTGATTTTGAATAATAGAGATACAGTATTTTAACTTTAGTTTAAATCAGCTCTTGTGATTTGCCACTGAATGCAAGTCTTTCCATTTTGAAAACTGCTCAGATTTTGTAAGCCAAGGTTTTTTAACAGGATCGCATTCAGTGTATTCCCATTATACTTTTTTGTGTTTGGTCAAAGCATGTTCCTTGTAAATTTCAATTTTGTAGGGTAAGCTTTAACATCATCAGTACACTGAGAGGTACATAGCAATGAAGAGACAGGCAACATTACAACTGTTAAATCTCCTTTTTCGCATAACTCCACAAGCAGAAAATTACCAAATGTTGTTTTTGTTATTGAGCAGAGCCTACACTGCAGGAAAAGTAGTGGGTTGTAATGTTCTGCTGTGGCATTTTGAGCTATTTCAAGATTATATACCTTAAAAATCGTAGCCACAACAGGTAAGTTGAAAATGGGTTTGAATGAAAAAGGCAGCATTTCCCATTGTCCCCAAATGATCTGGAACATTTTTGTACACAGAATCATCATTCTTCAAACTATTAAAACTTGTTTACTGTGTCTTTCTAACTTGTTTACAGCGCGTTTTTCAAAAGTCAATTTTGCCCTACAAGTGCCGGCTGGCCCACTGTGAGACATTTATGTAAAACATCTGAGCCACTTTAATTAAAAAGATGATAATTGCATACAAATACTTTCAGAAAAAGTTGTTTGTGCCACAAGCTGGCAATGAGCTCAGTGTATGGGACCTTTAACTTGCTGCAGAAGAGAATACTAAAGTTAACGCTCCAAGTTTTATAGCACTTTAATGAAGGTGGTTCCTAGAATTTGCTCACTACCAGGAAATTTCTGTTGCATTAAATTTAAGCCATCATGAAAATCGACATTAGTTTAACTTGTCTATATTTTGTTAGCCGGCAATCAGACTCTGGTTATTTTCTTTCTTTCCTCTCCTCCCCAGTAACCAAAGTCTGCAAGCAGGCTATATTTTGTTTACACAATCTATGTTTTGAGTTACACACTATTTTAGAAACAAAGAATTTGAGCCAGTGCTGAAAGTTTCTTAAAATTATCAGATATTTGGCACACAAAGTTTCTTACAAGTTTCTTGAAGGTTCCATAATAATTTCCATGCTTACTGCCTGTGCCCTTGTGAAAATTTCAAAACAAGGTTTTTTGAAGCCTTTCCACTGCTTAGAATTCATCCATGTACCTTCTGAGTAATATGATATAACCAAGAGATACAAGTGAAAATAAGTATAAAATAATGATCTTTAACACCAAGTTACCATTTCAAAGTTCACAAAAGAGATTTTCTGTTCTTCCGTAAAATAAGGTTTTAGTGGATTTGACAAAGTTTAACTTTTTATTGGGTCAGTAAGTGATATTTGTTAATGAAAGGTACTCTTACCTGTGGCTAAGGATAAGAGATCTTGCCATTATCCACTCAACTCTTTCAATGCTGCGCTTTCTTTCCTTGTTGCAAATACTTGATTGAGTTGTTGCCTTTAGACCTACCTTTGATTTCTAACACTAATGCTTTATATTTTGCTTTTTGTAACATATTTACCAGTTTAAATTTGCTTTGCTGCACCAACTGTTGGGTAGATTTAATACAGTAAGCACCTGCATATAAGGACCTTCCTTGAAAAAGAACTTGCAACCTGAAATATTTAACATTTACTCCTTCGTATGACACCTATACGTCAGATCTTTTTCACCTTGCTGCTTCAGAGACTCATTGTTTGAACAACAAAATGCATTGAACTAGTTTTCAGTCATAACAATCTAACCCTGATTTGATTACTTGATTAGTGCAAAAATAAAGAAAAAATTTGTTCCTCGTCATTTGGTGGATCTGAACAAGAAAGGCAGATTTTGTAATATAGTAACATCAGTTGCTTTGGTTGACTTCACACCTCAATTCGAAGCGATTAGCGAATGCAGAAAAAAATTCCTCTCTGCCAGTAAATCAAAACAAACACAGCCACAAAGTTGCCCTTAAACCAGTACAGCAAACTCTCGCTTGGTGCATGCTGAGGGAAGTATGACAGAGAAGTTATGTGCCTAGAACGAAAGAAGAAGGGTAAATCTGTACTTCTGCCTCGCGGATGGCGGATTTCGCTTATTTGATTCAGGAGTTGCAGAGTAACGGTTTAAATCTAACAAAAAAATATGCAGGAAATGTAATGCCCTGTACTGAGCCTCTGGTGGAGAGAATTTCTTTAGTCGGCATTCGCTAATCGCTTGGAATTGAGGTGCGAATCGAAGCTACTGATGCTTTTGTATTACAAAATCTGCCCTAATTTATCTGAACATTTGACCATGATCTGAACAAGTCTGATTCCAGCATTTCACAGTGCTAAGGTTTTTTATCCTCTGTCACAGTGATTTTAAACACAAAAACATCATTGGGAAAAACTTTCTTGATAAAATTGAAAACCTTACAGCCCGACTTCACGAATGTTTGGCGTAACAAATGTAGGTTCTTATATGCGGGGTTTCACTGTATTTGGAAAGTACTGTATTTATATTTTATCTATTGGAAAATTAATTGAATAGAATTGATATGCTACACCGATATCGATATGGTAATTTTACTTTGAGTGAATGCAATAATACGGCAAGACAACTAAATATTCATTTGTGATGTTATCTCAAGGTCCTGGGCAGCACCTAATCCTCCAGCGCAAGCTTTAAAAAACGCTGTTTACGAAACCCCGACGCAGTAACTGCAACTGCAATGCGGCAACGCATTGTGGCTATTTATGTATGTGAAATTTGCCACACAAATTAAAATATGTACGACTGTCGACAAAAAATAAATATGAAATAGTTACCATTCATTTGCATATCAAAATTGATAAAGACTAGTTAAAAACACTCCTAATTATGAAAGATCGAATTGATCTTATTTTGGAAAAAATTGTCTTTGATCTTGTGCTTAAACGAATTGCTATTATTTGTAGATTTTAAATCAGACTATAGGCTATTCCATATTTTCGGCCCCAAGTAGGACCGATACTTTAGGTCCTTTAGGCCAGTATTACCTTTGCGAAATGGAAGGTTTTCTGCTTTTACTTCGGTAGCTTCAACGAATTCCTGGTTTTTCGTGTCAGTTTGCTTCCATCTGTCGGGGACAATGAAGTCGTCCGTTTCAACTACTGGACGACCGGAAAATCAAACTTATTTCCATCGTACTGCCATCAGAAGAACTTTATCTTTGACTTCGCGAATCTAAAAATTTGATCAAACTTGTGTACCAAGCACAGTATGTGTTCACAGACACACATGCGCAATTTGAAGTCAAAAGCTTGGCCAGTTTTTGCGCAATGAAATGTTAAATTTTAGGTAGCCTGCTTGACAACAAACAATAGGGACCTTTAGCAGCCAGGACGGCAACGCCAGCCAGAACGTCATCTTGTATCCTACAAACTGAGCATAGTTTTTCACGTTACCTTCACATGTTCTAAATATAAATAAGACGAGACAAAATTTCCTTCTTCACCTAAATACTTTGGAGCCTTCTTTTTCCTTGATAATTAAGATTTAAAACGACTGAGTTTCACTTTGAAGATCCAGATCTGAAGAACGGCACGTTAGAATTAGGATTTCCAAGTCGTGCAATTGAAAAGGACAACTTCACAGACTCTCAAGGGAAGCAAATTCGAACGGAAAACAAAGAGTCTTTTCAAGCCGAAGTTCGGAAACAAAGGCACATTTGCATTGTCGTTGCAGTCGCCGTCCTAGCTGCTAAAGATCCCTAATAGAAAAACTGGCCAGCCGATTATGGACTGGTGCATGCGAAAGAATCAGTGAAGCACTTGTAAGCGTGTGTGAAACAAGTCAGCATTCTTTCGAGACTGATGGTGCAAATCTATCCCTATCTGTTTTCTTAAAGTCTGTTCCACTAGAAGGAGCTATGGAATATCATGTTTGAGTCCCAAGACGAAGAAAAAGAGAAAAGGTCTCCAAAGCAGCACATGACTGAATATGATCAGAATGTTCCATATACTGTATCAAGATGACATCTTGGTTATACTCAAGTGCAACATCAGGCAATCAACACCGTTATACTTTTGTGATTGTTTTGCAAACACACTGTTTTGGAAACTTTTCTGTTTCTTCTCCTTGGGCACTGTGATCCAGAGCATCCAATTTAACCAAAATTTGAAGTTTTCGATTCCTCTTTGATTTTGCGCTTGAGACATGCCCTATAACCTAGGGGTTCATGTGCTGCAAAAATTTTCGAGATCAGTCAACCGAAAGCGAAGATATTGGTTTTTGAAGTTAGGTCTAAATCAGATCTTTGTTTATATGACCGGAAGATGCATGGCACTGCTTTAACAGCAAATTACAATTCCTTGTATCTAGGCTCAGACTTCACCGATCCTTTTCATTTTAGTCTCATTCTGATCCTCTAAATGTGTGCTTTGAGGCAATGTAAAGCGTGCTAAAATATTTTGCCTTTTTAGGACCATTTCTAGACTGTTTCACAATGGTACTTTTCTAAAAGTTTCTTGTCTTCAAAAATCAATTGTAAAATTGAAAGCTGAAGAAAAAAAGTATGTTTCACTATGCTCTTCAAAATAATTTCAACAATTAGAAACACCTTTCTAACAAGTTTCTATCAAAGGGCTGGTGCCAGTTCGAACCCAAAAAATTTTTATGACTATTTTCATTTCACAAGTCTTGAATTTGAGTTCTAAGATTTTTGTATATAATAACCACTAAAATTTAACAGACATCCAGTGAAGGGACTAAAGGTGACCAGGCCTTACCTACATGTTAAAACAATATAATTACTAACATTTGACACACTTTGCAGGGCTTTATTTGTTACAATTTTTGCAAAATCTAAAATTTGTGAATTATTTTAGGGACAAATGGCTGAAAACTGCCATTTTGGCCTTTAAACTGTTTGACTCGAGGGTTTAGCAGGCTTAAAGGACAAATTAATGGCCTTCCCTGTGACTCTGCATCGGTTTCAAACAATTGGAAAGAATTCCGTTTGACTTTATCTAATTTTTTATTACGGAATGTGCAAAAATGTTAAAATTATGTACAAAACTTGTAAAATTAGGATTGTTGTTAAAATTTTTTGGAGGCGAATTGGCACCAGCCCTTTGGTAGAAACTTGTTAGAAAGCTGTATCTAATTGTTGAAAATATTTTGAAGAGCATAGGAAAACATACTTTTTTGTCTTTAGCTCTTAATTTTACAGTTGATTTTTGAAGACAAAAATTTTATTGAAAAGTACCATTGTGAAATGGTCTAAAAATGGTCATAAAAAGGCAAAAAATTTTAGCATGCTTTACATTGCCTCAAAGCACACGTTTAGAGGATCAGAATGAGACTAAAATGAAAGAGATCGGTGAAGTCTGAGCGTAGATACAATGAATAGCAATTTGCTTTCAAAGCAGTGCCATGCCTCCTCCGGTCATGTAAACAAAGATCTGATTTAGGCCCAACTTCAAAAATCAATATCTTCGCATTCGGTTGATTGATTTCGAAAATTTTTGCAGCTCATGAACCCCTAGGTTATGGTTCATGTCATAAGTCTAAAATTTTATTAGGATTAGGAACTTTATTTTTCGGCATTAATTTGATAAAAAGGGCCTAATGGATCACAGTGTTGGGACTCTTACATGATATTCCATTGCTCGTGCAAGCGAAACAGGTTTGTAAGGAAAAGACACATCTCCACTGTTATTCCAGTAGGATTTTCCGAGCGGACTGAATTTTACACAATAAAACATTAGTCATGTGTAACATTCTTGAAATTCAAAGCGAAATTTTCTCATGTCAACAAAAGCTTTCCTTTCCAATCGGGAAATTCGACTGAGTGGAAATCAGCCCTCAAGGCTGATTTGCACTCAGTAGGATTTTCCGAGCGGACTGAATTTTACACAATAAAATATTAGTCATGCGTAACATTCTTTTAAAATTCGAAGCGAGATTTTCTCATGTCAACAAAAGCTTTCCTGTCCAATTGGGAAATTCGACTGAGTGGAAATCAGCCCTCAAGGCTGATTTGCACTCAGTAGGATTTTCCGAGCGGACTGAATTTTACACAACAAAATATTAGTCATGCGTAACATTCTTTTAAAATTCGAAGCGAGATTTTCTCATGTCAACAAAAGCATTCCTGTCCAATCGGGAAATTCGACTGAGTGGAAATCAGCCCTCAAGACTGATTTGCACTCAATAAGATTTTCCGAGCGAACTGAATTTGACACAATAAATTGTTACTCACGCGTAACATTCTTTTCAAATCCAAAGCAACATTTCCACACGTAAACAAAGGATTTCCTGTCCATTCGGAAAATTCTACTGAGTGGAAATTAGCCTTTAGTCTCGAAAGAATGCGGACTTGTTTCACACATCTTGCAAGTGCTTCACTGATTCTTTCGCATTTATCAATCCATGATCAACTGACCAGTTTCAATTTTTCTAGTGTTTGTTGTCGAGTAGGCTACCAAACATCAGCATTTTATTGCGGGAAAACTGGCCAAGCTTTTAGCATTAAATTTGGTATTTTTGTCCGTGAAACCATAGCGTGCTTGGTATGAAAGGTTGATTAAAATTCTTAGATTAGCGGAGTGTAAAATGAAGTTCTTCTGAAACCAGTAAAATAGTTTGAAATGAGCAAGCCTCCTCCATAGTCACAATAGCAAACAATGTTTTTAGTGTATCTGAAAACTGGTTTTCTGTGCTCATCAGAGAGGAAAGCATGGTCACCTTAGGCTCTTTTTGAAATATTAATTTTGAGAGTTCAAATTTGCGGCGGCAATGCTCACCCGGTACCAGGGAGCGCCCCACAGGAAGGGCAATTTTGCGACTCACCCGTTATAACAGAGCATAGGTTCCAAGTCTTTAAAACGCTCGGTGTAAAATTCAGTGACCTATTTCTTTGAACTGAACGGCTTCAAAGAAAGTTGAACTATTTTACAGTAAATATGCCGTTGGAATTTTCTGAAATCTTCAATATTTTGAGAATTACAGTGTTTTTCCTTTTTCTTTAAGAATTCAAGAACATGTTCGAAAAAAAACTTAAAACTATCCTAATTTCTAAACCTGTTGACGAAATAAGGTTGAATAATGTAAAATAAATAATTATGTAAAATAATGTTGTTCAAATAACACTGTTGGTAAAATAATGTTGATCAAATAATTTTCAAGAAAACCATAGTTTATGGGTGCCTACAATAGGGTATCAAGTGAAACTTTTTCACTCTTCTGGTTTGTGAAAAAAACTGATGACCTCACATCACAATATGAGCTAGGCTGTAATTTTGACATGTAATCAAGACTTCTAAAAAATCAAACGGTAGAATCATAGAAAAATGGCAAAAGTTTCCTTCAAGTCAATCAAATTAAAGAAATAGGTCACTGAATTTTACACCCGACTTCTTACACCAATTTAAAGATCTGGAGCCTATGCTGTATATCAGGCCAAAGGCAATGCAGAATATCGGCAAAAAGTGAACTAACGATTAAGGAGTCTCACATCATCATCAACCTTAACCCTTTACATCATCTCTTCTGTTGCAACGAATGCTGCACGAACACGCAAAATAGAAACCATTTTTAACGGCCTATTTAGTTGATGAATTATGCTCCGATGTCAATTAGCCAAGTCTTATTTTGAAGCCCAAAAGCAAACTTAGATCGATCTATGTGCCATGTCGTTCGACGTTGGCGATCATGTCAGTCCAATGCCTTCTACACTTTTATGCTTGCAGTACTTCACATGCTCATGCTGTCCAAGAAACTCCCATTCGTCTGATTATACTGCTAAAAATGTCATCCTTTGTCTACCCCTCGCTCGTTTCCCTGCAATTTTCCCCGTCATTGCTAAATATTCTTTTTTCTCGTTTTCGTTAACATGGCCTAAAAATCTCATTTGTCTCACACTTATCATTTTCATAAGTTCTCTTTTTGTATCTGCCTTTCATGATACTGTTTCATTTGACTATTGGTCTAACCGCGATATACTAAGCATTCTTTTAAGAAACTAAACTTAGATACCAAAATCTATTTCACGAGGATCGGTCATAAGATTCTGGAGTTCTAGACATTTCGATAAGTTGTGAGAAACTAGGTAATTGCAATGAAATTTTGTTCCATTGTCAGCTTTGATAAGATGAATATTAAAACGATTATATTCAGAGAAACTTAACGATGCAACCCATGTACACTGAAGTGTAACAAATACAAATCTGCCATCAAATCTGAATCTTTGGAAGAGAAGCGTGTTCGCTTTAATTCTTCGAAGCTGAAATTTTGAAGATCGAGCTTTAGTTCCATTTGAGGTACCTTCAAAAACATCTTTGAAGCAAAATTACCTGTAGCCCCGACTTGTTATGGCCGATTTTAGTGAAATAAGTATCTGCATCCAAGTTAGGCTTTCTCGGCAAACAACGATATATCAGTCACTATATGAGGGTATCATTTCTCACAATTTCAGCCTGAGTTGTCGTAAAAAGCGGTTTCTATTTTGCGGCTTCTCATTGAACATGAGGTAAGGTCGAAGTGACCGTAATAAAAACATAATTTACATCGCATCGCGTCCAATAAAACGACAGTACTACAGGGTGTCTAAGAAAAAATTATACAGAGTTAGTTGAGTCCTGCGATGCGAATTTGGCTTTGATTAATGGCTAATCCAATTTATAATTTTCCTCGATGAATACCCCGTTTGCTAGTATTGGTACTTTGAGAGAAGAAATATAACGTCATCTTGTAAGCTCAAACCTTGTATCTGCCTCAAACCAAAGATTTGGCCTTTTGGCCGAAGCAAACTCTTGAAGGATATCAAATTAAACGAAAGTACAAAATGTATGCAAAAAGGTATTTTCTAGCAAACAATATATATGATCACCTAAGATGGGAATCAAATGTTTTAGCCGAATTTTGCTCGAGGCCCATGGCCGGAAACCCTCAAAGCTTCATTTTCACGGACCAATAAGACGTCGAATAAGCGAGGAAGACAGAAGAAATGTGTGAAAATTTTACTCAATTTTACCTACCTTCATAAAACGCAACCTGGACAAAAAAAATGCTCGAAATTTCCCGGATTTTTTTTAAGGAATCTACTTGTCAGATGCTTGGGTATCCAGGTTTGGATGCCGGTTTGAATATCTCATGGTTTCTCAGAGTTATGGCCTTTCCAAAACCGATGAGGCACTCAACCTTAAACAATACAAATTCTGGGTAAGAAACAATTGCAATAACAATAGTGATTGTTTTAGGAACAATCCCAGAGCGGCAAATATTTACGTTTCCAATTGTTCTTGCTATTGTCCATCCACCGCAGTTTCTTTGGTTTAAGATTCAATGTCCCTTCAATTTCTATGTGGACTGAAGAAATTTGCTTAGGTTAGTTCACACATTTCAGGTCATATGGCAATATTCTTGAGAAATTTCTGTATTATACTACTCTTTGCATTCATGGCATAAGTTTTCATGATTCGAAATTGGTAATGGAATTGAAAGGAGGTTTTATCAAGAGGTTTTATCACCGGACTTGAAGTGGCGTAAACAAGGCTTGGCAAGCCTCGGCCGATGTTGCTTATCGGAAAATACTATATCTCCACCAAACTGCGAGGTATTTAAACCGGCATCCAAATCTGGATACCCAAACATCTGGTGAATAGATATCTTCAAAAAAATTCGTGAAATTTCCGGCAGTTTTTTATCCTGGTTGTGTTTAATGAAGGTAGGTAAAGTTGAGAAAAATTTTCACACATTTCTTGTCTTCCTCGCTTATTCGCCATCTGACTAGTCCGTGAAAATGAGGCTTTGAAGGTTTCCGGCCATTGGCCACGAGCAAAAATCGGCTAAAACATTTGATTCCTATCTTTGATCACCTGACATTGTTCAAAAATTTCATCAAGGCTATTGTTGAAATATTCAATGTACTTTATGAAGTTACTTATCCCACAAGGCCAAAGCTATGATTTAGGATTTTGAGGTGAAAGTAATTTGAGCTTTGACGATTAATATTACTGCTCTCAAAGCACCAATACCCAAAAACAACGTATCTATGTTAGGTTAACTATCGAAGAACATGTTAAGAATGATTGGCCATTGATTAAAGCTAAATTCCCATCGCTAAACCCAGCCGAAGTTGTACACCATTTTCTCGGGCTCCCGGTACATTCATGCAGTCTGAAGCCATTTGCGCCAGATTAAAGTTCCCACTATCGATTGGCATCAATAAATTGTACCCTGCACTGATTTTGAAGAACACTTTGAAGAAGCTAGAACCCTCAATTGCACTTAATAACTTTTTTTGATTTTCAGCAAGGTGCTTCCTGAGAGGTAACATAACTCGAAAACCATAACCCGGGGGTCAACCTTGGAGACTCTTTTCGCATTTTACAAAAGGAAGAGGGCTAGGAGAAACTGGCAGAGGACAGGAACGTCTTCAAAGTGAACGAAATACAATATGTTTTAAATTGGCCATTTTCAGGGGTTAGTTGCAGATCACCAAGCAACATGTTCAAGGTAGCTGTGCACGTTAGCTACAAAATGATACCTTGCTCGTGTTCATCTTTCCTTTAGGAAGCCAGGCATGATCTTGCTTGTGAAGTTATTTTGGGTCATCCGGCACATTTCTTGCACTTGCAGATCTACATGAATTCTGGGCGAGCGATGTAAAATTAACAGTTTATAGAAAAAAACCGAAGATGTTCTACAAAAATTAACTATATATTACTTTTCATGCTGACACTACCAGCAAACAGTCTTAGCATCTCCTATCATACATCGTAAAATTACAACCAAGCTAAAATAAAAAAAACTTTCTTTTACAAACTTAAAATGATCACCTAATCTTGCGCTGACAGGGGGAGCACTTCACAAGAACCGAGATACATGGGGGCAGGGCCTTGGTAGATTAGCCAAACAATTATCACTATTTGCTAAGTTAATCTTCTCATTGAGAGAGATCAGGCACCTTGCTGCCTTTTATGCAACCTGGATAGTCAATCAGATCTGAAAAGGTCACCGTCACCTGGGGTCCTTTGCTGACAAGCTTCAATTTCAGAATGTCAGATTTGGCCTGAAAGGAAAACATAGATCCACAATGCACCAATTGATCTCATAGAACGGTCAACCAAAGAAGAAAACTCACCCGGATAACGTCTGTGCAATGATCTAGGGCATATTCAGTAAAGTAGAGGCTGTTCATTGTGATAGAGGGACCGCATGAATGATGTCGTGGGAAAGATAACATGCAGTAAGTTAGAGGTATGTAAGAAAGATAACATGCATGCAGAAGTAAGTTACTTTACTGATGTTATCCCTCTATCGACACGATGTTATCCCTCTGTCGCACTGTGTGTTTTCCCTCTCAGTAACTAAATCACCCCTCCTCTACTGATGTTATCCCTCTATCGACACGATGTTATACCTCCATTGCACTGTGTGTTTTCCCTCTCAGTAACTAAATCACCCCTCCTCTACTGATGTTATCCCTCTATCGACACGATGTTATACCTCCATCGCACTGTGTGTTTTCCCTCTCAGTAACTAAATCACCCCTCCTCTACTGATGTTATCCCTCTATCGACACGATGTTATCCCTCTGTCGCACTGTGTGTTTTCCCTCTCAGTAACTAAATCACCCCTCCTCTACTGATGTTATCCCTCTATCGACACGATGTTATACCTCCATTGCACTGTGTGTTTTCCCTCTCAGTAACTAAATCACCCCTCCTCTACTGATGTTATCCCTCTATCGACACGATGTTATACCTCCATCGCACTGTGTGTTTTCCCTCTCAGTAACTAAATCACCCCTCCTCTACTGATGTTATCCCTCTATCGCCACGATGTTATACCTCCATCGCACTGTGTGTTTTTCCTCTCAGTAACTGAATCAGCCTCCTCTACTGATGTTATCCCTCTATCGACACGATGTTATACCTCCATTGCACTGTGTGTTTTCCCTCTCAGTAACTAAATCACCCCTCCTCTACTGATGTTATCCCTCTATCGCCACGATGTTATACCTCCATCGCACTGTGTTTGTTTTTCCTCTCAGTAACTAAATCACCCCTCCTCTACTGATGTTATCCCTCTATCGACACGATGTTATACCTCCATCGCACTGTGTGTTTTCCCTCTCAGTAACTAAATCACCCCTCCTCTACTGATGTTATCCCTCTATCGCCACGATGTTATACCTCCATCGCACTGTGTGTTTTCCCTCTCAGTAACTGAATCACCCCTCCTCTACTGATGTTATCCCTCTATCGACACGATGTTATACCTCCATCGCACTGTGTGTTTTCCCTCTCAGTAACTAAATCACCCCTCCTCTACTGATGTTATCCCTCTATCGCCACGATGTTATCCCTCCATCGCACTGTGTGTTTTCCCTCTCAGTAACTGAATCACCCCTCCTCTACTGATGTTATCCCTCTATCGCCACGATGTTATACCTCCATCGCACTGTGTGTTTTCCCTCTCAGTAACTAAATCACCCCTCCTCTACTGATGTTATCCCTCTATCGCCACGATGTTATACCTCCATCGCACTGTGTGTTTTCCCTCTCAGTAACTGAATCACCCCTCCTCTACTGATGTTATCCCTCTATCGCCACGATGTTATACCTCCATCGCACTGTGTGTTTTCCCTCTCAGTAACTGAATCACCCCTCCTCTACTGATGTTATCCCTCTATCGACACGATGTTATACCTCCATCGCACTGTGTGTTTTCCCTCTCAGTAACTAAATCACCCCTCCTCTACTGATGTTATCCCTCTATCGACACGATGTTATACCTCCATCGCACTGTGTGTTTTCCCTCTCAGTAACTAAATCACCCCTCCTCTACTGATGTTATCCCTCTATCGCCACGATGTTATACCTCCATCGCACTGTGTGTTTTCCCTCTCAGTAACTGAATCACCCCTCCTCTACTGATGTTATCCCTCTATCGCCACGATGTTATACCTCCATCGCACTGTGTGTTTTCCCTCTCAGTAACTGAATCACCCCTCCTCTACTGATGTTATCCCTCTATCGACACGATGTTATACCTCCATCGCACTGTGTGTTTTCCCTCTCAGTAACTAAATCACCCCTCCTCTACTGATGTTATCCCTCTATCGCCACGATGTTATACCTCCATCGCACTGTGTGTTTTCCCTCTCAGTAACTGAATCACCCCTCCTCTACTGATGTTATCCCTCTATCGACACGATGTTATACCTCCATCGCACTGTGTGTTTTCCCTCTCAGTAACTAAATCACCCCTCCTCTACTGATGTTATCCCTCTATCGCCACGATGTTATCCCTCCATCGCACTGTGTGTTTTCCCTCTCAGTAACTAAATCACCCCTCCTCTACTGATGTTATCCCTCTATCGCCACGATGTTATACCTCCATCGCACTGTGTGTTTTCCCTCTCAGTAACTGAATCACCCCTCCTCTACTGATGTTATCCCTCTATCGACAAGATGTTATACCTCCATCGCACTGTGTGTTTTCCCTCTCAGTAACTGAATCACCCTCCTCTACTGATGTTATCCCTCTATCGACACGATGTTATACCTCTGTCGCACTGTGTGTTTTCCCTCTCAGTAACTAAATCACCCCTCCTCTACTGATGTTATCCCTCTATCGACACGATGTTATACCTCCATCGCACTGTGTGTTTTCCCTCTCAGTAACTAAATCACCCCTCCTCTACTGATGTTATCCCTCTATCGCCACGATGTTATCCCTCTGTCGCACTGTGTGTTTTCCCTCTCAGTAACTAAATCACCCCTCCTCTACTGATGTTATCCCTCTATCGACACGATGTTATACCTCCATCGCACTGTGTGTTTTCCCTCTCGGTAACTAAATCACCCCTCCTCTACTGATGTTATCCCTCTATCGCCACGATGTTATACCTCCATCGCACTGTGTGTTTTCCCTCTCAGTAACTGAATCACCCTCCTCTACTGATGTTTTCCCTCTATCGACACGATGTTATACCTCCATTGCACTGTGTGTTTTCCCTCTCAGTAACTAAATCACCCCTCCTCTACTGATGTTATCCCTCTATCGACACGATGTTATCCCTCCATCGCACTGTGTGTTTTCCCTCTGAGTAACTAAATCACCCCTCATCTACTGATGTTATCCCTCTATCGCCACGATGTTATCCCTCTGTCCCACTGTGTGTTTTCCCTCTCAGTAACTGAATCAGCCTCCTCTACTGATGTTATCCCTCTATCGACACGATGTTATACCTCCATCGCACTGTGTGTTTTCCCTCTCGGTAACTAAATCACCCCTCCTCTACTGATGTTATCCCTCTATCGACACGATGTTATCCCTCCATCGCACTGTGTGTTTTCCCTCTGAGTAACTAAATCACCCCTCATCTACTGATGTTATCCCTCTATCGCCACGATGTTATCCCTCTGTCCCACTGTGTGTTTTCCCTCTCAGTAACTGAATCAGCCTCCTCTACTGATGTTATCCCTCTATCGACACGATGTTATACCTCCATCGCACTGTGTGTTTTCCCTCTCAGTAACTAAATCACCCCTCCTCTACTGATGTTATCCCTCTATCGACACGATGTTATCCCTCCATCGCACTGTGTGTTTTCCCTCTGAGTAACTAAATCACCCCTCATCTACTGATGTTATCCCTCTATCGCCACGATGTTATCCCTCTGTCGCACTGTGTGTTTTCCCTCTCAGTAACTGAATCACCCCTCCTCTACTGATGTTATCCCTCTATCGACACGATGTTATCCCTCCATCGCACTGTGTTTGTTTTTCCTCTCAGTAACTAAATCACCCCTCCTCTACTGATGTTATCCCTCTATCGACACGATGTTATCCCTCCATCGCACTGTGTTTGTTTTTCCTCTCAGTAACTAAATCACCCCTCCTCTACTGATGTAATCCCTCTATCGCCACGATGTTATCCCTCTGTCGCACTGTGTGTTTTCCCTCTCAGTAACTGAATCACCCCTCCTCTACTGATGTTATCCCTCTATCGACACGATGTTATCCCTCCATCGCACTGTGTGTTTTTCCTCTCAGTAACTAAATCACCCCTCCTCTACTGATGTTATCCCTCTATCGACACGATGTTATCCCTCCATCGCACTGTGTGTTTTCCCTCTCAGTAACTAAATCACCCCTCCTCTACTGATGTTATCCCTCTATCGCCACGATGTTATCCCTCCATCGCACTGTGTGTTTTCCCTCTCGGTAACTAAATCACCCCTCCTCTACTGATGTTATCCCTCTATCGACACGATGTTATCCCTCCATCGCACTGTGTGTTTTCCCTCTGAGTAACTAAATCACCCCTCATCTACTGATGTTATCCCTCTATCGCCACGATGTTATCCCTCTGTCCCACTGTGTGTTTTCCCTCTCAGTAACTGAATCAGCCTCCTCTACTGATGTTATCCCTCTATCGACACGATGTTATACCTCCATCGCACTGTGTGTTTTCCCTCTCAGTAACTAAATCACCCCTCCTCTACTGATGTTATCCCTCTATCGACACGATGTTATCCCTCCATCGCACTGTGTGTTTTCCCTCTGAGTAACTAAATCACCCCTCATCTACTGATGTTATCCCTCTATCGCCACGATGTTATCCCTCTGTCGCACTGTGTGTTTTCCCTCTCAGTAACTGAATCACCCCTCCTCTACTGATGTTATCCCTCTATCGACACGATGTTATCCCTCCATCGCACTGTGTTTGTTTTTCCTCTCAGTAACTAAATCACCCCTCCTCTACTGATGTTATCCCTCTATCGACACGATGTTATCCCTCCATCGCACTGTGTTTGTTTTTCCTCTCAGTAACTAAATCACCCCTCCTCTACTGATGTAATCCCTCTATCGCCACGATGTTATCCCTCTGTCGCACTGTGTGTTTTCCCTCTCAGTAACTGAATCACCCCTCCTCTACTGATGTTATCCCTCTATCGACACGATGTTATCCCTCCATCGCACTGTGTGTTTTTCCTCTCAGTAACTAAATCACCCCTCCTCTACTGATGTTATCCCTCTATCGACACGATGTTATCCCTCCATCGCACTGTGTGTTTTCCCTCTCAGTAACTAAATCACCCCTCCTCTACTGATGTTATCCCTCTATCGCCACGATGTTATCCCTCCATCGCACTGTGTGTTTTTCCTCTCAGTAACTAAATCACCCCTCCTCTACTGATGTTATCCCTCTATCGACACGATGTTATACCTCCATCGCACTGTGTGTTTTCCCTCTCAGTAACTAAATCACCCCTCCTCTACTGATGTTATCCCTCTATCGCCACGATGTTATCCCTCCATCGCACTGTGTGTTTTTCCTCTCAGTAACTAAATCACCCCTCCTCTACTGATGTTATCCCTCTATCGACACGATGTTATACCTCCATCGCACTGTGTGTTTTCCCTCTCAGTAACTAAATCACCCCTCCTCTACTGATGTTATCCCTCTATCGACACGATGTTATCCCTCTGTCGCACTGTGTGTTTTCCCTCTCAGTAACTGAATCAGCCTCCTCTACTGATGTTATCCCTCTATCGACACGATGTTATACCTCCATCGCACTGTGTGTTTTCCCTCTCAGTAACTAAATCACCCCTCCTCTACTGATGTTATCCCTCTATCGACACGATGTTATCCCTCCATCGCACTGTGTGTTTTCCCTCTCAGTAACTAAATCACCCCTCCTCTACTGATGTTATCCCTCTATCGACACGATGTTATACCTCCATCGCACTGTGTGTTTTCCCTCTCAGTAACTAAATCACCCCTCCTCTACTGATGTTATCCCTCTATCGCCACGATGTTATCCCTCCATCGCACTGTGTGTTTTCCCTCTCAGTAACTAAATCACCCCTCCTCTACTGATGTTATCCCTCTATCGACACGATGTTATACCTCCATCGCACTGTGTGTTTTCCCTCTCAGTAACTAAATCACCCCTCCTCTACTGATGTTATCCCTCTATCGCCACGATGTTATCCCTCCATCGCACTGTGTGTTTTCCCTCTCAGTAACTAAATCACCCCTCCGCTACTGATGTTATCCCTCTATCGCCACGATGTTATCCCTCCATCGCACTGTGTGTTTTCCCTCTCAGTTACTGAATCACCCCTCCTCTACTGATGTTATCCCTCTATCGCCACGATGTTATACCTCCATTGCACTGTGTGTTTTCCCTCTCAGTAACTGAATCACCCCTCCTCTACTGATGTTATCCCTCTATCGACACGATGTTATACCTCCATCGCACTGTGTGTTTTCCCTCTCAGTAACTAAATCACCCCTCCTCTACTGATGTTATCCCTCTATCGACACGATGTTATACCTCCATCGCACTGTGTGTTTTCCCTCTCAGTAACTAAATCACCCCTCCTCTACTGATGTTATCCCTCTATCGACACGATGTTATACCTCCATCGCACTGTGTGTTTTTCCTCTCAGTAACTAAATCACCCCTCCTCTACTGATGTTATCCCTCTATCGACACGATGTTATACCTCCATCGCACTGTGTGTTTTCCCTCTCAGTAACTGAATCACCCCTCCTCTACTGATGTTATCCCTCTATCGCATTGTTTGCTATCCCTCTCAGTAACTGAATAACCCTCCCGTACTGATGTTAGCCCTCCAACGACACGATGTTCCCCGCTAACATGTTGTATGCTATACTTCTAACTTACTGCATGTTATTTTTGCAACGACATCATTCATTCGATCCCTCTAACACACGGGACGGCCATGGCTTTACTGAGTAATCCCCAGACTACTGCAGAAGGGTGAATTTTCTGTCAGTTCGATCATGGTAGTGTGGATCAATGGTTTCCACCTGGGCAAAGTTTGGTTTTCTGACAGTCCGAGGTTTCATCGTTGCTGCACAGGACTCTGGGTGTTAGTGGCTCTCCATCCGAGCAACTCTTTCAGTAGCTCTTAGCTCATTTGAAGGGATCTTGTTGTAAATATCTTTACCACAGGTTCAGGAGCAGTACTTAAACGTAAAAATGGTCCTTCCCCCGAGCCTTCTTTTTTCCTTTTCAGTCAGAAGTCGTCATTCAGAGAGCCGTGTTCTCCCGTGTGGGAACTACTACATCCCTGGAGAAAACAGTGAAAAATTGCTCTTTCTTCTACCTTGGTGGCTGCCCCAAGCATTTGTACCTCAGTCCTTGGTTTTGCATGGCAAAATAAAATTGACGGGAAAGGAATATCCTCAAAAAAGGAGCTGCCATGTTAAAAACCAAGTTCAGTTACTTACTATGAGATTCATTTAAGAAACTCGTAATGATCTTCGCCAGCTTTCTTGGCCTCTCCAATGCTATGCTGTGTCCACAGTCATCCAGTATTTCAATTCGGCCGTTTGGCAAAATCTTTTTGATGACGTCAGTGGCTGATACATCCAGTGCCTTAAGGACGATTACAAAATACTGTCAGTTTGAGGACATAATAACGGGAATTTCACCATAGGGGCTGCAATTTCAGCTCTCCTCCCAAGTGTGGGCACATTATCGATTAGACAGAAGTTTTCAACCTAAGGCAGAAATTTGCTGACATGTGTAAATCAGTATCCCAATCGTGAAGACGGTTAAATGCTTTGCAGTCACTGTAAAGAATCATTTGCAGCCAACAATTCAGTCATTGGATTTCAATATAGAATGAACATCAAAGTTTCGTCCTTGTTAGAGCAAAGAAGGCTGGGATTCTGGCCATATGGCTAGCTTCATCCTAGGGCAGAAGTTTCCCATAGGGTTGACGAAAGTCGTTCACCAGAGACGAGAGCTGGAACTTTACCTCAGGTAAGAGCGCTGAAATCCCAGCCCTAGGGAGGAAGCTCCTATGTAATCAGGCAATAAGTCTTCCTGTGGTACAGAAGTTAAAAATCGCGTTAATGGAACCATCTGCTAATAATTTTGCTCCTGTCACGTTAAATTGTCAGTTAAGGTAACTCTGCTTTCCACCCCAGTGAACAGCGAGTTTCCGTTTCGCAGGATCACTCTTATCAGAAAACAGTTAATTTCCCCAACCTTATTTGGCCTATCGAGAAACGGTAAAAGGATGCTGTTGTGCGTTATGAAGAAGTAGTTGAGCACCAGTCGAATCCGCAACCCCTTGTCACGACGCTCAACTACTTCTTCAATCCCAGCACTTATTGCTAAAAACGCAACTTCACCTTCACCTTTACCTTCACCATATGGTTAGTTGAAGCTCTGTGAGGTACAAAGAAATTTCTTCCAAATAAGGCTTTCATTTTGCAAAAAGATGAGCGTCTGTGATACTGTCTTTCAAAATATCGTGTTTCAAACTACCGTGCTGACAAAAATTTGGAAACGGAGCCTCCTAAAATCTGAAAGAACAGAAACGAACACAGAGCAGCTCCGCTCACAACAGCATAGGTTCTAAACCTTTAAATTGGTGTAAAAAGGTGGGTGCAAAATTCAATGACCTATCACTTTAAACTGAATGACTTGAAAGAAACTTTGGCCCCCGTTGGAATTTTCAGAAATCTTGAATATTTATACAAAAGTTACATTTCAGCTCATTTTATGATGTAATGTCATTCAATTTCTGAATCACAAACCAGGAGAGTGAAAGAATTCGTCTTGATACCATATTGTGGGCATCCATTAACTATGGTTTTCTTGAAAATTATTTGATCTTTGTCAACAGGTTTAGAAATTAGGATAGTTTTAGTTTGTTTTCAAGAACTTTCTTTAATTCTTAAAAACTGAAAAACACTGTAATTCTGAAAATACTGCAGATTTCAGACAAGTCCAACGGCAGATTTACCGTAAAATAGTTCAAGTTTCTTTGAAGCTGTTCAGTTCAAAGAAGTAGGTCACAGAATTTTAAACCCACACTTTTAAAGATTTGAAACCTATGCCGCTCACAACCCTTCCATTTCAATTTTTTTCAATCTGTACACATTTTTCTTTAAACATCCCCAACCAATAACAACAACAACAACAACAATTTAAAAGCAAACTTTCAAAGCGTATCATACAGTAAAGGTTATGCAATGCTGTGTTTTTTACTACACACAATTTTTCAAACATTGCTATCGACATTCGAATAATGAAAGCGTTTCCTAACAAGTTCTTGACTTTTGGTTAAGTAGTACAAATAACCTAAAAACGAACGGGGTCAATGGTAAGAAAAGCCCTGTCCCTTAGACCTTAACTTGATTTCATACACCTCTTAGCTATTCTGAAGAGAATAAGAATCGAACGATATTTTGCTGTATTTCGTAGAATTTTCGAATGTGCACAATAGTGATAGAAGCTCTAACGCCACTCGATCGAACATCGATTATAAAATTGTATAAAGATAACGCTCGATCCTGGCAATTTTATAAAAAAGCTAAAAAGTCCATTACCGGGTGATTCAGAAAAAACTTCTCACGTTTGACAATTCATAGCATCAAGAGTATTTGAAAAATTTGAATGATTTAAATTCTGATTAACAGCTGAAAGATGAAATATTTTGATTTCCACTTGCTTTTATGAGAACTGGAAACATAGGTGAATCCAACTGTACAAGAAGTTCTTCGTCGAGAAATGCCCGGAAATGGGCCTAAAACACTTTGTCAAATTGTAAGTAATCTCCTTGCACAGAACAATGGCTAAGGGCAATTTACCTCTTTCATGAGTTATAAGAAACAGATCTTCAGGCAAATGCTAACGATTTTCCATCCCCTAATTGGCAATAAATGTGCAGAGGACATCTCTCACCTATGCAAAATTGTATTTTCTTTATTGTTCTGTGTAAGGAGCCTCTTCATGATTTGAATGAGTATTTTTGGCCTTTTTCAGACATTTCGCTACCATGAATTGTCATAAAATCGAATGTACCTTTCCGTGCTCATAAAAACGCAAGGAAACTTTCAAAAATGCCTACATCTCTTGGCTGTCAGCCACACTTTGATTCCTTGTTATCTATCAAATATTCATGCTGCTATCAATCTTCAAAAGTGGGAACCTTTTCCTGGCTCAGCTGGCATATCACTGTATCAAGCATCTTGCCAATCCACGAAGTATTCATGGAGTTATGAGTTTCTGAAAGTAAAGTTTGTCCGAAAGCTACAACTAGATAGGCTATGTCCACAGGCCATAACCAAGAGGCTTCGCTGAATAACCAAAACATGATTCGTAACGTAAAAGAACAAAAGAAAAATCCAAGCCTTCTTATGTTTTAAGTGGGCATGTTTATATCGGCAATTTGTCCTTATCAAGAACCAAACTGACGAATGTGAGATGAAACGCGTTTCTTTTTATTCATATTTCAGTATCTAATGTTGCCATTGTCGGTTTATTACAATGAGTTCGATATTCAAGGCTAATTTTCATTCGATATCTCAATAACTTTCAAATTCTGATATTTTACCCGATCATGCTTTCCCCAAACAATCAACATGTTAGGCTTGATTTCTGGTAACTTCTCCTGCAACAAATATTTCTTATCTTCCTCCATGAAACCTTCAAGCACTGTGAAAAAGAAATCAAATTTTCAATTTCATCATACAAAAGCAAACATAACTCTGTGGGAAGAACTAAAAATAAAGGCAAATATGTTTCAGATTTTCGATCCATGATCTTCTTCGATGAAAGTTATTACAAGCAATACCATTAGTTAGTGAGTGCAGCTCCTTGGGAACGGAAACAAACTGAACCATCATATGGAATGGAATAAAAGCAATAAGCCTTTTTATTTCTCTTGACATTACAAGATGCGTTTGCCCCCTCCCATGTCTCACAACTCCTCACTCTTGCAGACAGTTCAGCTCTGTTGGCATTGCATCACAAGATGACTCTCACCGCCCACTATCTGAAGACCAAAATGAAGTCAAACAAATACGCATTCATTCCATGGAATAAGAGACAATTAAGATGGCTTCGATGACACCGCCCCTTACGTTATCGTTATTGTGTTGATAAAATAGGTTATGCGATGTTACCACAAATAGACAGGAAGAAGGAAAGAAAGAAAGAATGAAAGAAAGTGAGTGAGAAATAAAGAAAGTAAGAAAGAAAGAAAGAAAGAAGGAAAGAATGAATGAAAGAGCGAGGGATATCGCAGTTGGATGATTCTTTGGCATCATTATGCAGCTGACGCTGCAATAATTCGTAGACGGTCTACAATCAATCGGGTAACAAAACAACATAACCCAGTATTCCTCTTGATGCAAGCATTCACTGGAATTTACCAATTGATTTAGAGCGAAGTTTTATGTAAAATCGCAAGAATTCAGAATTTTTAAAGGTTAAGACGGAACGAAATGCACGTCATTCGATAGGCTACCATTCTACTATCAGGGCAAAGAACACATGCTAACATCTAATTGAATGGCCAATATAGCTGATTAATTGTATGATTTTTCCTAGCTGATATCTGTCACTCCCTTTAGATTGTATACAAGTGGGTAATTCCCTTTAGACTGTATTCAAATCAGTCATTTTCCTGAGCTTCTATACATGATGTTCTGGAGAACTTCCTCTTGCGAAATCCAGCTAAAATCATGATGAAATCTCCAAATCTTGCCACCTCATCAAAAAATGCTTTTGCACGTCTTATCCCATTGGTAGATTGAAGGTGCCAGTCTAATACTGTGAAAAGATATTCAGGAAAACTTTACCCACTCAACAGAATATCATGTCCTTAAACAGGTAATTTCCAACGCTGTCAGGCAGGGAATCTTTTTAGACTTTTTGACGAAAGGTTCTCACGAAAATGTGTCGTATGCCTTGATTAAATAGCATGTGTTTTTGCTATATTTTGATACCAAATGGCTGACTGACACCCGTAAATATGAACGTACTTTTTGATTTAGTTTGTAACTTAGTTTCTCATTAACATTCGAAGTAGATTAGTTTCTTTACATTATGATTCCGAAGATATTTGCATCGAATATTCGAATCAAGATAATTTGAAAACAACAACAAAAACAGAGCTTCGTGTAAAACGTTACATGATGTTGTATAGCACATCTCTAGAACAAACAATGCATCGAAAATCAAGTAAAAAGCCTACAATAAGTCGAAGCATCAATGAGATGATACAAATAATTCATTTCAAATTCATTGCACACACTCTGCAGCGCGATTGTTCAAACCAGTGGATACAATTTTTGGGCTCACATGGTATATCAGTGTATAGCCATCTTGAGCAAAATTTATAAATTAGTCGTGTACAGTGTTAATGACCAGTTCGTTAAAATGAATAGACATTTTCGCAATTTGGAGAAAGGAAATGGGGAGAGCGCGGACAATTCTGACAGCCTTAGAAACAGTGGGAAATCCGAGGTATCCCGCCTTTACACGATGCTTGTTTACAATAGTATGTGTTTTCTCTGGATTATTTAGGCGTCTTACCATCTTTTCACCTTAGGTGAGTGTATTTTGAGCCACCTTATTGCGAGCATTTACTCGGCGTTGAAGCGGCTCAGTTTAGGCCCAATGGGCCCAACCGACCAACAGGCCTTACTTCTAACAGTCAAACTAGAGTAAACACATGCAATAAACTACCTCAAAATATAATCACAAAATGGGTGAAAGGACGACCATGTGGCTAAATAATCCAGAGAAAACACTTACAAGACTAAGCAAGCATCGTGCAACTCTTGAAAATTGCAAATAAATCGAAACCAACTCGAGTTTGCAGTGAGATGCAACCGAGACACCAGCGGAGGGATTCTCCTGAGCATTCTTAAACTTCTGCTAGCTTTGCACACGTTATCAAATTTCTAAGTTGGAAACCAGAAAAAGGTAAATACTTGTGTATGATAGCATCTTATATCTTGTAGAGCCCTCGACTCGTGAATTTGTGATCGGAGACTCCACCGTGCAGCGTGATCTGCCAAAGAAAAATTAAGTATGTTGTTGAGGAAAGGTTTGTTTTAAAACGACTTACTCTTCAGGTAAAAACCACGTGCTTGCCGCCTTGCCTGCATAACTCCAGATACAATAAACTTTGGGAATTTGACAGGTTTATAAACCAACATATTGATCATCTCAATAAATTCTTCATCAGTTTCCGGTAGCAACTTAATTTTGTTCTCAACTTCATAAGAAAGGAACATCGGGCTCTTGACTGGCTGCTCAATACCAGCTGGACAGATAAGCATTACGGATAGTAAGTTATCAGGGTATGTTGCAGCATGGATTCCTGTGATGAAACCACCAAGTGATGTGCCAATAATGTGGTACTTTTTCTTGTTTAGTCCTATTGCATTTGCAAACTGAAAGGAAAATCATTGCATGCAAAAATATTTCTCTACCTGTGACCAAACAAAAATAATGGTCAAAGTTCCTGCGAGAACACGAACGTGAAAATATTGAGCTTGCTTACAGAGGGATCGACTCCAATGATAGGCAATAAACAGCCGCATTCTATGAATGCGAATGAAACATGTGAAAATATATATTCGGAGGAAGTTTGGAGCCGATTTAGATTGTAAGCCCATGAAAGAAATCTCATCTATGATTTTCTAAAAGGCATGAGCGAAAATCAAGTTCTATCTCATATTCGTTGTATATAATATTCATAAAAACTGTACATGAGATACTATCTATGTTCAGTAACTTGCCTGACTTTATGAGTTCAAATTTCTTAATACTCGCTGATGTTGTTGCCTGGCATCAGATGTGAGACAGACATTAAATTTCCCTTTGTAGTTTTTTTTTGATAAATTGTAAATATTGAGTTGTAAGTGCCTTTCATGGTGGGAACATCGATGACCTAGCGTCTATTCCCGCCATGATCGGCACAGTAGTTGTATTTTTTTGTGTTTTATACTTTTAACTGATTATATATAAAAAAAAACTTTATGAGTCATTTTCGTTATGAAAAATGAGGAAACGTGCCTGATACACAAAAGGAAATATTCTAAGAAATTTCCTGCAGGACATTTTGAATTGAAGATTTCCTTCGACCCCCCGGTCACATAATCATGTGAGTTTTTATGCCCTGAGGAGAGTAAACGAGATTGAATGGGAAACCAAAATTTTCGGCAGATAAACCTCGGCAAAGAAACAGTCCGCAGAAAGTTTGCAGTTTAAATGGATATATCTTACACCCAAAAAGTGATAAATAATTTTGGAAGGAATGAGTCTTTTGGTTGGGGTTTTTATGGAAAGCGTATTGACAAAGAGGCAGGGTAAAATTGTCAAAAAAACACAACGACAAGGGGTGTATAAACAAAATAATGCAAAATAAACAGGTTCTTAACCTATGCAAGCACACATAGAAAACTTCTGATTCTCAGCAAGAATGAATTTGAAAATTTTTTTCTTGCTTCAAGCAAAGTTAGCCTTGAAATACCATAAAAGAGAGATATTTTCTTGAAAACAGGATTCTCAAGAATTCATTACTAACCAAGCCTTTGCGTATTCTTGAAAAGCGGAAATTCTTCCTCAAAAACGATATCTTCCAAGCAAAATTACCCTTGGCATAAAATTCAACACAAATACGAACTGAAAACCGCAATGATATTATTTGACAGCCACAATAAAGTCTGCAAAGCTTTTTGAAAACAAATAACATCTGAAGCAAAGCTGCAACAGAAGAATTTTACGGTGTTTCGCGTCAACTACTTGTTTCAAGAATATTTATTGCTCTTCAATCAAGTTTCGCTTTACAGTACAAAGTCGCATTAAAGAACCTGTTTTTATAAGAACCTTGAGACTGAAATTTATTCTTTTAAGGTAACTCTGCTTTCCGCTCCAGTGAGCAGCGAGTTGCAGTTTTGCAAAACCACTCTCCTCAGAAAGCAGTTCATTTCTCCAATATCTAGCCTAGCTTTTTCGATCAGACTTGGTAAAGTTGTAGATCAACAACCTAGCTAACGATATAGCGAAAGAAAACCGAAAACTTTTCGAGTAGTTTTGGAGATAAATCCAATTTTCTGAAATCGATAAAAAGTTTTGAAAAATAATTTACAAAGCCAGCCTTAACGGAACAATTAGGATTTGTATATCTTTTGATCGCCAAGACTATGTAGAACGACGCCCTTTTTACCGATTTTCGATCGACCGCATAGTATTGGAGAAATTAACTGTTTTCTGAGGACAGTGGCTTTGCAAAACGGCAAATCGCTGCTCACTAGAGCGGAAAGCAGAGTTACTTTAAACCCCCTAAAGAAGAACCCTCCAGAGGCTGAAACTGGGAGAGTTTCTTACATAATAGGTTTCATGTCTTTAGAATTCCTCCCAATTTTCAAGAATTCTAGGCATTCTTATCAAGAGTCTTCATTGGCACAAAGATCAGATTTTTTAAACAAGAATTCTAACCTAAATATGTTTTCAAAAATTCTTCAGAATTCTCAAAGCTCGTCCGGATTCTTGTGCTACAAAGCAGAACTAACGTGTGCGAGGCATTTACTGCATATAAGAAACTCTTGAAAACTCTGTAGGCTCAAATTTAGAAAAACAGCCATTCAATAGACCGAATCGGCTAAGGTTTGTTTTACCCATTTCAAGTCATATGACCATGCCCGTGGGAAGTTTTGGTATTATGCTACTTTGTACGTTCATGGCACAACTTTGTATGACATGAAATTTGTCGGAGAAATCAAAAGATGTTTTATCAAGAGATTGATCACATGACTTGAAATGGGTATAATTAAACCTCAGACGATTTTGTCTATTAAGAACATATTCAGCAGCCCAAGAAAAACCTAGGCTCCTTTACGTGAATTTCTACCGTATTTAAATAAGTATTAAAATCTGCTCATTTTGAGAAATCTTACTAAACAAGTAAAAATATTCCAATGTAGAATTCTTGCAGAGAATCTTTTGCTTATAACACGGTCAATTTGTTTTAAGCAAACAATTACTAATCAAATAAAAATATTCTAATCAAGAATTCTTACCAAGATCTGTTTGCATTCCACACGCACGAGTATAAATATGCTCTTATTTCATTTCTCATTTTTAGCATTGGAGAATCGTTGTGCATTTGTGAATAGATTTTATGCAGGAGTTCATGGGAATATCTCATTGCAAATCCAACAAAGTTTATTTCTGATTCTTACTTTTATTGTGGCATCGAGCGATATCAAACACTTGCGATATCTGTCCAGACAAGTCAGAATCAGTTCTATATCTCAAAAAGAATTCCTAATGAAATTTCAGCTACTCCTATCATAAAAAGGAAAAGGATTTTGTCGGTCTCTGGAGGTTAGTTTCTCAATCTCCAGTATTTGGATATTGCAAAATTTCAATTCAACTCGAATATCATCTAACGACGCATTAAAATCGAAAGATGCAAATGGTTTCGGGAAAACAACTTCGGACAAAAACTTTCGGATGCTTTTTCAGGAATTTCGGACAAAAAAGCTTTCGGACAAACACGACATCAAAAAACATGCAAGATACCAAAATATATGATAGAAATAATTGTGTACTATCGTAAATAGCAACTTACAGTAGATACATGGTGATAATCACATCTACAAGCACGCTTGAATGTAATTTTCGTTCGATTGAACAATGGTAAAACCAACTGTAAACCAAATCAAAAGGTGCTGCCATATGTGAACTATTTTCAAGAAACGCTTCAAGGAACCAAAGCCATCTTCGAGCTCGACTAACCATTCCCTTCCAGAGATGATTTGCTGGGAGTCCGAAAACCACCGCTGTGACCTTTTCAGGGCAAGCGAAACAAAAAACGCTGCCCTCCTTTAGTGGGAGGTTTTAAGTTTCACCAACTTTCCTATATTTCGGTCTCAGGTCGGACATTCTATTTCTTTAGTTTATTTTAAAATTCTTGACTCTTTCTGCCACGAATTCAAAGCTTCTTACGAAGATGCAACTTTCTGAACGACAATTTCTTTACCACAATCTTGCTGAAAAGGTATATATAGTGACTTGTTTGATCGCTTTTTGCATTCAGGAGGGCTTTCCCCGGGGGATTTTTACTATGTAAACTGGCAGAATATAATGCAAAAAACCATCTTCACCTATTTCAACTTATTGCGAATATGATTCACCCCTCAGTTTCTTAGGTTTATTCAAAAGTGGTCGATTGCCACCGCCGTCTGATTACCCCCGCCGATACCCTACTGACAAAACCTTGATTTATTAACATGTTATATTGTTTTGCTTTGTGCCCTTCTATTTTCAACGAATATAAAACTTTCGGACATCATCATATTTTCGGACAAATAAACTTTCGGACAAAATATGATATAAAAGGAAGGAACAAAAACCTGTTCTACTCGCTTTGCAATTCCAGGAACAGATAGGTCCTCTTTTTCTTTCCTCGTAGTTCCCCCATGACCAGGTAAATCAAGGGCAACAACATGAATTCTTTTTGGGATGTAATTGGCCATCATGCACCATGCATCTTTACCAGATGTATATCCATGCACCAGCAATAATGATATTTCTTGTTCATCGATACTTCCTCTTTCAATGTATTCAAATTCATAGTTCTCAGAAACCTTTAGCCTGCGAAGCTTGAAGCCAGTTTTGAAAATTAAGTACCTGGAAAGAATTAAACGAAAATGAGCCTGCAGTTGCAGCTTCTTCACATGTTATCTTTAAAGAAACTTGGATCCGGCCATAGTACAAAAAGTTACTTAATTCAAAATTAAGAATTCACCTTTTAGTAGCAAAATTTCCTTAACTTGTTTCTTGTTCTTTAAAGTAATGAATGGAGATATAGTGACATAATCTAGACATAGCACAAAAAGAACGGCAGGCGCCACTTGCCTTCCTTTTGTTTCATAGATCGAAAACACAAAATGAAATAGGTTATATTTAGATTACCCAGTCCCCCTAGTTAAGTTTGCTTTTGGCTTGCTGGTCAATGGGATGAGCGAAGCGTATGGGATGAGCGAAGCGTATGGGATGAGCGAAGCGTATGGGACATGCGCAATTTCACAAAGGATGACGGGCAATGACCCTGAGACAGATACTGCGCAGAGTCCAAAGCGCTTGAAAATGGGTGTCTCTTTATATCGTCCTAAAATATCAAAACATAAAAGACAACGCCAACAGTTAAACTAGAGAAAGAAAATGAAATATGTCATTCGTAGCGACAAAGGACACAAGGTGATCAAGTTCCCGATGATAGTATCTAGTTTAACAAAAAACATATACTACAAAAATTTGGGTGTACCAGGTGCGTCAGTTATTCTGTTCACAGTCACATTTACGTTTGGGCTACCAAATAGTAGTAATTCGCCAAATTTAATCTACTTTTTCAAACACTTTCATCCTCAAATTTAGTATGTATTTTCAAAATCATATCCTTTCAGCTGCTCCCTTGAAGTATATGATAATGAGAACATACCGCACAGAATATTTCAAAAATATAGAATGCTCATATGACGTTTCGCTTTCGCTTCATCAGAAATAAACTTACCTAAATTACAATGGGGTCACATGGGTACAATGACTTAACGGTGGGCCGACCTATTACACTCTGTCAAAATGAAAATGGATTAAAAGGGGGAGAGGGCCGAAAAGAGGGAAGACAATAGTTGAGAATAAAGGCGATGTACCGAGGAGCAGATGAATGGCACCGTCTGTCCCCGAGGGAGGCAACAAATAACAACGATATACGATGGAAATTAAGAGGTTACCGGACAGGTGACGTGCACAATAGGTGCAGGCCCCTTGACATGTTGACATACACAAAAACCGCCTTTATTCTCAACTATTGTCTCCCCTCTTTTCGGCCCTCTCCCCCTTTTAATCCATTCTCATTTTGACAGAGTGTAATAGGTCGGCCCACCGTTAAGTCATTGTACCCATGTGACCCCATTGTAATTTAGGTAAGTTTATTTCTGATGAAGCGAAAGCGAAACGTCATATGAGCATTCTATATTTTTTTTTTAAATTCTTTATTACATTTATATAGTCAACAGAAAAGAGCTTATGATTTACCGCACAGAGTATCATACATATAAAATTGAGCTGTGAAAGGCTTTAGCTTCACGTCGTTACGAAAAGAGGGAACACCACAGAACAACCCAAGAATAAGCGGAACAACCCAAGACCAAGCCAGGAACAAGCGGAACAACCTAAGAACAATCCAGGAGCAACCTGGCACAGGCAGACCAAATCAAGAGCATGCCAGAACAGGACCCTATTCAGGATTCCTATGCGATTTGGCAAGGAAAACACAAAGAGGTCTGTTGAATTAAATGAAGGGTGTATCACTCTTCTAAACATAAGGACAAGATTTTTAAAATAATAAGATTCAAAACAAAAGAACTTTTTACATAGATATGAGAGATTTTTACAGAATGATACGCTCCTTGAATGAAATTCTATACGATAGACTGTCATAAATCTAATTTCGGCATTAGGAATTCTCTTGGAAGTACACTTAGAAAGCTTTCTTCTTTGATCATCATTACAGTATGTTATGTTATGTTATGTTATGTTATGTTATGTTATGTTATGTTATGTTATGTTATGTTATGTTATGTTATGTTATGTTATGTTATGTTATGTTATGTACGTTATGTTATCTTTTCTTACGTTATTTTTTCAGGCGAGGCGCCAGCCTCCAAAGAGACTGAAGGGAAAGTTGGGGTTTGGGGCTTGCCCCAGAAAACTTTTTAGGACCACGCCCTCTAGGACGTCGGAAAACGTCCTTTGCAATGCTTGATAAAAGCTTTTACAAAATATTAGACTTGATTTGCAAGCTCTAATTTCCTGTGGGGGGGGGGGGTACTTAGCTTGGCCTACGAACATACGGGGACGTGCCGCTGGAAAATCTAAGAAGCTACCCTGTCCCAGAGTCAAATTCCCAAAAATGAAACCCTGTCCCGGAGTAAAATTTTTTGAACAATACCCTGTCCTTTAGTTTCTTTGGACAAAGTAGTGCTCTGCAAGGAAATTTGAACGAAATCTATCAAAAATTGTGGAAATATTGCTATCCAAGCGATTTGAATCACATTCGCAGAGTGCAAATGGCCGAAAACGACCTTTTGGAGTCAAAAATGACAAATATGGACACTGAAATGGAGCTGATTTTTACAAAAATGATACCCTGTCCTGGAGTCGGAATCCTGAAAATGATACCCTTTTCAGCGGCACGTCCCCATACGGAAAAATATATGAATGCCTAATTTTCTAAAGAGGAGCTAAGAAATGAAATCCAATATGGTTGTTTAAATGGGGGGAAACAAAAAACGATCTTCGAGAAGGAAAAAGTGACCCCCTTTCCCGCCTTTTCTCATCCAATTTAGACGAATTAGAAAATTGATCCTAAAAATTGGGGTGGACATGTCTACCCCAGTCCAACCTGTGGTGCCTCCCTTGATATTATGTTATGTTATAGGTATGTCATGTTATCTTTCATTCTAGTAAACTTGTGCAGATAAAAATTATGAACATTGGTTTAGTCTGCAAAAACAGTCCTTATTGTGTGGATATGAGGCTCAGGGATAGCGGTTCTCGGGATTATTGGATGGCTGTAGAAAACTCCATTAATATTTTGCAGCAGGCATTAATTTAAGGAATTTTCATCACTGCACAAAACGCATACACTGCAGCGTTTGGGTCAAAAGGGTATGGTGAAGGGGCATGGAAATTGGTTGTGCAATGTCCTTGAGGACAGAGACTGCATGATATGCTCCCCTGGAAAATTTTTGTAAACATGACCTCCAGGATGGCTAGAATGCACTTGCACTTGGTATTTATTATTCAAGGCACTTTGACTTGCAGCTAATTCCCCAAAACTTGATTGTGCCTTCTGACTCCGATCTCTGACATCACTCTTCAGTTCATCCAAAATAATGCCTGGATTGTATATTTTTTCTTGTTCGAAGAAACTATAAAGATTTGAATTAGTTTTAATAAAAGCGGCAAATTTCCTGTTAAAGGGGCTGCCAAGCAGAGTTTCATTGAAAAGGATAATTCACTTGTCTTCATTCAGAAATGTTAATTAAGAACAGCAGTAATCAAATATTTCAAAGTCAATAAATTACTGTTTGCAATTACAGAATGCCAGTCATGTTGGTTAATGCTACTAATTAGCATTTCATCTCTGTTAACTAGCACAAAAATAAAGAAAGTACATAAGAAGCGCATCATTTGATACACAACTTTTCCATATTACAGTAAACTACAGCAAACTTTGAAATCGGCTTATCTTATTTCATCTTATATAAATTTGCCACCATAAGATACATAAATCATCCACAGATGTTTACCCTGATACAGTAACAAATTTACCTGAGTTAGCATGTTTTTCACCTCATTAGCAGTTTAAACATTTAAAGCACATTGAAAACTGAGTGATCACTAATTGGTGTTTTTTGGCAACGCCTTTGTTAGTATTGTTTCTTGATGTCTCCTGTCTCAAAATCTAGTCCCTTAAAGTCACTGAGCCCCCCTTCACCAGCCCTCTTGAATAGACAAAAGCTGAGGGAGTAGGCAGCCATTTTCGCACGTCATGTTAGTTCTATGAAGGACGCAAAAAATTTGCTGACCAGGATGTTTGAAGGATGCTATTGGTGCAGCTTGTTGGAAAAATTTGTCAAATTTAAGGTTTACATTAGAGAGGTTTGATTGGGACATGTCAAATAAGTTGTTTAGTCAATTCTTCCATGCAAGGAAATTGAAGACTGGGAAGAGAAGTTTGTTCTGTTACATGGGAGTACAGTTCTGGTAAATGGTGGTATGGCCGCAGTGGGGTAGGTGGGCCCATTGATGTCAATAACGTAAAACGTTTGGAGGCAAACCTCTATGGAAAGAAGGGCTCTGTGCTGGACATGGCTGGTGCACAGACCACTTAGTTTCTATTCTTGCCATTATTTTATCTGCACACTGTCTGGCAAACAAAAATTTTACTTTCCATACGTGGAGCCAGCCTGCTGTGCCAGTATGGAAAATATGTTAATTTTCAATGAGATCTCAAGTGTGCACAAAAAAAGATTTGGAGTGTACAGTGTGCAACAGTTAGCAAGTGTGCACATCATCAAGTGTGCACATCTTGAAACCTTTTCAATAGAAAGCCTTTCAAGTGATTGGTAAATATCGGTCTCCGTATCAGTATTCATAATTGCACTCTTATTCCGCTTCTTGCTCGAATCTTTGGTCAGTCTTATGAACCTATGCTGTTCTTGTGTATCATGTAATCATGATCAGTTGAGCTATAGGGGGCTTAAAGTAGCAAAATTTCATGCATGCGCAATACTTTCCATACTGGCTGCTGTGGCAAGGATCACTTTTGCTCCAGCTGAAAGTAGCCCTGCACCCTTCTGTTACAATATTTTAATGGAGAATGACCTTTGGACCTCATTTTAGTTAGGCCTGTTGTGAGTTCCGCAGTCGTCACGTGCTTCTAACAAACTTGGGGCATTTTCCACGTGACACAAAGAAGGAATGGTTGGTAATGTTACAAAAATACCTTTGCCATGCTCTGTAGAGAAGTATTGGGTATTTGAAGACAACAACTAACAAGCAGAATGATAAAAATAACTGCAGAATGAAGATATTCATCAGCACTGGTTGCAGCTGTGCCCACTCCATCTTGCATTGCAGGTGAAAAGAATGACTTTGCTTTGTGTCCCTGTGAGTGAAGAGGTCGAGCATGCACACCTGGGTCATGTGACCATACACTTGGGGAATGCCCTCCTTGTCCATTTACCCATTTCACGCTTTGCAAACAAGGTTTAAATTTGGTAATCACATGCTGCACTGAGACTCTATGGCTGCTGCACACGTCAATAACGTACGGGGATGGAGGGGGATGGACGAAATCAGAAAAGCGATGTCAGAGCTATGAATGGGTTAATTCATCTTACCTTGCTCTTGGCTCTTTGCCCTTCGCCTTTCGCTCTTTACTCTTTTCTCCCCACTCTTCACTCCTCACGTTTCACTCTACTCTTTGCTCTTCCACTCCTCACTCTTTACTCTTCACTCTTCACATTTTTACTTTTCACTCTATACTCTTCGCTGCTCTTTGCTCTTCTCCACACCACTTTCATCCCTTACTCTTCATCACTTTTACATTTAACTCTTTCACCTTTTACTTGTAACTCTTTACTCTTCACTCTTTACCCTTCAGCCCCCCTCACTCTTTTCCTTCGCTCTTTACCCTTCTCCCTTTACTTTTCACTCTCTTCTCTCTTCACTCTTTACTCTTCTCCCTTTACTTTTCACTCTTTTCACTCTTTGCCCATCTTCCGTCACTCTCCACTCTTTACTTTTCACCTTTTCATTCTTTTCTCTTAATTCCCCACTCTTCACTCATTACTCTAATAAATCTTTACTCTTCACTCTTTTCACTCTTTACTCTTCTTCGCTCTTCACTCTTTATCCTTCATTCTTACTTTTCACTCTTTAATTTTCACTCTTTCCTTGTCACTCATTAATTTACACTCTTTACTCTAAGCTCTTTACTCTTTACTCTTATCTTTACTCTTCACTCTTTTCACTCTATACCATTCTTCATTCTTTACTCTTCACTCTTTGCTGGCCTTTACATCTTTCATTCTTTACTCACTCTTCACTTTTTAAGGCTGGTTTCCATTAAATCGCAATTCATCGCCGATCATTGTCTTACAGCATCCCCGATGATCGCCGATGCTCTAAGACAATGGTCGGCAATGAATTACGATCTAATGAAAGCCAGACTTTACTGGCTTTTACTCTTCACTCTTCTTTATCTTTCATTCTTAACTTTTCACTCCTTACTTTTCAGTATTTTCTTGCCATTCATTAATTTCTACTCTTTACTATATGCTCTTTTCTTTTCACTCTTCGTCTTCACGTTTTACTTTTCACACTTTGCTTTACTTTGCTTTGCCTACTTGGCCTAATGCGTACAAGCAACAACTAGCGCAAAAGTAGGCCACTTCCCTCGTTATTGCGTTTGAAGCATCTCTCGCAATACCCAAGTCAGAGCACAGGGAAGACTGAAAGAAAGTACTAACGCACCTGAACTGCAAACCACCTTCATAATCTTTCCATCTGCCTGTGCTTCGAGTGACCATGGGTACCAAACTCGCATGCTTCTTTTTTGGTGAACTCGGCAAAAATGACGAGAAAACGTCAGTGGCGTCATGGTCTCCCATGCGAAAGTTTTGTCAGAATTTTCGGAGATTTTCCACTCTTGTCGGAAAAATTGAAATTTGATTAATCGATTCTTATGTGGCTCATCTTATGTGGCCTGAGATCACCAGTGAACCTGATCTCAGGCTACATCTATAGCAAGTGACATACAACTGAAAGTCCCACTTTTTCGGTCAAGAACCAAGTGCCCAGTGTAGAACCAAAGCTTTTTACCGAAAAAGTAGGTTTTTCCGTGAAAACTAGGTCTATCGTTCCAAAATGCACTGACTTTTCTGCGAAAACTATTTTCCCACTAAAAAGTGACTTTTCTGGCAAAAAGGTGCAATTTCTATTAGAAAAAGGAAATACAATGTGCAAAATATTCGAAGAAATAAATTTCGCACCAAATACTTCTGGTCAACAACTCTTAGAACTTTTTCACGAAATTTCAGATATTTTCCACACATTTGACTAAAAGACGATACATTTACAGTTTGGCATGCTTGCTTAGACTTAGATGTTCTTTATTTGTGGATCGTGCTTCTCTTCAGGGATGGGTAACCTGAAATTTCTAGAAATGGTTATCCTTGAGACTTGAGGATGAAACAAATGATCGCTAAGATAGAATTAGTTTCAGTTTCGGTGAAAGCATGCTTATGGAAATGCAGATTTAAACTTACGTATGCTGAAGGAAATTTAAAAACGATGTGATTCTAAGTAATTTTGAAGCATGCCATCTTCCAATTTCCCAGGAAGACCTGGATACAATTATCCATTGGAACGAACAATATAAAAGCCTTAAATGCAAAGTAAAATGTGGACTATCCTCTATTCGCAAACTTAAAGATATTTTACCCCAATCTAAGTTAGAGCAAGTCTACAAAGCCCTGGTTGAAAGCCACCTGCGATACGGTAATGAACTAGGGGGCAGTTTGTCTGATATCAAATTAAATCATTTGCAGCGTCTCCAAGACAGAGCTCGCACATTGATTGAAAACTCCAATGTAAAGGACGGATGGACGTGCAATTTGCTCTCTGTCTCTAACCTTATCAAATATGAAAAGGCTGTTATGGCATATAAGATAATGAATAATTTATGTCCGAACAGCCTGTAAGGAAAATTCACCATGAGATTTCAAATATCTGCATACGCAACGAGAAACTGCCAAGATATTGATATCCCAAAACGAAACCTAGAATTTTCAAAAAAGAGCTTTCTTTACTCTGGTGCTAAACTGTGGAATGATATACCTCTTGATATAAGGAATAGCCCCACAGTTCTCACATTTAAAAAGAAACTGAAGGACTACTTGCTACACTAGCATTTAACCCAAAGCACGACCCCTAGGAAGAGCAGCACTTACCACGGTTACATTCCATATTATTCTTTGTAGATATAATATAGTACATTGTTCTTTTTTATTTTCCTTTTTTACTATTGTTATTTTACAAACTATTATCTTGTTATTGTATTAGCTGATAGGGATTTGTGGGTAAATATGATAAATGAATGAATGAAATGAAATGTTTCTGCAACTTGCTTAACAGGAGATCCAAGAATGGGAAATAGAATTCTCGCCTAAAAACGTCAATTGCTGCAGTGTTTTCTTCTTCATTTCGAGTTGCAATGCTGTGGCTGAAAGCTGCATCAATAATAATAAACCAGGAAAAGCAAGAACGGGAGCAGGTAAAATGACAAAGACAGAAAAAGATTTCAGAACAATGAGTTCATATCTTTTTCGATCGAATTGCACTGTGGCAGTAGTTGATTGAGAAAGCGAGATTAAAAGCTGAAGGTATACCTACCCTTACCCTATGATTTTTATGAGGTTTTTGGACGAATCTAAATTACCATATTTTCAAAAAAGTGGGGGTATTTACCCCCCCCCCCCACCATAACCCCCCGTAGCTCCGCCACTGGGATCCAGTGATGTTATAATGCATCTTTACTCGAAAGGATAGATCAATAGTGTTAAAGCTTCTATTGATTCTATAACTGTTTTTCCTCATCGAACATTTGTCAACTTTATGCGGGGTGAGTGGCCGAGTGGCTCAAGCCAAATGGTATAAGCTTATACAGTCTTCGTCAGGTGACTGAAGTTAAGCTTGGTCGAGTGAGGTCATACTCCGGATGGGTGACCTCGGAGGCCTGAGCTCACAACTCACCTCGTCGTCCTTCGGAAGGGACGTTAAACTAGGGGTCCCATATGCCTGCATGCGGCATGCAAAGTGGGCCTAAATTAGCTTCAGTAGCTAGAAATCCTGACAAGCCCACTCAAAATAAATTGAAAACAAAACAAATAAAGGGTTGTATACTCTTGAGCAGAATTGCTCAAAGGTTTATTCGCTCCTTTTTAACCCTATTGATACCGGGTTTTTTTTGTCCCTTGTAGTACCGGGGGGGGCAAGTGCCCCCCTCTGCTCTGTAAAGTCGCCAATGTGGCGGATATGAGAACGAAACTTGGCACAATAGTGTACAGTAACAAAATCTACACAATAGGCTACTTTTTTATTATTCATTACATCCATGACGTCACAATGACGTCATAATTGAGGAATATTCCAGTATTTGCTTGCTGTTGGCAAAATTGACAATATTAAAGTTTTTTTTGACAATTCCTTTTTAAATGGACTAGAATGTATCACAAAGCATTAATAAGTAAAAATCCATAGTATAATATATATCTAAGGTTCATTACATATATTATATATTCATTATTTATATACACCAGTTTTTCATTGTTTGATTTAAGCCCCTAATTGTCAATGTAAATACTCTGAAATGCCTCAAGACAATGTATAGTAATTAAGAGAATCCTTTTTGGTCATCAAAATTTTTCTAATACATTTGTTATTATTTATATGACGTTATAAACATTGATGACGTCAATAAGTTTAAAATTGCTGACATCATCGAAAATTAATAAAACTATATATCATCTGAAAGCTCTCATCAAGGTTTATTGACTGGTAGTCATCTCAATGATCTGTGATCATTCTGAAAAGAATAAGAGTCCCTTCTTTTCTTTTACTGCTGACCACGTGTTGAAAAAATGTTGGTCACGTGATCAGTGTCTACCATTTTGAACAACTTTTTAGATTTTAATTAGTATACTAAATTTGAGGAAAAGTCACCAAGTTTCAGCTCTGTTTCTTTCCAACTGATGACACTGCATCAAATAATCTGTGCCGCGGGCACACTTTGTGCCCCCCCGGTAGTAATAGGGTCAAGTCCTAGCATGGGTAGTTAGACACCACAGTTATGTTTTGGTGTATATGCTACTGCAGAGGAAATTTATATGTTTCTGCAGAGGAGGTTTGAAGTTTTTATCTCTCTCTACGCTAGCTCTTTCGTAGTAGCAAATAGCTTCATCTTCCGCAAAAGTACAAGGCCGCAATGAAGCACAACTGCAGCGTTCAGCTACCCATGCTCCTACAATCCTAGCCATAAGTGTTGAGAATGTTTGGAAAATCTCGAATTTTTTCATTTAGCAAACCCCCGCTCCCCCAATTCAATGTTGTTTGTGAAGATATCCTAAAATCTGATAACTGCCATATCTTCTGAAGACAAAAAACAACATTGAGATGGGGGGGGTGGGGGGAAGTGGAAATTTTGACGGTATTTTGGTTGTGAGGTCTAAAAAATAGGGGAAAGTCGATTTTTTCTCAACACCTTATGGCCAGGATTGTCTGAGGAGGGTTATTTTTGAAAGTCATTGGGATCAATTCAAATTTACACTTGTCCAACAACTTTGGCCAGTAGAATTCAAATCTGGAAACGAAATTAACGTTCAACGTCACGGTTTGCAGTTATGAGGTCATAATTTAGTGTGCAAAGCAAGGTCGACTGAGAAATTACAGAGTATGGCTCTTTGGAGCCAAGTAATTGTGCTAAGCGGCTTTTTTTGAGTATCGTCACTGTCTTATTAATTGCCGTTCTAGCGGCTATCATAAACTGCACAGGATTGGCATACGAACGAGGAATAGATCGGTTTAAGCTAAAATGTCATGCTTTCCCTTAATGATACATCTCAGAATTTTCTTTGCATCTCACTCTATTTATGGAGGTTTTATCTCGCATAGAGTTGTGAAAGATTTGTTAGCTATAGATAGCACATCTCCGTGGTCTTCCTATAGATTCCATGGGGGCCTAAATTGGAATAATAAATTTCTTACGTTTTTGAGGTAGAAGTATGCCGGCGCTTGATTTCCCTGAAGCCATCCAAAGGGGTGCATCATTGTGCCTATTTATTGTAGGTTGTAGAACCTTCGCCAGATCGCTAGAAGACTGCTCTAATGCAAAGATTGTTGGAGATCCCAAAGTTTCCGACTGTTTATCTATAAATCTTTACTTTATGGAGGTGGGACACGTTCAGTTTTATCCGAAAAATGTTTGCCAACGGGTAACGCACGGGTAACGCAACGGGTAACGAAAATTTGTCTGAAGGCTCAGTACTGATTTCCAACGGGTAACACGGGTAACGGACTATTTATTAAAATAATACATATTATTTTAATAAATAGTCCGTTACCCGTGTTACCCAGGGCCGCCAAGAGCAAGCCCGGGCCCCGGGGCAGCAAGTGGATGCGGGCCCCTTGCTTGACAGCGATACATGACAATTCAATTTTTAACTTAATTTTATTAGTAAACATACAAGTCGTTACAAAAATTGATATTGAATTTGCACTCTTTTTAGTTAACATTTGCAAATGAAGTTTCTTAGTGAAGGTCTAAGTGTTTTGGATAGGGAAGTCCATCCCACAACATTCTCATTTATTGTCTATCATTTTATCACCCCATATTTGCTTCTTGAAAATTTTATAGTCTTTACTTTGACAGGCTAGATCTAGATATGTATGAATATCTTCCCTAATAAGTGCACTGGAGAATTTCGTGAAGATTGTGCAGCGGTGTAGCTAGGGTAAAAATTAAGTGAGGAAAGTAAGGTGAAGAGGGGCTGGGGGCCAAGCCCCCAGGGAACTTTTTGAGGCCACGCCCTTTACTTTGGCTTAGAATGAATCTCCCAGCACATCATGCTCGCCATTGGCGATAAGGAAACGTTGATAATTTTGTGACCACTATTGTATAAATCAAAGTGCGAGGACAAATTTTGAAGAAGCATCCTTTACGTTTGCTTAGAAGGAGGGGCATTTCACTCCCAAACGTCATATGCTACTTTGGCAAAATTCGTTTCTCTTAAAGAAAAATCCATTGAAACTCCGCAAAATCCCTTTGCTCTCCAGTGCTAAAATGGAAGTCTTCGCAACACAGTTAAATTACATATCTTCTACCATTTCTCAGAAAAATTGACGATGCAATCTAAATTGTGGATATTTTTATGGAATTTGAAACTAATAGTTGGAAGCAATGTCCTAGCCTCAAAGTAATGTAAGGCAAGGACATACCGGGTGAGCCAGAAAAAAGTTCCCAGTTTTGAAAATTCATAGCTTCAAGAATACTTCACGGATCTAAGTGATTCAAATTTGGGTTAAAAGCCAAAAGATCGAAGTATTTTTTTGTGATTTTCTGGGTGCCTTACAATCACTAGAACTAAAGGTAAATTCAACTTTCAAAAAACTCCATGATTGCAAAATGACTGAAACATTGTCCAAAACATAACATTGATCAAATGATAAAGGTCTAAAACATTGATCTAATGATAAAGGACTCCTCTCACAGAACAATAAAGAAAATGCAATTTCTCATGGGTAGCTATCCTCTGTACATTAATTACCATTCAATCGAAAATCCTTAGCAATTGTTTCAAAATCTACGTCTTAAAACTCTTGAGAGAGGTGTAAGGCCCATTGCCTATTGTTCTCTGTGAGGAGACTCCTTGCGATTTGATCGATGTTTTAGGCCTTTTTTCACTGATAATCCAAGCATAAGATTTTTTAAGCTGAATTTACTTATACTTCTAGTGCTGGTAAGACAGCAAGAAAAATCACAAAAATACTTCGATCTGAAATTTGAATAATTTTTTTTGTGATGTAGTCTTGGTGCTGCGAATTTTTGAAAGTGTGAACTTTTTTCTGGCTCACCCGGTATATAACGAAGAGAGGAATGTGATATTATCGCAAAGAGCAAAAGACAAGGCCACACGTCATAACACCTTGCAATATGGTGAATGATCTATTAGGTACACTGGTGCTAGCTAAATCTTGGAAATTCCCTTCAAATTAAACAATCTCCTTCATCAGTTTTCGTCGTCGACTAAAATTTCATCTGTTCTCTTCCAATTATCAAGTTTAGAGTTTTTAGTTTAGCTGTTTTTTCAACAATCAATCTCAAAATGTTTTCTCTCTCCTCGATTATTTTATCTACTGAGAGAGCTCCTCCTTTAGAAAAGTTCTTCTCCATACAAATATATGCAATCTTGAAGTAATTTTGTAATATCTTATCAATCTTGTTTTAATTTGTCATATCGTAAGTTTTGCAAACTTCGTTGGTTCAAATGAGTTTTGTAAGTAGTTGAATTTTTTAAAATGAATTGGAACTAAATTGAAGGATAAAGTTCGATCTTACGGGCACCTTACGGGGCCCAGCTCAATGATATCATTGCAACATACGATGGAAAAGCAAAGCTCCTCTTTCTACGGGCCCCTGGCGGGGCCCGGGCCCCGGGGCAGTTGCCCCGGCTACCCCCCCCCCTCTCGACGGTCCTGGTGTTACCCGTTGGAAATCAGTACTGAGCCTTCAGACAAATTTTCGTTACCCGTTGCGTTACCCTTGCGTTACCCGTTGGCAAACATTTTTCGATACATGTATTTGTATAAGAAACTATGATGGGCCATCATTGCTGCTTAAGCTTCGTTGACTTTTCAGGTAATTTTCATGGCTCAGTAGGATACCCTAGTTCCTTAGTACTGTTTCTCGTGATTGGCTTAACAGAGACCAGAATTTTGCACGAGATGCGTCCATGAGGGACAGTTATCTAATTTGTGTATGGAGATATCCTTATCTCTAGTTTTAAAGTATCTTAGGATCCTTTGAATTATGGATTAAGGGATATGAATCAGACAAATGACCTTACTTTCCTGCACACCGCAAGTCAAGAAATGATACATATGCCAAATTATTCCATTTTGGTATTAAATTCAGTTTCAAGGACCATTTGATACGCATTCTTTAAGGAGCGATTTTCATTGGTCCAAAGACAATCCTAGCCATAAGTGTTGAGAAAGTTTGGAAAATCTCGAATTTTTTCATTTAGCAAACCCCCGCTCCCCCAATTCAATGTTGTTTGTGAAGATATCCTAAAATCTGATAACTGCCATATCTTCTGAAGACAAAAAACAACATTGAGATGGGGGGGTGGGGGGAAGTGGAAATTTTGACGGTATTTTGGTTGTGAGGTCTAAAAAATAGGGGAAAGTCGATTTTTTCTCAACACCTTATGGCCAGGATTGTAGGCTAAATACGCTTAAAATGTCTTTACAATGTCAGTTTCATTGTATTGCAAATTGTTACTGACCATTTTTCCTTGCAGGAAACTATTGCATTATTCATGTCTATTCGGATACTGATTTGTAACAAGCTGTTTCCTATTCCAGCTCTCCGCAAATTGATTCAAAGTCGATTTAATTTAATGGAGAGTGAATTATTGTTGGAAATATTTGAAACAGTTTCCATGGTAATGTGGTGAGTTTCGATAGATGAACTGGAATATGTTATTGCAATAAACGAGACCATCTTTACAGCCACCTTGAAAAGTATCATTCTGGGAATACTTGATGTTTAGTCCTTGCTTGTTATAAGTGTGAATTACCGTTGATTTAACCCGCTGTCTCACTCTGTCTTGATCTATAGAAATAGCATAGAGATAGGAAAATAGAAAAGATACAGAATCGACGTGAGGGCAAACAGAGCCTATTCAACAGGATGAATAAATGTGATATGGTGATATTTTTTTAGCAGGTACGGGATAAACTTACAACCAGGTTTTTCAAACATTGAAGCCTCTGCCAGCTGGGTCAAGAAAGGCCCTGCGTTCGAAAGGCTCTGCGTTCGAAAGGCCCTGCGTTCGAAAGGCTCTGCGTTCGAAAGGCCCTGCGTTCGAAAGGCTCTGCACCCTGGTTATATCAACAATGATATTTTACATACCTGGTTAAATAGATAACACGTTCAATCATTTTCAGGACATTTTCAGGCCAAAATCGGTCACTCTGTTCAGGTTTACAAGGGATTTCAAAAAAGATCTCCTTCAAGCAACCTAAACAAAATTAGAAGCGCACAGAATCTGAGAATTAGCCGGTAAGTGGTTAATTGCAGACAACGGTAATGCAAGCTTAACTGCTATGTATTAAGGGCTGAGACGGTCACATGCAGGATTCTCCAAGGATCCTGTTTGGGTGCTGAATTTGAAGAAATCCTGTCTATTTCACATTTCTGTTATGAAACCAATTTTGCAGAGCATCTTTAGAGATTTCATGCTATTGGAAGATCCATGGGAATGGTAATATCTTGCACCTTTTTCGAAGAAAGGAAGATGGCGTTTGGATGACAATGGAAGACAGGCAGAAAGGCAAAAGCACTTTGCAGCTTCATATTTTGCATTTCATATTTGATCTGATCAGATCTGATGGACTACAAACCGTCTATAAAGAGAAGTAACGATTTTTAAACAGTAGATCCATAGCAATGTAGCTACGCGGGGCTAAAACTTTTCACCACGCCCCCAAAATCGGAAACGCGTATTTTATGTCATACCACAGAAATACATTGCCCAAGCTTGCAAACAGATTGCAGGCTCACACGCAACAAATAAAGCGAACAAACAAAGCAAAAAATATCAAAATTTCCCCATATAGTCCTTGGATGGAAATTTAGGGGAAATGGACAAGTTTCTATGGGAAATTTAAGGGAAACGGAAATTTCCATTTCCCCTTATTTATGGTAAATGAGTCCGAGTCCCCAAAATTTTCCCAACAAAAAATGTGGTGGAATTTCATCAATTTTTGCAGTGAGAGTGCTTTAGACACTGCTATGTTATATTTTCCTTGCGAAATCGATTGACATGGCTTATCAAAAATGTGTTCCTGCAACCCCTTATATCTTGGAACGGCGCTCGTACGCCTGATAAATATTGAGGTTCGAATTCTGTACCCAAACAACGCCAGAAAAACATGATCTCACGAATCGCCCTCTCGGGTTGCGATGCTCCCTTGTAGCCACTTGTCAATCTCCATTGATTTACTGTAGTGCATAACCATTGTTCAAGAGGTCTTATGATAAAACGTTTCTATCTCTTTCCTTTTTATTTGCATAAAGTTGGTGTGTTTTAGTTCTTGCATTAAGCATAAAACAACTGTGGATGATAATGATAATGATAACGATACAAAACAGTTACTTGCTAACCTGCTAATTGCATCTGCGCATGTCTGCAAACGTTTCTGTTTAAGTTCTGGGGTTTGATAAATTATAGATAGTTGCTGGCGAATTGTTCTTAAGGTACTGCAAAGCTTTACCAGCAATCGAGGTTCATTTGGAGATTGTATGATCAACAAAATGCGTGGAGTGTGAACAGTAATAACCGCATGTTTTCTGCTTGGAAAAGCATATCCTGAGATCTTACGTCTTGGCTGCAAGGTGTATGCAGACTTCAGCATTTCTCTCGATGGTCTTGCAGACACGGGAAACATCGTAAAGACTCTAACAACAAAAGGAAAGAAGGAATGTGTACTTGAATGTGCGTCTCTGCAAACATGCAAAGCAATCAACTTCAAAACCGATGGTGGGAATTGTGAGCTGGTAGGGCGGATTTTCAAAGTTGGGAATTTGGTCTCAAAAGCTGACTGGACATATATGACGAGCGATAAAAATGATTTGAATGTAAGTTTTACTTTAACTCTCGTTAGTTTTACTTTTACTTTAACTTAACGACCAGTAAATTTGTGTCCACACTTTTTAGGTCGATGAGTATTTGCACGCAAAGCAAATTCAAACTCGTCCATGCTCTTGAAAGAAATCCCAATGTATTCTCACCTGATATGTCTCTCCGAGTTTCAATAAAAGTAAGAATATGCCCGTATCTTCTCATCCCAAGGGACCTTAACCTATTCAAAGGAGTTCAGCAAGGCCATTCAGTCATTCTTATGAGCTGCAAGCAGCCGAACTAAATATCTACTCACTGCTCCTCCCTCAACGACGAATCTACTCTCTTCCTTTCAAGGGCAATTCCTCGCACTCTCCATATCTCAGAAGTTCGAAAGGAAGAGAGTCAGATCCGGTGAAAATATAGCCTGCTGGGGGAGATTTTCGTTCTTTCCTCCTCCTCTAATTCTTCCTCCGCAGAGAGTACAGGCTGCACGCAGGCTAGTGAAAATACTAAAACTGCATTCACACAATGACACAGTTATACCACATTCACACTTGCAAGTAAAACCAGTTAAACTAAACCAGGTTATCGAATGGAGCGCTCTGATTGGACAATCGAACAAATCAAGCACATTTGATTGGCTAAAATTTAACCTGGCTTAAATGAAGCTGGTTTAACTGTGTTGGTGTGAATGCGGTATTAAACCAGCTTTATCTAAACCAGTTTCAATTTCAACCAATTAAGTGAGTGGATTTGTTAGATTGAGCAATCATAAGGCTCTATTCGAATGCCTGGTTTAATTGAAGCTGCTTTAACTTGCAGTGCGAATGGGGCACAAGCCAGTTCACATATTACCCTGATGATAACATAATTTACCCCACCAGATCTAAGAGGCGGATTCCTCCGCCTAGTATATTTTTGTTTACGGTTTGTTTATTTATACATGGAATGCCATTGGCATTTAGTATGTCAAACTAAATATGTATCATAGAGTAGAAGAGTAGACTAAAGCCGTTACAACTTGGATATTCTATATTTGCAAATGTTTGCATGGCTACCAAGTTGTCATGCCACATTGTGGGAAAAATATACTTTGGATATCTTTTAAGTTTTAGATTTTATATTCAATTCAAAGATTTTTGCCAAGATGAATTTTCCTAATAAGACTCAACTTACAACACACTTTATTACACTACAAAGACGATGCCCCGAGGGGCATAATATTCTGACTATGCCGACACCATTCCATAAAAGACATAGAACTAAACTAAAATCAAATATACGATTAAAAAAGCTACATACAACCAATTTACCGATAACTACTGAAACATTGAGCCAGTGCTAGTAGGGTTTGGATATTGGAGGTCAGCTGTGACGCCGGACATCAACTGCGAAACAGATGTAAAGCATCCTAAAAAGGACAAAATGAAGAAAATTTCTGAAAATAACGAAAGGCAGGTCACTGGTCGAAATTCTAAAATCTTATCCTTTAAAGATGTGCTCCTTAAACTTATGTTCCAAGGTAAACTCAAAAGAAAATTGATTATTTTTGAGATCGTTTAGTCGTTCCAATTAAACCTATATTTGAGATAAAAAAAGATACATAAATATATTGCCTATATCTTGGATTTATTTATCTATTCAGGGTGTTTCAAAATACGCGCACTGTTTAAGTTGTTGCTGCGGAGCAGCAATAAATCCAATAGTTTTTGGGATCGTTAACAGAAGAGACATCAACTTAAAGTTTGACACCAAGTTTGAGTAAATCTATTGAGTAATTGCTGATTTATTGAGCCAGAAAGTCAAACTCGTTTACTGACACAAAACAACAAGATTCATTTTTCTCCATTATCATATGTTAGAATTCAAAGATATTGATTGAGAATACTTACCTACCCCAATTATCTGATGTTCGTAAGTGTTCAGATAGTCATTAATTGGATTTTGAGCATGGATTTTGAGCATGTTTTTAGCATGATTGTGATCAAGAACAGTGAGCATGTTTTGGGTTGCTAGAAATGTTGATTTGAAAATACAATTGTTAGAGGCCATGACACACGCCCATCATTTATTTGCTTCTTGAAAGTGATAAAGTTGTCTTAAACCAGCAATATTGCGTTCAATAGGCTGCAAAATCAGTATTCCTGGGTCATATGGCAATCTATTACTGCTCCAAAATGTGAGTCCTGTGCAAATTTTAAGTCCATTTTATTCTAAAATTAAAGTCATGAGGTTAAGTACGGAGATAAAGTCCTCTGCTTATGACATAACCACCAATTTTAACTTTCTCTCTCAATAAATCAGCAATCGCTTCTCAGATTTGCCCAAGGTGCCAAACTCTAAGTTGAAATTTCATATATCCAATAATTTAAAAAAGGAGATTTGCATTTATGGCTCCTCCACAATAGTAATTCAAACGGTGTACATGCTTTTGCGACACCTTGAATGTATTGATCAACGCTCTTCATTTCTTTATAAAAAGTCAACTTTAATCGATGCTTAACATGATTTCATTTTTATGATGTCATACAACATCATAATGGTTGTTGCACTTCAGCAACAACAACGCCAGTGCTAACTGAATTATTAATTTAAACATCCACTAATTTCATGTAAGTTGATTTGTGTGAGCATTTAAAGTTTAAAATGGTTGTTAGTCGTTGGTTGCTAAGCATGAAGGTTCAACAACACGTTCGTGTCCTTCTGTCTTGACGTTACAATTTCTCAACTCAGATTGCAAGATATGAAATAATTCTGTCTACTCTAGGTTGGGCCGACTTGCAAGATGTTATCACCATGTCAAAACGGTGCAAGGTGTAAGGATTCCTGTAACTCGGAAGGATTTGTCTGCACTTGCATTGGTTTGTATACAGGAACCTACTGCGAGAACGTGAAAGGTAAGTAAATTTACTGCAAGTTACACCAAAATAGGTTTACGTGTTTGAAACATTGTTGTGCCCTGCCGAGAGCAAAGGATTTATGAAATCATTACTAAAAAATTCGCAAAAAATACTTGAGGCACTGTATTGCTGGGGTATCAGAAACCGTAAAAAGCCCCAATATTTCAGGAAAACCGGGCCCCTAAATTCGGCGAAAACCGTCATTACATCTTTCCATGCCTTGCATATCTCACCTAAGTTTTATGTCGCAGAGAACGGCCTTGTTATGATTTTTGCGACTCACAAAACCGTAAAACAAATTCCATTGACTCACATCCCCTTGTAAAAATTAAAAACAGTGAATTTTTTTCCAAAATGATATGATATTGGCGTCAAATCATATTTAGTTAGGAAATCCGGAAAACATTGAGAAAGAAAAGAAACCGTAAATGGGTCATTTTTATTGCCAAAAACCGTCAAACCGTTCAAGAAAAGGCTAGGAACTATAAAACATCAGCCCCTACGACCCCCCTTGTATTCTGTAGAAAGAAACTTTGAACTCCTGCAATGGGATTTCTACGAACTGAGCCTGTAACGAGAAAAAACTGGTGAACATTGAAAGAGAGAATTAGGTGGAAGTTCTGAGAGGAAAGCGATAAGTTAACAGCTGCAATAAAGTGCAACTTTGATTGTTATTCTCCCTGCCTCATTTGCCTGCTTTTAGGGCTTTCTCTTGCAGGATTTGATAGTTGTCTCCCTAGTTACACAGATTGCTGTGTCTAATGCTTCGTTTGTGCATTTACTACGATGAGTCCGCTAATCCAAAGGGTCTTTTCCAACTAGCATGCTTTGCACGTGCCGACTCTTGGTTTGCTGTCTTTGTTGTCGTCATTTCAACGTGCCAAGAAAATGGCGACAACAAAACCAATAAAGATACAGCACGTGCAAGGAATGCTGAGTGGAAGAAACATACAGCTCAAATCCTTACTGGCTACTGAAGCACACGGAAATCACCCGATTTCATGGTATTCAGCCAATCAAATAACCCGGGTGAGTTGGGTGAGCGGCCGAGTGGCTTATACAGTCTTCGTCAGGTGACTGAAGTTAAGCTTGGTCGAGTGAGGTCAGATTTCGGATGGGTGACCACTGAGGCCTGACCTCGCAACTCACCTCACCGTCCTTCGGAAGGGACGTTAAACTAGGGGTCCCGTGCCTGGATGCGGCATGCACAGTGGGCCTAAATTAGCTTTCAGTAGCTAGAAATCCTGACAAGCCCACTCAAAACAAATTGAAAAAACAAACAAACCCCTTTCCAACCACGTGATACCAAATTGGCTGTTCGAAGTGAATTCTTGAGTACCCTCACCAATGTTGAAATGGCTACTAAGTTATAATAATTACATGGAATTTTCTTTGATAAATCAGTAGAAGGGTAGCCTGCGTGCAGACTTTGGTTACTGGGAAGGAGAGGAAAGAAAGAAGTTTCTTAGTGGTTTCTTTCTTTTCTCTCCTCCCCAGTAACCAAAGTCCGCACGCAGGCTATAGAAGGGGTTGCCCCCCCACAGTTTGTAGCGTGCTTGGAAAATATCTCATTTAGAGCCAATATCAAATTCATTATCCGGTCGAAGAATATTGACATTCGTTCAAACATTGATAACAGTCGCTGCAAATGAGATACAAAGATAAAAATTTCAGCGATCATGGATATTGCCCTAATCAATAACCCAAGCACTGTTCTTTCAATAACATCTCAAATTCGCAGGTGATTTTCAGCTATTTCTGCCAGAAACATAATCTGGGCCTAAACTTCTTACGGATTAAAACTCAAATTTGTTTTATTTAGCTAAATGATTCACTTACCAACGACTCAAGAATGAATTTGACTTCATTTTACATTTAAATGTTTCCAAATTTCGTTTGAAACATCCAGGCTTGAGTAACGTCTTACTAATTCGTCTCGTTCCATATTTTCTCTGCAAGTGCCAGTAATCTCCTCAAAAACGTCGCATCGATAGGCTTTGTGGTACAGATAATGCTATTCGATACAGTTCATACACATGTCTACGACAAGAGCGAGGAAAATTACCAGAAATTGAAAAAATTCCACAAATAACAAACTTTCATAATGGTTTTCCGTTTTAGGGGACTTAGCTTTTCACAAGCGAGAACTTTCTATTGTTTCCATTGACAGAAATTAGACTTTTAAATGACTCATGCTTTAAGACCGTCTGCTAACCATTAGGCTTTGCGCCCATTTTCTTTGTTATGGGGAAGAAAATAACAGGAGACGGCATGTGCGAGGTATGGGAGGCATGTCCGTTGCTTAGGCCTTATGCTATGATGCGAGAAAAAGGATGATATAGTTGAAGGTTTAACTTTAAGACATGATGGCAATATGGCTAGCAACGCATCCTTTTTCTCGCATAAAGAGAAATATCAAAATTTGGATTCTACACCGTTGTCAATGCTTAAGACCCATTGTCAAACGTGTTCCTTTGTTCGTTGAATGAAAACCAAGGCAAAGAGAATTTAGGCCAGAAACGACTGTCAGGAAGTTGTATTTGGCGCCGCAAAGGTTCATGGTTAGCAATGACTCTTAAACCAACTAATCAAATCATAGAAGTAAATTGTCTCCTGGTGAACTTAACCTCAATGTAACCTCTTGAATTACCTTACAGAGCCTCCTTTATGCAATCGATATCTAACCAATATTCATAAAAATTGATTGGCAGTAATGGATTAGAAACGTGTATCGAGGTCAGACGCAGTTAACTAAGGGGTTCCTTAGTTTTTTAAATAGTTACATCACTCTGTTGCATAAAAAGAGAAAACGTCAAGAAGTGTCTCTCTGTTGCAAGAACTCAACTTCTCAAAAATCCTCCCATGGTCTACAACCTACTACTGGGTGACCCAACAAAAACTTCACAAGCAAGATCATAGCTGCCTCCCTGAAATCAAAAGCTATAGTCAGATGTTTCTGCCACAGTATGGTTTTCTGTTTGTTTGTTTTCAATTTGTTTTGAGTGGGCTCGTCAGGATTTCTAGCTACTGAAAGCTAATTTAGGCCCACTGTGCATGCCGCATCCAGGCACGGGACCCCTAGTTTAACGTCCCTTCCGAAGGACGGCGAGGTGAGTTGCGAGGTCAGGCCTCAGTGGTCACCCATCAGAAATCTGACCTCACTCGACCAAGCTTAACTTCAGTCACCTGACGAAGACTGTATAAGCCACCCGGCCACTCACCCCGCAAAAAAGAGAAAAACAAATCTTTAGAACGAAGGGCTTAATCTCAGAAGATCGTAGCAACAAGGCTACTCTACTTTTTACAATACCCCGTTCCTTATCCAAGTCGTCTGCAAAGGATTTATCTCTGGAAGTTTTAGATTTTGATTCGCTTAACACTTCGGCAGTTAGTCTCAGCCTCGGTGCATTGGGACGTAGGAGCACCGCTCGAGAGCAGTACCCTATTCTTGCTCGCCTAAGACTACCCAGAGGTAGTTATCGTTGCTTTCTAGCACGGATTCTGACTTAGAGGCGTTCAGTCATAATCCAACAGATGGTAGCTTCGCATTGCCTTTTCAAGCAAGTCCAAATGCCAATTGTCTGAATCTGCGGTTCCTCTTGTACTGAGCAGAATTACTATTGCAACAACGCTTCATCAGTAGGGTAAAACTAACCTGTCTCACGATAGTTGAAAGGCTTAGCTATCTTGTTAAGTGCTGCATGGTCATTTTAAGCAATGATTACCATCCAAGAAACCAGATTCAATGAAAATTTCGAATCCAGTATTCCTCATTTTGAGTGAAGTAATTGCCATCATTTTCCAGTCAACATTTGTGTAATCTCGACATAGCGATGGATTAGAAGTCGTCTGGGGGAACATTTTGTTTCAAAATGATTGACCTCTATTTCTCATTCAAATTTTTTGTTCCGAAGCAAATTTGGAATTCAGCTTTTTTCACAATTCCTAAAAAAAGAACTGGAAAGTGAGGGAATGGTCCGAGAAATGAAGGAATTTCCATATTTTTGAAACTGTTTTCTCGGATGGTATGAATATGTTAAAATGACCAAGCAACATCTCAAAAGACAGCGGAGCCTTTCAGCTACATGCTGATTCCTTGTTTGTCTTCATAACATATACTTCCAAGAAAATATATGCAATCTAGCTCGTGAAGTTTTCTTGGGTCACCCGCTATTTCATGTATTATGTTCCTTGCCTGTTATTTGTTATTTTTGTAATCATTTGTATACTGGAACTGTTGAAATGAATAAACTGAAACAGAAACTGACCTTTGTAAAGCACATTTGATTTCTGAGATTGCACCGGTAATCTTATTCGTCTTTTCATACCACAGAATTCGCAAGCTGTAAAGCAGCATATGACGCAGGGTACAAAGCAGATGGAGTATACTTGCTAAGCAATATGGGATATCATTATTGCGTGATGTCCACACCAAGTGGATGCACTGGTAATGGGTGGACTCTGGTAATGAAAACAGATGGAAAACTGGTTTGTGATTTATCATTCGCTCGAAGAGTGAATCATTCGCTCGCTCGAATCAAAGTTTTTGGTTGTCATGGCAAGTGGTTTGCTGCTGTTAATGCTCAAACCACAACGCAATGTTCCTTTGACCACAATGCATTGCTAGCTTCGACGACGATGCAGTGTATTAAGTACCCTCAGAATATAGAAGCTGCGTTTTTCAAAATTGCTACTGCTCCCTGAGTAGCTATTCAAACAATGATATTATTCAATGTCTGATTGAATAGCTAACATTTTCAATTCTCTTTACAAAGTTTTCTGGCTAAAATAGGTCACTCCGTTCAGATTCTGTAAGCGATTTTCTGAGAACCCATTCACACTGCTTTGTTTCCGTTCTGATGGGTTTTTGTTGCATCAAAGCGAACCGTTTACATCACTCCGTTTTTGCAAAAAACGGAAGGAAAAACATCCGTTTTTGCGCGTTCACATTGATCTGCCTGATAAAAAGTACGGAGCCAAAGACATCTATTTCTGACATTGCTTCAGTTTTGTGAGGCTCCTTCTTGGATGTTGGAGCATTTTCAAAAACCTCCCTTTTTGTGTGTTCACATTGGTCAAATGCGTTTTCGAAAACCTCCGTTTTTTGGATAATCACTTTGTTAGCGTTTTCGAAAACCTCTGTTTTTGTGCCATTTTTATGCTGATCAGTGTGAACATTTCACAAAAACAGATGTTATTCTCTCTGTCTTTGTACAAAAACGGAGCAGTGTGAACGCGGCCTTACAGGCGCAGGGTCATGTAACCGTAAAAAAACCTGTTATCTCTATAATCTATATTGTCTCCCACACGTGGCCATTTTGGTGGATGGTATGAATCCCTTAGATAGTTACTTCCAAAAATCCATCAATATCTCTGCAATCATACAACATAGAGTGCTTCGTTTGCTTCTCTACAAAGCCCAAGAGTCCATTTTCAAAATAGCACTGTCATTTTGAGAAATATAGTTGACGATCTCTGTGATATGGCCGATAAAAAATAATGCAAAATCGTCATTTCAGAAACAAATTTGTGTACAACTACTTTAAAACCCAAAGCTCCTGAAGTAAGTGCAGGATATTTTCAAACTAGAACAAACAAAAAAGTCAGCAAGGAACCCAATGAATTAATTCATCATTGACCACACCAACTTACACCAACTTACTTTCGGGTCAAAAATTGTCCCACCATCAGAACACAAATTTGGAGCTCTTTGGCCCAAAGAGATGAGATTAGATGATAGCATTCAAATGTTAGGAGACAGTGGAATGGGCAAACTTGCAGCTGTAGTTGGTGGTTGGCAATAAAAGTTGTGCATTCAAAAAGGGTTGTATAAATTTAAAATTCCATTTACATTCATTTTTTTTTCAAAAGCTAGAAATAGATTGAAACAAAAAGAAAATGAAAAACACAAGCTTGGATCCAGAGGGACAACCTGCAGAGAGGCGCCGAAAGTGCCATCAAAAACATGTGCACAATGGGCGTGGAAAAATGTTTGGATCCCTGTTTTGGAACCCTCTTTGGTGCTCTAAGCCTGGTTTTCATTAAATCGTAATTCATCGCCGATCATTGTCTTACAGCATCCCCGATGATCGCCGATGATCGCCGATGCTCTAAGACAATGGTCGGCGATGATCGCCGATGATCGCCGATGCTCTAAGACAATGGTCGGCGATGAATTACGATTTAATGAAAACCAGGCTTTACCAAATAACGTCCCAATTGGCATGACCACGCATTCTGATTCAAACAGTTAAAAAAGAGTGCTTTGAGGTAATGATGATGGGCGCGCATCTCGCTTAAAAGAGGGCGCCCAAGCTGAGTTTTCATCATTAGGGGGATGCAGTTGCCCCCGCTTGCACTCCCTTAAGTCTGCCATTTGAAGAACAAAACAAACTCTAAACCTAATCTCTGTATGTAACCTCGTCCTGTAGCGTATTGCATAACTGTTTGCAGGAAACTTTCAAATATGGTGCCTCATATTGGACAACCAACAATATGTATAACCAAGTCTATTCGCTGAAGAAGGGTATGGCTGGAGAAGAGGCAAAATTCGACGCCTTCAATAAGCTTGAATTTACAAAAATTTGTCTTGGCTTTAAGTACGATGGTCAAACAAAGTATTTAGAGATTCCTGTCAGTGCAACTTCAATGTTGTCATTGATTCAGGGAGGCTACAAAGGTAAGAATCTTAATTATGATACTTTTTATATATTTATTGAATGTTGGTTTCACACATAGTTTTACACATAGACGTAGGAACTGGGGGGCACTGGGGGCAGTGGCCCCCCAAGATTTTGAAATAAACAAAGAAGTGCCCTCTTTATTTTTAGAAAATGCCCGTTTTTCTTAAGGAAAAATTGCCCTCGAACTTTCTTGCCCCTCCAAGTTTGAGATGCTTCCTACGTCCCTGGTTTTACAAAATAAATCTAATTTACACCAACTATTCAAAAATAAACCTGAAGAGATAAATATTAAAATCATAGGATTTCAGCGTCTATCTACAAATCGTACAAAGGCAGCTGTTTCCATCCCAAGTCTTGATTTCCTATTTGAAAGCTGCAACAGACTCTCATCTTCTTTGCATCATCATCATTTAGGGTATTCCACAGCATAGCTTCTCTAAGCCTAAGGGAGTTTATCTCCCCAGGGGGGGAGGGGGCACTCTATAAAATCTAATATAGGGATGCTCATTTAGACAGATTTTTTGTCTACCCAAAAAAATGACAGGCCCAAAATTTTCAAACCGAAAAAATTGACGGAATTATTCTCGAGCCCACATAACTATCCTTTTTGTACCACAAGTTAAATTGAGAAAATTGCACCTTACAATTCTGCACAAGATAGTAAAACTGATTTTGAATTTGGAGACCATCACAGCAACTCTTAATCAATGAGCCCAAAAAAAGTGACGGCAAGTTCATCAACCCCAAAAAATGACACCAAGTTAGCTAAACCCAAAGAAATGACATTTTCATAAATTTCAAACCCAAAAAAAAAATGGCACGAGAATCCCTATCAAAATTTTCACAAGTGCCCCCCTGGGTTTATCTCATATTTCATAGTGTGACACCTCTGAGGAAGTTGGCATAAAACATTTTTCAGTAAGTTATAGGCTATAGATTTTTTGTTTGGAAATTATCCCAGAGTACATTCAGATTCAATTCAGATTCAAGACAGATTCAAGTGTTGGAGCGTTTTGCTAACTTCTAATAGCAGTTTCTATATGAGTTTTTATATTCATTGTAACACCATCATCCCTCGATAGAGGCTCTTCAGAACAAAATTCAAAATCCTGGTACAAGACCTGTAAAGCTCGTTTATGCACTCGATTGATGGTACCGTTGGCAGCTTTGCTACAAAATAGCCAAATCAGGGGGCAATAGTTGAGATTTTGACATTATAACAGCATTAAACAATATCCTTGCTTGGTTAAAATCAATATAGTTTGACAATCTAGAGAATGCCTTTACCTTTATTTTCAACCTTCATGCAGAGATCCTCCACATGTTGGTCAAAAGTTAGTTCTTTAACGATGTCCTAGTAATTTCACTTTTTCAATGCAGTAAAAATCCGCACATAAGAACCTTCATTTATTAAGAGCCTACAGCCTGAAATTGTATATTTTATACCCAATAAATAAGAGTCATTTCAGCTAGATATTTTAACCAGGTTCTTAATAGTATAGGGTATAAAATTTCATTCTTTCATTCACCGGGGAATAAATTAGGCTAGAATGAGAAGAGTGTTGATGGCTAAAAGGACTGGTGAAGCATGGCAGGACCTGAGGGAAGAAAAGGAATTCTTCATCAAGCTTTTTAAAACAACTGGTTATCTGATGACTGTGGATGGGTCAGGAGATGAGATCACTTCAGCCCCCAAGGACTAAATGACTAATGTGTTTTAAAGTAGAGCTTTGCGTTGCTAGCCATATTGCCATCATGTCTTAAAGTTAAACCTTCAACTATACCATCCTTTTTCTCGCATCATAGCATAAGAACCTAAACAGGCCGAGCTAAAAAAGTTAGGTTCTTATGTGCGGATTTTACTGTACCACGTATGATTTGGCCTTTGATATTCAAGTCCAAGTGCTTGCAACAACAACAACAGTACTAACACTAATAGTAACACCAACAACAACAGTAATAATAATGATGGCCAGATGATATGCACTGCATCCAGAAATCAGCCCGCCTTGAGGAGCAGTCATTTTCTTCCAGGGCACATGAACGGAGAATAATTTCACATAATTAGACAAAAATTCGTATCAGATCTTGAATGTAGAACATGCTTTTATACATCAGCGTCGCAGCAAAATGGTTGGCAGCCCAGCCACAAGTCTTTGAGTGCGTATAATACTGTACTCACTCAAACTGACAAAGTTAAACCAGCTTTATCTAAACCAGTTTAAATTTCAACCAATCAAATGACTGGATTTGTTTGATTGATCAATCAGAAGGCCCTATTCAAAAACCTGGTTTAATTTAAGCTGGTTTAACTTGCAATGTGAATGGGGCATAAGACATATGCAGTATAAATGCACACATTGTCCTGGAAAATTTTCCTACAGGTCAAGGTAAAGCGACTCATCATTTCGAGGAGTCTGGCAATTTTCTTTTACATGTTGATTGATAACTTCATGTAGAATTTCTTCAAGCCAAAAAGTTTTGCACCCAGTAAAAATTTCTCTTAAGATTATGGCACCCACCACAAAAAAGCGGAAAAGTCTGTCGCAGCGTTCATCGGATGTTATCCAGCTGCCAATATAATTGAAACCGTTTCCTTGCTTAGTGACGTCATAATTGAGCTGTTTTAGACTGAATTCAGCTCAAACTTTTGTCTAGAATTTCAAGTAATTCCGCCAAGAAGATTCCGAATCTGAGAAAATATTCTTTACTCTAAAATATGGATTTCGACAACTTCATTTATTATTTGGAGCATGGACAACACAATAGATGATCAAGATAAATATGGCGGCAAGGAATTTTTTACCACGATGCACTACGTTCTGTAATCGAATTCCTATAAAATCGTTAAAGGTTTGCTATTCGAACGCGTGCATCTTGGTAGAAAGTCTCTCGCCTCGCCGCGTCTATTGGTACAGGTATGGTCCAAATTCTCATCCACGAGCAAGAAAAAGATGCTTTCTGACAGCAGATTCGGAATCTCCACGGGCGAAGTCGAAAAAAAGTCTGAGCTGAAGTGATCCTAAAGGTAGCTCAGTTACGACGTCATGAAATTGATGACATGATAAAAATTTTGTTCATCTCGTCAAAATCCAAAAACCAATAGATCATTCGAAAGTGCAGTGCAACTGAAGTATCTTGAATCACGTAAGACGTACCTGCAAAAAGTTACACTCACATTTTTCGTAAAAAGTATCAGCTCTTGACGTTATCAATATGAACGCTTCCAGTGAAAATAAAAAAGGCTTCCAGCTCTAGTTTGAATCTCTATGGTCGATTTATTAAGGTTATGGTAAACGCTTGTGACACGAAATTTGGTTTTCGCTCCGTAAAAGCCGAACTATTAACGGAATCTAGGTAAATCACACATCGATCAATGCACAAGAATGTGGGGACTCTAACCATATCAAAATTATTGGAAAATACTGCAAAATGATATTTTCCTGGCAAATTTATTTCTTAAAGAGTGAATCACCTTTCGTACACTTGTGCTTGAGGCAACGGAATCTGACTTACATCAGCAGGAAGTGCAGATCCTAAGTTTTTAAACCGAGGGGCATTTCACTCCCAAAAATCTCGTACACCTTTGGCAAAAATCCTTTGGTTTTCAAGGAAAATCCATAAAAAATGTGCTTAAATCCTGTTGTTCTGAAAAAATCTTCGTACACTTTTTCCAATGAGTGAAGTGCCCCTCGTTTTAAATAGTGTCTGGAATTTTTCAAATTCCTTCTCCCTTTGAAACTACATGCTGTCAAAAATTAGCAATTGATTTTCTTGCCCTCCCACAGTTGTATTTGGCTATAAAAGACGGACCAGGACGCATACAAAAACTTTGGGACACACTTTCCAAGCTCCAAGTCTGTCCTTGCCATGTGCAAATTCTCGAGCAATTTGATTGGCTCCAAGGGTACAATATAGCTTTTTCGTACCTGTACCTCGTGGATTTGTGAGTCCTGAGAAAAATGGATTTTACTCAAAGGCGCTCGTAAAGTACCAATTGGGATCACATAAACCACATTAATCCGCATCAAGCCAAAAATCAATTAGAGTCTTCAAATAGACTGATTACCCAATAAACACAACCATACAAGAACGCGCAATGCTATTTCATACAAACCACAAGGGCTTAGGGATTATTGGCTTAACAGGTCAAACATTTGCGTATGGATTTTGAAGATCGCAAACAAAAACTTGGATTAAGAAATTATGGAAACCTTCGTTTACATGAAATTTCTTCCTTTTTAAAAACTTCTGCTTACCTTCAAACAAGGTATCATTTTGTGCCTTGAAAGTTCAGCTAACAGAATATGACGAAATTGAAAAATGGATATTTTCACCCAGAAAAGGTTTACCGTAACCTAAACATAAAATCAAAAGTTAGGCAGATCCTTAGATCGCTTGAGAAATTTCCCTGTCTTTTATTTATCTAGTATTCGCATGCTGCCTACGGCACGCGAAAGTTACCGTAGTTAGATAAACCCAGTTTGGGTTTATCTGATATAACCTGGGTTTATCAACAGATAAACTGTGTTTATCAACAGATAAACTGGGTTTATCTGCATGAATAGTGACTTTCAGAAACATTGGGTTTATCTAGCGATAAAGTGGGTTTATCTGGCGATAAACTAGGTTTATCACAGATAAACTAGGTTTATTACAGATAAACTAGGTTTATCTGAGATAAACTGGGTACATCTGGTGATAAATCAGGTTTATCTAATTGTGGTGATTTTCGCGTGCCACAGCTGCCTGCTGAGCTGCATTGTGACCTTTGATTTTACATGGAATCGCAAATGTTGTCATATTTATCCATTTTGATTCAAGGCACTTCTATTGGCCGTTCCAAATGGTTGAGCATGATAAATGGCTCAAAATTACAAATCAACTGCAAAAAGGAGGGCATTAATCCACTTAAAAAACTGCGAATTGGAATAGTAGGCAATAACGAAAACGACTGCATCTCTGTAGATTCCTACTTTGGGATTGGCATCAGACATAGGCCTTACTGTCAATCAGGCTATACCGTCAGGTCTGGGAATGCAGCGTGCACTCACAGCTCGTCAAAGTTGATTGCAACCAAGAGAAGCGCTCGCAGTTTCATACTAATACAATAACCACTAACAACAAGTAAGTTTTAGGCCCTGTTTATACGAGGAAAAACACCTCACTTGCCAGACCCGGGGCTGACAGGGGAGGTAAATTTCCGTCACTGTTTATATAAGATTTTCAACTCACCTGTCAGCCCCGGGGATGAGAGGCGAGTTGGAATAAAGTCTCTCTTCCGTGAAATCATAATGAACTGACCAATGAGAATCAACGAACAATTTCATTCCACCTCACCATACCGGTGGTGTTTCGTTTATATGGAAAACTTTCACCTCACCCAGGTGAGATTCCACCTCTGGTGAGGCGGGACTTCCCTATACCGGTTGTGTTACGTTCGTCAAGTGAACGCGAAATGAAAAAAGAAAGGATTCTATTGGAAGGTGGAATCTCACCTCTCAGCCCCGAGTCTGGCAAGTGAGGCGTTTTTCCTCATTTAAAAAGGTCCTTACACTACTGGATGACTCATTGCAGGTGAAACTTTTTCGTGCAGGGTTACTAAAAAAATGTCCCCATTTTTGAACATAGCTGCAGCAAAAAAAAGCTACGCGATGGTTATAGGGATTGATTTAAGCTTCCGATTAGAATTTTGGACCTTATTCAAGTCAATCTGACAAGTGGTCATTGATTAATGGCAGCGAAAAGGCAAAGTTAGTGGTTGCTTCAAAACAGCACGGCTATTTTTCTCCAGTAATGTCTACATAAAATAGGCTTTCAAAGGAAGGGTTCTGGAATCGTATCAAAGTTGTCACAACATACTCTGAAAGGTAGAAAGTGCTGTCTTATAAATAGACAACACAACTATCCCTTTAAAAGATTTAGCAAAAATATTTGTACAAAGCTAGAAACCTTTCTTTGAAAACGTAATTGAGACTGATATTGCCAGAGAACAATTAGCCTGTGAACAGACCTTATCTGGGAGCTGCGTAGGAGGGAAAGAGAGGAAAGGGCTTGTTGGAATCGGCAGAATTTTTGAATTCCACATACCCGATTTGAGGTATATGGCTTTCTTTGTAATTTTTCCTTGAAATTGACATTCTAGCTTCCCACAATGATTTATATAAGTAGCAACAGGTAAGGTTGATCAATAACACCATTTTCACCACTTGTGGTAATGAAATTTGGGACAAATTACAATGGCCTTTTGTACCTCAGATCAGATCTATAGAAATAAAAAATTTAGCCCATTCCTACAAGCACTCTGCTTCCTTTTCGTATCATTCTGAAGGCTGTCCATAGGCCAGAGAACAATGGAAGTGCTGTTTCTGAGGGCACCACTTACTTCGCCTTTCCTCTGCCATAATTAGCCAACACGAGTCAGATTGACTCAAACAAGGTCTCAAACTCTAAGTTGACGCTTGACCTATTCAACCGTGTAAAAAGCGACACAATTGAGTCTACATCTCCTTTCGGGGCACAATTTTTAGGCACACCCTGTAGTAAAACTGACATGTCACATTTCTTCTATTTTAATATCTGGATGTTATGCAACCACATGACAGGTATCTTGAAAATCTTCAAAAAGTATCAGAAATACTTCAGACTTGTTCTAGCTAGAAAATAAAGATACTGGTTGTAGTGCAAGCTTTTATGAGTAATGACAGGAAATTTGATTGGAGCCCTTTTCACCATACAGAATGGGGTTGAAATTTGACTTTAATCAGCCATTGCAGTTATGGCTAGGCAGAGGTTGTGGAGATAACTTAGTAAAGATAACAAGTACCTCTCTTTTTACTATGAGTGTTAGCCGAATTAGCCAACTTTTTCTAGATAAACCCAACAATGACAATGTTTTTGATACAAACAGTTCCGGTTTCCACTTAACAAGAGTGGAGACCCGAAACTGTTTTTATCACAAAGCATCGTCGTCGTTTGGCGAATCTTGACTGGGCTGGCGAATTTGGCAAACACCAAAGTACTTGTTATTTCTACTAATTTTTCCCCACTACTTGTGGGCATGGTTGCATTTAAAAATAGGAAGTGGGGCCCTCTCCATGTTTTTCCTCACAACTGAAAATTTCTTAAAATATGCCTTGCCTACAAGTGACAAGTTGGACATTGATTTTGCAACAGGTGTTGCGTTAATTTGAACCTTGTTACAAATGCCCTTGAAAACGCTTCAAGCTGTAACATCTTCAAAAAGTTTCATCTTTTGGGTCACCCTGCATTAACATATTAACCTGTTAACCTCGCCTAAGTTCGAAATCTTTAGAAGTATTAGCACAATATTTATTCTATGACTTATTTATGTGAAATGAATGGCTTGAAAGGTACTTTAACCATCTTGCTGTATTTCTACCGTTGGGATTGTCTGAAATCTTCTACTCTTTCAGAATTAGGAGGTGTTTCTTCTTTCTTGAAAATTCATGAAAATTTTTTTAGAAAATAAAACCATCGTAGCTTGTATGCTATTTGACGAAACATGGAATGATTTTCAAAAAGCCATAGAGAACGGATATCTATATATGGCTCCAAGCAAAACAAGTACATATTTTGTAATACAATAGCTTCAGTTGCTTTAACTGACGCACAAAGAAAATTCTCTCAACTAGTAAATAAAAAAACGCCGCTACAAAGGCTGCCCGAAACCAGTAGGGCAAAATCTCGCCTTATGCAAGAGAAAGGTGTTCTTTACGAGCAGTGACGTGCATTTAATGAAAGAAGAACGATGAATCTAAAGTTCTGTCTAACGGATTTTGTTTATTTGATTCAGGAGCTGTGCGGTAATGGTCTCATTTAAGCCCAAAATACCCGGGAATTTTTATGCCTTCTGCTTGGCTCCAGCCAAATTAACACAATCCGCGAGACAGAGCTTTAGATTTACCAATCTTCTTTCGTTATAAGTACGTAACCTTTCTTAAAATCACCTTTTGCTTGCACAAGACGATTATTTGCCCTGCTGCTTTCCTACAGCTTTGCTGCCGTGTTTGTTTTCATTTACTGGTTGAGGGAATTTCCCTTGTCCGTAGCAATGATCGCTCTGAATTGAGGTGTAAATTTTTGAGGCAACGTTTGTTTTGAATTTCTGGTTGAAAGCATTTTTGTCTGCCGTCGCTAAAAGCTTTGAATTCTGATGTCAATCAAAGACAGCTGATGCCATTACTTCGCAAAATCTACCTTTGTTACCTAATACTGTATAAACAAAGTGCCTTTATACCCGCAGAGCAATCAATTGGACGTAGCAAATGGCTATCATTGATCCCAGGAAGTCAGGTAGAACCAAACTGCAATATTGATGGATTCAACGTACACAGTAAAGTTCGGATTGGCGCTGTTGGAAACAACGAAGCAAACTGTGCTTCTCCAGGGTCTGCAGTGGGCATTGGCATAAGTCCTATATATTGCAGTATCAACGTGACGACTACTGGAAATCATGCATGTATGGATGGGTATGTGGTGGTGGTGACAAAGGTAGCAGAAGGGTTTATTTTGATACAATAGAAACAGTCAATATTATAGAGCAAAGACATTAAATATTGAATATTCACTCCACATTCTGCAATAGGAATTGGCTTACGGTCAAAGCGAAAGCAGCGTACGACCTATATTTCTTCAACATTCAAATAGAATCGGATCTTCATTGAATATTGTTTCTTTGAATGACCAAATCTTTGAATACTTTGTTCATCATGGTTTCTAGGGGAACAGAAGACCTATTGTAATCCAATATGCTTCGCCCAACGGAAGCCATATTCGAATAGAACGGAAAGCTATAACAAAACAATATTAGTATAGTTATCCAATCATGAAATCTATTTTCAAATAATTCTCGAATTTACATGGTACACTTCCTCCACTTCGACTGTAAGTCCCACGTGTTTTTTTTGCGATAGTGAAACCATGAATGCCGGAAATCATGTATGTATCGATAGGCATCAGGAGAAAAAAGAAGCAGACAGGGTTTATTGTAATGCAATAGTAATAGACAATAGTATACAGCACAGACACTAAATATTGATTGATTACTCCTGATTCTGTAACGGTATTGGTTTTAGCTCTACATATTGCGATAGTACAACGACCAGTACTGAAATCATGCATGTAAGGATGGGTATCAGGGAAAAAAGTAGCCAATGGGTTATCTTGACGCAGTAGTTGTAGTAGTCAATAGTAAACAGCCCCGGGGAAGCACCCCCATGCTTGACTTGACAAGATATGCTGCTCAATAGGGCATCCTTTTGTGGTAAAAATAATGAGAATTGGTGTTCTTTTCTGACAAAAATTATGGGACAGGGTATCACAGTTAATGATAAGTTATGCGACAGGGTACCAAGTAGAAAGGAACTTACTTAGAGTTCTCTTGGAACAACTGATCATGTATACTTTTGGCAAAATTTCATGCGACATGGAATACCTTTCGGGCATTTTTTATGCGACAGAGTACAGAGTGTGGAAAGGCTTCCACAAACCTCCATCACTTCCCTAATCAAGTACTCCTTCCCTGGGTAAAAAGCACACATAGAAGATGGATTTCACAGCCTGTAATGGTTGAGTAAAAAAGGTTAGTAAAAAAAGATGTATTCGTTTGCCAAACTCTGATTATTGACCAATTTGAACGTAGCAAGGGCCGTTTAATAGGTAAACAGCACAGATCAGCTTTCATGCACGAATTTATTGCAGTAAAATAGCTCAAGGTGAATGATGAATCTGAGAAAGGCCATACTGTAATTCGAAACTATTTCTCTGGCAGCGAATTACGAGATAATTGATCCAACTTCCTTCAGCTGTAACCTTCAAGACTAATGACGGAGAAACACTCCCTTGGCATAAGGTGGGCTTCCTTTTCGATAAGATAATAACAGGGTCAGCCAAATTTGGCTCCCGACTGCAAAGGTTAATTTCTCTGGTTGGTGAATCACAAAGCTGTCTTGGCTGCCTGCCACAGCTAACAGCTAAGGCGTATTCTTTTAAGCATCTTCTGAAATCGGTAGAGTTGGTAGGTGCTGAAATCCCATTCTTTTGGCACCGCTCCACAGAAAACGGTAAACTTCGGAGTCTTCAAATCAGTTTTACGAAAGCCTATTCTTTTGCCATTCTGTCTTCGGTATCTTCCGAAGGATTACTGAAACATCTTCAAGGCTTTTCTGAAAACGGTAGAGATCCAAAAGCTAGAAACCATTTTTTATGGAAACCCATTCTTTTAGTCACTCTGTTTTCGGTAGATTTAGGAGAGATTATTGACGTATTCTTTTGGGCTCTTCTGGAAACGGTAGACTTCCGATGCCTCGGAAATCCTCTGTTCATAAAGTTAGTAGACTTCCAACATGTCGCAAAAACTTTGTTTCGTGGATTAAGAAATTTAAAAAACATTCGAAAATAGAATGAAGTATTGCAAAGTCTTTTCTCTTGGGTTTGTATAGGAAAACAATAATGCATTTCAATGCATGGTAATCGCCTCAAGTTGATCGAACGAACGAAGCATTCGAGCTTTTGCTCCCAGAACTTCTATCATGTTTCTTTGCGAAGTCTGCCAACCGTACCGTTATCAGAATATGGAGAACAAGGATTGTGACAATAATCATATTTGTATTCATTTCATTCCAAGTTTGACAAGTTAGACAATCCTAAGTTGGACAAGTTAGACCATTCCAAGTTAGACAATTCCAAGTGAGACAAATTAAGACATATCCGATGTTAATAGAAAAATAGCTCTTAAAAATAGTTAATAGTTCTTAGAAATTGTTCTAGTAACATCGGATATGTCTTAATTGGTATCACTTGGAATCGACTAACTTGGAATTGTCTAACTTGTCAAACTGGGAATGAAATGAATAAAAATATGATTATTGTCGCGATCCTTGTTCTTCGTTTTTTGGCGAAGCTTCGGTACCCTGCCAGTACTCCGATTTCATCCGTTATCAGAATGGAGTTTTCTTTTGGCATTTCGTTCTGCAGTCTCTCCGATCTCCACCGTTTTCAGAGTGCGTATTCTTTAGGCACTTTTCTCTGCGACGTCTGCTAACTGTACCGTATTAAGAATTTCCATTATATTGGTATCTGAGATTTTTCTCTCCGAAGTCAACCGTTTTCAGAAGACTTCCGAAACTTCAGATGCCCAAAAGAATATGCCCTTAGGGTGCGTTTGATTGGGGATTCCACACCTACTAAATTTTGAAAACAGCAGACATCGCAGAGACGGAAGGACACTTCCCAACCAGACATAGCTGGGTCAGAAACAACCTTGAAGGATCCGTGTGTTGTAATCAGTCTTTAAATTGTTGGTCTATTGTCATTATTAGCATTATCATTATTATCATCATTATCATTATTATTACCACTATCATTATCACTGCTGACCCTGTGCTCAACGACTTTTAACTTTTTTTAAAACTTTATTACAGAAATTAGTGTTGAAATCGCCATAACATGACTATATTACACAGAGTGATTCGTTCTGATTAGTAAAGCTGGTTGTGGCATGGTACATACAGGGTGTCTCAAAAATTGTGCCCTTCTTGCGTGGCTGCTGTGGAGGAGCCGTAGATTCAGTCATCTCGCTTTCTAGACAGTTGCATAGGTCAGGCTTCAACTTAGACTTTGAGACCTTGTACGACTCAGCCCGACAAGTGGTTGATGATTTATGGCAGAGAAACGGCGAAATAAGTGGTTGTTTCAAAAACAGGACTTCTATTGTTCTCCGGCAATGCCAAAATACAGTACGTTTTCAAAGAAAGGGCTTTAGCGTTGTACAAATATTTTTGCTAAACCTTTAAAAGGGTTAACAGTGCTTTCCATTGATAAGAGAGCACTTTCTGCCTTTTAAAAACTGCAGTGAAAATTTTTATATGATGCCAGAATCCTTTCTTCGAAAACTTACTTTATTTGACATTGCTGGAGAACTATTGAAGTGCTGTTTTGAAGCAAACCACTAATTTTGCCATAAATCAGCAACCACGAGTTAGATTGACTCAAACGAGGTCTCAAACGCTAAGTTGAGGCTTGACCTAAGCAACTGTGTAAAAACCGAGATAATTTGAATCTACAGCTCCTCCGTAGTAGCCATACAAACGGGGCATGATTTTTTTGTGACACTCTGTGCAGTTTCACCATTTTCGTGGACTGACGGGGAAATTGAGCGGAAATCAATAAAAATGGATGACTGAATGAATAAAATGCTTAGATTTTCCTTTTCCAGGATCGCGGTTACTGAAATGTGCCGTTCAAAGTCAGAACCAGATGACATTATGTCTACTCTCGGGTGCCTAATACAAGGGGGGGGTCTTAATAAGCGGGGGGGGGGGGAGCCCCTCAAAGAAACTAATAAACGGGGGTGGGATCAGAAATTCGCAAAAAACGAGTTTTTACGTTATCAAAAAGAACTCTTTCTTCAACTATTTTGAACGAAAACATTCGAATTAGTTTACGAGTACACTGCAATGACTTCTTTTCTAAAAGAAAACATTTGAATTATGCCAAAATTAATAAACGGGGGGGGGGGGGGGGTGGATAAAATTAAGGGCCGGGGGGTGGATAAAATTTTTGAAAATTAACAAGAGTCCCCCCCTTGTATTAGGTACCCGAGAGTATTTATTCTTTGGACGGCACAGGGCACTGTGTTATGCTGTTGTTTATTCTACCAATGATAAAGTATTCAAACTATGAACGAGAGCTATATTAGCATATTAGCTTGAAAATATTCCTGCAATGTGGATTTATCACAGTTACACGTGCTTAACAGTCACAAAATGTGTAGTTTTCTGTCATGAATAGACTGAATGAATATATGAATCAACATCTCCTCCTCCATGCACTATCAATCACTCGCCGCTCTCATACTTCTTTCATGAAGGAGTTTACAAATCTACCGGGTGACCTGAAAAAACCTCACCAGCTACATTGCACGTAGTTTCTTGCAAGCAAATGTTATGAAAAATAGGCACCAGCATATCGCTGAAGGGCACAGCTATCGTTTGAGGGGCCTTTGATAGAGATGTTGCTTGGTCAGTTTAACGTATGCCTACTGTCCAAAAATCAGATTCAAACACATGGTAATTCATTCATTTCTCGGACTATTGCCCTTCTTTTCCAATCCATTTGGTGAAATAAGAAAATGTGAAAAAGCTGAATTCCAAATTTGCGTTCGACAACAAAATTTGAATGAGGAACAAAGTCAATCATTTGCGCACAAACACATTCCCAGACGACTTCAAATCAATTGCTACACATAGAGTTTTTACAAAGTGCAAACTAGAAAACAAAGGCCATTATTTTACTTAAAAGTGAGGAATCTGAGATTCGCAGTTTTCTTTGAACCTGTTTTCTCGGGTGGTAAGCATTGCTTAGAATGACTATGCAGTATCTCAAAGGCATTTCAGCTAAACCATGATCAAAATATTTGTGAATAACTTTGGATTTATGCTCATTATGATCTAGCTCTTGAAGTTTTTGGGTCATCCAGTATATGAATATAAAAACATAGTTTTATCTTTGAAAGACTCTTCTATTGTTCGAAAGGAGTGATACGCCCTTGAATTCACTCACCAGTGTATTGAATTTTGGTGTGTTGAAAATTCCTCAGATCAAATCTTTACGTTACGCATTGTCCTTTACATCAAAAGTGGATTCTCATAATAACAATTTGAAGAACGTTAGGAAATTCGTAAGGATACTTGAGAATTCTGGTCATTTCAATGTACATGAGGCCTGTAATGCATGGAATACATTATGAATTAGCTCCTACGTTACGAGGGATTATATTCTGCGAGTTGCGAGTTGTCAGTTGCGAGTTGTCAGTTGCAAGTTGGTTATTAATCATATTTTGCGAGTTGCGAGTTGCGAGTTGCGAGTTACGAGTTGGTTTTCCATCATATCAATTCATTCTATTACTTTTTTCTAATTTTAGATTGTAGCCAAAGTTTCTTATGAGTTTCTTAAATGAATTTCTACTTCTCCTAATGAAGAAATGTCCATAATGCTTTTGTCTGTTCAAGGGGCCTTCAAGGTACTTCGGAGGATTTCTCTCAAAGCAGTGTCAAAGTATTTGTCAACATCAGACAAAACCATAGGCATTGGAGGAATAGGGTCTTGGAGAGCTGCATCATACCTAATCTAGCAAACTTTATAGCATTTCAGGCTCACTTTGGCAATTCCTGTTCAGGAAAGATCCATACTAAGCCCCCCCCCCCTCAAGCACTGAGCATACCCCACACAAGTGGAGAAAACCACTTTTCTGATATGAGATCTCAAAATTCTCTCCAAATAGATAAAGGTGCAAAGAAGGCATACGTAACGTATCAAAGTAAAAGGTTCCTGAAGGGTACGCCTCAGTCCCGTTCTGCTCCCAGTCACCCAATAATAGCACCAACACCAAAACCTCATTCCTTGAGTGTGACTTTAGCAAATCCAGATCTAAAATCTTAGTCCCAAAATACAACCCTAGACAATACCTAGAAATTCATCAAAGAGACTCGTGAGAAATTTTGGTTAGAATCTAAAATTGGAACAAAAGAATAGACTGAATTGATATGATGGAAACCAACTCGCAACTCGCAACTCGCAACTCGCAACATATGAGTAAAAACCAACTCGCAACTGACAACTCGCAACTGACAACTCGCAACTCGCGAATTATCATATCTCAGCCCCACGACCTATCGGGTAAGCCAAGAAAGTTCCGTAAAGTTTCGTAAAGTCATAGCATCAAGTGTAACTCATGGAATTTGAATGAGTCAAGTTCTAGTTAAATATCGAAAGATCAAAGAATTTTCTGTAATTTATTCACCTTCCTATGAGCCATGGAAATGAAGATAAATTCAACTTGATTGAAAAGGTGCTTGAAACACTTCATCAAATTGTAAGAGCTGCCTCACATAGAATGACATGCACAGGCATTTCACTTCTCTCCAGAGTTATAAGACAGATTTTTAAAACCAATATAAGCTAGAGATTTTCGATCCCATTTAGCAGTAAATGTCAGAGGCTATTTCTCACCCATGAGAAATTGCATTTTCTTGATTGTTCTGCTCGAGGAGTCTTTTATGATTTCATCAAGTATTTTAGGCCCTTTTCAGTAACTTTGCAACCATCAAATTTTTGTAAAGTTGTATCTACCTATGGTATGTTTCTTGTGCCAGCAGTTGACTACATTAAAATCGAAAACTTTCGGACGGAAAACTTTCTTCAAAAAAACTTTGGACAAAAAACATTCGGACGCTTTTTTGGGAATTTCGGACAAAAAATCTTTCGGACAAACACGACGTCAAAAAACAAGCATTATACCAAACTATATGTTAAAAATAATTGTGATTCCATCATGAATATCAATTTACAGTGGGTACATGATGATCATAACATTAAAAAGGACCTTTGAATGTAATTTTCGTTAAATTGAACAATGATAAAACCAGATGTAAACCAAATTAAAAGGTTCTGCCATATGTGAACTTTTTCAAGAAATGCTTCTAGGAGCAAAACTTTCATATAAAAAAATTCAAGAAACCTGCAGTAAGTACAGCTGGTAAAACATTGGTTTATTGACGTTTTATGCTACGTTTCTTCGTGTTTTTCCATTTTCAATGAATTTAAAACTTACGGACAAAAAAACCTTCGGACATCACCACATTTCGGACAAATAAACTTTTGGACGAAATTTTGTCCAAAAATTTTCGATTTTAATGTACAAGGCAAGAAAAATCACAAAAATATAGTTGCATCTCTTGGCTGTCATGCAAATATTGATTCATTCCAATCCATCGAATGCTCTTGGTGCTATGAATTTTCAAAGGTTGCAATTCATTCTGGTTCACCAAATAGTTTATCACTTTGTATACTGTACTGCCTTTTGACCTATAACTACTGTATATACCTGAAATCCTTCAAAGGGACAAAAGTACCTCCATCTTGAAAAAGGGCTTTTTTCTGAAGAGCTTGTGTACTGTACCAAGCTAGTCAAAAAAGTTTACACATTTGGAGGGTTGTTAATCCATCAGTCAAAGGCTAAGATGTTAATCTATCTGTCAAAGGCTAAGATGTTAATCTATCTGTCAAAGGCTAAGATGTTAATCTATTTGTCAAAGGCTTAAGTTAGGAGAGAAAATTCTGTTTGGTAAAATTACACATCTTTAGGACCCAACAATTAGAAACATGCCTGTAAGGGCCTCGTGGAGAAATTGAGAATTCCACATTCCATTCTGGTCCATGATTTATGTGAACTTGAAGTTTAAATTCAATGCCATTGTCAGTTTTAGAAATAGAAATTTAATTTCAATAGCAAGTAAATCATAGACCAAATGTAGTGTGATTTTCTCGTTCCCAAACATGTTTCTTACCAGAATTTTCCTAATATTTTGGTCTACATGATGAGTGATTTTAACAAACAAAATTTTCTCAACTTAGTTAAAAGTCTTGGCTTGGCTAAATTTCCTAGACTGAAAGATTAAACTTTAGTTTTGAATATCGGCCACTTACTTTTTGTTCAATAGCACACCAAAAGTGTAAGCTGTTTTGACTTGTCTGGTACATTATTCCCCAAATACACCTATATTCTCTTCAATATTATATAAACAACAGTGGAGAAAAATAAAACTAATCCAAAGAATATGAGTAGGGTATCAGTTAGCTCCCTTCTACTATATTTGTTGATCAATTTTTTACTCATCTGAATGACACCTGCCATACCTTTGAGTTCTTCTTGCGTTTCTATCAATTGTTTTGATGAATCTTCTAACACCTTTGTGCTTTCTATGCCATGTTCAACTTGTGTGCTCATCATCTCAGCAATTCTCCTCAAATTAGCAGTAATATTTGAGGTAACATTAGCAGCTTTTTCCTGCATTTTCTTTCTTCTGTGAGCTGTGGCATCATCAGATTTTTCTTTGCCTGGTGTAATCATTAGTTCATTACGTTCAGCATCAGAAAATCGTTGCTCTGCAACCAGATTGGCTTTTCTTAGATTGACTTGAAGTGACATCAAGATCTTTTTATGGCGTGATAATGTGTTTTCTATAATTTTCCTTTTGTCAGAGTCACCTTCTTGTTCTTTTATATCATCCAGTACCTTGAAATATCAGGATATATTCCAGTTAAAGAGCATAAGCATTAATCACTGCTTAAAACCATCAAACAGGGTGACCTAAAAATGTCATGAGTCAGGTTACATACTGTACAGGTCTTTCCTATGTTAACATGCACGAAACGCTTGAGAAAAGAAACGAAACGAAACAGTAAGAAGCAACAAGAAACGAAACGAAGGATTAAAAACGCCGATTTGTATGAAATATTGCTCAGTCATGAGATCATTGAAATGCTTTCAAAACAAAAGTCTAATAGCAATTTATATGATTCAAAATGTTCGAGCAATGGGAATGTTTTTATTGTTCCTTTCTGTTACCACTCCGATGAAATTAAAGTCCGTTAAATATTTTAGCGTTGCTTTCTCCTATAATTCCAATGAAACTCAAGGCGTGAGATATTTCAGGGTTTCTTTCTCGTATTCCTCCATTTTGCATTACTTTCTGTTACTCCTCCGATTAAACATTTCGACGTTGCTTTCTGTCATAACTCCGATGTTTCACTTGAGAGCGACAGCGACAACACTTAAAATGAAACTTGTGACGTACACTATGTTTACTTGCGATGCAGTAGGACTAAAAATTTGTAGTTGGAAGGCTATTGAAGGAAAATGACAAGTGATAAGCAATTGATGAAATGACTGGCGTTTGAGAAACGATCATCGCGAATGTTGTCTTGGAGCACTGTACTTCATCGAGGTAAAAGCGCCGAAACCGCAGATATGCCGATTTATAAAAGTAAGTTTGGATTCCTTGTTATTTTGAATTCAATCTTTTTAGGGGGACACAGTGGGCACGCATGAGGACATTTCGCCAAAATTGAATTTTCTAAAACAATAAATTACTTGCGATACTCTGAAAGCCTATTAAATTTGTGATTGAATGCTGAAAAAATTTTTAATTTATCTTGTTTCCATCAAGATTTATTGCAATTTGAATTTGGTAGATTGTAGAATTTTTCATCAAGCCCATAATTTGCCAGTTTGTCTTCTTTGCTTGGCTTCTCTTCTTAAAAAAATCTTTTAAAAATCTAAGAAACTATTTTAAAACCTAATTTTTTACATTTATTACAAGCATAGGCATCAAAGTTTGATGTTAGAAGTGTTTCCTTGCATTGGAATTTGGTTTTGGCCTAAATTTTTTTGCTTTATTTTGCCTACCGACTTAAGACACAAAGAATTTTAATAGCTCCAAAGTCCCAAATTTGGCCCATATAAACCATATATGATTCTGAATCTAGAAACTATAAGCTATCAGATGAGCACACCCGCTTATGGGCCCATTTTGGGCCTTTTCAGTAATTTAAGGAAGTAAATAATCTATGTAGGTGACAAATGCAAATAAATGTCAGAGAACAGAAATCATTGTTTTGTGGATATTTATGCAGCAATGAATAATTATGTTCGTAACACTTACTTTGATGAAATATAATAAGGTGCATATTCCACTTTTATAAATACAAAAAAAATTGAATTACAAAGTTTAAGAAGTCCCAAGGGAGTGCCATAAAGCCAGGTATGTGAGCCTGTTTGCTAGGCCTCCTTTGTGTGCCATCTGGAAAGGAAGGGCGTGTTCGGGCATGCCTTAGCAAGCAGGTAGTATATAAATTGCTTCGAAAATGAAGAAATGGTTGACTCTGTTCGTTTTACAGCAATGGTCAGGGGTGTTTTTTATTGTTGGTTTTGGTGCCATTGCTAGATGTTTAAACGTTTCGTACATTGACCGGAATTTAGAATGAATAGAGAAAGGTTGTGGGAAGTTTTTGTGGAGTCAAAAGAAAACAAGGTACAGCCAATTGACGTCGAGCGTACAGTCAAGATTATATGCAATGAGATGTCAGTGGAAGAGTCAATCTACCTATTTGACAAGGTCAGGAATGAAGTTAGGGCCTTCAACAAATTCAAGAAAGCGGAACATAAGAAGAAATCTGGTAAGATTCTTTTATCGTACGTCCTTAAATGATATTGTGTGCTCTTTCTATTTCCACATTCGACAGTTTACCATATTTTTGAATTAATAGCTGTTGTATGAAACTAGAAAGCGTTGTTTTAAATTTCAGTACAGAGAAGACTATTTCCAGACAATAACATTGTATTCACAAAAGATGAACTGAAGGAAGCAGCCAAGAAAGAAGAAGAGCCAACTGAGAAAAAAAGGAAGTGTTACAAGCCATGTGAGGAACTTTGTCCGAAAAGGTGACAGTTCATAGCATCACATAGTAGTCTTGTATTGCTCAATTTTGATCATCTCTATTTGACTTCCTAATCAGATTTTAGTAGTCAGCTGACAATTAAGAGGTTCATGAAACCCTTTCTAAATGAGTTCTTTGTATGTAAGTTTATATTGTTTTATGTTTAGCAAACTTCGGCGCACTGAGGAGATATTTGGTCAATTGAGAGAATTTGTAGAGGAAGAGAACAAGAATCGAGAAGTGGGTCACTCGGCATTCTCCATTACCAACCTGTTAGGATACCTCCTTCACAGAGCTGAGTATCACAACAATAAGAAACTTGCGGACATTGGCAGCATGCTGATGACGAACAAAAGTATCACTGGGTTCGACACAACGGATGCTATCTCTTTAATGCACGACCTCACTCTAAGTAAAGAGCAGATGCGAGTGGTCAAGAGATACGTGACAGCAAAGGGTATTTTCTTCCCAAACACTAACCAGCTATTGGAGGCAAGGAAGAAGATCCGCCCCGCAATCAGTTGTTTGAAAGAATTTATGCCATGTCCTGTTGAACTTCCAGGTTTGATAGCATTGTTGCACAGAGTGGTTCGTTCCAATTTCCTTATTATTGACAATTCGTTATCATTAAAAATTGATCAAACTTCTTTTACTACGTAAATAACATTTTGAATTACATAACTGATTCAAAACATTATGAACTTAGGTGTTGCTGTTGATTATAAAGAACTGGTGAAGTTAACGACAGCCTCGGTGATTGATGCAATTAATGCCCGCTCCTTGGTTCAACTTAACCCTGTTCATACATATCGCATTTACTACAAGGATGGTTGTGATGGTGCTGGATCCCAGTCTGTGTGGAAGAGTAAAAGCATGGCTGGAATGAAGCAGAACATCTTCCAGTACTCAATTGTGCCCCTTCGATTGGAATGCATCACTGAGTAAGTTATTATTTTAAGATCATTAAATCTCTCCATATTTATTTGCCTGGATTATCTTATTTTGAAATTTGGATTTGACAGCTTTCAATATATTTTGCTTAAATGCAACAAAATAATTTTAACTTAAGCCGTTATCGTCTTTTAAATCAAACTGGAATAATTTATGTGGACAAAAAATCTAATATTTTCAGTGCCAGTGCAGAGCCAGAAGACATTTGGCAGAATATGACACCAAACAGCCCCATGTGGTGCAGACCTCAGCAACTCATCCGTGAAGAGGAAAGCCGATGTGTTGGGTACACAATACCATACACGGACAAATGCAGGAGGGATCTGAATGAGAAACCATCGGTCATCACTTCATTTCGAAATCCGGTTAGTTTTCTATTTAGGTTTTTATTGAAACAAATACGATTCACGTAAATCAATTGAAGTCAGACAATGAAATTGTTTATCAGCTCTATAATCTATTTTTTCTCAGGAAGTTGCCTACCATGTCCAACACACGATCCAGGACACCATGAAGGACCTGAAACTAAAGAAGATGATCAGTGGTCAGGGAGGTGCTGATTGTCTTCTCTGTGAATTCCCACAGTCTTCCTGGATGGACCCGGCACAAATTGCTGAAGGATTTCCTATCACAACGTCGGCAGAATTGGTCGAGCAAATATACAATCAACTCTCGACTCCTGAAGGAAATATTCTGAAACAAAAAGGAGACTACGAAACAAGAAGGAGTTAGTGACATTATGATTCACAAATAACCACCATAGTCCAACGATTAGGCAATCTATTGATTTGTAGGAATGATATCGCGAGATATTTTAAATGTATTCAAGGGGCTTTGCAAATTTTTCTTTTCTCACTAGGTCTCACGAAAAAACCTCTAACTACTTCTGACCAATGGTCGATCTGTGTGACCCACTCTTACATCAACTGCACAACTTGGTTTGTTAAACTCCTTGCAAGAATAAATGCAGCCTACTTCCAATGGATTGAAAGAAGCACTTGCTTTGGCGACCACATTAGAGCAGGAACAGAAAGGGTATATTTATATGTCATTAACATGTTGATAAAACAGTTGAAAAACTTTGGCATCAATCCTTCTAAAAACATCGATCTCTGAATTACAACATGAAGATTTGAATTATTTTCAAGGCATTTCATTTCCCACACTAATTTCAATTAATGAATCTCATTCCTTAAAGGTAAAGACAATAATTGAAGAGCAGACTGGTCTGCGGCTGAATCAGGTCTGTGGCTCCCTTGGCAAAGGTGGAGGTTCAGAGGATGGAAATACTGGTTAATATTTCTCTAATGACCATAATTTTTTTATTTTAGAAACCTATCCTTTTTGATTGAATTCAAATCACGTCTTTTATATGAAATTTTTTGGCTAACATGATATGTCCACATTTGACGGAATTCTATTTTATATTTTGAATAAGGACGACGCTTCTTCAGCATGGCGACTCTACCTGCAATATTGAGCTGTGTGGAAGATAAGTTCAAAGAGGATCTAGCCAGTCTGCACAAGAACTTGAGTGTCGCCTTGAGCGTGGTTTCAAGCAAAGATGATGTGGTTATTGACCAGTATGTGGACTTGCTAAGAGAAACCAGCATGCTCCTTGCAACAAAGTTTACTTGGGCGAAAGTTAACTACACCTTGCATGGAGTCATTCACCATTCTGGAGATCTGATAGCAATGAATGGTGGCAAAGGTCTGGGCAGTCTTTCGGAAGAAGCATTGGAAGCAAACAATAAATTTATAAGAAGGTTTCTAGAGCAGTTTTCCAGAAAGACATCACCAGACCTTCAGCTTGAAGACTGCTTGGCAAGGTTACTTGAACGCAGTGACCCTTATATTCTAGAAAGGAAGCTCAATTTTAGACCAAATGTTCTGAATGTAAAGAATGTTCTGAATGTGGTTCAAGGAAGCATTCATCAAGGTTACATGTCAAGACAATGGAACTTGATTGCTATGACCTACTTGTGCATGAAATCCTTGTAGATTCAATTTAGAAAAAAAGAAAACAAATAGTTGTGTTTTTACCCAAAGTAACATTTGTTAATCATCAGTAATTCCGTACGTCATAGCTGATTTTTTCTACATTTTTACACCCTATTTCTATTGTGACTCTGCATCTTTGTTAAATTTGCTGCAAAATGATGTATCACATGACCTTATTTGAGAAAAAAAAATTCAAGTATATTTCTGCTGCTTTAAGAAAATTAGACGGGGCATGCGCGTTCAGTCAAATCAAATATTGGAGCCCTTAAAGGGGGCAAAACAATTATAACTTTGTTTCTTGTGTTTGTTAAGATATTAGTAAAGATATTTAAAGCATTTCCCATATTTCTCAGGCCCGAAATCTTTACTTATACTGAATATACGCGAAATGTCCTCATGACCCCTTATTTGTGCCCACTGTGGGGGAATCATTTTGTTTAAAACCAGATATTTTTGCAATGTGTTGTGATGATTTTACAAACTGAAATATCATTCGAGTGAGGGAAAATTATCATTCCAAATGCGGCCATGTGTTGTCGTCTTCTTATCTTAATTCGATCTTTTATCAAGCCATTCCAAAGGACCGTGTTATCGAGCAAATCAAACACAATTCAAAGTTAATACATACAGTTTGTCATAAGAAACGAAGTTCTCAGATTGCTAAACTATATTTTCGTAAACGAAGTATGCAGGGTATCTTCACATTATTTTTCCCTCGTACTCAAGCCATATAGAAACATATTTGAAAGTTCCCCAAGAGCTCTCCCCTGAAATGTTCACGCGGGACACGGAAAGTGGTCGTAAAACAGTTATCAAAAGATTTCGCAAGCTCATAAAAAACCCCGAGTACCATAATCTTGCATTTTTTACAGTTTCACCACTGAATGCGAAGTTAACCTCGGTTGATGACGTGATGTCCCATGAAGTTCGCGGTTACTTGGCTCGAGGGGCCATCCCTCATTTGATAAAGCATGAGATTTTTCAGAAAAATGGACTTTAAAGGATTTTTAACGGATTTTTCTTGAAAATAGAAGGATTTTTGCCATAAGTGTACGAGATTTTGAGGCCTTTGAGGATTGAAATGTCTCTCGACTTAGCTCTTTATCTGCACAACTTTGTCATAAGTCTGAGCATCGGAGGTCTTCCGTCGCTGTGAAGGGGACTAACGGTCTCAAAAGCAGTGAAGAAACTTTGAAACTATTTGTCTGCTACCTTTTATTCCCTCTTTCTCTGATATTTTTTCTTGAGTCTGCCACACAGTTGCTCGATTGCTTAGAGACAAATTAACCAAGCGACGCCCTGTCAACAATCAAACCACTTTGAAGCTGATTGCCTGTAAAATGTTTTGATAATAGATCTTAGTAGTGCAGCGAATATTTGAAGTTTTTTATTATCATCACCATAACATTAGAATGTAATTACAAAGACTTACGTTGTTAGAACTAAACAAAGGCAGGATTTACAGAACAAAGTAACGATACTGGCTGCAAAGTCTTACAAAACGATTATTACAAAACCTTTCGTGTTTCTTGATGTTTCTTTTCTTTCTTCTTGTTTCTTGCTGTTTCTTTTCGTTTTGTTTCGTTTCTTTTCGCTTCTTAGGCAAGAAAAGAGCGTTAACTTACGAAAGACCTGTACTGTATAGCTCCTTAAAAGCAAATGTTATGAGCTATTGAGATATGTGTTTGTTTTCTTGAACTATACATTTCAAGGTGAAATTCCATTGCTTCTATTTATCGCTTCTTAAATAGAAAGACCTCTTTTGTATCAATTATTAGTTTTGTGATGACATGCATAAATTATTTACATTGTTGAGGTGTATCATAAGAGTTTAAGCAAACAAAGATCAGGCACCTTGTAAAGTTGAGGCATACAACTCATGGACAGACCTACCAGTGTAGAAATTCTCACAGCAATAGGCGCTCAGCTAGCCACTGACCTCAAACATTGTGACCCATGGATTACATGACCTGATGACTTGCAGATTACAGGAGCAGCTATGTGTTGTAGTGTTTCCTAATGCCTGACTCACTGACCTCAATTTTTGTTTCAATTCTCAAAAACCAACATTTTCCGAATGAATATATTGATTAAACATTATTGCAAGCATGCTTAGACTTAATATTGCTAAGATACCAAATCTGGCCAAACTTATTGTTCCATAACTAAATAATACCCGAAACTTGGGCCTCAAAATAATACAATTCAATAGGCCTAGTAGGCTTAGGTCGGTCTCTTCTTCTAGCTACTTGGCCTAGGTTTTGGTTGGTGGTTTCATCTTTTTGTACCTGTAAATCAGACTTGATGCCTTGTATCGATTTTCTGGCGGAAAAGTTCAGTTTCGTCATTTCTGATTTATCTTTGTCACATTTCTTTATCTCTTGTATCAAATTTTCGATTTGCAATTGACTTTTGATTATCTTCTGAGCGATTAACTTTCCCTGGATTGGCAATTCATCCGTCTCTGTGGTAGCCATGTTGAAAAACGTGTGAAAGTGACCAACTGATTTTCACGTTTTTTCACTTTTCGCGCTAGGGAAATTCGTTAAATGTACCAACTGAAGACTTACATGTTATTTGAAAGATACGCGAAAACACGAAATACGCAAAAATTAAGGAATTGCAACGAAAACGAGGCATCATAAGGGCGGGATTATTTTGAAAGAATAGGAAAGGATCAATTCAATGATCTTGGTCTGTTTGTTGTTTTCAGACAATGTTTTAACTCATGTTTATGCATAATTCAAGAAGATTTAATTGATCTCCAGAATGTGAATATTACTCTTGACAACCTGTTTTCTGTTTGCAAAGATCGAAGTGGCCAAGTTAAGTATGGCCTGGCAAAAGAAGATTCTGCAAAATAGGCTTGCCGGAGAGATGTGCCTCTCATCCTTCAAAACATCCAATAGACTGAAATTTGGCTTCCAGGAATTTGCCTGCAACAGTGCAAATGTTCGTAGATTTCAAATGGGTAAAAGATTCATCGGTCCAAGACGAATTCATTGTGGTAAGAGTTCTATTTTGTTATTGTCTTACCTATTTTATTATCAAAAGGTTAAAGAATTTTCATTGATAGCGGCAGAGGTGTGTGCAGAGTATGGCACTTTCACACCGTATATTTTCAATAGACTATTCAAGTTAGACAATGGAGGATAAAAGGAATGTCTTCCTGCACACCACAGAGATCTCGTCGAAAAGTGCCATTGCCCATGCTCTACAGACTGGATAGGCGGCATGGGCCACACACACAATGGCAACGCAGATCAACTGTTTCACGCCAAACGTTCATGAAACATTTTCAAAGTAGCCCCCACCCCCTGCCCCAAATGTCCCATTGAAAATTGAATGCCCCAAATATGTAATTTTTTCCAATCACTATAATATTTCATAGCTGTTTTGGTGGCTCTCATAGGGTCTAAGGTATGTGGCCTAAATGAGCAGATAGACTGCAAAATACAACTTAAAATGAGAACGACAACAGATTAAACATACAATCAAATGTATAACTGACATGTTGGAAAGCTTTGTATTTCCAATGAATGGAAAAGTCAAGAGGGACATTTCAGATCAAAAGTCCACAAGTCTGTGGTTTTCATTGCCTTTATGTGCCAAAGTGAGAACTGTGAACTGAGAGATCACAGACTTGTGGCCAAGAAAAGTCTGCAAGGTTGATGCAGTTCACAGGGTCCATTGTTTTTTACCTGGTCCTCTCAAAGTGTGCAGTTGGTGTTGCTGATATTTTCCATGACCAGACAACAAAAATGGACAAGATTCTTTCATTGCTCTCAAAATCCTTTTGCATACAGTTTCTTAGGGAAACTTCTCAGAAGAAATTTTGATAAAACAAAGATTTGGACCATGTCTGGTCCTTTTATTCCCTCCCCGCAAGCATCCATTAGGTATTTTGTGTGAAAGAATCAATTTGTGTGAGGCCCCTTCCAGTATGCAAATCAGCATGTTTGAGGGGTGGGGGGTACCATTCAGCAATGCTAATTTCCAAGGGAGCATGGGACCTTCCCCATTGTAAATACTTAAAAAATTTAAATTTGAAGGTGTTGTGGCACAGTGGTGTAATCCTCTAGCTTTGCAGCCAGAATAGTCAGGCAGAGTGGGCTTCCCAGTAGGATCCCACCGCTTGAGGGTGATGACAAGGGGTTGTCAACTTGATTAGGTCTGCTTGACACAAATCCCATTGTTTATTAAAACATTTTTGCCCGACAAAGGACAAAATTTTGTCAGAGTGGGGCTCATTCTCGATAATTTTTCAAGAGTTGGGAGGACTATGGCGCCCCTGCCTCATACGCTCATGAGAGAAGAAAATTTTAATAAAAACAAGCTCCAGTCACTTACTGTACAAGGTTTTGAACTGCCATCAGCTACTTGCTCAAGTTTTCCGAAGGCAAAATCATTGTGCAATGAAACTAATATAAAGCATATTGCATTCTTATCTTGGAGTGGCTTCTTTTTATGTCCTCTTTGCCTTTTATTCTGGTTGCATTGTTGATAAAAAACTTCCGTCATAGTGATAGAATTTGCTGGATCCAGATTAAATAACTGTATGAAGTTTTAATGCATCTTGGCTCTAGAAATGTATCCTTTCTTCATTTTGTTACATGGCCTACCCCTCCAAGTGCGCTGCCAAACTTTCCCTCAATGCATCAAAGTATCCTTTAAGATCTCTTGAGCAATGCCACATGACAACAGACTCATACAGTAACTCTTACTTTATTCATACTGTAGCAAGTCCATGGGAAATCTGGGAGAACACAAAGGAGCAAGAACAAGTTTTTGATATGAACAGAAGATTTTATGGGGCAAGAAGCAACACAACCCTCATGAGTCAGCAAGCAGCCAATCAGTTTGTGAGATGGTTGCTGCCAGCAGAAAGAACATCTTTGTATGAGGCACTCAGAGAATTTGAATTAGAAGAGGGGGCCTTAGACAGCAAAATAGGTGGCGTATCATGCACTTGATTTATTTTGATTTGGTGACTGTAATCTGCTGCTTACTGTCAGGAAATTTTCTACTTCATAATCCAAGTAAATTTCTTAACCCCAGTTCATTAAGAGCCAAAGATGTTGGATGATAATATGTTTGGACATTTCATACATCCAAGAATTTTGATGTCCAAACTTTTTGTAGTCCAAAATATCTAGTGTCCGAAGAATTTTTGCAACATTGCAAATCACAGCAATTATTTCCACTATTTGAAAATATGGGTGTCCTTCTCACAAAAGGTTTTGGATTGAAAAAGAATGCAGTGAAAGTGCTCACTGGTGAAAAATATTGTATTTTCTTATTCAGCTGTCATTCTTATCACCCTCAGTAATACTCATTTGTAAAAATTTCAGACCAAGAGCCCTATGAAGCACCATCTACTGTATAAATTTATGATATCTGAAAATTTATTGTTTTTCAGTCATCTTAAATTTCTGTAAAGAAGTCTGAAACTCTATGAATAATGTCCAAAACTTATCTGAAAATATCTAGTCTGCCATTGATTCCTCTAAGTTTCTGGCTTTTAAATTTTACTGTTATGAGCCTTTAGATGGATCTCCAGTCGAGGTATGTGTTGCCTGTGCAACACTTTGCCATTGGATAGGAATAATTGCACATTTTTCTCATTTTCCATCCAAAAGAGTGAGGAAGTATGTTGAGAGTGTAACAAACTCTGTGAAAAAAGTTTCATACTACAGTATTTTTACAGTATGATTTGCTTGACTCCTACTAATCTTAGTTATATCACAAAGAGTAGAATGAACTTTCCTTTCGATATGATTTAGCTCCCAAATGATTCAAAGTCTGCATGCCCATTCTAATAGTCAATTTGTGTTTATGGAAAAGATGGTGTCATTCAGGGGGCATTAAATCAAGATGCATTGCATTCTGTAAAGGAATTGGACACGATGCTTTCAGGTCAATTGTCACATGTGGCATCTTTTTTTTATCGTCTATTGCAAGTTATTGCATCATCTATGATTGCATTTATCGGGTGAATCAAAAAGAATGCCCGACATTTGAAAGATTACTGCTCCCTGAGCGTATAAGCAATGATATTTTGCAATACTGATTGCGTAGCTAACACGTTCAATCATTTTTAGAAATTTTTCTTGCCAAAATCGGTCACTCCGTTCAGATTTTGTAAGCGATCTAAAAAAATTCCCTTCGAGAAACCTTAAAAGGCATGCTAAGATCTTTCAGCACACTTAAACACGTGCTTTCCTTTTGGTTGGTTGAAAAGTCTTCCCGCTACCCCCTAATGTGAATAAATTATTTTGGGAGATTCCGTTCTCCCATGAGGACAAAATACATGAAGACAACTAACAGTCATTATTGCTAGGGAGATCTTGCTTGATGTTTTCAATTGTTTTCCCAGGTTTTCGAAAGGGGCTTTCTGCAGAAAATCTCCTATTTCGACGGGAAGAAATGACCGATTAAAGCCGGGTAAATTACTGCACATAATTTGACATATCAGGGATAGAAATATACAGTTTTAATGTCATTGCTTTGATATTCAAGGAGCAGGATTATTTCAAATGTCGGGCGTTTTTATTGACTCACCCGGTATAACAAAATTAATTGAGTAGAAATCCATCTTTACCATATAAAAATCAAGGATGTTCTATCGGGTGACCCAAAAAAGGTGACCCGACGCTATTATTTATAGAGAATAAGTAAGAGGCCGATTGAAATTCTTCAAACGTTGTTCTGTTCCTAAAAGATTACCCTGTATCATGAGTATTTTTTGTTATTTTCTGCGGCACAGTAAATTCTCCAAATTAAGGGTTTCGAGGCAATGCAATGGGCATGCTGGAAATCCTCAAAAAGTGGTCCAAAACAGGAGATCGATTTGCAGACATTTTAGATCTTCAAAGCAAAAGTGAGCGTGTTTTATTTCAAAATGGGAATAGGCTACTTAGCTGAAACTTTTCAGAGCAGGTTCACAGTCCCTAGATACTGACATATTCTTGTCTCAAGATTCAAGGATACTCCTGTTTTCTGAAGTTTTCGATTTTCGTGGAAAGTTGAATTCCTTTGAAGTTCTATCAGTTTACGAGGAACTTTTATCGTCGATTGTTAAGTACCTAGGGCCTTTAAACTTTCTCTGGAAACTTTTCACTGAGTTGCCTAATCTCTACCTGAAATAAAACACATTGCTCACTGTTGTGAATGTTTGAATTGGCTGTAAATTGATCCCATGTTTTTTACGTCTTTTTGAGGATTTCTGGCGTGCCCTTTTCCTCAAAAGTCTAAATTCACGAAATATATCTTGTCGAAGAAATTGCCAAAAATATTCATAGAGTAGTCTTTCATCGACAGAAAAACGTTTGAAGCATTTCCATACGCCTCTTACTTATCCCTCCATAACCGATTGCGTCGGGTCATTTTTTTGGGTCATCCGGTATGATTTACAAAGATATTTTTGATTGCCCAGCAATGTCACTATAGTTGCAGGTGATGTTTCAGTATCTTCGACTTGATGCAAACTTAGAATATGGGATTGAAGGGGGAAGGGAGAGTAGGATTGTAAGAAGACTTTGTGTACATTTTCAGGCGATTAGTCTAAAGGCATGGCCCACTTATGCTTTTTCTAAACCAGAAATTTGTAAAAGATTATGGTCTAATGATGGCCAATTTTTGACAGTTTCAGTCAATAAATTCCAAATTACGGTACACTTGGTCGGGTATCATAGACTCAAGAATATAGGAATTCGAAACTCTTCTCACAAGTACTGCTTTGTAAAATTTAGGACAGAGCAACGTGATTTCGTAAAAAATGGAATTAGATTGCAAACTGTTTTTAATTGCGTTGCAGGTGTTGACAAGGATCCTACATTCAAGCAGTTGAAAACAGGTAAAGTTTTAGTTTATTGCATAAAAAGAGCCAGGTTTGCTTTTTGTCAAATGTTACGTTTGGCACACAGAAACCTTTCTGAACCCTGTTGTCATCGGAGTTTGACTTCCTTCGAACAGAACTGATGTGATGTTCGATAATTTTCATGGCCAGTGTAGACTACGAGTAGACCCAGTATTCAAAAGAATAAAGTATCTACGAAGTACAGAGACTTATCTTGCTACGGGTCCCAATTAATTATGCCAATCCTCTATTTAAATGCGTCTGTGGTAGAGTTCTAAGCAAAGGCTGCATAAATTAAGTTCTGGAATTCTGGAGCGGTAGTAGCAAGCTTTGCTCATTGATTCGTATGCTCTTTCTTCAACTGGATAATGAGTCCACACGTTGGCTCTATCGGTGTGGCAGGGCAGACATCGCGCACGCATACGCAAAAACGCGTAACTTTGAGCGTTCTCCCCCCCTAGCTCCCAACATCAGATCTCAAAATAAGTTAACACGTGATACTTTCTTCCGGAGGCTTTAAACGCTGGATTTGTCGTTTCAAAAAGCTTTTGATAACGTCATTTTACGCAGTTTCTGCTCTGTTAATTGGTGACATAAAGGTATTTCTATTTTGGAGAGTAAACAAATCGCAGCCTTGCAAAGTTGTCAGATGATAAACTATATCACTGTGTGACGGAATGTCATTGTATTGTTATATTGTTGTACTCTCTTATGACGAAGACAAAATTGCAAGAAAGCTAAGTAAGTAATACAGTAGTGGATCGCAGCCAGTGCCAAGGATGATTGCATTTTATCAAGATGTTATAAAGAACTTTAGCAAGATATCACAGTTCTCGCTGTGCTGCCACTCCACGGAGCAGAAGAGTATGATCCCCCATCCTTATCCGACAAATTCAAAAGCCGCGTTAATTTGGAGCTTAGGATTTGCTTCTGAAAATAGTAGCATCCTGCGTAGCAACCCTTCGCAGTCTGGGATTTCGCCGTAGGGAAGCCGGAGGAAGAACGAAACATTGAAGAAATCTGTGATTGTTCCGCAAGGTTTACACCCTTAAACCATAAGCAAACCTTTCAAGTTTAGCATCAATCGAAAGCGTAGACCTTCTTCAACAGAAATATATTTATTTGAAGTCATTGGACAAACAGTGCGCCCCTGAGAGCACGAGTAAAGCGACCATCTTGTGCATCAGGAACCTGTGTTATCTTAGTTCTTTACGATACGTTGATTTTAGTGAGGAATCTTTAGTAATTCTGTAAAATTAGTGATCTTAATCAAAAGTCAATGCATCTTATTAGTAGAATGCTCCATGTCGCCAGCTCTTGCATTATCGTTTTTTGAAGCACCTTAATGAACACTTTATAAAAGGTGAGATTGGAATGAAATTTGAACATAGCCATGTGACCGTAAAAAATGAAATTTTCTCTGAAATCTTTCGGAAAAAGCTTGATCATCAAATTATCTGTTTGGTTACAAATCATCTCCATTATCTGTTATAAAATTTTCATCTTTATCTCAATTGTGCGGTGATGAAATGTTTGCTCTCATTACTTAAAGGATATGAAATAACTTATCGAAAAACCTCGGTCTGGGCTATACTCTGTAAGCAAGATCGTTATTCTTGCTTAAAATAATTCAATAGAAGTATTTTGTGGACATCCAGTATTATTTTGTATATTAGGAATCTCCAAATTGCAAACTGTTTATTGCCTCAGTATGACTGAAGCATCAATGATGAGCTCTTGCTTCCTGCATAGTTTGAATAATGAGCATTTTCTTTTCAGTTTTTATTTGCAATGCAATTCCCTTCATTGGCTTTGGTTTTCTTGACAATGGAATAATGATATTAGCTGTAAGTCTGATTTTATTGTCATTTGTTTTATTAGTTTGTCATGAACAGAAGCTGAGAGCATAATAGAAAAGTGAGCCAATGGCTCATTCATTTTTCCTTTGGCTTATGCTCCGGTCAAATGATCCAACTTCTCATCAAACATTTCACCCAACATTCAACCCAAAATTTACAGGTGCCCCAACATCAGTGGTCAAGCGATCCAACATTTCACCCAACATCTTACCCAACCAGGGCCTTGCTGTTCCTTTGTGTTTGTAGCTCTTCATTGAAGTTGGAGTTTACGTCTGCAAAATCAAAGGCTTCTCTTTCTAGCTAATTCTTAGCCACAATTTCAAAGAAAGTTTGTCGCAACTGAAAAGTGTTGCAACATATAGTGACGACTTTGGCGGTTAGCGCCCTCTAAACGTAGTCTACTACGCATGCGCGTAGCCTTCAATGTTGGATGTGGTTGTCAAACGACCCAACAATCGACCGAACATCTGAAGCAATGGAAATGTTGGGCGTCATCGCCCAACATTTTTGATCTCTGTCAAATTTCACCCAACATCGAAAGTCACGATGTTGAGTGACCCAACATGGTGGTCAAACGATCTCACATTTCACCCAACATTGTGTTGGGTGAGATGTTGGATCGTTTGACCGGAGCTTTAATGCCTTGAAATTTACTTCAGGTTATATACTGTAATTCTACTTGCAGTATGTTTCATATTTTAATCATCTGAGGAATAGGCTTTTGATTGCCCCCTCTATTTAGCCCCCCTCTTTAAAAGCTCTATTTCACTATACTACCTCTCTATACTGTCCCATCTCTAATCAGCCCCGTATCTCTATGGTAAAGAATATGGTTTTACGTCAAATTTTGACATTCTGTGGCCGTTTGCTCCACGCAAAACGGAGTTACCGCGCAAAATAGTGAAAGCCAATCAGATTTCCGAACGGCCTCTTGTATCCCAGAGAACAGGTAGAGCAACGAACTCACTCTAGGGACGAGATTGGCTTTTCTGAGCCGAAAACTATCTTTTTGTTAAGATTTGACACATATGCCCAGCCAGAAAGGACTGGAAACGAATATTTTTGGAACATTTTTTCTGAAATTTTTGTTTGAAAAGTGGAAATTTCTTTTTGCTGCTGATGTTTTTTATTACTGCCACTGATTTTTAATTTTTTTCCAAGGGTGAATACATAGATCACACGATTGGAATTACCTTAGGGATTTCGACAATGGCAGGTAAGCGTTCGAAAATGATTCACACCATTACGAAGCTTAGAAGGAATGCAGCGGAATCCTATATACTTGATATCCTAAAAAGTATACGCAGATTTGCTTTAATCCACCAATTTACCTTTAATCAATGGATAATCTCTTTCAAACTGTTGTTGGATAGTTACCTTGAACTAACATATTAATCTTGAATGCTCAAATTTGTGTCCATCCCCAAACCAATTTTGGTCAAAACAACCTTTTGAGGACAGCGAATGAATCAGCCCCGCTGCTGATCGGCTGGGGTGAGATTCCCAAATGAGCGGCGACTGAAACGTAACTTGGCAGTCAGCCGTGGATCCGGAGAATATGAAGTGTTTTTCCTTATAAAAGCAGGCCCTTTTGTGCTTATTGAATTATTTCATTGGTTTTATAGATATTTTGCGCCTTAACAAACAAACAGAGTACCTTGTACTCTTTGATGGCGGCATGGGCTGGAGGGGTCTCGGTGCGTCAGGCTTTCTCATATGTTTTCCTTGCGTCCGTATCCCTTTGTAACACCTAGCCTTATTTTTTTTGCGCCTTTCCCAAGTAAACATCTGATCAAGTCAACTTTTTTTGATAGGAGCTGTTCCATCTCGATTAGCTTGCCTATCGAGGGATGCCTACCTTTGAGAAACTCCCCTGATCTCTCTAGACTTCTTCATACTTACTTGTTTAGTCTACCAACATTTTGCTTTAAGCACATCACCTGTGCCTTTTTTCTTTTAGATTTTCATTTTATTTCAATTAGCGTTGTCCATGTGATGGGTGGGCATGTAGAGTTAGTTAGTGTTGTATTAGATGGGCTTTTAAAATGAATTAACTAAACGAACTGAGCTGAATTGAAGTTAGAAATATTTTCATACATCCATGTACATCCAATCAACAAGCGCCAAAAGTTTTGGCCCTTGTTGATTGGATAGCGTTTGTTTGAGATTAAGCCAGTCAGTGGCTAAGGTGTTGACGTTCTTGTGATTCTCAAATCTCTCTTGTTTTGCTCGGTATACAAAGCAGCCCGGGCGTGTCATTTGTCTGTTCTTCACATGAACCAAACTGAAGAGCTTGCGACGAAACGCATAATTGGTGAAACAACGCTGTTAATAACTGATTACTTGATTTTCTTTCAGGTTTTTCATCTTTCTCTTCAGTTACAGGTTTATCTTATATCATTTTTGTTCTTTTACAGGAGTTGATAGTTTTTTCTTACACGATACAAGTTTATTGTGTGTCCATGGTTTATCTAGATGAGTCCGCTACGTAAGGCCATTGTAGAGATATTGGTAAATATGGCTCCAATAAACATCTATGTGATCCCTTAAAGCTACTTTTATCGTGCAGCAATTCGAGAAGCTGAATTAGGATGTTGTGGGTTTGATGGTTTAAGGGAAGAATGACAATTGCTTTGGTCATATCGATGCTTGGCAAGGCCGGTCTGTTTCTAGAAGCCATCAGAATTGAGTCGTAGTTGTTAGTTCTGGAGAGAGAAACTACACGAATGTATGGAGCATCATGCATGATACCTACATACATACTCTACATGTATTTATGACCCTAATTAGCTTACTAGAACAACACTTTTAGTCAAAATTACTTTCTATTTTTGTTTCAGCTGCCGCTGTTGGAAATTTGATATCCGATTTAATGGGCTTAGGGTAAGTTTAGTTACATTTCTACAGTAAATAATTTCTATAGTTGATTCACTAAAATCCACTTTTTATTCTACACCTCCCTCTTTGTGATAATACGGTGTTGAAAATTTTTACATAAATGCCAGCCATTAACTACAACAGCTAATCTAAAATGTCCATTTCCCAAAGCCGCTTTATCCTTGACGTCAGACACTTTTAACTGGCTGATTAAGAGAGTTTGCATAAATATCATATACCGGGTGAACCAGAACGAATTTCCCCTTTTTGAAATTCATATCATCAAGAGCACTTCGTGAATTTGAATAATTCAATTCTAGTTACAAGAGGAAATATCTAAGTATTTTTGTGATTTTCACGATGTCTCACGAGCACTAGAAATGTAAGTAAATTCAAGGTTGCAAAATTTACTGGATGCAAGATGACTGAAAGGGCCTAAAGCATAATGCAATTTCACATTGGTGAGAGATATCGTCTGCACTTTTATTGCCATGGGATTGAAAATTTTTCATATTTGTTTGAATATCGATGTCTTATAAATCTTGAGGGAGGTGAAACAGCCGTTGTCTATTGTTCGGCATGAATGGAGTCCTTACGATTTGATCAATGTTTTAGGCCCATTTTCAGCCATTTTGCAACCATGAAATTTTATAAAGTTGAATCTACTGATACTTCTAGTGCTGCTAAGACAGCGAGAAAAATCTCCAAACTACTTTGATTTTTCAGCTTTTTGGAACTAGAATTCGAATCAATCAAATCCGTGAAGTAATTTTGGTGCTATGAATTTCTAAAAGTGTGAACTTTATTCTAGCTCACCTGATACACGATCAGTTACATTCACTACTGTAACTAATGTAAATAAACCGTTCTCTAGAATCCACTTGATGCCCTAAACTATGCACCTTGAGTAGGTTGAGTCAAGAAAGTTTACATAAATTTCATATACTGGATGCGCCAAAATAAATTATGCACTAATGACAGGCCACGATCAATCGGATACTGGACCGATTTTGAAGATTTATACGTTAGTCCTCAGCTGAGATCCTTAGTTAGATGTTATTATTTTTTGTTCCTTTTTTTAGTCTTATTAGTATGTAGCACTGTATGCGAGTCTCTTAAAATTTTTGATTTTAAAAAACATTGAAAACGGTCACAAACCTTGCGAGACCGTTTTTGTGGTTATTTGGGGATTTAAAAATTGATCAAAACTCAACGCTTGTTTTACCTCATCATGTCGCTTCACTACTGTTTGTACTTTAATCACCTTGAAACAGGGACGCAGTACCTGCATAAAAGTGTCAAATCAATGAAATTTCAGAAGGAAATGCTTTCCGTTGTGTCATTCAAAGTATTTTTACATTCAATCCGCCATAGAATTGACCTTCGTGGATTTAACTGATCAATTTCTTAATTCCCAAATGACCATGAAAATGCTCTCTGTTTGTCCATTCATGCTGAATCTTTAGAATATTTAATCAATGTTTTCTGACCGTTCTCAGTGATTTTCGAAATCCAAAATTTTGAAAGACTCACTTATAATAGCTCCACAAATAGAAGACCAGTAAATGTACAAAGTGCTAGCATCTAATTAAGGATCTCAGCTACAGATTAACTGATAGATCTTCGAGAGCGGTCCACTATACGCTAAATCATGGCCTGTGAAAAGTGCAGGTTTATTGTAGTTCACCCGGTAGAGGATCAACTGTGGTAACTACTGGAAGTAATGTCGATAGTCCGTTACCTTACCTTCCATTAGAGTCATCAATGGGAATATGTTTTTGGCATTTAGGAATATTCTAGGACAAACCTAAACATAAGAAACATCTTGATTTCAGATCTAGAATTGTTTCTTATAAAAGGAGTCTCTTGTGAAGAAAATGAGACACTCACAGGGGAGTTTCTTATACGCTAGAATCTACTGTAGTCCATCCCTAAAATCTACTGTATGCCTTATATCATACACCATGAGTAGGTTGAGTCGAAATCATTTTCATAAATGTCGTATAATGATCTGCTACTTTCACTACAGCAACTAATGTAAATAGTCCACTCCCTAAAATCCATTGTATGCCATGCACCATACACCTTGAGTAGGTTACATTGAAATAGTATACACAAATGTCATATAAAAATCTGCCACGTTTACTGCAGTAACTGATGTAAATTGTCCATCCCTAAAATCCTCTGGATGCCATACACCATACACCTTGAGTAGGTTGAGTCGAAACAGTTTACATAAATGTCATATAAAGATCTGCTACTTTCACTACAGCAACTGACATAAATGGCCCATCGCTAAAATCTACTATATGCCTTATATCATACACCCTGAGTAGGTTACGTCGAAACAGTTTACATGAATGTCATATAAAGGATCGGCGACGAGGTTTTTTCTCGAACTAGTCATGCATAGCACTGTAACAGTTGTTATTTCGTGGGAATTTTCACTTGACTGAATGCAGTGGTTTTGGTTTGTTGTGAAGAACTCCCGGGGGGGGGGGGGTGGGGGTACTTGGTCTATGAACATACGGGTGGGTGCCGATGGAAAATCTGAAAAGCTATCCTGTCCGGGAGTCAAATTCCTGAAAATGATACCCTGTCGCGGATTAAAGTTTTCTTAAACAATACCCTGCCCTTTGGTTTCTTCAAACGAAATTGTGCACTGCTAGGAAATTTGTACGAAATCTATCGAAAAATGTGAAAGTATTGCCGTGCAAGCAATTTGGATCACATTTGCCGAGTGCAAATGGCCTAGACGACCTTTCGGAGTCAAAAAATGCCAATAGGGACCCTGTCATGGAGCCGATTTTTACTGATATGATACCCTGTCCCGGAGTCGAAATCCTGAAAATGATACCCTGTTTAGCGGCACGTCCCCGTACAGAAATATATATGAGTACCCCCCTCCGGGGGAGAAGTGCCAGAAGGATCTCAGAAAGATCTTTCCCTTCTTGAGATTAGCTGAAAATTTACCGTTTCACCATCTGAGCAAAAAAAAGATTTCACGAGCAGTGGCCTACGTACACTATATTTCTTTCGTTGCTTGAAATTCGGCAGAATTGGCGTCAGAATTCATTATATTTCATTCATTCAGATCTAGAAAGAGCAAGGGACAAATGCCAGACCTCTTTCCTAGCTATTTAGATTATTTTCGATTTCAATAATGAGGCAATCAAGAGAATCTCTGAATTCGACAAAATCATACGAATCGCTACACCTTAAAGGAATTCTTCCGATCGACAATTGTGTTAAGTTACGAAAGAATTTGTACTGCAGTTTCCTGAACCCAAACGCTGTTGACCCACGCTTTATATCATCATTTAGCTGAAAGGTTTGGCTATGTTCTGAAATGCTTTGTAATACCTTTTAGTTACAACTGCACTCTGAATATCCGGTTTAAAGGAAACTTTTAAACAATCCTTTCTCATTCAAAGTGAAATAAGCCCAGTCTTTTCTATGCCATGTTTTGGTGATGGTATTGCAATAGACTGACCCTTGCTTAGTGAAAATTTCCAGTTCCAATGTGAATCTGGAATACAGCGTTTCCAATTTGGCTGACAAATTGGCAAACCAAGATAGTCTTGGAACCTTCTTTCGGAAATTAGTCCAATCTTAGCCGGAAATGAAGGTGAAGGTGAAGTTGCGGTTTTTAGCGCTATGCGTTGAGATCGCAGCAGTTGCTAAGCTCTTATCGAGTCCGTGACCCCTGTCATAAAGCTCAAGTGGTGGGGCCTTACCGTGTTTAGAGCCCACTCTGTCTGACTATTCTGCCTGCAAAGTCAGAGGATTACACCACTGTGAAGTGATCGACTAGTGTCTCAATAGGTAGATTGGCTTGTAAATCAAGGTTTCGTTCACACGATGCCGGCAGATTTGAAGACGGTGAGACGGTAGCAAAATTTGAGCTAGCGTTCACACGATACCGGCAAAATTTAAAAACAGTAGGAAATTTGACGTTAAAAATTCGTTGAAAGACTTAGATGATAGAAAATGTACCCACCCCCTGAGAACGGATCGGTCTCGTTCTACAACCGTTGAAAATGTGCTCTTTTCATGATTTTCGAGTGTTCACGCGATGCCATTTCCAAAATGTGCCGGTTAGACTTCCGTTTTCAAAATTGACCGTTTTCGAAATCTGCCGGCAAACACTGTGCTGTTTTCGTGTGAACGGGAGGCCTACCCGTCACATTTGTCGCCGTTTTGAAAATATGACATGCATCGTGTGAGCGCAGTCTAAGTGATGATACAAACTTTATGTTGATATTGTTTGATTTCAAAAAGTAAGGCGCAATCTTGCCGACGACGTTTTGTGGCCTCCCAGTACACTTTATGGGGCTCAGTTTACAAACTGTAAAGAAATGTGAAAACACCCGTGTTTAACACTCGTGTTTCAGGCACATGTTCAATGTTCTCTGTAGTTAGTGTGTGGGCTTTTCCCAAGCCACCAAAAATTGATCGTTAACAATCTGCTTATATCCGAGCAATCACAAATGGATGATGAATGTTTGGTTTGCTCCTCCGTGCAGTGCAAATATTTATCTTCAAAATAACGCTTCTTATTTTCGTAAAAAGAAGCGGATGGAAGTCAATGTGATATTGCCTGTCAAGATTGGAAGCTCACCTTTGCGACCAACATTTGGAGACTGAGGCCCTTTAGGCAAATTCTGAACATTGTTTTGAATCAATTGGAACAATCTACCGGGTGAGCCAGAAAAATGTTGCCACTGTTGAATTCATAGCATCAAGAGTAATCCACATATTTGATTGTTTCAATTTCTAATTAAGGACCAAAAATCAAAGTATTGTTTTTATTTTTCTCGCAGTCTCACGAGCACTAGAAATTAGGTAAATTCAACTTTATTAAGGTTTCATGGTTGGAAAAGGACTAAAAAATGGCCTAAAACATTGATCAAATCATAAAGGACTCCTTGCACAGATCAATAAAGAAATTTCAATTGCTCTTATGTGAGAGATATCCACTGCACACTTATCATCGCCATGGGACTAAAAATCTTGGGTATTTGTTTGAAAATTGATGTCTTTTTACTCTTGAGAGGGATGAAACACCCATTGTGTATTGTTCTCTGTAATGAGAGTCCTTAGGACTTGATCAATGTTTTAAGCCCTTTTTCAGTCATTTACAGACCGCGAGAAAAATCACAAAAATTCTTCGATCTCTCGGCTTTCAACTAGGAGTTGAATCATACAAATCTGTGAAGTACGCTTCGCACTATGAATTTTTAAAAGTGGGAACCTTTTTCGGGCTCACTCGGTACACTATGCAAATCCACAATGAACACTGTCATCTATTGATGTGAAAGCATTTGTAATCACGTTGCAATCTGCTGCTGTAAGCGTATGCAGAGACGCCTTCTACTAGTTTTCTGCATCCAGAAATAACCCAGTGACTCTACGAGGCTCTTTAAAAATGGCAGCTTCGATGCAAAATCGGCATATTTTTGGCAACCAGACCGATCTTTGAGGGATGTTTGATTCAGGATTAATGCCATGTATGGGAGCATTGTGCATACGATGTTGATTACCAGGAAACCCAAAACTATATTACCCAGTCTATTTTTTCCCTTTTGGATGCGAAATTGCGAAACTTTATGATCATTGGTCGTAGTGACTGTTTTTCTTCTTCTGCGAAGGATGATCCTCAGTTGTTTGCACGTTGTTACCATTAATGCGATGAATAGCAAAGGCATCAAAAACAAATACACTGGAAGGAATATAGGTATGATGCTTGCAAAAAAGGAAACCACCCAAATGAAAAGTATTAATTGCTGTAAACGTTTTCTTTCTTTTGGCAAGCTTTCAATGATGCTGGTAGTCTTTTTGTGAAAATACCAACTTATAACCATAACTGACAGTACTGAACATATATGTGTCATGGCTGCTGCGATTGTCAGTATTGTATTATGTACACACTTTGGAAGAGTTGTGTGGTTAACGAAGGATAGCATTGGTAGGACCACCATTCCGCTAATTAGATGTGATGAAAATAATGATACTTGTAAGTAACGGTAGTGCATATGAGGCGTAGTTCCCTGTAATACGGTTAGCAATGCCAGGAAGCTTAAGGATGTCGTAACGAGTGCAAAAAAAAGCCAAGCTGTTGACCAGAATGAACCAGACCCACTGGCATACTGTATCAAAAAATGCAGTTCACAAGAATAAGCCATTTAGGAGTGCTTTAGCTCTTGTCTCTAAAATCTGTCACCTTGCTTTTTATTAATTAGGTTTTGAAGATGAAGCTTTATGCGTTATTTTGTGTCCTACGATTCTCGTATTATCTGATATCAGAATGATTTTGGGTCTTTTAATCCAGAAATGACTTATCATAGATTGAGTCCTGCTTTCGTCAGATCGAACGGTATCGTCTTGTGTTATTAGAGTCCAGGATTCATCTTGAAACGCCCAATCTTTGATTGACTTATCAAATATTCAGTTTTGTGATCTTCAGTTCGAGCAATATCGTCTTGTATCATTAGATACTACGATTGACCTTTCGTTGTTTAATCTTTGATTGACTTGTCATATATTCAGTTCTGTGATCTTCAGGTCGAAAAGTGTCGTTTTGTGTCATTAGATACCAGGGTTGATTTTGGGTTGTTTAATCTTAGATTGACTTTTGATAGATTTAGTTCTGTCATCTTCAGATCGAATGCTGTTGTCTTGTGTCATTAAAGTCCAGGATTGATCTTGGATTGTTTGATCTTAAATTGACTTATTCAGTTCTGTTATCTTCAGATCTACCGGTAGCTTCATGAGTCATTGGATGCCAAAATTGCGCTTGGATTGCTTAGTCTTGGATTGACTTTTCATAGATTGAATCCTGCTGTCGTCAGATCGAACGGTATCATTTTTGTCATTAGATATCAAGGTGATGTTAGGAATGTTTAACCTTGAGTTGACGACCTTTGATGGAGTTTCGCTGTCACCAAACTGTGCGGTTTCTTTTAGTTGAATTAGTGAAGCAAATTATTCGATTATATGATGAAAGGCTTGATGGTTAGATTTTCCAAGCAATGTCTTTTTAGCTGCTGATTCGTCGGCTTGTTGTGATGCCTTCATGAAACAATGGAATTCTCAATTAAAGCATAGAAATAAAGGAATGGGAAATGTTAGAAACTACGAGAAGTCAACTTTCCTTTACTTTTACATGTTTTAAATGGTTTTTTTCTTGAGCTGTAATTGTGTAGCTTTTCTCTTTCGTAACAGGGCAGTTTGTAAATCAAATTACGTTGTGTTGAAAACCTACCCTGTATAAGAATTATAGAAAGAAAACTGAATGAAATGAATGTCCATACAAGCTGTGTGTACATTAAGGCTGACTAAAAAAAATGATTAGTGTAATCACATGGGGCGCATTTAATAATAATAATAAATAATAATAATAATAATAATAATAATAATAATAATAATAATAATAATAATAATAATAATAATAATAATAATAATAATAATAATAATAATAATAATAATAATAATAATAATAATAATAATAATAATAATAATAATAATAATAATAATAATAATAATAATAATAATAATACACAGACCTAAAATATGAGATCTTGAAGTGCTGGAGGAACGAAGTGAAGACAGTCATAATTATCCCGGTCGTTATTGGTGCTCTTGGCATTGTGACAAAAAATCTTGAGAATTACCTATCAAAGATAGACTTTGCACCAGGTATCGAACCACTTCAGAAAACTTGCCTACTTGGAACAGCCCGTGTACTGAGAAAGGTTTTGGACTACCAGCAGTAGTTAAAAGACACAGAAGACGTCGACAAACAGACAGTTGTTACCCTAGGCTACTGGTTGTGGCCCGGTAGCAATTGAAAATAACCGGCTCAAAGCAAGATCAAACATTAGCCGTGAGAAACAGATAATAATAATAATAATAATAATAATAATAATAATAATAATAATAATAATAATAATAATAATAATAATAATAATAATAATAATAATAATAATAATAATAATAATAATAATAATAATAATAATAATAATAATAATAATAATAATAATAATAATAATAATAATGATAATAATAATAATAATAATAATAATAATAATAATAATGATAATAATAATAATAATAATAAAAATAATAATAATAATAATAATAATAATAATAATAATAATAATAATGACATCAATTTTTTAGACACAAGGGTTATCAAGAAAGACAACACTCTTGTCACGGATTTATACACAAAACCAACAGACACCCATCAGCTCCTCCATCGTTCTTCCTGCCATCCTTATCATACTAAAAAGGGTATACCTTATGGTCAAGCTCTTCGCATTCGGCGCATTTGTTCAGAGGATTCTTCGTTTAAGGAACATTTGGCTAGTTTAAAGTCTTGGCTTATGGATCGGGATATAAGGGTGGGGAGATCGACACACAGTTGGAGAGGGTCAAAGGTTTGCAAAGGGATACCCTTTTGAATAGGGAATCAAAATCCAAAGATGGCACGAGGATACCCCTTGTCTTTACTTTTCATCCTGCACTCAATGAGGTTCATGAGATTTTGCGGAAATGTGAAAACATCCTTCTTGTGGATCGTGAGCATCGCAGGGTTTTGTCGGGAAAACTTTTCGTTTCGTTTAGAAGGGCCAAAAACTTTAAAGATACCTTGGTTCGGGCAAAATTACAACCGGAAAATGAGGAGCTGGTGGAAAAAGGTACACATAAGTGCAATGTAGAAGGTGCCAAATATGCCCGATGATGCAAGAGGGGTCCATGTTTTATAATGCAGATGATTCTCGGTTTTTTAGGAACTTTTCGGGGGCGTATGACTGCAACTCGGAGAATGTGGTCTACTTGCTGCAATGCACATGTTGCAATAAAAAGTATGTAGGCAGTACGAAGACTAAATTTCGCCAGAGATTTAACATCTATAAATCGTATTTTCGGACATACAAACAAAAGCGTCTAAGTGGCAATCTTCATACCGGTAAGCCTGTCCCACAGGCAAGCTTTTTCTCTCACTTTTTTGAACAAGATCAACGGGGTGAATTTTCTGTAAAGATAAGCATCATCGATGGTGCAGGTGATGTGTATTCGCTTCGCAGAAAGGAGCTTTTTTGGCAATATAAATTGGGTGTATTTCCCCTAAGGGCCTAAATGAAAGGGTGGCGGATATCGAGTTGGATTTGTTTGCTTGTGGGAGCGCTTAATCCTTCTACTTTTGCACTTAGATCCCGAGGTAGTGGAAGGAGATGCTATGCTGGCCGGTTAACTTCGTGCATTTTGCACGTGGTGTTGGGGTGGAATTCCCCATCGGGCTATTCGGGATTTAGCAAATTAAGCAAATCCTTGGAGGGTTACTGGCTAGCGTCTCTTTTTCTGTTCCCTTGGAAATTAGGATTCTGCTACGGAGGACACTCTCAATCCCATGTGGGTAAAGAAACCAAAAAGATAGGCTGTATTATTATTATTGTAACTCTATGGTTTGGAAGGTGTAGTATTTTATTCTTGTTTTATCTTAGGGCCTGGTTCGCGCTGGGTTTTTTGGATCTGTTGCCCGGTCGTGCGGGGGGACCCGAGAGACAGAGACTTAAACTCCAGTTCTTTGTCTTTCGGGTTTTTTTGCGCTGCCCTGGTGGCCCGGGAGACCCAGTGTGAATCAGGCCTAGGTTTCTGTTAATTTTGTTTACGTTGTAATGTATTTTATGTTCATAATTCGAGTTGTATCAAGGGTATTCTAATTTTGATTTTATGGAAATTTTATGTTAATTTTGATTTTGTTTACAACGTATAAAACCTGGCTTGTCCCCAATTGTAACTAAACTCAGGAAGATTTTAAATCGAAACGTTTTTAGCAAAATTGCAGTTGTGTTTCTTTATTCTAATAATAATAATACTAATAATGATAATAATAATAATGATAATAATAATAATGACAATAATAATAATATGCACACTTGTCAATCCCAAATTGCATACCAATATCTTCACTAAATGTCCTGACAGTTTGTACCAGTGAGTCTAATTGTTGTTCATTCTTAGCATACAACTTCAGATCGTCCATATATAAAAGATGATTGATCTTCTCTCTGCCAGTGAATTGATAGCCTGCATTTGCCTTTCTTAGCACCATTGTCAAAGGTATGAGGGACATTACGAATAACAATGGGGAGAGTGAATCTCCTTGAAAAATGCCTCTTCTTATCCTTACCACTGCTAACACCTCTCCACACGACGTTAACTCTGTCTTCCAACTCTTCATACTTGTCATCAGCAACCGCTTGATGTTTTCTGCTATTCCAAACAGATCCATGCATTCTAAATCTCGTACACTTTACGGAATTCTGGGGACATTGGAGGCAGATCAAATAATGCACAAAGAAATGAAAGATAGTGTGCGCAAAGAGTACTACAGGCGGGTTCGAAAAGTTTTCCAGTCAAAGTTGAACGGAGCAAATTCTATCAAGTGAGTGAATGCTTGGGCTGTATCTTTGTTAAGATATTCAGCGGCATTCATCGGCTGGACTAGAGACGAACTGAAAGAGATGGACAGACAGACTCGTAATATTATGAACATGAACGGAGCACTACACCCTATGGATAGCGTAGCAAGACTATATACCGAGGAAAGAAGGAGGTAGATGCCTTATGTCAGTCGAAGACTGTGTGAATATGGCAGTACTTGGCCTGGGAAAATACATAAATGAAAGCACCGAGAGAATGATAAATGCTGCAATAAGAAGTGATAGAAAGGAAATAGAAAGTGTTGCAAGCTATAAAGCAAGACGTTTGCAAGAAAGAACAACTGAACTGAAAGAAAAACCACTACATGGTCAACATTCTAAAGAGACAGAAGGAATAGGAAACAAAGAATCATGGACATGGCTTGAGAAAGGTCAACTGAAAAAAGAAACATAAGGATTAATCATGGCAGCTCAAACGCAATCTTTGAGAACAAATGTGATCAAAACAAAAATTGACAAGAGCCAAACTGATTCTATATGTCGTATGTGTAAGACAAAAGACGAAACAATTAGCCACATAGTGAGTGAATGTACTAAGTTGGCCATGAAAGAATATAAGCGAAGACATGACAGTGTGGCAAGAGCTTTGCACTGGGACCCGTTAAGACAAAATGGCTTTTATCATTCAGATCAATGGTATCAGCATGAACCAGAAGCTGTTGTTGAGGATGATCATCACAAGATCTTATGGGATTTTACCATACAAACAGATCGTGAAATCACAGCCAGAAGACCCGACATAGTTGTGATTAACAAAGATACAAAGAGTTGTCACATAATTGATGTAGCAATACCAGGAGACGCAAGGATTATAACAATGCAAGAGGAGAAGATAGAGAAATATCAGGATCTAGCAAGAGAAATTCGCTCATTATGGAGAGTTAAGGCCAAAGTCATACCAATCGTTATAGGAGCACTGGGAACCATACCAAAAGGCTTGAATGGATACTTAAAAGAGATTGGAGTTACAACGAGAGTAGAACTGTTGCAAAAGTCAGCACTGTTGGGAACTACTAGAGCACTTAGAATGGTTCTTGAAACCTAAGGAACTTGTTGGACCCGGTTTCAAGGCATATTCCGGTTAGATTAATGTGAGACTATCACTAACCGTGGACATCAACAATAATAATAAACAATAATAATAATAGTAATAATAATAGTAGTAATAATAATAATGATGATAATAATAGTAATAATAATAATAATAATAGTAATGATAAAAATAATAATAATAACAATAATAATAATAATAATAATAATAATAATAATAATAATAATAATAATAATAATAATAATAATAATAATAATAATAATAATAATAATAATAATCCTGGGTATTACTTAGAACTGTCCTGTCTAGCAATAAAAACAGTCCTGGGTATGACTTAAAACTGCATCCGGTTGTGGAGTTTCGACGCGGGAGAATGAGGTTACCCCTTGCCACAACTACCTCCAGGTCACCCTTGGGCAAGGTGTAGCACCTGTTAACCTACCCCGTGGCCTTGAAGTACCGGGTTGGCGTCCGGCGGGGTTTAGTCTGTCTCATGGGTAGGGGGGACTCTTTAGCCTTGGCCGGCAACCCCCCTAGTGATGGTGTCACGATAAATAATACCGGTGGTGGTGTAACCTAAAACTCACTACCTTCGCAAGAGTGTAACATGAATTATCAAGGTATACCAGACAACGGCGTGAATGAGACTGGAACCTCTGGAGAAGGTCTCTCGCCCGGCAGGTGTTTTATGGCCCAGCAGTATGAGCCCGGTCGTCAGCAAGCTACTGCTAGGAGAATTAGAAGAAAGTGGTCACAGGATGATAACAAGATTGTTATGGAATGCTACTATAGCAGCGAGCCTGGCCGTAATGGCTACAGGAAAAGAATGCATAATGTGTGGATTAGTAGAGGTATGTTCCCAGTTACTGAACAAAGACTAGTAGATCAGAAGAATCAAATCACGAAGAAGCAATGGTTATCGAACCTGGAGCTTGAGGAGATAAAACGATCGATCGAAGATGCATCGTATGGGCAGATAGAACAGAGAATTGAGCATGAGAGTAGAAACGAAGAAATTGTTGATCATGTGGCTAACGTTGATCGTGACGATACTAATAGGAATGGTTATTTCTCAGTCGACGAGGAAGTAACTGATGAAGAGAAGAACTTGATTGAACGATTAAATGAGATAAGTAAGAAGGACAGAGCTAGATTACCATCACTGAGAGGCGTTGAGAAAGGAAAGCTGTATGCAGCAGTGAAGAAGGTGGATAATGTAATGGGCAAGATCAAGGTGAACAACATTACTGAGACTAATGGTCTGATATACTGTGGGGCAGCAATGGTAACAGAAATGCTTGGAGTGAAAAGCAAAAACAAAGAGAAAAGAAAAGAGCCATGGTGGAAACGTAGGCTTGAAGGGCAAGTTAAACAGCTGAACAGAGATCTAGGTCGAGTGAATGCTTTAATTGAAAGGAAGACAGTAAAGAAAAGGGGTGTTGAGTCATTGCAAAGAAAGTACAAGTTCAAGCAGAAAGGATTGCAGATTGTGAAGGAGGAGCTGAGACAAAGAATTAAGGCCAAACGCGGAAAGATTACAAGATATGACCAAAGAACTAAGCAATACCAACAGAATAGACAGTTTAAGAACAACGAAGGTGGATTTTATAAACAGCTGAACAGTGAGGGAGAACAAGGTGAAAGTGAAGTGCCAGATGCAAATGAAGCAAAGCAGTTCTGGACAGATATGTGGAGTACAGAGGTCGAACACAACAGGGAGGCAGAGTGGTTAGAAGATTTTAAGACGAAGATGAATGCAGGGCCAAGACAAGCAGAAGTGAATGTTACGAGAGAGAAAATAAAGAAGATCCTTAAGAAAGTACCAAATTGGAAAGCACCTGGACCAGATGGTGTACAAGGGTTCTGGCTAAAAAATTTCACAACAATGCATACATATTTGGAGAAATATTTCACTGAATGCTTGGAGGGACAGACACCATCATGGATGACAAAAGGCCGAACTGTCCTGCTACAGAAGGATAAGTCAAAGGGAAGAGATGCAAGCAACTACCGTCCCATCACATGCCTACCGCTTTGCTGGAAGTTGCTAACAGCACTAGTATCTGATAAAATCTACTCTTTTTTGGAAAAGAACCAGCTGCTGCCTGAGGAACAGAAGGGATGTAGGAGGAGGAGCAGAGGAACGGCAGATCAATTGTACATAGACAGGATGATACTGAGAGAGGTTAGAATGAGGAAAAAGAACTTAGCTATGGGATGGATAGACTACAGGAAAGCATTTGATATGGTACCTCATCCCTGGGTTTTAGAGTGCCTGCAGATCCTAGGAATAAACAATACGTTAACGAAGTTCCTAGAAAAGACAATGAAAGATTGGAGGGTTGAGCTGACATGTGCTAATGAATCACTAGGAGAGGTTAAGATTAAAAGAGGTATATTTCAGGGAGATGCGTTATCGCCGCTTCTTTTCGTTATAACACTCATCCCCCTTACCAGTGTATTGAAAATGACAAAACATGGGTACGAATTTGCAAAAAATAGAGAAAAGATTAATCACCTTCTTTACATGGACGACCTAAAGTTGTAAGCAAAGAGCGAGAAAGAACTTGATTCACTTATACAGACGGTCAGAGTGTTTAGCAAGGACATTGGCATGCAATTCGGGATTGAAAAATGTTCGACTTTGGTTTTGAAGAGAGGAAAAAGGATAAAATCAGACGGAATCAAAATGCCAGATGATAAAGTCATAAAATCACTGAAAGAAGGCGAAGGATACAAATATCTGGGTGTATTACAGGCAGATGAAGTGCAGGTAAAAGAGATGAAAGGGAAAGTCGGCAGTGAATATAAGAGAAGAGTGAGAAAGATTTTGGAGACAGAGTTGAATGGGGGAAATGTCATCAAGGGTATTAATACATGGGCTATCCCTGTATTGAGATACTCAGCTGCTTTCCTTAATTGGACTAAAGCCGAGCTTCAAGAGATGGATCGAAGAACGAGGAAACTTTTAACCATGCACAATGGACTCCACCCAAGAAGTAATGTCGACAGGTTATATATACCCAGGAGAGAAGGTGGAAGAGGACTCATGAGCGTTGAAGATACTGTCAATCTGGCCACAATTGGCCTGAAAAGATACGTCAAAGAAAGCAAGGAGAAACTGCTAGTTGCAGCTAGAGGCGATACTGAGAATGAGGAACTTGAAACAGAGAATGAGTTTAAGAGAAAGAGCAGGCAGGAAAGGAAGGCCAACTGGAAAGAGAAAGTAGTGCATGGACAGTTCCTGAGACAAACAGAGGATGAGACAAATAGAGATCAATGGTTGTGGCTACAAGAGGGAAGCCTCAAGAGAGAAACCGAGACCCTCATTATGGCAGCACAAGAGCAGGCAGTGAGAACAAACTTAGTGAAAGCTAAAATTGGTAAGACTCAAGAAGACAGTACATGTAGGATGTGTGGCAAAGCAGATGAGAGCATCAACCACCTTTTAAGTGAATGTAGTAAAATGGCACAAAAAGAGTATAAACGGAGGCATGATTGGATAGGAAGAAAGATACATTAGGAGGTATGCAGAAAGTATGGTCTTGACACAAAAGATAGATGGTATGAACATGAGCCGCAATCTGTATGCGAAAACGAAGAGTATAAGATCTTGTGGGACTTTTCAATACAAACAGATCACGTCATCGAAGCAAGAAGGCCCGATATGATTATAGTTGAGAAGAAAAACAACAAATGCCAGATTATAGACTTTGCTGTTCCTTTCGATACTAGGATTGATGAAAAAGAAAAGGAAAAGATATTCAAGTACCAAGACTTAGCAAGGGAACTGACAAAAACTGTGGAACAAAAAAGTTAAAGTAATCCCAGTTATAATTGGGGCGCTAGGAACAGCACCAAAAGCATTGCCAAAAAGACTGAAGGAGATTGGGATAGCTACCAGAATCGTAGAGTTGCAAAAGACTGTGTTGCTACAATCTGCCAGAATTCTCCGACAAGTGCTTGAGATTTGAGGAAACTTGTTGTTACCAAAGCTCAAGAACATCAATCCACTGACCAATATACAAAGAACAGAACTGAAGTCAGTGTGTAACAGAGACAATAATAATAATAATAATAATAATAATAATAATAATAATAATAATAATAATAATAATAATAATAATAATAATAATAATAATAATAATAATAATAATAATAATAATAATAATAATAATAATAATAATAATAATAATAATAATAATAATAATAATAATAATAATAATAATAATAATAATAATAATAACAATAATAATAATAATAATAATGATAATAATAATGATAATAATAATAATAATAATAATAATAATAATATTAAAAAGAGCTTGAAAATGAGGCAACATACAGATACTTAGGGTTAAACGAAAGCGATAGCATTTCCCATACAGCAATGAAAGAAAACCTTGAAAAAGAATACCTGACCAGGGTTAGAAAGGTTTTGAAATCAGATCTTAACAGCAGTAATAAAATCAAAGCAATCAACACTTGGGCAATGCCAAGCCTTACATATGGATATGGTGTAATAAAATGGTCTATAACAGATTTAGAAACAATTGACACCAGAACACGAAAGCTACTAACGATGAACTCGATGTTCCACAAAAGATCTGATATCACCAGGCTCTATATGCAAAGATCTAAAGGTGGAAGAGGACTCCTCAGTGCAAGTCGGCAATACAAAAAAGCAATAATCAATCTTGCAAAGATAAGTACATTAAGATAGTAAAAGAATGGGATGCAAAAGAATGTGATTCAATCATGAAAAAGGCACAAAAATATGCAGAGGAACTGAATCTAAATTTGGATGACCTTAAATCGAAAACTAAATGGCAATGTAAAAGTACGATTAAAGAGGCTAGCCTAAGGAAACTTAGAGAAAAGTTGAAAGCAAAACCACTTCACGGTCAATTCCATCAAATGATAGAACAAGGTCACATAGACAAGAAAGCAACCTTTGAATGGATGAAAGGAACAGGATTGAAAGGTGGGACTGAAGCAACGATTGTAGCGATACAAGAACATGCAGTTACAACCAGATATATAAAGAAACACATCCATAAGACCACAGATACTGACATTTGTAGAATGTGTAATACAATGCCAGAAACGATAACGCATGTTGTATCGGGCTGCACGACCTTAGCGGCAACGTCATACCTGAAAAGACATAACTCAGTAGCAAAGATAATTCATTTAGAAGTAGCAAAGAAATTCAACTTGGTTGAAGTGAAAGAAACATTCAAATGGTACAATAACACGCCTGAGAAAGTTCTTGAAAATGAGAGCTCAAAACTTCAATGGGACTTTCAGATTAATACTGATCGTAGAATCATTGCCAGCAAACCTGATATAATATTTCAAGATAAAAAGACCAACAAACTTTACATCATAGATATTGCAATACCAGCAGATACAAATATTGTAAAGAAAAGGATCGAGAAAATAGACAAATACATCGACCTCTCTATAGAGTTAAAACGTCTGTGGAATGTCTGCGAAGTCCTGGTCATACCAATAGTTATTGGTGCAACAGGAGTGATATCGAAGAGTTTCAAACAAGATTTGGAGGAAATACCTTGCAAAATTTTGCAGTTAGAAATGCAAAAAGCAGCTTTACTTGGAACAATGGGAATTGTAAGAAGATTCACACAATTTGAAGGATGATCAAAAGACGATATTGACACAGGAAGTCAAGATCAAAGACACAAAAGAAACATGATAACCTTATTTCTCAGGAAGAGAAACGGAAAATCAGTTGTTGAGTGTGGAAAAAAATAAATAACAGAACAATGATAATAATAATAATAATAATAATAATAATAATAATAATAATAATAATAATAATAATAATAATAATAATAATAATAATAATAATAATAATAATAATAATAATAATAATAATGATAATGATAATGATAATGATAATGATAATGATAATGATAATGATAATGATAATCATAGTCATATGATAATGATAATGATATGATGATATGATATAGTGAGGGATGAGGAGGCCATTGGCCGATTAAACCCTTTTACGTTCGGTTTTAAGCGTATTCATAGTTGTACTTCTCGTTACCGTAAAAATCGTCATATAATCTCTCAAACTCTATAGCCAACTTCGCGTTGACCATGGTTGTTGGCAAATTGTTCCATTCGTTTATTACTCTGTTTGAGAAATAGTTCTTCCTCAGGCTCGACGATTAAGCAAACTTGAAAAGCTTCAGACTGCTTCCTCTTGTAAATGAAGTACTTCGTTCAAAAAAATATTTTACTATTAGTATCGATCATGCCGTGTAGTATTTTGAAGGTTGTACATTAATTTCCAAAATTTTCGGACGTTTAATTTTCGGACACTTAATTTTCGTACAAAAATTTTCGGACGAATTATTATCGATTATGGACAATTTCGGACAAAATTTCGGACATTTTAAAATAGCTAAATAGAATTTCGGTCATATACGATTTGATAATGAGTACTCTCGAGTACCGAATAATCGTCCCCCCCCGCTTATTAATTTTTGAAAAATTTTCCAACCCCCCGCTCTTATTCCAACCCCCCCTTTTATTAATTTTTGGAAAAGTGAAATGATATTAGACATAATTTCTGTATCAACGCAAGAAAAAGTCTCAAGAAGTGCATTCAACAGAACCAGAGTTCAAAAGTATATGTATCAGTAACATCACTATGCACAAAGATATATAACAGATACGTGTTTACCTAAGAAAAGGGCTATTTTCTATTTCTCCAAGCACCCCCCCCGATTATTCCAACTCCCCCGATTATTGTTATATCGAACCATTTCCAACCCCCCCCGATTATTCTCACCCCCCCGTTTATTCGGTACTCGAGAGTAGGCAAATCATACACCAGATAAAGCAAAATTTCTTCAGTCTATGTCTCAAAACGGCAACCAGCATAGTAATCAAGTGTAAAATACAAGCATTATAAGGATAATCAAGAAATAAAGTTGGGGTAAAAAGACTTGTCCCTCATGTAACAACAATAACATAGACAATAATGAGAGTAACAAAACATCAACAATAGAGGTCAAATATACGCCTTTTATTAGGAACTTAGAATTTGAGTCAGAGCTGAGAGTTTCCTAAATGATCAGAATTTCAGCACTCCAGGATTTCAAATCAGTTTCATAAGATCCGTCACAGTCTTCAAGTTCACTAAAAATCATTATTGTTTTCTTTCATTGAGACATTGCCTGTCCTTCATTCAGATTTCCAACGTTCCTCCATTAGAACAATAGTAATCTTATAACAGAATTTCATTTCTTATACAAAGAAATTTTTTGTCATTGTTATTTGCCAGTCAATTAAATTTTCGGACCACTAAAAGATTCAGACACTTAACTTTTTGGACACTTAAATTTTCGGACAATTATTTTTTCGGACTACTCATTTGTCCGAAAATTACAACGTCCGAAAATTTTGGAAATTAATAATCATATCTCCACGTCTTCTTCTATAGTTTAGTGTTGGGAGATTGAGGGAAAGTAAGCGTTCCTTGTACGATTTGTTTTTGAGTTCCTTGACCAACTTTGTTGCTCGTCTTTGCACCGATTCTAATGCTTTAATTTGTTTTACTTTGCATAGATTCCAAACTGGCGCACAGTAGTCAAGGATTGGCCTAACTAGGCTTTTGTAAAGAGCGTTGAAGGTGTCTTTGTTGATGAATTTCATTGTTCTTTTAGTAGACGCCAAAACACCGCTAACGGGGCGCCAAGCAGAATTTCCCTCTCAGATGGGGGCAACTACCCCTATTCCCCCCTTAAATCCGCCACTGCGTGGAGTATCATCACCAAGCTTTCCTCAAAATTTCTAGCTGGCAACGGAATGTAGTTTTAGAACGGGGGGAAGATTAGCTTATCGAAACAGCTTCCTTGTGATGTTGTGTGTAAGGTCACTCAGGGTCACTTACATTTCAAGGAAATCACTGTTACTGGCTCCAGTAAGGGCAGATTGCAGTTGCAATCGCTGGTAGATGGGGGCTTCGGGGAGTACTAGAACCCGCAAACCCGGATCAAAATTAGCATAAACTCGAATACCCGCAAGCAAAAATGCCAAAAACCGAAACTGCACCTCTGAACAAAATTCTTCAATTTTCGTCAGCCATCTTCGATTATTTCCAGCATTTTCGTTGTCACCTACTCCCTGCGCCTGGTTTTAAGCATTCGAAATCTAGTTTTTCGATTTCAGTTAACTATGTGCAATGTATAAGTTTGAAAACCTGGAAAATAGGAATTTTTAATGAAATACCCGAACCCCGAGCACCAAAGGTGGCCAAACCCGTAGCCCGTGAAACATCTCAAGACCCGAAAACACGTACGATTTAAACGTAGATTCTGAAACCCGAGGGCTAAAATTGTCCAAACCCGTAACCTGTGAAGCCCCAAAGCTCCCCTCCTGGTCATTTGTTGATAAAGGTCACCCCAATGAAATAGGCTGAAATAGGCTTCTATCCCTATAGGCTTCCAAATAGGTTGAAATAGGCTTCCACCCCAATGACCTCGTATTTTGCTCGGGGGCTAGGATCGTTCTTGCAGGTTCTCCTAACATCGCCGGGTTTGCTTGAGTCGTTCACAAAGATGCAAACGATCGTAAAGATTATCCGAAGATCGTGCTTTCGGACAGGTTTGTCTGAAACCAGACTGTGGAAACTTTCAAGTACCGAAACTGATTTATGTGCCCCCCCCCTATCTATGAACAACATGTGTCCAACGTGCTGTTCTTTTAGAGATGCAAAATCATGGCATGGTCTCGATGTAAAACAAATTAACAAGCTATTTCTTTCCAGTCGTGAAAGCTCAAGAACATGCACGGAAGCATGTTTGCTTCCTTGAGATTGTTCTGCTGGGGTTATGCTACTAACTCTTACTTGGCAAAACCCCGGTGGGTGCGATGTCAATGAAAATATTACAGCACGCTCATCCACGATTTCGCTGGTATATTTGAAACAAGATTCTAGGACCTAGAATCGCAAAATAAGTGGCATTTTGCCCTAGAAAATATCTAAAAAAAGTTAAATGCTGTTGGAGTCGAGATCCTGAAAAATAGTGAATTTCAACTGGCTTGAAAACAAGTTGATACACTAGATTTTATGGGTTCTACTATTTCCCAAAAAACATATCAGTAAAACGAATGGCAATACAAGTGCGAAGATCGCAGATTTCTCTTATAACCATTATCTCTACTGTACAGATTTCTTAGGGGTTCAGTAATACTCCTTTAAAAGTGGGTTATCTTGAAATATTTTCCGCGATAGAGGGTCTCTCGCCAACTAACAAGTCAGAAAAAAGGGTATTCTATGAAACAATACGGACGAGCGTGGTGTGCCTTTTAGTATTGAATTGCACTCACCGGGGCAAAAAATATTATCTGAACTATGTGTGATATGTGAAGACGTAGCTCCCTTTTTAAATATCAGTGGTGTTACTGTTCAAAGGAGAAAGAAATCCTTCTAACGAGAAAAAAAATTGAAGCTTTAGGTCAATTTATAAACGGTCAAAGTTGATAGTAGGTAGAGAGCCAGTGAATCCTTTTATCGAATGAGCCAAAAGTCTTGAGCCATAAGTGGATCTTAACTTAGTATGTTGTCTGCTACAAGTGGCAGGCTGGCTGCAGAATGTACTGGTGGTACGTTCTTTGTGAGATGTTAAGGAAAGAGCACTAAGTAAGCACAATACTCCTTGGAGTATAGAATTATCAGACTTCTTGCTGCCTCGATCTTGACCTACGCTTTAATATGATCAACAATATTTCTGTGCGAGGACTATCTTTGAACTTCAGAGAATCTTAGGATTTCATTTGATAAGCTCAAGAGTACTGCTGGAGCAAAGAGTCCTTCCATCAAAGCAAGTATCCTCCACCTACAGAAAGCTTAGAAGAAATAGATCAGTAACACAGAATCAAGTAATGTTTCAGCTTGACAAGGAGCAGCTACCTTGTGAGCAAAATCCTAAAATGACGCGTGTATGACAAAGTGGTCTTAAATGACATTCTAACCAACGTTTATCTTGTTGAGCCTGTTAAACTGCACAATGACCAAAGTCTCATGTCAAGTTCATTACGTTTTCTCCTCTCGCGCTCATTTTGTGATTTATCAACTTTCAAAATGGCGGATTTTCTGCCAGTGAAGAAAAATCGTGTTCATAAAAAGTTTCCTTTCTTGTTGAGATATACATAAACCTGTTGCATAAATTTTCCAAGAACAACGAAAAAACGCGAGTTTGATTTGGACTCACCTGTCTGTAACTGAAAGCTACTCGCAAAGATCAAAGTGATTTTCAATCTGATGATTTGCCGTCAGTTCGCTACCGTTGAGTCGCCCAGCTCACGAAATCTTTCAAATGTTTTACTGTGTCAGTTGACATTGAAGTACTTTATCGACGTTGAACATCTGCTTTGTTCACGCTGGCACCGTATTATCTTTTCATTTTAAAATCATTTATGCAAGGTGGTACCGTCAGTCAAGGTCAACCTGATGGATTTTCAGGGGGCCGTGCCAAAACATTCACAAATCAAAAATCCACCAATACCGAGATAAAATCAGGGAACTAAGTTCTCTTATTTTATCTTGCCAATACTAATTACGATGAGAGGAAAAAATTATGTTTATTTTCAAGTATTTGCTTTCAGTTTACAACCAGCTCTTTATACTGTCCTTATTCCTATCCAGGCCGGGCTTATTCAGCTACTAGAAGACTAAGGTTCCCACACTCTATACCAACAACTGCACACACTATAGTTGGTATTAATTAGTTTGTACATTATCATTTATGTATATTAACTATCTCCTACCAACTGTGAATAAGAAGATTATTATTAATATTATAATTAATTATTATTATCATTATTTTTATTGTTATGATCATTATTATCATCATCATTATTATTATTATTATTATTATTATTATTATTATTATCTAAAATCACTATTTCTTTGTTCATCGTGTTGAAAAGCATCATACAGGTTGCAGTGCCTTTGATGTATCGCTTACGCAGAAAGACTTCTTCAAATAGGTATGACGTAATAACGAAGCAAAAGGATTGCGACTATAATCAAAATTCAAAAAAGAGACAATTCCAAGGTAAAGACATTTCCAAGTTGAGTTACGACAAATCCGAATATTTAGTATGAAGAATTTTATGAGGTTGACTAGTCCATGGTTAGATTGACGTTTCGAAGCAAATCTCCGTGCATCATCATCAGAATTAAATGTTCAAAAGCACGAGACTATATTTAGGGCCTGTTTATGTGAGGCTGGCTGGCCCGTTAGCGAGCTGGCTCGCCAACAAGCTAGCCCGGTTTTACATGAGAGATTCGAAAGTGAGCCAGCCCGGCTATTAGTAGCCACGTGCCGTCATTCTTTTGTGTAAATTGAAAGAACAAGGCAATATTCTCTGACTCACAGCGCCAAATGTAATACTGCGCGTGCGTAACAGGCGGGCTGGCCCGTTTCTTCTGTTTATATGAGAAAAGTCAGCCCGCTTGAGGCGGGATCCCGGTAGTCGATAACCGAGATCTCGGCAAGGCGGGCCAGCCCGGCATGCATATAAACGTAAACTTATGTTTACAAAGTTGTGACTAGGTAAGCAGGATCTCACCTGAAGGTGAGCCAGCTCGCTAACGGGCCAGCCCGCCTCATATAAACAGGCCCTTAGAGGGGGGAATCAGGAATGTTGTTCCAATGGGCCTCATTTATTGCACATAATCCAAACAATCAGTGAAGCATTTGATGTATTTACAGACATTGTTAAATTGCACAATCAAAACAATTCAGAGATATTTTGGCAACAATAAAAGATAATTTAGCCGCCAAAATGTGACTGTTACTGAATTCATCTGTTGAGCTGCCAACTCAGTAAAAGGTAATTTTCCAAAACCTGAACTCTGTGACCTGGCAAAGGTCCCTTACTGTTTGAAATCTTCAACGTGGACGACTCATTTTCATTTCATTCATTTTCATTCATCTTAACTTCTTTATACAGGGTAAAAACATTCAGTTGCTAAGAATTAACTGCTTTACAATGTGCCCTGTTAAAATACAAAAGAAAACAAAAGCAAAAAGAAAAATTATCTAATCAATATTCTCCTAATACAAGTTAATACGTTGAAAAGCCCCATGTTAAATAGTCCTATCGAAAAGAAAAAGAAATAAAATTGCAACAGAAAGGAAAATCAATAGAATTTATTCTTGATGCAAGGGAGAATGTAAAGTTTGCTTTATAATCCTTCCTTTAGTTTTAATTTGAAATTTGATAGCGAGGGAGACAGTTTGATTTGGTGATCTAGCCCATTCCAAACGGCCGCCCCTCGATATGCAAATGACTTTTGTCCATTGTTAGTTCAAAATAAAGGAAGTTTCAAGTCAGTTTCTGTGTTTCTTAGCGTTCTTTTTGCCTGTTCACGCTGTCTTTGAAACATTTGGGCCATATAATATGGGCAAAGTTGATTCACAGATTTGGAAACAGTAGTTGCCGTTTCAAACCTGATCAGCTCTTTGACTGTTAGCCAGCCCAGCCCTTTAATCAGAGGCAAGGAGTGCGCATCATAAGCACTATTCGTCACAATACGGGCTGCACGATTTTGGAGAATCTGCAGTCTTTTGAAGCCTGTCTCGGTGCAACATCCCCATACCGTACAACAGTATCGTAAATAGGGCTCGACTATACTTCTGTACATGGTATTTACTGTACTGAGTGGGACATACCTCTTTGCATATCTCAGCATCCCTATCCCCCGTGAAATCTTCGAGGCAATAATGTTGATATGTTCCTTCCAACTTAATTTTTTGTCTATTTGTATTCCCAGGTACTTAGCTTCGTTTATCATTGGGACAACTTCGTCATCAATAATAAACTTAGGTCTAATGTCAGCACCGTTAGAAATGTTCTGGAGTTTTGCCCTGCTACCGATGAGCATGGCTTGAGTTTTCGAGACATTTAGACTGTCTTCAAGGGGCAAGCAACTCGTACCATGCTATCGAGAAACAAGTGTTGCACTGATTATGTAGCAGCTGGTATCTGGCGAAAGTAAAAATTCGGCTGTATAGCCGGCCATCACTTTTTCGCTACATCTAAGGTTTTTGAAGCCTTTCCATTGTTAAAACATAACTCCAGTACTTTCTGAATGATATGACACAGGAAGCAAAGAAAATTAACGTAAAGGTATGTTAGCGATTTTTGTCAAAATGAATGTTTCTTAAGCTTTATTTCATGTTTGAAGAATGAAAACTTTCTGAAAGAGGTTTTGGAAAAACCGGGAGAAATATTCTTTAGTGGAGAGAAATCAGGAATGTTGCAACAATAGGCATTCTTTATGCGCACAATCGAAACAATCAACATAGCTTTTGAGATATTGATATACATTGTTTCTGTAAACAATCAACACCAGCCAGCGAAATAGAAAGTCTTATTCTCTATCAAATTTTGATGAGTAGCCAATAGATTTCTCCCGATTAAGGCTAATTACTTGGTGTTCCCAGTAAACGCTTGCTGTTAATGAATCATCAACATCTTCCTATGGACTACTGTTGTCAAGGGAACCGATCAACCCATACGAGACAGAGCAGAAACAGCGCAAGCATGCGCGAAAACTCGTAGCTTTGAGCCTCCCTAGCTCCCTGCAACAGATCCCGAAATTAGGCAACACTTCATATTTTCTTCCTAGGGCTTTAAGCTGCTGATTTATCATTTCAAAAAGCTTATCTATTCAAACTCTTCCTTATTTCAGATTGGTTGATGACGTCATTTTGCGCAGTTTCTGCTCTGTCCCCATACAATACTATCAAGAAACGGGTGTGGCACTATTACAGTGGCAAGTCTTGTTTAGATAAAGTCAAGAATTTGTCAATATCATGTGCCATCCTTAATTTCGGTACATCCAATCTAATAATTATCACGCTCAGCAAGAAATCTGGTCTCCTTCAAGTGGGCTGATTATTAGGCTATTGCCATCCTGATATGAGCTAAATCCTGCATTAAACAGTTGTAATTGCAAATAAATATCACTTTATGAAGCAAGCTACGTACATAATCTCATTCTTCGAACATGGCTAATGTAGGCCTTCAATGTTGCATTTTTGCTGAGATACATAAGCGGTACGAGGCGGGGGGGCCGGGGGGGCGGTAGCCCCCCAACTTTGAAAAAATTTTCAAAAATCAGCCTTTTTCGGGCAAATTTTTGCCCTTAGTCGGGCAAAAATGCTGGCAAACAATGGGCTTTCTGTCGGGCCGCCCCCTAAATTTTTTCATCCCGTACGCTTATGGATAAGCAGCTCAAGAGATATTTGAGTTTAAATCTGAAAAGCTTTTTATTAGACGGCTTGTAGATTCAAGCATTCAAAATTTGCGTGATATTCTCTTGCAGCAATAAAGTTTTATGTTTGAGAATTGAAAAAAGTAAGTGATATTTTATGCTGAAAAAGCCAATTAATTGTCTTTTTGCTATGTACAGGGTACCCTAAGCATTTGTGTCCCGTTTGTGTGGCTGCTGTGGAGGAGCTGTAGATTCAACTACCAGATGACCCAAAAGAAAGTGACCCGACGCGATCCGTTATAGAAACACAATTAAGAGGCCGATTGAGATGATCCACACGCAGTTCTGTCGCTGAAAGACTACACTAATTATGCGTATTTTTCGCAATTTCTTTTATGCACAGTAAATTTCCAGAATAAAGGATTTCGAGGAAAATGACGAGCTTGAAATCGTTAAAAAGTCGCCAAAAACAGGGGATCGATTTCAAGCCACTTCACATCATGAAAACAATGAGGAGCATATTCTACTTCAAGCTGGTAATAGGCATCTCAGTCGAATAGGCATCTCAGTTCAATTTTCTTTTATAGCGAGTCTGGTACCCAGGGTGTAGGCCTGTGCAACTGTTTAAAAACAGAGATGATTGAATCAACAGCTTCTCCACAGTAGCCACACTAACGGCGCACAATTATTTTGGACATCGTGTAGCTCCTCACGTTTTATTCGCATTGCTCTTTCCCATTTCAGACTAGCTGGATATATCGAGGCTATTGCAATCAGACTAGGATTTGAAGTACCTCCAATGTCCACGAGACAGGCTTCGATGTGGAAAACCAAGTACTCTGCATATTTCGTGAGTATTTCGTGCATATTGGTTCGATTTATTTATACCGAAGGAGTCGGAAAGTTTCTTTTGAATATGGAATCTGAAAGAAGGGGTAATAGAAGTTTGCACCATTATATAAAGCCTTGTGACGATTCGACGCCTGTATTCATGGTAAGTGACGTACAAATTCGTGTTTGTTATGTTCATGTAGAATACGTTATATGATAACTTATATTCTACTTTACATATCTATTTATTATCATATCATCACAGTGACGATACCAAGAGGAGCTAAAGATAATGACTGCCCCCAATTTCGATATACAAAGACGTGCAATGTTAAGCTACATACAAATACACTATGGACAATTAAAATCTAATGGATACTATACCAGACTCTATCTGACATATACCGGATGTAAGGTCAGAGTTGTCATTTATTATGGACCTAAATTCAGCGCAGTTTTTATCCCAAAACTCATGAAAAGAAAGATGCGAAACTCATGAAAAGAAAGATGAATGGAGAATCTTAAGTTATTTCAGTAATTTGATATAAATGGTGGGGGGGTTATTTGAAAGTTTTACTCAAAGGGGAGTGGTTTATTAGAGGGGTAGCTTAACAGAGAGGGGGCTAACTAGAGCTTTTATGGTAATCACGCAAATGTAGAACTAAAGGTAAAATGGCTGACTTTGTTGTTGATTTTCTTTGCCACAAAATCGTTTGCTTCCTATTTATGTTAGCCTGATAAGCGTTCGTAAGCAAGCGGCCGGCTCCCTGCTCCCTGCTCTCGTTTTTTCCCGATTGCTAGACTTACTCCAATTCTCGTCCGTTCGTTATTCGCTCCACTGCTGACCGCCCGAATAACGAACGGACGAGACTTGGAGCAAGTCTATCCTACTGCTTGCCTAACTGATATGGTTAAAGTGCTCTCTACAGGAGCACCGCGACCGCGAGCGTTGTACCGCGAGCGAAGCGAATGCTTTCATTTCATTTTCATTTCATTCTCAATTTTTTAGGCATGGTAGCCCCTCAGTTAAAGAAAAACTGCTTTACAGGGGGCCATGCATTTAAATACTCTAGAAAATTAAATTACATGAATTACAATTAATGAATACGATTTAAAAAAAATGAATTAAGATGAAGAAAAGAGTTCATGGTTCATGTAAAATCATAAATTTTACACCTTGCACGATTTCATCATCGATTTCATTTTCACGTCCTAGTGTATCAGGTTCTGTGTGAATCTCACTAGCATAGCAAATTAAGGAATCAATGAGTTTAATTATAACCCCAACTAAAGAAAGACAAAATAGAAAATGCACCAAGACTGTGTTTTTTTAAGGTTTTCGCTTCTCATCTTCTTTATTAATGAGTAGAAAAGGTTTTAAATCTTAAAGTCGGTGTAAAAAGGCCGGTGTAAAATTCTATGACCTATTTCTTCTAACTGAATGGCTTGAAAGGAGCTTTAGCTACATATCCGCAATTCTACCGTTGGACATTTCAGATATCTTGAAAACTTGTCGATTTTATGGCAAACCTATATTTTAGCTCCTTTTAGGATTTGACGTCATCAAATTTCTAAATCATAAACCAGACGAGTGATAGAGTTTTGCTTGATACCATATTGTAGAAATTCATAAACAGTGGCTTTTTTTGAAAATTATTCGACTTTTCGTCCACATGCTAAGAAATTACTGTGGAATTAAGTTTTTTTCTCCAAAAATTTCTTGAATCCTTAGAAAAAGAAAGCTTTGTAATTCTGGCAATATTCAGAAAAGTCCAACGGCAGATTTACAGTAAGATATCTAAAGGTTCTTGGAAGCCATGTACTTCAGAGAAATAGGTCATTGAATTTTACACCCACGTTTTTTAAAGATTTGAAATATATGCTGCAATGATTTGTTAAATTGTTTTTATTTGAATGTGATTTGGCCTTTAATATCCGTACTAAACAAAGGTTTGAACAACATTACTTTTCAGTGGATGAGTAAAAAAAGACTATCTCCCTTTGAAAGGTCGCTGCTCTCTGAATACCAAAATGAAAATAATGGCAAACAAACTATTTAATGATGAATATGTTTAGATCCACTGTAAGATCTATCGAACTGAGATCGTTTACTTCGTTCCCGAAGCATGGGGAATTTTCTCGAAGAAGCCCTTTCAAGAAACCTTCAACAAGTCTTTAAAACAAGAATGAATACCCCCTTGTGTCTGCCTTACCCATTGCCTGCAAAGGTTTCAGCACGCGTTAACCTCTTTGTAGCGTGCTTGCAGACATTCTGTTGTTTTGAAGTACCGTAAAAGCTCTACTGAATAAGTCCCCTCTCTATCAAGTCCCCCTCTCTAATAAGCCCCTCCCTTTTGAGTCAAAATTTGAAGTAAGCCCCTCTCTATTAAGCCCCCAACTTATGCAAAATTCTAGAATTTACCAAATATTTTCCATTTATTTAGCTACACAACCTTGCAAGTTAATTTTAGTATGGTTTGGGATAAAAACTGTGTCAAATTTATGTATTTGAGCCGAAAAATTGTATGTTGATTCCGCAAAATATGGGATAAAAGAACTGAAAAGCTACCAAGTATATCCTTGTCACTTGATTTTTTTGAATAATAAGCCCCTTCTCTAATAAGCCCCCACCTCCGGAATTTCCAAACCCCTCTCTATTAAGCCCCCCTCTGAAATTTCCGAAATTAAATAAGCCCCCGTAGGCTTAGTAGAGCTTTTACGGTAGTTCACTTATCAAAACAACGGAATTATTGCACGCAGGCTAACATCCTTGGAGGATGAAATCGCCCTGAGATGAGCTTAGGTGTTGATATTGCCTATGGATCAAGACCATAGTATCAAGGCCCCATCAATACGTATCCGGATATTTTTGAAAACGCATCGTTCTTATCCGTTTTGGGTTAGCGTATGCCGTTTTCGGTCACCGAAAACGAAGCTTTACGAAAACGCTCTCCAGAGTGGATCTCCAGAGTGGATCTCCAGAGTGGAAAATGCCGTTTCCATGTTGTCGTGTGGATGGACTTGCCCAAGTCGGCCCATCGTGTGGACGGAAGAGAACGGAGCTTTTCGAAAACGCTGGCGTCAAAGGATCGATTTATGCCGTATCAGAGCATGCGCACGGATCTTTGGGGATCACGCAAGGGCATTTTGATTGTCAGTTTTCTTCTATGGAAACTCGAACAGCGAAGTTTGAATGTAGCAGCGCCTTCGTGTGGACGGGGATATCATCGAAAACGCTCCTCGTGTGGACGCAGATATTTTTTATCCGGATAAAAGGGATGCGTTTTAAAAAATATCCGATGCGTGTGGACGAAGCCTAAGACGACATGCGCCCAGGGGTGACACAATCGTCCTCCCAATGGGAAACACGTGCTACAACACGTAAATGTCATTGCTGTGGGGCAGAAATTGTTTTCTTGATTGTAAGCCTCATTGGAAGGTTTTTTGAAGGGGCTGTAGTGAGAATATCCGTCCTAATTTCATTTCGGTCATTGGTATTTTCAGCCAATGATTGGATAAGCTCATGTGTCTTCATAAATTGTATTTAGGTAGCTTCATACCTGCTATAAGTTTCGAAAAGCCATAATGAAAACACTCTTACACTCTCTTTACTTTTCTCTTTACTTTTGAGAACAGCAAAGAGAGTGTAAGTTTGTTTAAATATGGTTTTTGAAACTCACAGTAGGTATGAAACGTCCTAATTTCATGAGAAAGCAGTCGAGTTGGGTGAATCTTCAGACACATTTGAATGTGTACTTTACTGAGTGAAAAATTGCCAATATTGTTGCCTTGATATCTAGAGAGAAATGTCCTTTCACGCTTGGATCTTTTTTGACTCACTCGGTACAAGATGATTTTTCTCTGACAGGGTCGAGGGTTTGGAATTGCGATTGGTTGCATTCTGGGAATGTTTCCATTGCTGTTCATTGATGAAGACAAATCAAAAGAGCTCCTTCACAGTACGGAGGAAAATGTTGCAGGTGGCTTGGCAGCAGATAGCAAAAGCATTGAAGACAAATCCAGGACGCCTGATACGTTATAGGCTTATTTGAGAATTTCAAGAGTATGTATTTTTAAAGTAATAGATCAACGGAGTTAAAGACCCTTTACTGACCGGCACCCTTTGCAAGCCTTTATTATTGTTTACAAAAATTGTATAGACTGATTACAAAGAGTCCAAATTATTTTTCATAAAAGCAAGACTGCCGCCATTTTATCTTTAGTGATAGTACGATGGTGTAATAAGTCTTCTGTTCATTCCATCGCAAATGAATTATGGCGGCAAGTCAGTATCGATGAAGGATTACTACCAGATATCGGAACAAGACCAATTGGATGTTGGAGAAATGACAGCAGATACGATTCTTGAGGGGAGAAAGACCAATTTGAAGTGATAAACTCTCACCTACCTGTTCTCACTTTGGCATATTTTCCCGTTGTTGCTCGAACAAGGAGTCCAATCCAAGGAGGGTAATGTACAGTTCATTAAATTTCTCACTTGCGTTCACATGCATTTATTTGATGAATTTAATGCTTGACCATAACAAACAAACAAGATATATTCGACCTGAGAAGCTTTCTTTTCCGCATATTAGATAATTTCCTCGCCACTTCTGTTCACTCTCTCAGCCATTGTGACCCAAGATTCTTTCGTCTAATTTCCAAAACTCCGATCATGCAATACGAAAATATATGCCTGAACCCATTGTTTATGAACGAAAGAGACTACTGATATCATTCGTTGACCAATTATGCGATTTCAGTTGAAGATTGAGACGGATTACAACTGTCATAATTTCTGGATGTCAGAAATTATCGCGAACGGGTCGAAGCTGTGGAGAACAGCAATCGAATACCGCAAAGGATGCTGGTCAGGAAAGGGTCTTTAAAGAATTTTAGCTAGGGAGACTGGGTAGACTTATGACGATGAGTCCCTTGTATCCCTGCGGTAAACCTTGCTCAAGAGGGACTCATAATGAAACAGTGAAAACCCGGCCCTATATCCTGCATACGATCAATCGAATCATGATCGAATGCCTGTCGTAGCTCGGTTCAACGGTCACTCCTTGGAAAGAAAATGCGATGAAAACCACGTTAAGTAGGAATTTAATCAACGATACTTGGTATATATCTGAAGAAGGAAGTTCAGTTGGTAAGTGCAAAATGAGTCTCTCAACGCTACACTTTCCATATTTTTAAGACCAAAGCAAACCAGAAAAATCTTCAACTACCTGCTGCAGCAACTTCGTTCGAAATCTAGTTAACTGCATCATTCGAATTGAAAATTCGACAGTATTGTTCTTTGCCAAATCTCGCAATCTGATTGGTACTTTAGGAATTGCAATGTTTCTGTCTAAATAGGGCCAGATTTTTAAGAGTAATACTACGAGTCTCTTGACTGAAGAGCCATCATCAAGTCAAACAGCACAGGGAGACAAGAGACTCATCGTCATAAGTCTATAGACTGGGCCAATCTGAGTGGTACAGTGGGAACCAGCCTGTTACTGAATATAACTAGTTAATGACAGAAGTTGTTCGACGCTTGTCCGACGCTTGGGGAATTGGATGGGGGTGGGGTAGTCACTTAACGAGGATGTGCTTCTGCAAGTACTGTATATCAACAAAAATGAACATTGATATTGTGTGTAACAAATTTGTGACGTATATGGGTATTGATGTTTTATCAAAATCGGTAAGGATCCGGCATTATGGTTATGCAATTTGAGGGATTTTCATATAGGCTTTAAGCAAACTGAAAAGTTTTGCTTTCTGTGCAAACCTCACATTGTCGTTGTTCTTATGACATAGGACCCCTCCTTAGCTTAAGTATTCATCACATTTATGCACCTTCATATGGCCACAGTTTGTCTCATTTTCACATTTTCAGCAGGAGGGAATTATTCGCATCTTTCCTTTTTTGAACAGTGAGTGGACTCGCTGCTCCAATTTTCTTTTCTTATGATGGCACTCCTTTGTTCCTTTACCTCAAGGGATGACTAATTCGAATCCACTCTGTTGCAATTTGAAACGTAAACATGGAATGTTTAGGTAAATAACTTTAGCTCAAATGTGGAATCAGGAGTTATTGGCTCTTCAAATGATTCAAAATTGAAATCTCAAAAATGCCTACGTAGTAAGTGTTTCAGCAATACGGCGCCGGGTGCGCTAGAAACAATTCACTTTTGGTATGACACGATAAATCGTACATTAGACCAATATGAAGATTTTTTTATGGCTTAATATTTATCGAGGTTCTACGATATTATGCAAATTTTGTGTATTGGTGAAAATGATGCTACATTTCAAAGAACCAAGGCTTCTTGCAGCCGATACACATTAATCGATTTCTTTATCCCCAAAATCACCATAAAGGTTTCTCTCGGTTCGTTCATGTCGAGTTTTGAAACTTGCTAACAGCTGTAAAAGAGAACACATATAGTTGCCAATACATCGTAGAATCTTATTCAAGCTTTTGTAAAAGTTGAAGTAATAAATCTTCGAAATCCGCCCAATGTGCAAGTTATTGTGGTCTTGAAAAACTGTGTAGTTGTTTTGGCATACCTGTTAGATGGACAGAACTTTATTATGATAGCTGTGGTGCTTCATTGTGCAGACGTAGATTTAAATTATGTAAATAGTAATTGTTGAATGGCAATTTTTTAGGAAAACACATGGTGTAAATGAAAGCACATGATGACTTTTCTGTCAATCGAACCTGTTTTATTGATACGTCGGTGCAAAACGATTAGCGATTGAAACAAAGGAATTTCTTATGGTTGCTATTGTTTCTGTGTCAGGTCACTTTGGAATTTATTGTTGCCTTGAATTTATGGACCCCCTCTATCCTATGGTTCCCTTGAAAACCAATTTGTTGAAGGGCAAGCATTCTTAAAAGAATCAAATGTGAAAATATAACCCATGAAACACATCTCTGTCAAACCTTCACATTGATGCTTTTTCGTCAAGTGAAGAAGAACAGATTAAAAAGTCGAGCAGCATATGTTTGATTCTCAAATACTTTTCTATAACTCAAGCACTGCCCAGCTTCTAAGGATACATCTTTGTCAAAACACAACTTGAGAAGCAATCCATGTTGCTGTTTTTTCATCAAAATTAAGAAGAGCGGATCCAACAGCCGAGCTACAGCTGTGTGATTCTCGAATACTTTTGCATAATTCAAATTGTATAATGGGGATTATCTTTTGTCTACAGCCTTTTTTAGCTTATTATCCTAAACTTCGCAAAAATTACGCTATAGATGGTAGCAAGGAGCTTCTTATGAAAATGCATTGTGCTCTTTAACCCTATCAGTACTGGGCGATTTTTTACTTACTTTGTACTGGGGGCGCCTTTTTGGCCCCCCCATTTTCTTCGAAACTACAAGAGATATAACAATAAGAGTTACTCCTATTGTTCTTTAGACATTTGGCTATTAAAATATAACAATGACAATTAATTAGTCACGTGTTTCGTTGCTAAAAAATCCAAGGAAAATTGGTAAGTTTTTACCTCTTTAACGAGAAAAATTCTACTTAATTTACATCTCATCCAATTTAATAGGAAAGCGGGAAGTGATGAAATTACACAATTTCATCGGGGATTAAAAATATATTGACCAGGAAGGAAATTTTGAAGTATAACCATGTTTCAATTTGTATAATTTTGACAGGGAAGCAAAAATTTCGACGGGGAAAGAACACAAACATGACGGGGCAAATTTTTTCATTTCAAACTTGGCAGGGAAACCATAGACATAGGAACCGAGGGGGCACTGGGGGCACGTGCCCCCAAGTTTGAGATGCTTCCTACGTCCCCGAGGGAAACAAATCTTCTCAGCGAGTCTTCCTTCTTCATTGGCTGGGCAATGTTTCAGCGGGTTTGCTACTGGGAGGGGGGTGCTTTAAATGATAGGGTCAACGGTCAACAACCTATCCCAACCGTGATCCGACATCTACTGTGAGACAGAATCTAGTAGTGTATACTTAGTTTTAGCTTATTGTGTGTCTTTATGTTTTTGGCCTTGGGGTAGTCGTTGTTTTTTCGCTCCCCTTGGTATTGTCCCTGTGGTGTTGTCTAGTAGTTTTGGATAAGTATAGTAGAGCGTAAACATAACATTGTTGTAAATTATTTTATATAACAAAAAAAACCTGCGACAGGTGATTCCCAGAGAAAAGTGGACTCCTGTCTTCTGATACCACAATGCTTTGCAAGCCTTGTAGCAGACTTTGAGCGCGCGCGAAAAACAAAGGGTTCTTTTTGCTGATATTGCCACATTTCAAAATGGCGTCTTCTTCACTTTCTCTTCATCCTAGCAGATCTCTCGTTGAGCTGGCTGGGAGAAACTCTACTTTCACACCAAATAAGGAATTATATAAAGATGCACATGTCAAGAATATGGCAGAATATGAAGCCATGTACAAGAAATCGTTGGAGGACCCTGAAGGCTTTTGGGGTGACATTGCAAAGGATTTTTACTGGAAATCTTGGCACGAGGCAGAGATGATCAAGTACAACTTTGATGTGAAGAATGGCCCTGTCGAAATTAAGTTCATGGAAGGTGCAAAGACGAATATCAGCTACAATGCATTGGATAGAAATGTTCAAAAAGGACTGGGTGACAAAATTGCTTTTTATTGGTAGGTTTGTTGTTTAGGCCGTCTCCTCCGCAGTAACATTAGCTCGAACAAAGGAGGAAGTCACCAGGAGAAAGGAAGTTGACCTTTGTCCTATTCTGAAGACTGAGCTTCTGATGTGGCAAATTTTGAATTTTGGCTCGTGGATGATGCCACTTTACCTAAATGATCTTATCTGGAAGTCACATTTGGCTTTATCCTATTTTAAATCTGAACAACAGGGGGGGGGGGGTGAAAGAAGAGAAATTCCAGCACAGCATGGGTGAGATTAAACATAATTTCCAGGATACTTAACCCCCACCCTCTTGGAAACCTGGGGATGTGTGCAGAGTCCCCTGGAAATTCAGGGTTTTTATGAAGAGTCCCCAGGCTGAGGGACCTCCTTAAGATACCTTGATTCCAGAATTCTTACATGATCTAGCTAAAAAAAGGGTTCACTCCTCAACAGTCTTGTAAGATCACGCCTGACCTATGGCTGCCCATGCATATGGAGACCAAGCACTGCAGAACTTGCCAAGCTTTCGACGGCGTATAAAAAGTTTCTTCGCTCAATGGTCACCAACGGGTACAAAAGAGTCAACCAACCTGATCCATCAGCAGAAAAATCTGAGACAGTCGATTGGAGATATGTCATAAGAGACAGAGATCTGTTTTCTATAACCAAAGCAGATTCCATCAAATTGTTCTAGAAACTGAACATAGTGCCTTCCAATTTTTGCATATATATTGCTCAGATGTACACAATCACTCCTCACCTCCTAAATCAAATAAACAGCATCTGCAAGACAAAACTCTAGATTTTCCCTTCTTTCGTTATCAACACATACCTACTCTTAAAAACCTCCCTTCGCCTGCATCAAACGAGTGTTGGCCGTAAGTACGCATGCAGGCAAAAGCAAAATGCAAAATGCAGTACTGGTTTCAGGGCAACTTTGCGGCTTCATTTGTTTTGAATTTCTGCTTGAGCGGATTTCTTTTGTCTGCATGCGCTAATTGCATTGAATTGAAGTGTGAACCAAAGCGACTGATGCTATTGAATTACAAAGTCTGTCCTTGTTTATATGATCCTCTTGGGTCCCTGGGGTGCAAGGTATCAGCAAAAGGTGCCTTCCATATGCCTGTATGGATTTTGAATGGAATAGCTAATCAGGGGCCATCAACTTTTGACTTTCGTATTTCTTAAGAGCAATTGGTTGTTATGGGGGGAGGGGGTCTCACCCTTAGTCTGTTAAGAAAATAAAAGATTGTACGATCAAATCTCTGTCAGGGAATTTTTTGAAAAACCTTGGATAAAATATTTACGAGTAATGCATAGAGTGTAGAATAGAACAGCTTCACTATACCTCCCAATATTTTGTGGTTGAAGTCCAGAATGTTTTACTAGACATTTGTTTTCTTGCTCTCCAAGTCTTACTTATAGGCTAAAGATCTTAGGCCGATTGGAGGTACATTTGGTTGAAGGCTGTTAACGGTAGGTTGGTTAATAAGAAAATAACAAAATATACAAGAGAGCCTTGAGAATCGCATACAAAGATAGTTGTTTGAATTTCAAGGGATTATTGACAAAGGCGAATGCAGTAACCATTCACCACAAAAATTTACAGTTGCTTGCTACTGAAATTTTTAAAACTCAAAGGAATCTCAATCCAAGTTGTATGAATAAATCTCTGTGGAGAAAGATACTCCATGCTCCCTTCATAGTGGAAGAAATATTTTGGCACCAAAACCAAACACAACAGAATATGATATTGAAAATGCATGTTTTCTTGGAGTGGAGAGATGGCATACAATGCCAGTTTCCTTAAAAGAGTCCTGCACGTTGACTAGCTTCAAGTGAGACATTAAAAAATACAAGTTTGAGTGCAACTGTAGATTGTGCAAACGATGTTGGAAAATAAGAAAATCAAAAGTTGATGGTCTCTTATTACATACATTAAAACCATACCAGACTGCTATTTATGTTGTGTACATGGAAGATCTTCCACACACTATTTACATATAACATACAGTTCATGGCACTTTTCCCAAATGGGAAATGTTGCCCCATCAGGCGATGTTTCCCATTTAGGAAATAATTGGTTGTACCTTTGTTGCCTGATTGGGAAATGGTTTCCCAATTGGGAAATAAAATGTATCAGCGTGAAAGACCGTATCATAGATTTCAAATTTTTTAGATATTCAGATTCAGCATCAAAAAACACACAAACTCACCATAGGAAATTTTGTTCTATTTTATTGCCCAAATGGGAAATTTGCCAAATCATGCAACAAGTTTGATTCAAATTTCAGTGACTTTGAATGCGTTGCCTCATTGGGCAACGTTTCCCATTTAGGAAAGAGTACCAACCTGGCAAAGTAGGAACAATAGAATATTTGGCTTAAAAGCAGCAGCCAGGTGCCCATCATCCGTCCCCACTTTGCAAACTTATCAGGTGCATATTTCAGTCTTTTTAACCTATATGGAAGGTGTGACACTTACACTCCCATAGATGAAAATTAAGTACCTGTGTTGCCAGACTTGAAAGTTTATATCTTGCGCGAGCAAGTTGAGATTTTCTAGGTAAGACTTAGCGGAAAATTCATGGTTGAGAACAATAAGATTAGATTAAAACAGTAGATCCTTTTGTTTATTACAAACTGTGTCACCCAGACTGCAAACCCTGTATGTTCTTGCCTGCACAATATCTTGCACACACAGTACAGACTTTCCGGTCTGGCCTTCTTACACACCTGAGGTCTTGATGGAAATTACCCTACTTTTCACACTCAAGCATCTTAAATACACAAGGTGTCACTTTTCACGAGGCAGCATATTTGAGACCCGATGGAACTAAAATAACATCTTTTAGAACCGTTTCCACTTTGCTGTTGCTTTACAAAGTTAATAGCTTCACAAGAAAGTCAAATTCGATGGAACTATCAAAATCATTTTCATGTATAACTGCTTCAAAATCACACAAATGTCATGCGCTGCTGTGTTAGAAATGAAACACTCACATTTTTGGTAATTATGTCTTTTAAAACATAAATGCTGGAAATTCGGTAGCTAGTACCATGAAACTGTGCCTATCGCAGAATGGAATAACATGAAACTACAGTGTTTCACATATCAATGTATCCAGTTAAGGCCAATGTAATGTTGATTAGACACCTCTGACCACATTTTTTGGGGAATTTTGTTAACTTTCAAAAAATATTTTCAAGATTTCTGTTCAATCGAAAATTTCTGAACTTGGTTCTTGATAATGTGCACATATAAAAGTATGCTTAAGCGTTGAAAAAATCAATTTTATACTTTCACAAGATACACATTTTGCCCTTTGAAATGGCTCGAAATCCAAAATGATGGATATATGCCATGTTCAGCTGTCTGAAACCATATGGTCCGGGATAATCAGTGCGATAGGAAAAATTGTGTTGGTTGTCTATGTTGAGGTCTCATCATGAGGCGATTCCAGAGATCTAACGAGAATTGGAAGTCTGTTAATTTCAATGTTGAAGTAGGCGTTGTTGACAAAAGTTACTTGTGTAGCTTTATGTATGCTACAAATGTTTTATTCTTTGTTGATTAAAGATTCCGCCGTAACACCATAGTCACAACACCATGGATGTAAGATCCAGTTTTTGCATCACATGCTTCTCTAGATTTTAAAACGGACCTTACTGACAAATGGGCCAAAAGTTCAATGAATTATTGCTTGTGAACCAAATGAGATATTGAGCTGAAATTAGATATTTGAAATCAGCTCCTGATTAACTAGCTAGAGAAAAAATTTTGGAAGATTTTGAAAACATGACTTGACATCCATCTGATGAGGTTATATGGAACTACCCACCTACAGGGTGTCCCAAAATAATTGTGTCCTATTTGTGTGGCTACTGTGGAGGAGCTGTGAAATGAATTATCTCGATTTTACACAGTTGCATAGATCAGGCTTCATTTTAGAGTTTGACACCTTGTATTAGTCAATTTGACTAGTGGTTGCTGATTTATGGCAGAGAAAAGGCACAATAAGTGGTTGCTTCAAAACCAGCACTTCTATTGTTCTCCAGCAATGTCACAGTAAAGTAAGTTTTCAAAGAAATGAGTCTGGCATCATACTAAAATTTTCACCACATTTTTTAAAACATAGAAAGTGCTACTTTATGAATACAAAACACTGCTAACCCTTTGAAATAGTTATAAAAAATATGAATAGAACACCAGGGCCATTTCCTTGAAAACTTACTTGACTTTGACATTGCTGGAGAACAATAGAAGTGCTGTGTTTGAAGCATCCACTAAGTTTGCCTTTTCTCTTCCATAAATCAGCAACCACAAGTCAGATTGAGTCATACTAGGTGTCAAACTCTAAGTTGAAGCCTGAACTATGTAGATGTGCAAAAGTTGAGATATTAATCTACAGCTCCTCCACAGCAGCAACACAAACGGAGCACAATTGTTTTAGGACACCCTGTATAGTGATATCTCTTCCCAACTTGAGTACCCTCCGGAAACCGTCTAATGAATATGCTTCGTACAAAGCCTTGCCTCAACCCCCCCATACTAGGATAATTTTGAAGCAAAGTTTTTTGCAAGTTAGAATTGTGTACCTTCCTAAGCAGTCTTTATTTATTTTTCCAAGACCACGTTCCAGTTTATGTGGTACAATTTGCATCACAAATTTGTTTCTGCAAAAATCTATGATGGCACCAAAATTTGAATTATGATTTGCCAATGTTTCATAACTTTGTCATAATGTGCAGAGCACAGAGTGGTAATACGTCTTCATTAAAGGCCCCGTACCAACCAACACTCTTAGTATACATTCTTTGCAAGGCAAAACAAACAAAATCACATTCAAAAAGAAGGACGAAACATAATGTAATGTTATGTAACATAATGTTACATATTGAAATGTAATTATTTCAATGAAATTAATGTTGTGTAATGTAATGCAATGTAATGTAATTTAATGCCATGCAATGTAATTTAATTTAATGTGATATGTAATGAAATGTAACGTAATGATGTTTTGAAATTCCTCCAAAGGAACTGCCTCAGTGCTGAGACATTCCATCTAGCCAACAGGGTCGGGAAAGGTCCAAGTCTAAACTGGAATTTCCATTTCTCGATAGTATCTCTGGACAAGAATCTTATCTAGGGCCAAAAATGTGGAATATTCTTCCATTTGATTGAAAATCAGCAAACAATTCTTTTTCAAACATAAGATCAAAGAAAATTTTTCCAAAATATACCAAAAGAGGAAGGTGACATATACATCTTCTGCTAAGACTCGTCATCATCCCTCCCAACCTCCCAACCATGTTTTGTATTATAAATCATGTTTTGTACCAAAAAACTATATGCCATACTTTCTTATTTTCTTACCTTACATTTTTTGGTCTTGTTTTTGTTGCTTCGTTGTGTTAACCTGAAAGTTTATACTGCATTGGATTGTACATTCTACTTTTACATTTTTATAATAACTTGAAAATATCTTTATTGTGGCAAAATGATACATACATACATACATACATACATACATACATACATACATACATACATACATACATACATACATACATACATACATACATACATACATACATACATACATACATACATACATACATACATACATACATACATACATACATACATACATACATACATACATACATACATACATACATACATACATACATACATACATACATACATACATACATACAGACATACATACATACATACATACATACATACATATATACATACATACATACATACATACATACATACATACATACATACATACATACATACATACATACATACATACATACATACATACATACATACATACATACATACATACATACATACATACATACATAAGATGGCATATGCAAGGTATGCATGCTGCAAAAGTCTCTTCCAACTGGAGACTAGAAAATATTTAGGTTTCTAATTTCAGACTCTGCCGTTAGTTAGAAACTTGATGAAGTGATTTGTCTTGTTATGAGAAAGAAAGCCTGCTCTCATGCAAACAGTTGAAAAGAAATTCAACATTAATATACATTCAATTTGCTAGTGGCATCTTAGAATTAGCTCAAAAGATGGGGCTGCTAAGTGTTTTTGTAAAACAAGCGGATACTTTAGGATTGCAAGATGGGATTGAACAAATTGTATTGTGGTACAGCTTCACTGCACAGAGGCTTCTCACAAACGCAGGGGTGTTTAACTTTTTTGGATGGTAAGCAAAGGGTATCTATTGCTTAAAACCAAGGTGCTGACTGCTTTGATTCATCTAGTTATTTATTGCTCCTTGACAAATGATTTATATGTCATTTTCTAGGGAGGGCAGCAATCCTGACGATATATGTAAAATAACATATCAATATCTTCTCCAACTAGTCAAGTTTGCAAATTTTCAGCCAGATCTTTGCAGAACTTTACTTTGCAGCCAGAAATTTCAAGGGTTAGATACCCATTACAGCCCCACCACTTGATCATCATGACAAGAGGTTATGGACTCGATTGGTGCTTAGCTACTTCTGTGATCCCAGTGCTTGGCACTGAAGTTGCCACTTCACCCTTGATATATTTGTTATTTTATAGGGAGGGCAATGATCCTGGAGATGCATGTAAAATCACATACGGAGATCTTCTTAAACAAGTCTGCAAATTTTCAAATGTTCTGAAAAATATTGGTAAGAATTTTTATTAAGTATGTCATCAGTACATATTATCTTATATTTATTATAACTTTCTTCCTGTTAAAGGTCTGTTTGTGAAGTATTGCATAGAGACCAATGGGAATGACCCAGCGGAGGTGGATGGCATGGGAGCATGTTTTACTGCCAATCTGACAATCTGAGAGTTGGTGGTAAACTTATGACCTGGAGCCTCTTGTTTCCCTGTGCTCTGTGCCTCGATGATGGCACTTGGTCAACGGAGACTCGTAGCATTACTATGAAGAGCCTGACCCTCGTTAGGCCCAAACTCTGAGCTTCCCAGAGCACCAATCAGGTTGTTAAATTTGTGAATTACTATGGCTACGAAGCATACGATAAAATTTTCTATTCAACTGAAGAACTGATAATATTCAGGTGAGATTTGAGATTTAGGGACCATGATTCGAGTTTAGGGACCATTATTCAAGATTCAAGGCCGTGATTCTATCATGATTCGATCGATGAATGCAGAAAATCAGCTTTTTCAATGTTTCGTCCCTGTTGAGCAAGGCTTACTGCAGGGCTACAAGGGACTCATCATCATAAGTCTTGTTTGGTGGCTCGACTCCATGCCATGTCCAACTTGCTACGTGCAGTGAGGAGAGTTGCCAACTCCCTGTAATTCCAGGCAAAAGGAGTCAAAAGGTGTCGTCACGTCGAGGGTGAGTGGCCGAATGGCTTATACAGTCTTCGTCAGGTGACTGAAGTTAAGCTCGGTCGTGTGAGGTCAGACTCCCGATGGGTGACCTCGGAGGCTTGACCTCACAACAACTCACCTCGCAGTCCTTCGGAGAGAATGTTAAGCTCATGCCTGGATGCGGCATGCATAATGGGCCTAAATTAGCTTTCATTAGCTGGAAAACCTGACAAGGTAGGTAGGTAGGTAGGTATTTATTATATTTAACGTGGCTAGCCCGCGAAAGTCTGAGAGACTTATTTCCAGCGGGGGCCACGGATGTTTTACCATCAGTCCGCCGCAGCTACCCGCCACAGCTACCAGATTTCCCTCACATGGCTCTGGTCGACCCGGGCTAGTGTTACGGACAGCGACCAAACTGTCCAGCGTGGGATTTGAACCTACGGCCGTTCTGACCTTTGGCTTACGAGTCAGACGCCTTAACCACTCGGCCACACGCTCACTTAAAAAACAAAACGAACAAACGAGAGGACGGTTCACGAGGCTGCTTTGATCAGCTTAGCTTCTCATTATCCTAAGACTTACTTCAGATGCTAAGTAAGAAAATAAGCAAAAGAGCAGCTCAAGTTCTGGTCTGAAAAAGATTGTGTAAGTGGCGAGTCTCTCTATTGCATAGCTCTGGTTTGGATGTGGAGGCATATTTGAGCTGTCAATGCCAATCTTTTTATCTCAAAGCACCAATGCCAACAGAAGGGATACATATCTATGTTCAAGTCAACTGTCAACAAACATTTTAAAGGAGATTAGTCGAAGTTAAATTCACATTACAAGATTAAACCGAAAAATCCACACGTCTTTTGCGACACCTGGTATGTAATACTACAGTGCTACTCACAAAACCCTCAGTGGGGATTTCATCGGGTTCAGAACGTGTTAGCAGGCATCCACAAAACATGGAATAGTTGACAGCCAAAAAAGGGTGTCTGAATTTCGTTTTGCCACCAATGTACCTTCGACCAATTCTGGCTTGATGTCTTCTAAATGTAACCGTTAATTATGAATTCAGACATTTTTTCTTTCTGATGCTAGGTGTGAAGAAAGGGGACAGAATTGCAATTTACATGCCAATGACTATCGAGATTACTGTTGCACTGCTGGCATGTGCTAGAATAGGTGCCATTCACTCAGTAGTGGTAAGTACTATACAAATAACTGGATGAATCAAGGACAATTTGCACGTTTTCGAAGATTTTAGAACTTATTCTCTTCTCAGCGTAGGAAGTTCTTCTCAGCATAGAAAGAAGTTGTGGCCGTGGGAAACAAGCTAATACGCATGTAAGGCAAGAATAATGAGTCCGCAATCCATGTTGCACTTTATTTCCATTTATAAGCCCACGACTTGAATATTTATGAAGGTTTAGAAACAGGCCTAAAACGTGAAGAATGCGCTTTGGTGGCGGTGGTACTCTCGACATAGGAGAAACTTAAGTTTTCTCGTATGAGTTTTGTTATAGCAAACGACAAGACAGATGACATGTTCGTAGTGATCGCTATTGATAGACTGATGGACGCTCCAACTACGCCTCATGGACTTTGACACTGAAATTTGGGATGAAGTTTGCCCCTATCGATTTCATAACTTGATATGGAAACCATAGCAACACTGTGCAAACTCCAGGCAGTGGTGGATGGGCCTAAGTTGCCGGCTCGAACCTCCAATGTTAAAACAGCTCAGAGTTCAATTTTTCAGTGATATCAGCCATGAACAAAAGCCACAAGTATCCACACAAATGTTTCCTCAATCCAAGAATCAACAAACCTTTCACCGTGAACCAGGGGCTTCTCATTTTTAAGGCCAATTGGCTTCCATGAACTTCACCGCAGCATTGAGAATTTCCAACTGTCGAAGGTCGCTTGCCTCGCTTCTGAGACTACACTGCAGCCTCGTTCCAGAGGGCACACGTAAACGCGTTCATCTCCGTCTCAAAATTTTATGTCAAAGTCCATAAGGCCCAGATTGAACAAAAATAAAAAATGTCGTTGTTTTTATTATTGTTGTTGCTGTTGCGATATCTTGGACTATGTCGTGAAGCTAGCAAACGACATGCTTTTGAGCACACTAAAACAACACATCGTTATAAATTACAACATGCCAGTCCTCCTGGGTCCTTCTACGAATTAAAAATCAAACGTTCAAAACAAAAGGCCGCAATGCAAGTTCTGTGCAATACAATCCAAGGCCAACGATAGACGAGAACAAGCAACGCAATAAACGACTTAACACAAATATTCGACAGCAACCAAACAATACGCATAAATTAATTACCAATGATTGCATGAATTATTTTCCCCGAAACCAGTGGCGTAACGGAGACAGCCGGGGCCCTTAGGAATTTTTCCACTTAAGGCTCCCCAACTAAAGCATTTGTAAATGACGTGATAGAAACATAAAATGGAAGTAAATAAGTTATGCAAGCAAGGTTAACATTAGCAATGATTTCTGAAAAATGCATAACTTTACAATAAAATCGATAAGTCCACATTTTCACAAACAATAACTTTAAAAGCTCCATCTCGATACAAACGTAGATTCGTCAGTCTACCATTACCGAGCACATTACAACTGCTAGTTATCAACATTACTTTCAATTCAGGCTCCGTGGTCTTTTTAATCATAGCCACAGCTTCAGCTTGAAAATAGGCAACGAAACGATTTTCTTTGCTGGGGGCCCCTCGGGGCCCCTTTTGACTGGGGGCCCTTAGTTTTTGAACTAAGGTGCCCTAAACTGCGTTACGCCACTGCCCGAAACCTAGAATTGCGTGGTTACAAGTTTTTGGTCGTTTTTGTGCAGAACCTTTCTTCTTCGGAAGTTATCCTTTGACTGATAGATTTGCATTTCAGTTTAGATGCCAATGGCCTGATTTTATTCCACAACCCGCCAAATTTCCAACCTTTTTGTGATTCACCTGGTATTTAATGGGTCAGCAGATTCAGCCAAGGGGGTGAGGGTTCCTTGGGACACCTGGTAGATGCTCGATTTTTATATTGTATTTTTGATAGTTTGCAGGTTTCTCAGCTGATTCGCTTGCCGAGAGAATGATCGATGGGCAGTGCTCACTTCTTATAACTGCAGGTATGAATAACTCCCGCAGTAGGAGTTTTATGTGTTGTTGGCCACCAAAACTCTTTTACCATGCTTCTTCACATGGGAATGAATATTGATTAATTTGATTTGTGGATTTATCATGGAATGGAAAGGATCATAGTAGAATTTTCTTTGCTACCATTTTTAGGTCTGCTTAATTTTCCATTTTTAGGCCTGGTTAATTTTCCCTGCACACTATTTTATCATGAATAATGATGCTTTCAGCTTTCCGTCAGCCAATCGTACTTTTTGAATCAGAACATTGGATGAGATGATGAAGGAAGAGTGACTTGTGCTCAACAGCTGGATAGCCAAATGACTTTTGTTCTTGCTTCAGGCATTTTTTATCTTTTCTTGACCAATGGTTCTTAGCAGTTTTTGATTACTAGTGAGTCCTATTGCACCAAACGGTAAAGTGAGATAATTTACATGATGTCCCATAATATTTTTCAACATTTGATTTATTGTTAAAAGTAATGACGTAATGAAGGTTTCCATAAATTGGATCACCTGATTCTCAAGACCTTTGATAATATTTTAGGTGCTAGGATCTTGCCAATCCGCTGAATACTGACGGAGATTCAAGCTTTTTAAGTTCAAGTTTGTGTGAAACCTGCAACCAGGAGCCTAGAATTTGGGGCCTAGTGGCCTCGGTGGCATAGTGGTAAGGCTTCAGGCTCACGATCTAAGGGTCGTGGATTCGATACCGGCGCTAGCCACATTTGAGGATAGCATCTTTGGGCAAGATTTTAACACAGTACGTGCCTTTCTTCACGCAGGAGTGTAAATGGGTACCTGGTCCGTAAATGTCAGCGCCATCTGTGGCTGCACCCTGCTATATGCTCATAAGCATAGTGACCAGGGGGTAAGGTGTAGAGTCGGTTGAGTAGCCTTTGGCAAGAAAAAGACTATAAACTGCATTTACTTCACTTACACCACACTTACTAGTGCCAATTCAAAAAGCAATTAAAAACATTTTGTGAACTGAAAGCCAATTAAAATATGACTCCCTGGAAGATCAGCAATGCGATTAGCCCTCAGTATTTTTCTTATTGTATATAATATTATTGATAATTAAGTAAGCTGAAGGGATTTTGTGTAGAAATAATTTAAAATGAAAATAATGTCCACTTAGAATTTATGGTAAAAGTAGCAAAGACTATCGTCTCTTTGCTTCTAGTTTATTTCAGATGATACTACATAGGGTTTGAAAATCTAGCCTTTAAAGGGACTTTCCGCGAAAATACAATGATTGCAGCGATTCATATCCTTATCTCGATCGAGAAGCGAATTATGTCAAACGTTTCTTTAATTATGGATTTTCAAATGCATCGTCAAATTTTTCTGTAATAGATTTTCAACTGGATTGATCGTTGTCTTCATCCTACAGATTATGTCAGTCCTCGAGAATCGTTAACCTAGGGTTAGGGTTTGGAAGTCACCAAAAATCCTGAAATGTGTATAAAACTTTAATCTAACCAGTGCTGATTTAGAAAAGAATAATTATTTGATTTCTAATTTGAACAGATTGTGTTTGATTTTATTTAAATCTGTTGCGTTTTTTGGACGCCCAGTATATATTCTATTATTATGTATTATACTTTAAACTATTTTATTGCCTCGGCAACGAATCTATCTTCACAAAGCATTTTAATGCAAACTCTCACAAAGGTTACAAGAACTGCATTACTTTCTGCATCCTGTTTGGTTCTCTCTTACATTAACGAGAGGTATGACACTTGATAAGCCTTCTTTTTACCTCTTTAGCTGTTTGCTTCACAAGTCACGTAGGGGTCTCTCGTTTCAGCTGTTAAATAAATTTGAACTTTGAAAGCTCGTAAGTCGGTGAATTTTCAACTGGTTTGCGAGATCCTGGTGTTGCAATTTCTTCAAAATCTCCAGGACAGGGTTATCTCATAGCCTTGGTCATGTTATCGTTATTTTTCAATATTTGATCAAACATCGAACAAGTTTATTGGAACGCCCTGTACGTCTTGCGCTTTTGTTTTACTTTTATTAAGTAACTGCTCAACACAACGGATATATCTTTCAATATATGACTTGGAAGAAAGAATGGCTTATCGTTATCACTATTCATCACCGTAGAAAGTGACTAAATTCAGAAGCCATGTGCCTCTTGTGGACTTTGTATTATCGACATCGGCCAATCACGTACGCTGTGGACTTCCTTTAAAGGATCCGTTTCACCGAACGTGCGTAAAGTAAATGTCAGCTTTGTTGTTGGCTTTTGTTGTCGCCACTTCATTTTCTTGGGTCATGAAAATGGCAGCAACAAAGAGATGGCAGCAACAAAGAGATGAAAAGTGCAAAGCATTCTGGTTGAAACAAGGCCTTTGATATTGAGCTGTTAGAAAGAAATGGTCCTTTCAGCATATGCTTCAAATCTTTACAATGATGGGCGTGAGATTCTATGACATTGCTCTGAGCTGAACGGCTCCAAAGAAACTTTAGCTATTTTACTGTAAACCTGTCGTTGGACTTCTCTAAAATCTTCAAATTTTCAGAATTTCAGTAGTTTTTGTCCTTTTTAATAATTAAAGGAAATTTTCGAAAATACTTAAAAATATACTTATTAATAAACCTGATGACAAAAGATGAAATGATTTTAAAGAACACCATAGTTTATGGGTGTCTACAATATGGTAACAAGCAAAACTCTTCCACTCTTCTGGTTTATGATTTAGAAATTTGATGACCTCAAATCATGAAATGAGCTGAAATATAACATAGGTTGTAACTTTGACAAATATTCAAGATTTCTGAAAAGTGCAACCGTGGGATCATAGAAAAGTGGTTAAAGATTCTTTCAAGTCATTAGGTTAAATGACATAGGTCATTGAATTTTGCACCCGCCTTTTTGCATCGATTCAAGGATTTGGAACCTATGCTGGTCCTTTCTTAATTCAGGTATAATGTGGTAATTGCGGGGCATTTAGCTGAAGCAAAGCTGACTGCTTATTTGATACCACAAACATCAAATATCAATTGATTTTACGTGGGAGAATAGATCGAGATAACTATTCTCTGCGATTAAATCAAACAATAAAGCTCACAATCGAGTTTTATAAACTACTCTTAGGATATTACTCTTGAATGGTAATAGGTAAGGCAACCAAATTTGGTTTGTTAGTAGCCTCAGGCATGTACCTTCTGAAAATGTAAAAAATACCTCAAAATTAGACATGACTTTAGCTCACATCAGCATTTTCTTTTATTTGGTCAAGAAAAGCGGTAAAGTGGCCAAAGTCGGGAAAATCACGATAAAATTTAATTTCGAGCACAATTTCCATCCAAACATGATAATTATGACAGAGTACATCAAAGAGCACTGCACTACGGGAGAGATTTCCAAAATATTACAATTTTACTCCTTTTTCACGATAATTGAGATTCGAGAATTTGCGATTTTTCTAAGGTCAGTCCAAGAAAGTTGTCTCCCTCCCCTTCATTTGTTAAAATGTTTCAATGAAACTTTCTGAGAAGTTGCACAATTGGTAGCTGCAAAAAAGTCAAGAAGTTTCATGGCCATCAAATTTCTGCTGACAGAGTTATTAAAACTATATAAAGGGGGGGGGCAAATTTGCCCCCCAACCAAAATAGGGTTAACAGCTAAAAAATGTCGTAAGATTTTGAATTAATCTTTCACACATTAATCTTGCAAATCTGCTAAAAATTTGGCGAGCTACGAGACTTTGAAGTTTTGAAGGCTTCGGTAATGTAACTTTCAAGCGTATGGGTGTTTTGGGGAAACAGATTCAGCCTCAGGTCGACAGAGCAGAAACTGCGTGCGCATGCGCAAAACTCGTAACTTTGAGGCCCGCTAGCTCCCTGCAACAGATCTCAAAATTCGGCAACAATTGATATTTTGTCCCTTAGGCCTTAAACTCTTGATTTATCCTTTCAAAAAGCTTTTCTATCCAAACACTTCCTTATCTCAGATTGCTCGATGACGTCATTTTACGCAGTTTCTGCTCTGTCCCCCTGGTCGATTATGTTCTAAAGTAGTGTTTTTGGATTTATGCAATTTTAAGCAACTTTTGACGACGATTATTAAGGATCAAATTACCATAAAAGTCCTATTTGGTATGCTCTGATATCAACGAGAGGTATGACATTGGGCAACTTTCCTTTACCCCGATCTTCGAGTAGTTTTACATTGCAAATAACCTAGGGTTCTCTGTTTCGAGCTGTGGCATATTTTTGATAATTGAAAGCTCACAATTCAGTGAATTTTCAACAGATTTGCAAGATTCTGGTCTCTAAAATCATTTCAAAATCTTAGGGGCAGGGCTATCTTTCCTTGAGCCTGTTGATTTTATCGTTATTTTTCAATATTCAATGGCACGTCGAGCAATTCTTTGAGATACCCTGTATATACATAGTATGTGCATAGTATGTGCATAGTATACGCGTAGTAGAGCAAATTAGTAGACAATTTATTCGTTATTTAATTTGATGTTGCAAACTCGTCGCAACGAGTTTTTGAGTTTATTTAATTCTTTTTCTTAACATATGGAGATCTATGCTACTTGTTTTTCCTATCCTAACGCTCGCATAACACGTTGTTGCAGATGGATTTTATCGAGGTGCGAAACTTGTGAAGTTGAAGGAGATAGCCGACGCTGCCTTGAAAGAGTGTAAAAATTCGTAAGTAGTTTTTGTAAATTACTTTTGTCATTTGATCGCATTTGTAGCTTTTGTCATTTGTCATTTCCTAGTAGAGAAATATGATGATGATGATGATGTTGTCATTTGTCATTTCCTAGTAGAGAAATATGATGATGATGATGATGATGATGATGATGATGATGATGATGATGATGATGATGATGATGATGATGATGATGATGATGATGATGATGATGATGATGATGATGATGATGATGATGAATGATGATGATGATGATGATGATGATTTGCAGTGTTAAAGGGAATGTAACTATACAACAGCGACTCAAGCCACTTGCTGTCAAATTCTAGCCAATCATATTTTAATATTTTATGCTGACTTCGAAGAGTTACTCAGATGTGGTGCGGGCATTCAAATGAATGTTCAATGAATATTGTGTTGCAAGAAATCTTCTATCTTCAGTGAAAATCTTCCTTCGCAATTTGAATCCCAAAAGGGGCACATTTATTGCAATTAGCGTATTCTAACACCAATCAGCTATGATTGCCATTTGAAAACCATAGAAATTTGAGCAATAACAAACTCGTTGCAATGCTTCCAAGAATTTTCAGCCAAAGAAATGTGTATACCTACACCTTAAGAACCGTTTAGCCTCATTTTGAAAGCTTAGAAAATGTTCCATTTTTATCATTTTAATCATCATATGGTTTACTGTTTCTTATTTCATTCTTAGCGGACACACTGTTAAACATTGTATTTGTTTGAGGCACCTTGGAAGCTCTTCACAAGAACGTGATCCAAATTCACATGTAGCAAATGGAACTGAACCTGCTGCTAAAAGGCCCTGTAAAGACATTGTGGTATGCACAATTCATTGTTCTCCTTTGTTAGTGTTCGTAAATTGTGTTAATTTCATAAACAGTCATTACAATTTTCTGTAATATTGCCATGTGACAGAGCAGAAAATGCACACACATGCGTGAAACTCGTAACTTTGAGCCTCCTTAGCTCCCCGCAACAGATCCCAAAATCAGGCAACACTTGACGTTTTCTTCCTAGGACCCAAAGCTCTTGATTTATCATTTCAAAAAGCTTGTCTGTCTAAGCATTTCCTTATCCCAGATTGGTCGATGACGTCATTTTACGCATTTTCTGCTCTGTCTTGCCTTGTATTTTGTTTGTATTGTCAATTTATTTGAATTTTATCTATCTAATATGAAATATGCACTGAACTTAACTGATGTTGGGGTTGGGATTGTCTTTTGTGCAATTAAAGATCCTCTGCTGCAAAGGGATGCTTAATCAAACTGACCAGTCGTGTGGATATAATGTACAATGGGTGAGTGAGTATAAACGATCTCCGTTTTGGAAGCCACTGCTCTCTGAATATCAGGATGATAGTATTGGGAAGTATCTCAGTCTCAGAGACTGCGTTCACATGATGCAACCAAGTTTTCAAAACGGTGAAAAGTATGATGAAAACAGCACTTTTTTCTGCCACATTTTGAAAACGGTAGATTTTGAAAACCGAACTCTAACCGGCACGGCACGTTTTGTAGGCGGCATCGTATGGACATTGGAAAATGATGAAAACTGGAAATTTTCAGCGTTTTCAGAATAAGGCTAAACGGTTCTTAAGAGGTAGATATATACATTTCTTTCGCATCAAATTCTTGGAGAGATTACAGCGAATTTGTAACTGTTGAATTTTCTAACGTTTTCAAATCGAGCTGGTATCGTGTAGACGCTAGCACTGATTTAGCTTTTGTCGCATTTTCACCTCTTTCGAAATGTGTCGGCATCGTGTGAACGCAGTCTTATTGGACCACAGACACGTTCAAATGGTCCTTAACATTTTACCGGACCGATACAGGGCAATCCTTTCTGACATCAGAGATTATTTTCATAAGAGAGGACTTCAAAAATCCTTCACGGCAGGCTTGGCTTCAGCATGTGTTTTAGCATGTGTTAGCATGTGTGGAGGATGAAGTCACCCGAGCCGAACTAATGTCTGTACGCTTTAAGAGATGGTACTTTCTCCCCCCAAAAAGGGATAAAGCTTGCTAAGGCATGTTCAAGTTATTGCTGAAAGGCAGTAAAAAAGCCAAAATTTGGTTGTGATTTTATACAGTTTTTGGAGGGTTCCTGAACGGGATTTCTTGAAAATGCCCCTCATAGTTTCCGAACAGAGTGGCCGATTTCAGGCAGATGGAATGTAGAATTTGGTCGACATGTTCAAAGTTAGATGATATATTTGCCATTATTACCCTTTGGTCCGGGCAGAAACTCTGTTATACAATTGATTGGCTGAAAACGTTCGAGTGCGACGCATCGATAAGGCATTATCATCTGGTAATGCCCAAACATTACGTAACAACTCAGCGTCGAATTCGAAACTCAGATAAGTTGTCCCACGTCCAGCAACAGTGTCGAACAGCCACAAGTGGCTTCGTCTGCAGTGGCTTCATTCTAGGGCAACGATCATTTGACTTTTAATTCATAATCTTACTTTGTTAAAAGACAAATGGCCTTCACCCTGCCCTGACTATAGAGTAATAAACTAGATAATAACTGTTTCCTTGGGGCATTACGGACAATATTAACCCTCAGCCTCTGTACTAAACGACACGAGCTCGGTCTTGTACTAACATCTACGGGGTAATGCTTTGTAGTATTGCCCTTGAAAACAATTGTCATAGGCTTATGCCTCATGCACACTGCAAGTTAAACCAGCTTCAACTAAACCAGGTTTTCGAATAGGGCCTCTGATTGGTCAATCGAACAAATCCAGTCTTCTGATTGGTTGAAATTTAAGCTCGTTTGGATAAATCTGGTTTAAATGTGTTAGTGCTAATGCAGTATTAGTGTTATTGTCTTGATATCCACAGAGCTACAGCCTTCACATGTGGAGTAAGTTTTTACTTATTCGGTACTTTTATGGATTTCTGGATATCGTTTAGTTTTATCAATATGAACAAAGAATTTTATGGGTATAACGAATGGCTGATTACATTGCTTTAGACTCCATGGAATAATGGATTGGACCATTGGTGGCATGATTTAATGAATGGTGTTAGTGATGAATGTGAACCAGAATGGATGGATGCCGAAGATCCATTGTTTATTCTTTATACTAGGTTTGTTTATGCTTTGACTACCCTTACGTTAGAGAACTCAGAGTGATCTGATCAGATCTGTTTGACATTAGTCTGTGTCTGTTAATATTCCCAACCCCTCACATGAAAGTTTTCAGACCGGTTCGAGTTTAGCGTACCATCTCTGCACATTCTCACTTGGCAATGAATAAATCAAAACTTGATTAAAAGTCAGCCAGCTGGATCTAACTGCTTTGAAATGAAACAATGTTAAGATCTGCAACGATGCCATTATAATTGTTTTTATTGCCAAAGGAACTAAAGGAAAGCCGTTGACACTTGTTTTTGAGAATTCATTGCATCCGAACTGAAACATACTTCTGTTCACATGAAATCTCAAGTCGACCTGACAACTCAGACCAACTTGAGAAACCGAAATGAGTTTCAGGTCGACTTGAGTTTCATTTGATCTGCGTCTTGTGAGCACTCCAAGGTCTTTAACCGCAAAATTAAAAAGCTTTAAACTGTTGGCATAGTAATGTGCCATATAGATTATTTAAATGCAATTCTGATGGGCCTATCAAAACATGAAATCAATAGATTGCAAAGACTACGAGTACTAGATGCCAGAGCTGTACCTGGAAGGAAAGCCCACGAAAGTGCCAAAAGATATCTAAAAGAACTCATTGGTTACTCTATTATATCTCAGAATTGAGCATAAAATCCCAACTCTAGTATTTAAGACACTGAAAGGTAAAGCTCCTCAATGCACGAGGATATGCTGAAACTAAGTGAACTTTGAAGACTATTAAGATCAAGCAATATATACATGAAGCTAAAAGTTCTTAAGTAAGGAGAGAATGATTTGCCAACAGATTCACCGTGATGGTCCGTCGGCTACGGATTGACGTTCCTGATGAACAATTCATTGATATCGAAATATTCAAGAAATGTTAAGGACGTTTCTATCTGATAAGTTTTAAATAGACATTTTAAGTTTTTTAGGAACTTTTAGGAACTGGAAAGCACATTTGAAGAACTCATATCAAAACTGCGCTGTGTACTGAATGATTAATTCTATTTTTATTTGACTCTCTCTTTCAAAAAGCTTGCAAAATGACTTACAACCATTTCTAAGTCTTTTACATGAATGTTGTGCCAGTTCCCTCAAAATCTTCCGAGAAGGTAAGAACAACAGTGCCCATGCTATTTTTCCCTTTTGTATTATTTGTTTTCACTCTAGGGGTTTTTTTGTTTTCGATGCAATTGCTCATAGCCTAAAAATTAGAGATGTGGTAAACAGTTTTAAAGTCTGTTTAAAAGTAGATGTCATGTAAGATTTGCGAAGACGCTGGATTAGTCATCCAAGACCTAAAATGTTGTTCGCGGGAATTCTTCGTGTTACATCCAACTGCATATAGACATTTGGCGGATTATTGATCACTGCACAGTTTGTCGAATGCATACACGTTTTTTAATCCGCCCAGTAGCGAAATATTTGTGTGAGGTGCCTTATATAGAATGCCTTGAATGGCTGTCTCATCTCATATTTTCCAGTGGCTCAACTGGCAAATCAAAAGGAGGTGCCTTATATAAGATGCCTTGAGTGACTTTCGCTTCTCATATTTTCCAGTGGCTCAACTGGCAAACCGAAGGGAGTATTACATACAACAGGTGGTTACATGTTGTGGGCGGCAACTACGTTCAAGTAAGACCATAGTTATTTACGCAAGGACTTTTTAGTTCCTTTTACATTTACGAAACAGAACGAAACCATCAAAGAATAACACACTTGGCCAATATATAGGTCATGAATTATTGTCATGATTTTTCAGCTGGCTCGCTCAGTAACACAACCCTCGTTGCTACCAAGCCAGTACGATTGAAGCATCCATAGCTTACAGTAAACAACCCGCTTATAAGAACCTTGTCATTAAGAACCTACAGACTGAAATTCTGAAATTGGATTCCCGATGTATAAGAACCCATTAAGCCTGAAATTTGAAATAGGTTCTTATTCGTAGAGATAACTGCCATATTTGCATCTTGTAAAGAACTCTAAAGAAGCTTTGAGAGCTTTTCATTGTATTCTGTAAAATTTCTGATTCTTCCACGAACTGCTTTAGTGAATAAAGCCTCATGAACTAAGGTACCTCTGAACTGACAGTAAATAATGGACTTGAAGTTTCAATCTGAACGAAAGAAATACCTGAAAGTCCTGAATGAAATAAGAACCAATTTAAGGACCTGATCAGCCTAATTTCCCACTAAATACTCAATGTATAAGAACCTGATCAGGCTGACTTGCAAAATTGTAGGTTCTTATAAGCGGGTTTTTACTGTATTCATCGGCCAAGTGTTCAAGATATGATTTGTTGTGATTGCTCAGTCATGGTACATAAGATTTTAAGTAAGCCTTGCATGGAGAGCCTTCAGAATATGTTTCAATGAGACCTTTAATTTCAACGTTTTGGAGGAGGATTGATAGAGATGTTCGTATTCCGAAAATAAACCGTGAGTTTACATTAGAGAATCGGTAAGTGGTATTATTGCACTCAAATCAGAGAGAGATGATTGTTCTGCACGCGGACAAGAAATCCGACGAAATGCAACTCATCCTTCATACTGTTATAGGGATATTTGCAGTCAGTGGACATTGGGAAATTGTTTTGTCACTAGTGGAAGGTGTTGGCATTACCTACTTCACCAAGGTGTAAAATTGGCTTCAGCAATGTACGCAATAGAATTATCAAAGGCGCCAACTCTAAGGCTTGCACGTTGTGTCACAAATACTCCCGAAGGGAGAAAAGATGTCTGAGGTGAGAGGTGAATAGGATTGTAAGACATCTTGAATATTGAATTGTATTAAAGGCGCTATAGAGAAACAGCAACTCACTTTCCTTGACTTTACCGCTTTCCCCTTATTTCCTATTGAGTACTGAGATTTGCTATTTTCGAAACTTTGAAGCGACAAGTTTTCATTTAATTTGAGTTCAGTTAAGCAGCACAGTAGCCAGGTTAGAGACCTCTTCTTTTCCCCAAACGTCCCTGAAATCATGCTAGTCATGTGAAAACAGTCTCTTTTGATTATGATTTTTTTTAACTGTGAGTGCTTTTGAAAGTATTAATAATCATTTGTGGGGAGGGGGGATAGACTGCTGTTGAAGTTGAAGTGTTTATTAGTGCATGCAAATATGAAGTTCTTTTCACTACAGATATGTATTTGACTACCATTCTGATGATATATATTGGTGTACTGCTGATGTTGGATGGATCACTGGTCATTCATATGTTGTATATGGTCCGATGGCCAATGGGGCCACCAGTCTAATCGTAAGTGAAGTTATCACTATACTTATGGCTCGAAAGACGCACGGTACTGTGAATCGGACTTGATTGATTGATTGATTGATTAATTGATTGATTGATTGTTTTGGCTCCAACTCTTGAACTTTTGTATTAACTGGAACTATGATTCACAACCTTAATGTTGAAGCACGGAAAATTGTTTGAATTTTGTGAGACAACGATAATTTTTTACAATATTTTTGGACAAAGACACAAACTGAAGCAAGTTTGATGTTATTCTCCATAATTTGGCAAAACAGTCTCAGAACCATGGTGACAAAATGTATTCTGCATTCGCGTGCATATCTGCTTTGATATTTAGAAAAATGGAGGAACAGCACCCGCGGGCGACTGTGGGCCCAGCATGCTGACTTTTGGAAATTTCATGGTATTTTGCAAAAGAAAACCAACATAATTTTTACGTACATGGCTTGAAGGCTATTGTAAACATGAAAGTAGAGACCTCAAAAAGTTGATCTTGAGAGGCAGTGGTAGGTCTGGAACCAAATTAGAGCTAATATACCATATTTGGGAATTTCGCACAAAAATCTGAATGTCCAAAATAGCATAGCCCTAGAACGATAGAAAATCTGAAGCGTGTTAATAGCTCATTTGAAGCATATTCTTAAGGTGAATTGGCCGTTTTGTGATTACATTCATGATTTTGGAGAAAAATCTTCATGATAATGAACAGCTAGTTGACCACATTTCATGATGTGTTAGTTGATATTCTCTAAACTTTAATACATCGCAAGCAGATTCTATTTGGATTAAAGCATTTTCAACATGGTTGAGAAATTTTACGTATTTTCCACTATTTGCCATTCATGACAAATTAGTTCATTTTCAAAGTAATACAAATCATTGTTGAAAAAAGTTAAGCAAAAAAACTTAGAGAACTTTGAAAAGCGCAGAATATCAGCTTTTCTACATGTGTAACATTTTATGTTACAAAAATTCATTCTGACCAAATTTTTACTTGTGGGCCTACTGTGCAGGTATCATTTATGGTATATACCGGATATCAAAAGAGATTTTTGTCAAAAATGGTTGACTTTTTGTCCCCTTTTAGCACCATGAGGTAGGACGCCGTACAAATCTCTCTGGTTTTGTCTTGAGCATGAACATGAAATATCAGAGCTTTTTTTGTATTCACTATAAAATTTTACAAAACGAGACTATTTAAGACTCTACGTACGAGCTACTTTACTAAACTACGAGGACGATACCACGGAGTGCAGGAGACTATGACAACTCCGCAGTCATTAACATAGAGAACATGTAACTAAACTAAAATTGAATATACGGCTACGAAAAATACACATAAATTATACTGATAATTTCTAAGGTTCGTTTCACCTTGCCTGTCGGGCTAACTCTGGGCAAGCAGGTTGTTCACAAAATCGCTAAACTGGAGATTCGATTTTGGATAATGGATTTGTGCCCAATGAGCCTAACATCCAATGAGAAACAAACTTACAATCAAAAGAACTATGGGTAAGGGGACTTGGTGAGTATAAAGTGTAAAACAAAGGTTTAAAAATTCCTTAGTCAAACCGACCAGTTTGGTGAATGAAATTTAAAGTTAGTAAATTAGAGCTCATGATTCCATTTCAGAAGACTGATTTCTTCCCATGAAATGCCAAACTTTAAGTCGAATGTCTAGTATGTAGGCAGAGTGAATAGAGATCGTTAGGTTAAAAAACTTCTTCTCTGTGCTCCATTAAACGACGTAACTCTTTTTTGGGACACCCGGTATAAAGCCCGATGTCTTAAGAGTACAGACTGACCTTGCTAGATATTACCACAAACCCGGTGAGTGGCTGAGTGGCTTATACAGTCTTCTTCAGGTGACTGAAGTTAAGCTTGGTCGAGTGAGGTCAGACTCCGGATGGGTGACCTCGGAGGCCTGACCTCACAACTCACCTCGTCGTCCTTCGGAAGGGACGTTAAACTAGGGGTCCCGTGCCTGGATGCGGCATGCACAGTGGGCCTAAATTAGCCTTCAGTAGCTAGAAATCCTGACAAGCCCACTCAAAACAAATTGAAAACAAAACAAACAAAAACCGGTTATTATGCGCGTAGTAAAAATATTAGCGAATTTGCTCCTAATTTTAGCGGGTGTTCAGAGTTTGTCGAGAGGGGCTTTCTCGAAAAAGTACTTTGTAACATCCAAATGGAGTGACCGATTTCTTTCAGATCCAGTCCTGGGAGAAATTTCAGATCTTGGCCATTTAATCTGATGCTACAAAACATTATTGGGTATACGCTTAAGGAGCAATAACCTTTCAAACGACGGACGTTTTTCTTCTGTTTCGCCCGGATATCGAATCAAAGTACTCTAGCTGTAGGTCATCCTTGTATTGACTGAAATGCTATTGCAAGTGGTGGATTGATGTATAGAATGAACTCCAGAAGAAAGCCTCTACTTTCGACAAGCCATATCATATCGTAAACTAGAGTTTAAGGATTGATGATTCGACTTTTAGGGTTGGAGAAATAGCCATTCATTCAAACCCTTTGCTTTAAAGGAAGACATTTTCGCGAGTTGGAAATGACACGAAATCTTTAGAATAGCTTTCACATCACAGATCGGTGAAATGGGGAAACTTTGTGGAAATAGCCTTTAGCGTTTTGCGAGAATATCAGGATTTGTGGGAGTGAGAATTTTGGAGTTACATACTTAAGAGAATATTGCGGAAATCAAATTTTATGTTTTAAATGAACTTGGGAGTAAACTTTCGAGATTTTCACATTTTGCGAAATTTCCTAGAATAATCTTTTGTGAATTTCAATTAGAAATGCGTTTGTTGGTTTTCATTTCGAATTCTTTTTAACACAAAATCCCGGTAACTGTGAAAAACGCGAAGGTGCCTTCCCCTGAAATTTATTATTCTTTGAAGCAGAAATAAAGTTAGAAAACGAAGGAATGAATGACTGCCAATGATAGCCAGTCAAGACAATTTAACTGAGTTGTTTTCGTTAATACGGAAATTATATCTGAACCTCTTTCTAGTTTGAAGGAACCCCATTGTATCCTCACGCTGGCAGATGTTGGGAACTTGTCGAGAAATACAAAATATCGGTGTTTTACACGGCTCCAACAGCTATAAGAACTCTTATGAAATTTGGCACAGACATTGTCAAAAAGTAAGTTTCTTTTTTGAGCCATGTCGGCTTCTTAAGTTATTCACTTTACTGTTTGATGTTTTGTCAGTTTCCTATGCTAAGATTTCTTTGTTTGCAATACTCTTACTGTTCAAGAAAAATATTGTCATAAAAACTAAGTTTTCTCTCGTTTTCTGCGGCGCACTGCTTGAGACCAGCCTTATATGCTAATCAGACATCCGTCAGATAGACGTCTGCATTGGCAATGGTTTTCAGAGCTCAGATTTTGATATTTGATGAATTCCCATTCTTGAACACCGGCTCATTTCACGGACCCTTGGAGTGAAAATGTAGACATGGGATATCAAAATTCAGATACAATTAGCATAAAAAGTAAGTTAGCTCTCGTTTTCTGCCGCGAACTGCTGGCGACCAGCCTTGTATGCTAATCAGACATTCATCAGACAGGCTATTGCATCGGCAATGGTTTTTCTGAGCTCAGATTTTGATATTTGATACACTCCTATTCCTGAACACCGGCTCATTTCACGGACCCTTGGAGTGAAGTTGCAGTCATGGGATATCAAAATTGAGATACAATCAGCATAAGAAGTAAGTTAGCTCTCGTTTCCACCGCGCACTGCTGAAGACCAGCCTGCTACTTGCATGCTCATCAAATCATTCACCAGACTCAGTAGTGGTTTTCTGAGCTTAGATCTCTGTTTTCGATGTAATCCCCCATTGTTCGAACACTCGCTCATTTCACAGACCCTTGGAGTGAAGCTACAGACATGGAGATATCGAAACTTAGATATCTATAAGATAAGATTTTTTGTTTTGTGTTCCACTCACTTCTGGAGACTAGACTTGCACACTAATCAAGTCATTCACTAGACTGGTTGCTGTATCGATAATATTTTCCTTAGCCAAGATTTCGATATTTGATGCACTTCCATTGTCTCAACACTGCTGGCTCATTTCACAATGCGTCTATGAATTGTCTTTCTCGCAAATAGGCTGCAACTTCCTGACCACATTTTCTTTCTTTATGCTGACCCACTTAACTCTGCAGTTGTCGACAGTACTCAGAAACTCCTAGTCTCGCAGATTTTAGTTTCAATAATTCGGACTTTATTTGTGAGATGATTCGCCATTGATTATATTGTCTTGAATAGTCTTATATATCAAGGTATGTACGTAATGTTGAATGTACTGATGAAGGGTTATGATGAAATGTGTTTGATTCGCTTACATTAAAACCTCTGTCTAGCCCCCTCTCTTAACAGATTCCCTCACTAGTAAGTCTCTCGTCTTTGATCCAAATTTTTAAATTAGCCTCTGCACTTAAATCAGATTCCAAAGGCTACCAAACATTTTCCACTCACGTGGCAAAACAAGTTCACATGTTGGTTGTTATATAGTTTGGAAAAAAACTGCGTCGAATTTGTGTATCTGACTCGTAAAATTGTATCAATTATAGTATAAATTTGTTAAATATTCAAATATTGGCTGTTCTCCTTTAACCTGATGAAGAGTTAAGCTCGAAACGTTGTGACTACCTTATTATCTTAGTACAAAGTCGAATATTTGACAAATTTTTACTTTTATTGATACAATCGTCGTACAACACGCTCAACAACTTTGTTTTCTATTCGTAAAAATGTATGTTGAATACACAAATATAGGGTGAAAGAACTGAAAAGCTATCATATACAGTTTATCCTAGTCGCTCTTGCTATTTGATTCTGTGAATAAGCCCCCACTTTGATAAGCCTCTCTCTTTTATCTCTCTTCTGGAGTACCCGAAGTTGAATAAGCCCCCCTTCCGGGCTTAATAGAGCTCTTACAGTAAATTTAGAGGAAGCCTCCTTCAAAATGCCATAAATTGCGAAATAAAGGATTACCCATTGTCACATCACTCAAACTGCAAATATAAGACTGCCAATTAATGCGAGCTACACCTGTAAGATATGTAAATGAACTAGTCAGTTTGCTCATCACCTTATATATGTCTGCATGACGTATTTGAAAGGGGATCGTTGTTTGTTTAGACTAGTTTTGCTATGCAAAGAACCAAATGTATACCGGGTGTCCCAGAAAAAAGGTAACAGATTTGATCATGGCTCGATCTTGAATCGATCGGAAATAATCTTTAAACTATTGCTCGATAGTCAACTTAAAGATAGACACCTTGTTTGCTGATATTGGAGCATTGAAAGAAGAGATTTTTATCATGAAAGTCAAGATTTGCCTCCATCTCTAAACCATTGCTTTTGGGTTTTGGCCTAAGTTGTTGACGCACTTGTGGAATCTCCTGAATTAGAGCGAAGTACAAGCAAGAAACCTCGTGCTTCGGAAAAGTTCCTGATGGAAATCCAAATCGAACGAATTTTTTTCCCAAAGAGACATCTCCCTTAATTCAACAAAACCTTTGAATTACACCTGCCGAATAAAAGTTATTCATCTGCGAAATAATTCCCTTGGGTGTGAAAAAATCTTCCCTGTTTGAATAAACTGCATTTTTGTTATCTTTGGGATTATTACGAAACAGGCAATCGCGTATACCAAAAGGATAAAAATTAACAGGGATAAGATCCTTGAAAGTGCTAACTTGTGCTTAAATTGTTTCTATTCTGTAAATTCATCTTGACTGAAGAAAGATATTCCTTGATGATTATATTTATTTATGAGTTTGTCAGTCTTTAGTTTTTACATTTCCATTCAAATGTGAAATTCCACTGGTCCTTGCTCAGAATTTCTACGCTATGTCTGTCCTTGAAGAGATTCCCCAGAACAGCGCGTTTGTAGTTTAGGCCAAGACCTAAAAGCTCTGGTTTCGAGATGGAGGCAAATCTGTGCGTTCAAGGTAAAAATATCTTATCTCAATGTTCTAATATCAACAAACAAGGTATCTATCTTCAAGTTAACTATCAAGGCATAGTTCTAAGAAGATTTCCGATTGATTCGAGCTCAATTCCTTACACTAGCCTTGATCAAATCTGTTAGCTTTTTTTTGGGACACCCGGTAGAATATAGACGAGTGAATGAGTGCTTAAATATTTTCACCGAAACTTTCACCGAAACTAATCGAAAAGACAACCCTTATGATTGTTGCTGAATTTCCAAAATTGCAAATAAAACAAGATTCCACCATTGCTTTCTACATTGATATAGAATATACATTTTTACACTCTTCTTTCAAGAAAATTGTCTTTCAATGACTCATTTCTGGCGGGGGGGGGGGGGGGCGGGCATTATGGAAACAAGATCACACTGACCCTTTAATGCTATAGCTGCAATTTTAAACTAGGGGTGTTGTATGCTAGATTTTTATATCAGATCTTAGTTTGCCATTTATTATTTTTGTACACAACTTGTAATTAGCATTCGGTTTATTTTTCAGCAACTTTTATGGGATTTTCGACCTCAATTTGTGGCAATATATACATACATACATGCATACATATCAGCATTTGATCAGCTTCTATATTTCTTAAACAGATACAACCGATCATCTTTGCGAGTTCTCGGCACTGTAGGTGAGCCAATCAATCCAGAAGCGTGGTTATGGTATTACAAGTACATTGGGGAGGAGCGTTGCTCCATTTCAGATACATTCTGGCAGACCGAGACCGGGGGTCATATGATCACAGGGCTACCAGGAGCAACAGTGATGAAACCTGGGTCTGCTAGCTTGCCATTCTTTGGCATCGTTCCTGCCATTGTTGATGAGGACGGCAATGAACTTGAAGGAGCATGTGAGCAAGGATACTTGGTAAGTATTATGACATCTTGCTCCAATGATGATGATGATGATGATGATGATGATGATGATGATGATGATGATGATGATGATGATGATGATGATGATGATGATGATGATGATGATGATGATGATGATGATGATGATGATGATGATGATGATGATGGTGATGATGATGATGATGATGATGATGATGATGATGGTGATGGTGATGGTGATGGTGATGGTGATGGTGATGGTGATGGTGATGGTGATGGTGATGGTGAATGTGATGGTGATGGTGGTGGTGTTGGTGGTGCTGGTGGTGACGGTGGTGGTGGCGTTTACGGTGCTATAAACATGAGCAATTATATTTCCTCAAAAAAATGACCTAAAGACGCCTTTACAAGTGCTATGCTCTCTGGGAATGAAAATGTCTCCCCCCTTGTATGAATAATTTATTCAAGACGATTCTACTCCCTCAAAAGAGGACGAAATACATGAATGGTACCATTTTCAGTCGCATTGATAGCAAAAGAGTAGAAAACTGACTGAATGACATCTTTTACGTGTAGAAAGATATCATAAAGCTACAGCTTCTGATGGACTGACAGGGCTACCGTGCCAAATCAAGCGAAAACAGAGAATATTTTTTAAGCAGCAGAGATGTCGTATAGGATATTTTAGAGAGAGGGAGCTAGAAGAGGAATCATCGAGTTTTGAAATTTGATCAACCTTAGTGGCCCTATACAAACTAAGTGTTTTAAAACGGAAAAGTGATGGCTCAGCGACAAAATGATGGAAGGAATCGCAGTGCTGGAAGCGGACTCGAAGTTGCGAAGATATTTTGCAAGGAGTTCCGTTCGTAAGAAGGACAACAAAATGTGATGTTACTGGAAAATGGATATTAGAGGGAATGAGAGAGAAGGAAGGGGAAAAGAGATTACTTTTACTGCAGAGTTTAATGGAAGGAAGTTACAGTGAGTTTATGCGTGGGGGAAATATCAGGGAAAACTTTGGTCACACCCAAGCCAGTGACATATGTGGGAAACTTTGAAACACTAAAACCGAGCTTCATCTAGCATTGAAGAATTGCTCATGTATTGACAAAAGGCAAGTTATTGATTTTGCTTTATTAACCACGAATCTGCCTCTTTAGTAAAAAAATTCTCATATGATGTATCGAAGGATGCTTTCAGTTAGGATCTATGGGTAAGACTACAACTTTTTGCAGGTATTTAAGAAACCATGGCCTGGCATGATGCGAACGCTTTATGGAAACCAAACAAGATTCGAAGCTGGCTATTTCTCAAAATTCAAAGGATATTATTGTGCTGGTGATGGTTTGTATCACTCTATATTCTAAAGATGCTGTATCCTTATTGTCTTAAGCTTCATGTAAGTTGAAAATAATGACGTGGAGCATTTTGCCCAGCTTAATTTGATGAAGAACAAGTCAAATTGGGTTTGTCGGAATTCTTTTTTGCAGGAGAAGGACTGAATTTGTTAAAGATATTTAGTTTGTTAAAATCGCTCATTCTTTTCCATATTTATTTGTGACTTTTTGTTATATATAGATATATCCGTGAAAAGTTATCGCTTTTATAAGAGCTTTTTGTTTCTTAGCAATGACAGTTACAGAAATTGCCCCAGAGGGATGTAAAGCATACGGAAAGTTTTTTTCTTTGGTCTAACATATTGCATGCCTTGTTTCAGTTTTTGGCAGAGAAACAGTATTTGTCAATTATAGTATTATTGTAATTATAGTAGGAAAACAGTATTATTCCAACATTCTTGCTAAAAGCAACCAAAAATGTTATCTGCCCTTTCCTGACAGACTGTATAAACTGTGCCATCCACGAATCAGCCTTTCCGGATAAATTAAAAGAAGCTGATATATCCTCAATATTCAAAAAGGATGAGGCAACTCTTAAAGAAAATTATAGGCCCCTAAGTGTTCTTCCTTCAACATCTAAGATTTAAGAGCGACTCTTAAAAGATCAAATGATCAAATTTCTTGACAACAAATTCTCAAATCTTCTGTCTGCGTTTCGTGAAGGATATAGCACCCAGCACTCTTTAATCAGAGTAATTGAAAAATGGAGGAAGTGTTTAGACTCCGCTGGAATAGTGGGGACTATATTGATGGATTTGTCAAAAGCATTTGACTGCTTGCCTCATGATCTTCTAATTGCTAAGCTGCAGACCTATAGATTCAGTGCAAATAGCCTGTGCTTGATCTACAGCTATCTAAAAAATAGGATGCAAAGGGTTAAAATTGGATTGGTAAGGAGCTCACAACAAATTGTTAGAGCGGGAATTCCACAGGGTTCTGTTTTGGGACCAGTTTTATTTAATATATTCATCAATGACATCTTTCTTTTAAAATTAGACTCGGACTTTGCAATTTTGCAGATGACACTACACTTTATGCGTGTGGCTGTAGTCTGGACGAAGTTGTCCCAAGGCTGGAAAATGACCTTAGCGCACTTATAAAATGGTTTTTTGAAAACGGAATGGTGGAAAACCCTGGTAAATTCCAAATGATGTTTCTTGGATTGAAAGAAAAAAATACCTTGCGTCTAAACATCAATGATAACAAAATACTAACTACGAATAGGGTTAAATTTTTGGGCATTGAGATTGACAATGAGTTGACTTTCACTGCCCATATACAAAATTTGTGCTCCAAGGTAAATAGAAAGATAAATGCCTTCTCAAGGCTAAATACGTATATCTCAAGACCAAAGGCCATGTTGATATGTAATGCCGTAATACTGTCCAATTTAAACTATTGCCCGTTGATCTGGCTTTTTTCTACGAAAGCTGCAAATAACGAAATAAACCGCACACACAAACGTGCACTAAGGATCCTCTTCGAGGATTATGACTCTTCCTTTAATTAGTTACTGGAGAAAAGTGAAAGCGTGAAAATACATGTTCAAAATCTCCAGAAACTGATGATTGAAATTTACAAAACAATGAACAACTTGAACCCCTCATATATTTGGGAATTTCATGAAGAAAAGGTTGTGAAATACGACCTACGAACAAAAAATTTATGTCGATTGCCAAAAACACGAACAACAAAATTTGGAATTGAGTCATTATCCTTCAGAGGAAGCCTCCTTTGGAACACCCTTTGTGACCAGATAAAAGCACTTCCAAATGTTGCAGCTTTCAAGGGAGCAATCAAGCACTGGATTGGCGATAAGTGTAATTGCCGGATTTGTAAAGAGCCAGAATTGTAAATTTGTATATTTTCTGTTAAAAGCTGTATTTATTGTAAATAGTTGGTTTAAATTAGTAATTATATTACTATTGTGAATAGACCAACTTTAAATAAGATTATCATTCATTCATTCATTCATTGTCATTGTTTACAAGCTCACGGCACAGGGCTGAAATCTTTCAAAAGAGTGGTCGTACAATTCTATTTCATTTTCCTTTCAATTAGTGTGCTTGAAAGGAACTTTGGGTCATTTGATGCAAATCTATCATCGCAATTTTTCCATCTCTTGGTTACAGTAGTTTGAAAATGATGGTATTCATTAATTGTTGAGGCTGTGACGTCAAAATTTCTAAATCCTTAATTAGAACAGCTACAGATTTCTGCTTTCCACCATATCTTAGACCTTCATAAACTATATCGGATGAGTCATGAAAAACGCCCGGCGTTTGACAGGCTACTGCTCCCTGAGTAAATATGCAATGATATTTTGCAATTAACATGTTCAATTATTTCTAGAAATTTTCCTGGCCGAAATCGGTCACTCTGTGCAGATTCTGTAAGCGATTTCTTGAAATGAATCCCTTTGAGAAACCTTCAAAAATGTGCTGAAATTACAAGCAAAACTCCTGAATGTGTTTACCTCACAGCGATGACTTTCAGCACGCTTTAGCACGTGCTTTCGTTTTGGCCGATTGAAAAGTCTTCCCGCTAGTGTGAATAACTTATTCAGCAGATTCCATTCTCCCGTGAGGACAAAATACACGAGCACATCCAAGAGTCATTATTGCTAGGAAGGAGAACGAAGGGAAATTTTGCTTGCTGTTTTCGCTCCTTTTTGCAGGTTTTCGAAAAGGGCTTTCTGCAGAAAATCTCCTATTTCGACGGGAAGGAATGGCCGATTAAAGCGGGGTAAATTACTGAACCTAATTTGACATATCGGGGATAAAACAAGACAGTTTTTCACATCATTGCTTGGATATTCAGGAGCAGAATGTTTTCAAACGCAACGCGTTTCAAACACCAGATAGAATCTCAACGGAGTGACCGATTTTAGTCAGGAATATTTCTAAAATTAATTGAGCATGTTAGCTATTCAATCAGACATTGCAAAATATCACTGCTTATATACTCAGGGAGCAATAGCTTTCAAACGCCTGGCGTGTTTCTTGACGCACTCGGTATAGCACAAGCTAGCTCAAAACATCATGTGAAACATCGGCGATTTGTACAAATGGTTGCAGTAGTTTAGCAATTCTAGCTAGAAGATCTTGTCGATGAACATCAAATAAAGGTCAGAACAACAAAGATATGTTGCAATATGTTGCAACAGGCCAGTCTTCGAACCAAAGCTCATGCAGAAGTTTACTCTGATTAGTTTCTAAATCCCCAAGTCACCTCAAAGAATTTTCCTTTGTCCATTCATGCCGAGTCTTTAGAAAATTTTATCAAAGTGTTGGACCGTTTTCAGTGTTTTTGAAACTCGCTTATGGCTCTAAAACTGAAAACAGAAATATTTGCGAAGAATTCTAAGTTAGGCTTTTTACTAAAGATTAAGCCATAAATCTTTAACATCGTCCAGTGTACGATTTATCGTAGACTAACAAAATAGCACGGTTTATTCTGACGCAACCGCTATTAAAGTGTATGTTTATCTTAAAGGCAATATGATTTTGTCACTCTCCCTTTGGTGGCTGAAAGTTTGATTGATAGATGTTCCTGAAAAATACTCCAGTGCAAAAGGGGATAGACTGCCTTTAAAGGTAGCTATGGTGTTGATTGTTCGAGCAAAGGCTGCAAAAATCCGAATTGATGCCCTTTTTATCGATATCTATTTTTCTAACAGGTGCCAGAAGGGATGGAGATGGATATTACTGGATAACAGGCAGAATTGACGATTGTATGAATGTATCTGGACATTTACTGAGTACGGCTCAGATCGAAAGTGCGCTTATTGAAGATCCTGCGCTCTCAGAAGCTGCTGTGGTATGAAACTTTTCTATTCATAGTTACTTACTTACCACATCTTAAGTACTTACCACATCAGTTTTTCAACAATGTTTATCAACAAGACAAATTCTTCCATAGTAAAGCACATTTTTCCTGCCCATCTGCCTGCCATATTTACTGCATTAGGTGTAAATTGTGTGATATGCTGTACATTAGATAGACTTCAAGACAACTTACTGCCTCAAGACCTTTCTTACCGCAAAAGATGACAAAACAGATTTTGTCAAAACCTTTTAGGCTTAGAAAAATTTGAGGTGATGCCTTGAGGTGATGCCTTGAGGTATGACAGACAAATTTGTTCACGTGAGATGCATTTATTTAGGAAGATAACATATTCCCTCACGAAGATGGGCCTCTTCCATGTAAATATGGTATCACTTTTTGTCATCTAAAAGAGATCATACTTAAGAAACTTCAATGAAATGATAAATGATTCGAGTACGACCATAAGTGGTAAGACACAATTAGGTTGAAGTAGATGGTGTCAGATTATTTGCCTGCTTTGAAATGCTTTAAAATTTTCTTCCTTGACTTTGGTAGCCTTTTTCAGCCATATTTCCTACTCTTTAACTGAAGACCTCAGTCACATGTGCTTTCAGAATGTTTGAGCCAAGTCGACCTTGAGCATCTCATGCGCATAAGTCCTATGCAGCTGTCTAGAAATCGAAAAGGTCGCTGCATAGGAGGTATGGGCAGCAGATGCCAAAGGTCGATATATGCCCAAGCATTCTGAAGAGCGCATATGACGCAGCTCTGCAGCTCAAGAGCAGAGAAGAAGGCTGAAAAAGGCTGCCAATGTCAAGGGAGACAATTTTATGGTATTTCAAGGTAGGCAAAGAACCTAATCCGATCTCATTCAACCTCACTGTGTACCACCACTCGTGGTGACACACCCGACCTGGATATAATCAGAAAGAAGGACAATAGCCTTTCAGATGGCATGCATCTAATTAATTCATCTGGCTGCGTTTTTGTCAAACACTCTGTATAACCTTACTGTTCCCCCTTGATGAAACACTTAGTCTGACTTGTTTATCTTTCAGGTGTCGATGCCTCATCCTGTCAAAGGAGAATGTGTGTACTGCTTTGTTTCGTTGAAAAATGTAAGATTGACGCTTTGTTTATGTTTTGCGTAGATTGTCTGGAATTTCTAGACGTGCTTGTTTAGTGAAACTACGATTACATCATTCATTATGAGACTTTACGAAAAAACTTTACAAACTATGTATCAACATTAAAAGTATGATACCCCAGGGAGCAGAAGACCATGACTACCCCTTTCTAGAGGTCAAATGTCACGCAAACTTCCAGAGCAATGCTAATATCGAACTGAAAATTTGACGTAGTGCTTAAGATTTCAACTTGATTTGAAGTAACTGCTATCATCATTTCCAGTCAATTTCGAATTTTTGGCATGACGTTTTCCTCTATAAGTTCACTTGGGGGGGGGTATGCATTTGATGTTTGTTCAGTGAATATAATGATTCTTTCTAAGATCTTCCGTTCCTCAACATTGCACAAGAATCTATATTGTTATGAAGAATTTTCTGTTCGCTTCTTGGATACTGAGTGCAAATCAGGAATAGGCATGATTTTCAGTTTGAGTTAGGAAACCCAAATGAAAGTTTTTTCTTTAATGAAGACCAACTTTAAGGAAAAGAAAGTTACAACAAGAATACAAGAATGGCGAAGTCACAGACTGCTTGTCCTTGTCTCTTATGGCCTAGCCATCCTCTAACCCACCATGAAGAAGCACCAAGCTCTGTAGCGCCACAGCATCTGTCTTTCAGCTTGTCAATCGCCTACGCCTCCTCATCACATTCTGCGATTCTTTTTTTGATAACTGATAAACAACAATCCTAAAGGGTCAAAGATCCCAGAGGACTTCCCCTTAGCAGGGATGGAAACAAAGGACTATGACATCAAAGGTCCCAGAATTCAGGTTTCCATAAGGAATGAAAAAGAGAAAGGGAAAAATAAGTACAAAGAAGCAATAAATAATTTTACAAGGCCTTCTTTATTGATTGCTGAGTTTCGGCTGTTACCATACCAAGGAATGTCACCAAACAAATATGATGTTCGTAAGTCAGCAAGTGGTAAGCTGAAAGATAAACAAAATTTGCCCAATCAGTATAATTTATGATTGTGATGAAAGACTGATAATCAGTCTTAGAGTTCTGTCTAGCTCATTACACATCGTGACCTGTCAAAAGTGAGTACTTTTATGAAGCGAATCGTGCAGAGATTTTCAAAACTTGCTGTAGTTCCAGAAATGAAAATATTTTTTCACCCCAGCCACTGAGGCCCAAGGCAGATCAAAGGCGACTCCCTGAATCAACAGGTCAGAGTCCACAGCAAATTGTCGATAATAACTTTGCGCAGCAAATGAAGGATTGCTCGTTGCAGACAGTTGAGAAAGTTTAGGAATGCTGTGTAATACCGTGTACTCTTTAGATTACTTTTGATTTGAACAATTCTTTTGTTTACAGGGAGAAACCTTTACGGACAAGCTCGTCACTGCATTGAAGAATAGAGGTAATTACCACCTTTTGACTTTTTTAAGGGAGGTTCAATGGGAGCATAGGTCCATGATTGATTTGTAAGATTCTATGGCTTATTTCTTTGAGCTGAATGACTTGAAGGAAACTTTATCTACTTTGCTGTAAATCTACAGCTGAACTTTTTTTTGAAATCTTCAATATTTTCAGAATTAGAATGGGTTTGCTCTTTTTTCAGAATTCAAGAAGCATTTGGAAAAAAGATTAAAACCATCTATATTTCTGAACTTATTTAGGCATCACAGAGTATTTTCAAGAAAGACTTAGTTGACAGAGGTACAAAGCAAAAATTAAGTAGCCAAAGTTTCTTGAATCCATTCAGGTTAAAGAAATCACTCATCTTTTTGCAACAATCTGAAGATTTGGTACGTATGCTGTGCAGTAGGTATCTACAGATAATAAGCACGCTTACACGCTTTCGAAGAACTTAGAGGTTTCTTTGCAATTTCAAACAGTAACTCTTTGGTGTTTGTTGTTTTCTCAAAAATTTTGCAGCTCTTTCTTTTTTTCTTATCGCTATTCACTTTTCTGGTCATGTTGATCTATTTTAGTGCAATTTGATTGATTTTATCAGCTGCATTTTTCATTGATAGTGAGACAACGAATTGGACCGATGGCACAACCTGAAGTCATTCAAAATGCACCTGGCTTACCGAAAACACGTTCAGGTAAAATAATGCGACGCGTTCTTCGTAAGATAGCACGTAACGAGCGTGACTTAGGCGATGTTTCGACAATGGCTGATTCTGCTGTCGTTGATGAGCTGTTCAAGAACAGGCCGACCTTTCAGTTGCAGTAAATTTTGAACTCTCTTGTCTCGCAATTTCACATTGAGAACGGAAATAATTGGCGAATTATTTTCGGCTGAAATCTTATAATTTTGGGATAAATTGTTGGGAATTTTGTTACCAAATTTTGGAAATTTAGAATAAGTATTGAAAGTTTTATGGTAGATTATCTATTTGGCTAAGATTTTCAGTACGGCTTTCCAATAAAGATAGCTTTTATCGTTAAGTGTTGGTAGCTATATTTAACTTGTTATCTGTAGATGTCTTTATAGGAACATTTAAGAACTTGATCTAAATCTACGCATTTCTTCTAACTTAATAGAAACATGTTTTGATTGGTGAAACATATTTCAATTACCCAAAACTATGGACAGATTTTGACAGATGTTGGACTCGTAAATTTCTTCCAGAAATTTGGCCCAAACTTTTGCCAACGAAAATTTTCGTTCTCAATGGAAATGCGGTTGCTTTGAACTGTGGCAATGCTTATGCTGTTTATTTTGGAATAACGTTAATTCATTTCAAGGGACTTTATCAAGCTATACAAATGTTCGACTTACAGGGCGTGTTATTTTCGGGAGAATGGACAGTGAAAATGATGAAAAAATATTTGGATATGATATTTTTATGCTTTTAATTGGCTTGGTTTTCATTTTGTACGCTGCTTTCTTAACTGAACTGAAGCTAGCACCAGTGGAATTGCAAGACCTTAGAATTAATCGTGCACAATATTATTTCTCTTTCGCAATGTTATATCAAATGATTTGTGTCACATGAACTTTAGGTAATTTGCAATAATTTAAAGGGAAGCATTTCCTTTTATTGCCATAAGATCTTTAATTATACTATCTCTAGTTTTTATGAATGAATGTGAGTATTAAGTAAGTACCTAAGGCTTTGCGCAACTTTAAAAGCATCACGAATTCTGAAGTGATCTAGGAAAGTCAATAAATGCGCAAGGAGTGCTTTGTTTTGGTAGGTCTGCAATTTAGTTTTTTTATCAATTTGTTCACCTGACAACTTCACAGCTGGTGGAAAGACAGTAAGGCCCCGAAGTTAAGAAACCACTTTGTCACATCTTAGCCTAAAATATTTCTTATAATTGTAATAGTTCGCATATTTTAAGGATCAAGTTTCTTAAGATTAACATCACTCAAACTTAGACTCAGGCCAGTACTTAGTATCTCTCAAAATACAAGAAACTTTATTTCAGGTGTGAACCTCAAGACTTTTTTATGGGTAGGGGAGCTAATCATTTTTTCAGCAGCCTTATAGGCAGTCTGTCACGTTCTGATTGGCCGCGACAAAGTCAGACCACAACACAACAGATTTATTTGCTAATCTTTGTATTTGAAACAAAGGAGGGCTAATCTTCGTGACTTTCTACGGCCATAGAAATTCAGAGGATTAGCAGCCATTCAAATTTCCTATTCTTTGTACTGTCCAGATCAACCAGTCAAATGCGTGGCAGACTGCCTTTAAAGTTTCTTTTAGATGATTTCTAAAGGCTGTTTTCCATATCCAGCTTTTGAGCGCGCGGGCGCTGTGACCAAATAGGAGCGTGCACAGTTGATACAACTTAACATCAATCTGATCGCAAGCGACCAATTTTGTAGGCGCATTGGAAGTAGGAACAAGTTCAACTCCCATCGCGGGTGCTTGCCATCATTATCGAAGGAACCAATCTTAGACGCAGCGTCCGCGCGTTCAAAACTCTGGATATGGAGAGCAGCCTTTAAATGCGGACCTTACTATATAAGATAATTTGATATTTTTATTTGATATTTATTTGATATTTAGTTTTATTAAGGAGGGTTGCCCTTCAACAGAGTTGATTTACAAGGGGCCCTCCACTTAAAAAAATTACTTACAATATACTATATACAATTACCGAATAAAAAAGCAAAATTACAATATAAAAAACATAATATAAAAATCTAATACAAAATTTACAAAATCTAGTATAAAAGAAAAAGGAAAAGTCCTAAATAGATTTTTTAAAACTATTCAGGGAAGATACCTGTTTGGCATTGGCAGGCAGGTTATTTCAAGCTTTTGCTCCTCGATAGGAAAAACATTTTTGCCCATTACTTGATTTTTTCATGGGTAGTCTTAAATCTGTCTCTGAATTGCGCAAGACATAGGAAGAGCACTGTGAATTTCGGGTGAAAAGGTCACACAAGTATTGGGGAGCCAGTTCATGCAGGGACTTGAAGACCATTGTTTTAGATTCACCAGCTACGAGTTCTTCAATGGTCTGCCAGCCCAGCTTCTCGATGAATGGTCTGCTTGGGGTGTCAAAGCTATAAGATAGGCTGTTCTTATGATATACCGTAAAAGCTGTATTAAGCCCCTCGGGGCTTGTCTAGTTTGGGACACTTAAGAGAATGGGGCTTATTTACAAAATCAAGTGACAAGGATATGTACGAGAGCTTTTCAGTTCTTTCACTCAATATTTTGTGGATTCAACATACAATTTAACGAGTCAAATACAAAAGTTTGGCTCATTCTTCATCCCAAACACTATCAGAACTAATATGCAAGCATTTCTAGAGAAATGTATGGAAAATCGTTGGTAATTTCAGGAATTTAATATACGTGGGGGGGGCGCTTAATAGAGAGGGGAGCTTTTGTAAAACTTCAGTTCCTCACACGCTCTCTCTGGGATGATGACAAATCACCGGAAGTTCCTTTTGAGCAAGTCATTTGAAGCGGAAATGTGCAACGAAGTTTTAAATTTTGAGGTTTTGCAAAGATATACGGCGATGCTCTATTTCATAGGATATACTAAGAGATCGACGCTAGTCATTGTGATTTCAATGTCGTCAATCAAGTAATCAGTTCTGTTTTCGCCAACTTTAAGTCATCTAAAGGGCTGTCCGAGATTCCAATATTTTTGCATCACACATAGTGAGTCTTCCTAGTTAGTTATTTCCTTTCTGATAGATCGAATCGCAAATTTAGTCTTCGCGTGTCTTGCATAGGAAATTTACGTGACCAAGAGCTATTAGGCCACTTAACTGTTATGGACAGAACAGGAGAGAAAGAAAGAGAAAGTTCACTTTTGGAGGGGTTTCCGATTGAGTGGCGTAATGACTCTAGGCCACATCAAATCTGCCATGTATGGGGGTCAAAATTGCCATCAGATAAATCAGAAATGAAATGATGAACGAGAAGGACTCGACATATCATGGAAAAAATCTTTGCATTGCTTTGCAATGAGCGTTTTTCTCGCCAGACTTCCTGCTCAACCTTTCAGATAACACAGATATGCGAGTGGGAAGAGGTTGCTGTTTTAAAGGTAAAGCAACACTTTGTTGGTGAATGATGCTGCGGCACGTTGGCAGGTCCATTGTGCTCCTTCACACCGCTCAATTCCTTGAAAAACGTATAAAATTGGCCTATGTAGCTCTTAGATGCGGCAATTCTAATGGAGAGTACTTCCACGTTCTCCTAGGGCTTTCCAGATTTTGTGACCATGTGAAAATCTGCATTATCTGGCATTTTTGGTTGGTTATTTCCGATAAGTATTTGATTTGATTCAGAATTCCTATAGCATACTTGCTCATGAGTTAAATATGCATAAAAGCTAGGCGCAGCAATCTAAAAGAGTCACAAAGTGTAATTTTGTGAACCATTTGTGCATACATGCATCGTCTTATTCAAATGATCTTTCAGCTAAGAAGACAGGCAGATAAATTGCAAAGGATAGCAAACACTATGTTTTCATATTTTGTACAAATGTCAATTAAACTGCATGTAATCAAAGCAAAATATTTCATTATGGTTCTATTAGCCAAGATAAGTCATCGGATTTACTATCAAATGGCCTTTTGAATCAGGTTACTCTCAGAATCTTTCAAGCATCAAGCCGGATCTCCACTTGGCGGAAAATGACCGAGGTGGAAAAATTTCCAGCAATCTAATTGGCTAATTGAATTGTCGCCCTGGAAAAATGTCGAGCCGCGAATAGTAAGAATACGTTCTGCTTTTCGCGGCTCGAAGCATAGGTTTCAAATCTTTAAAATGCTGGGTGTAAAATTCAATGACTTATTCCTTTGAACTGAACGGCTTCAAAGAAACTTGAAGTATTTTACAGTAAATCTGCCGTTGGACTTTGCTGAAATCTTGGATATTTTCAGAATTACAGTGTTTTTCTTCTTTTTCAAGAATTCAAGAAAATTTTCCAAAAAAACTTACAAGTATCGTAATTACTAAAACCTTTGACGAAAGATCAAATAGTTTTGAAGAAAACCATAGTTTTTGGAGGCCTACAATATGGTATCAAGCAAAACTCTTTCGCTCTTCTGGTTTGTGATTTAGAAATTTGATGACGTCATATCATAAAATGAGCTGAAATATAAAATAAGGTTTAATTTCGACGAATATTCAAGATTTCTGAAAAGCCCAACGGTAGAATCATAGAATAGTGGCTAAAGTTTCCTTCAAGTCGTTCAGATCAAAGAAATAGGTCATTGAATTTTACACCCGCCTTTTTTCGTAGATTTAAAGATTTGGAACCTATGCTGCGGCTCGACAGTTTTCGCCTAGTGGAGATCCGGCTCTGAACACGCTACTTTACATCTACTTTACATCTACTTTACTTATGTATGGTGAAGGTTAGGGCACATTGCAAACATGTCATCAATAGATTAAATCGGGAAAGGTTTGTCCAAACCCATTTCATATCAAGTAATCAATTTCTTGATAAAATAGCATTTGAATTCATTACCATATTTTGCGCCATGAAAGCTTGTGCCATGCATACAACAAATGATATTATACAAAAACTTCCCAAGAGTAAATGACTTGAAATCGGTAAGAAATGCCTCAACCGACTTTGTCTGTTAGTCATACTGACAAACAGAAAAGTTTAGATTTATGTTTTGCGGCTTGGAACGGATCATTTGCACCAACAATGTGAATGCTTGACTCGGAATTCCTGATAGAAGCAAGGGACGTGGAAATTCAAGGTCTTAGCTAATTGCCTTGAAAGAGGCAAGAAGGTTAGGAGCAGCTTCTTGAACTTGTTATGGTGATGAGATTGGCTTTGTCCGAAGAAGCTTAGGTGTCCCCCCGTGCAGTGGGTCAAAGCTCATGCGCAGTATGTATTTGGTGATGGAGCTCTGAGCATTCCAATCGAAAACGCTACTGCGCATGAGCTTTAACCTGCTGCACCGGGGAACACATAAGTGCCCTCTTACAAAGCCTATCTCGTCTCCCCAACGAGAACAATAGCATCAGTTGTTTCAAACTGACATGCCGTTTCAAGCAATTATGGATCGCAGACAACGTACATCTCTCAAACAAGGAATCAACAGAGGAAAGCTTCAAAATATTCCCTCAACTGAGTATTTGTATCATTGTGCTCCTGGAAGTAAATTGTTAAAAATTGTTGAATTGTCAAAGAACGAGGGTAAATCTAAACATCTTTTCCGCAAATTTTATGTATTTTATTTTGAAGCTTTTGTTTATACAAAGTTTTTGTTAAAGATTCTTAGATTGACCAATCTTCCACAATAAAAATGTGCCAGTTAATATTGTCAGCGATGCGTGTCGCATTTTTAATTGTTCGACGTAAGGAGGAATCAGACATTTCTTGATAGATTTTTGCTGAAAATTTAACTTAATGATCTTTTAGCCACAGAATGAATAAAAGGAGAAATTCACCTAAGAGAGACCGCTGCACTATACGTAGGTTACGTTACGTTACGTAGTGCGTAGGTTACGTTCGCAAATGCAAACTTAAACCATGAACCAGCCCTTTTCAAGACGATGGTTCACAAGGCATTTTTCTAAGTTGTGCATACCCCTTAGGCAAGGAGAACAATGATAGAAACAGATCAAAAAGTAATTTCAATGATATTGGGGTTCCATGATCGTGTTTGTGATTTGTTGAGGGAGGGGATGGATCTTTTCTTGGAACAGCAGGTAGATTTACGTTACAATATTGTGTAATAAGTTACTTGTTGTAATCTTAGAGCACATACAAATAGGCAGTCTGTGAAAATGCCCCATACACATAATCACATCTATAATGCATGTTTTTAGATGGTCCAACATTACTACAACCGTAACCGTCCTTGCAGCTCGTGACGCCGATGCCCACAGCGTAGTCGTCAGGGAAACATGTCGCTGTTCTATCGCCAATACATCCTATACGTGCAATATGCGTCGATTTTGGAGGGCTTTCGTTTGGATCTCCCTTTTTAGAGTCGCAAACGTTCGCTAAGTTCAATCCACACCAACTCTGTCGTAATATCGACAGATCACAACTTTTACCAATCGCTTTCATGAACGTGGCAAATGTATATTGTTCATCGGGTACAACACCAAATTGCGTAGAAAAGAGTTTCGCTAATGGCATGTTGCGGCCGTGCGTAAACGGTGCGCAACCAGTGTTTCGACCAGTGAAACACAATAGCAAAACGTTGCTTGTTAATAAGACGTAACCCATGTTCTTCATTGATGTTGATTTTGTAACGTCGTAACTCGTTTTCTCGTTGAGGGTTTGATTCGAAGCCCAGTTTTGTGAGATCGGTGACCAATCAGTAGCTTGGCCCTTGATCCGGGCTACTAGGGTCCAGCCCCCGGCTAGTCCGGGGCGCTTGTCTTCATCTGTGCTGCCACCTTTGATGAATTCACACCAGGTCTGGTTTGGACAAGAAAACTCGATTTAGTGTCTTTGAACTTGTATGAGCATAGAAATCGATCAATACGTTGTTTGAAAATTTCGCGATTTCGAAGCCGGTTTGGCAGGCTGAACCCTAGTAACCCGTCATTTCAACCCACCGAAGCAAGGTAGGCTGGATCTCCTCGTGGGCAGCGTTCGTTGTCGCACTCCGAAGGCAAACGTACGATGCTTGATGGTGTCCTGTCGTTCCTGCCCTGGTTCTGTGTTGGGTCTCTTGTCCGTACATGAACATGCTACAGACTTGCACGGGCCGTCATTCTTGGAGGCTGGCCTAACAGCTGTATGATGTATGCATCAGTTTTTTCGCCTTTCCTTTAGCATATCAGTACAGTTTTTGAAAACCTATTTGATAGACCCAATTAAACCACAGAACTATGTTTCAAAGTTTGAATGAATTTAAGCTTTGTAAGCCAGCACATTGCAAAGATTTTTGCAGATATTTAGGATCCGAGACAATTGTTTATAGATAGCTTCTTTAAAGCCCTTTTTGTCTTCATGTAGCTAGGAATCAGATTGTTTGATGTTTTGTGTGACCAACTAAATTGATAGTTTATCGTCATTGTATGAATAAAGTATGGTAGGTATGTTAGCTATGTACAGTTTTGAAGTCCTAATTCACAAATATAAAGGCTGTTTGAGGAAAGGCACCATAATAAGGAGCACATGCCCAATGCATACTGGCCGTTTTAGGACCGACTCTCCCGCAGCCGTATCCATCAAAGCAACTTGTTACGCCGATTCCAAGTGAGAAGTCGGCTGGCGTACACGACTTTGATAAGGCTCCAATACAGCCGATACGAACGATATGATTCGTCGGGTTCAAGTTCGGATTGATGTCTTCAGGATGGCATATATTGGCTAGATTTAGTCCACACCATTCTTTTCTCATCATCGGCTTTTTTCCTTTCTCCTTTGGATCGACCGCTGAACACGACTTTCCAAAAGCTTGCAACAAGTCTTTGAATTTCCATTTCTCGTCTACGACCACACCGAACTCGTTTGAAAATAACGAAGCGAGGTTTTGCCCGAGATTGTGTGTAAATATGGCACAGTATTTGCTGGGTCCATCATAGCACACTTTGATCGCATTGTTATCGATTGTATACCAGCCGTGGCTTTTCATTGTCGACCGTAAGCTTATGTCCCACGCTGTTTCCGGTATAATCACGCTGTTATCCGCCCAAATGTTCGATACAGCGGTAAAATAGTTTTCGGTACCGTTGACACGGGCTACTAGGGTCCAGCCTCTTTGTCCAATCCGGTCGAAGTCGCAGTATGTCTGTGTGATAAAAATTTTGATGAAAGTGGGAAGTGGCTACTCATATGAAATTAAGAAGGGAAGGCATACGTAAATAATGGTACGATTTAGTGAATAAAAGAAGCAATGAACAATGGAATTCACTGAATCAATAGACCTTTTAGCTATGCTACAAAAGAGCCTGGATCGAGCGTTATTTTTATAAATTTTTATACACGAGGCTCTATCGAGTGGCGTTAGGGCTTCTATCACAATTGTGCACATTCGAAAATTCTACAGAATGTAGCCAAATTCCGTTCGATTCTGATTCTCGTCAGAATAGCTAAAAGGTCTATTACTCGATCGCAGGGAGAATGGTTGAATAATGTTCCTTCTTGTATCAAATTGTTAACTGTAATCTTTCCGCTGCAACTTTTAATATCTAACAGTAAATTTATCAATTTATTGAATTATGAATATAAAGGAAAGTAAGACATTAGAATTTGCTCAAATGCTGTGTTGATATTGCTAACAAAAATGCAAATAGCTTTGGCGCATCTGGGTTTCGAAAATGCTACTTTCTTTATTGGGTGTGTGAAAAGACAGTCCCATTTGAGAGACAACTACTAATCCCAGGATATCAGTACAATAATATTGGCTGGTAAATTTGTTAATAGAGAACAAGTTCAAATAAATTTTCTGCGATCGGCTGCTCCTTTCTGATGTTATGAGAAATTTTCTCAAGTTACAGCTTTATCTCAGCAACCACATAAACTGAACACAATTTTTTTTGGGGGGGGGGTAAATTCTTTATATTAATTAAGTTGCCGTGCATGTCAACAATAATATTGGCAATTGGAGCTCTCTGTTTGTGGGATTATGTGTGGATATCTAAAGAGAAAAGCAAACATTTACCTTGAATCTGACACCATTTACCATCAACCAATATGCACCACTCTTGGCGTTTGGATTCTTCTCATAGATTGATTGACAACTTGGCATCGGGTTGCCTTGACTGCGAATGACAAAGATTTGATTGTTCTACTAGTTTCAGATTGGGCTATGAATCTACAGGAAAACTTTAAAAAAATGATGAACATCTTCAAGGTTAGAGGGTTTTCTTCATTTTTAAGAATTCAAGTAATTTTGGAAAAAATCAAACTATCGTAACTGTTAAACTTTTTTAGAAAGCATAGAACAGCTCTCAAGGAAGTCAACCGTTTGTAAATGTCTACAGTATGCTATCAAGTAAAAGTCTTTCATCCAGCATCGAAAGTGACGCTGTTTGGATGGCGCAACATGGTAGTCAAATGATCTAACATTTCAACCAAACAAGATAATGTTGGGTTGGATGTTGGATCGTGTTACTTCTGCTTTAATTGCTATTTAGAACTTTAATGACATCACATCCTCAAATTTACTGAATATAAAGACCGGCTCAAATTACATGTCACCTGAGATTTACAATAACGCAGAATTCCTTAACAAATACCCCCATTGTCGTTTCTCTCGGGCGCTTGCTGGTGACGTCTAATTTGAGACAAAATTTAGTATACGCTGTGATTGGAAAAAGAGATCCACAGTCACATTACACCCTTCGCAACCGGAACTTTATTTGGCATATAAAGGCCAAAACAGCAACATTTGCTTCTTCCGTCTATCCTTATTGCTTGTCTGACTAGAATGAACTTTATCTTGAGATTGCACTTGCACTGTCTCTTGCCGTTTTTAAGAAGAAGCTTTGTCAATAATAAGACATTCTGTAAGATTTATACCTATTTGGCATTCATGATCCAACAGGTTTATCCTTGGTCTCAGTAAATGTCCACAAATTCAAGCACAATTTTAGGATACCATAAACCCAATGTGCCCTACGTACGATTGTATCGAGGATACAGAAAACATTTTGTTGCTTTGCCCCTTCCTTGCATTAATACGCAGAAATCTTCTCGCTGAAGTTTTTGTTTTGCTTCGACCATTTAGATATACAATTCTCCAAAATTTTTTCTTACGCAGATTTTATAGTATGGTAATGAAAGTTTTCCCAATGAACTACGCAAAAATATACTCCTACAAACTCTATGATTCATTCACAAGTTTGATCGATTTAATTAGAAAATTTCACACTATGTTACATGCCACACAACCAACCCTCTTGTGCCATCTAAGCAAACGCATCTTTCTTTTCTTTCTTTTATTTTTGTTTTTCTTTTAAGCAGATGGTTCACGTCTTTCTCAAATTAGATGCCACGCGATATTTGCGACTATATCTAAACTGCCCTTCCAAGCACTTGAATTGTTTCGATAGCGGATTTTTGGCATGTAATTTGAGACAGACAGTAGTTTAATCTCCATGTTCTGTTGGCCTCGGGGCAGTCGCAGTCTTTTGATCCTCGAGATATCGTTCCAGTATTATATCTGTATAGTACAGTAATCATGTAAAGTAGTGTAGCTATTACATTTGTATTCTGATCTTTTACTGGATATAGAAAACTTAAAAAATATAACAGATTTTGAAAATTAAACTTCATAGTATAGGCAAGTAGCTAAGTTTCTTTCAAATCATTGAATTCAAAGGAATAGATCATATTATTCTTATTTCTATATTTTCGTATATTTCACATTAACCTTTTTAAAGGTTTGGAGCCTATGCTTTGTTGCATAGTTTTTTAGAGTACTCACCCTCCCTTCTCTCCAGTTGGTTTTATCTTTGATACTGGTGCTTGCTGCGGAAAGAAAAAAGAAATTCGTTAGTCGTGCCTTATGTATTTCCAGTATCTGTCGTGTTTATCAGTCAGTTTTTGTCGAAAATTTTAGGCGATTCGTTTTTCCCGTATTCCAGGGATTTTGATCAGAGAAACAGGCTTAGTCTAACAACGGACAGTGAGTATTTGAACGTTTAAGCATGAAAATGCCTTTGAGTAGTGAATTTTGAAAGTATGTTTAAGAAAATGTCTCTTGGAAATGATGGTGGGAAGGTTAAAGACTGGAAATACCTGGCACTCACTCTGATCAAAATTACGTCAACACAGAGCTGTAAAAACTTTCGATTTTCCGGAATTCGTTCCAGTCAGAAGATGTGATAAAATTGTAAGCCTTGAACAAGTTGCAAGAGATTTTACAGCTCTTAGTCTACAACAGCATAATGATTTGGAAAACCCTGTTTTGTCAAAGGTTTTGAGACCCTGCTATCAATGTTGGTTCTTGTGGATACAGTCTTCAAGTGGTCGTGGATTTTAACTGGTCATGAAGTTCTTGCAGGATTTTGGTGGCCCTAATTCATCATCGTCCCTGCATATGAACTACCCCACTTTTCGATTTAGAACACTTATTCATTTGACAAAACAGTAGTGTGGATTGCCGAATCACATGTGCCGATGGATTGCACGGCTCTGAAGCTTTACATTGGCAGACATAGCCGTGGAGAACAATACGTCTTCAATTGTAGAAAGCAAGCATTCAAGCAGCCTCCTAACCATGAAGCGAGAACAAAAGGGATTAATCCTTCAGGGACGAAACAAACCTACGAAGAAGGACCCAAGAAACTTACGAACCATGAAGCAAGAAAGCAAGGAATCTAGCATGTAAGGACCAAATAAACCTAGGAAGAAGCACGTAAGAAATCTACAAACCATTAAGCATTAAACAAGAAATTTAGTATGCAAGGACGAAACAAACGTGGCAAGGAAGCAAGCACCAAAGCAAGGAAGGAAGCAAACATGTAAGCATTTAAACCGTCTGGAAACCATGAAGCGAGAATGCAAGGATTCATGCACGCAAAGACGAAAAAAACCTAGAAAGCCTTCATAGAAGCAATCTGCAAACCATGGAGCGAGAATGCAAGGAATCAAACATCCAAGGACGAAAAAAGCTTAGTATGCAGGCACGCAAGCAGTGTACAAACCATGAAGCAAGAAAGCTAGGAATCAAGCATGCACGAAGGAAAGAAACCTAGAAAGCCTCCATGCAAGCAATCTGCAAACCATGGAACCAGAATATGAGGAATCAAAGATCCAAGGACGAAAGAAGCCTTGCAAGTAATCGTGCAAGGAGTCTGCAAAACATGAAACAAGCATGCAAGGAATTAAGCATTCAATGCCAAATCAAGACTGATGAGGAAGCAAGCACCAAATCGAAGCAAGGAGAATACAAGCAAGCAAGCAAGCAAGCAAGCAAGCAAGCAAGCAGTCTACAACCTGTGGAGCAAGAATGCAAAGAATCAAACATGCAAGGACGAAACAAGCCTTGCAAGCGAGCACGGAGGAAGTCTATAAACCTCACAGCGAAAAAGTAAGGAATCAAGCATGCAGGGACAAGACAAATCTAGCAAGCAAGCAAGCGAGAAAGCGTGCAAGCGAGGAAGCTTGCAAGAAAGCAAGCAAGCTGCAGTCGACAAACCGTCAGATAAGGATACGGGGAATCTATCAGAGCATGGTTAACCATGATCATAGCAAGCCAACAGAGCAAGCCAACACGCAAGGAAGCCATTTAACAAGAGAACTCCTTTTAAGCAAACAATTAGAAAAGCAAGCCAGTAGGCAGCACGGCAGGCAAGTAAAGTATTATTCAACCTTCGTCACTTTATGAATTACTATCAGTTTTCAATTTCTGTAATTTGAATGCGTTAAAGGCGCAATTTTATCGCAAGTACCTTGTCCCAACTTGGTTCATAGCAATCCCAACTTGGTTCATAGCAATCCCAACTTGGTTCATAGCAATCTTTTAATGTATATTTCATGAAAGACTCCTTCAATGATGTGGAAAAAACAAGACTAGGTGCTTTGTGAATAAAAATCTTATGAATAAGTGACTTACAGTACAATCTGAAATTAACCACTTAATGAATTAGTAACCATCATTTCATAATGTTCAACATTTTTACAAGATCTTTGATTGGTAATTTCACCCTAACATTTAGCAAATAATGTCGCCAATGGACCGTATAGCTATTCTAAAAAGAGTTAGAACCGAGTGATATTTTCATATATTGCACATTCTGATTTCAAATATGTACCGGGTGAGCCAGAAAAAAGTTTCCACTTTCCAGAATTCATAGCATCAAGAGTACTCCACAGCTGATTCAAATTCTTGTTAAAAGTCGAAAGATCGAAATATTTTGCGATTCTTTTCCGCAGTTTTAGGAGCACCAGAAATGTAGGTAAATTCAGCTTTACACAAGTTTGGTTGCAAAATGACCGAAAAAGGCCAAGATCAAATCACAAAGGACTCCTCGCACAGAAAGATGATGTAAAGAAAATGCAATTCTCATGGGCGAGAAATATCCTCTGCACATGGGAATGAACATGTTGAGCAAATGTTTGAAGGTCTGTGTCTTGTCTTATCTTGAGGTCTGTGACTATGTCCCAAATCTTGAGAGAGTTGAAACGTGCATTGTGTATTGTGCTGTGTCCTTACGTTTTGATCATCGCTCTAGATCTTTCTTCAGTCCTCTTGCAACCATGAAATTTTGTAAAGTTGAAATTACCTATACTTCTAATGTTCGGCTTTTAAATAGAATTTGAACTATTCAAACATATGAAGTACTCTTGGTGCAATGAATTTTAAAACATTTGAATTATTTTCTGGCTCACCCGGCTTTACTGTAAGGAAGTTTTGACACTACTTAGTTGAACATTTCGTTAAAATATGTATGGGAATATCGCTTGATGGATACTCCTTTGCAGGATAGCTAAAACATCTATTGCTTGTCCATGAGTGGGCTTCATAAAACGTGCCATTTTCTTGTCACTTTGACTGAGTCTGTAATTCATATTCATATATTCATATATAATATTTCTGAAATATTTCGTGTTATCATTTTTTTATAGAACCATGTGAATGATGATGCAGAGGGTATTAAAAGTTACTTATTTCAAATGAACCGACACATGGCTAAATACATTTTCAACGTCTCCTGAACCCCGTCAGCACACCGAGTGAGTAAATAAATTAACTCATTTAACGGAATGTGGAAGAAATCGTGCGTGGCCGATATTCAAAAGTGCGCTGTTTGTCTATCAATAGAAGACTAACTTGGATGTAAAAACTTTGTCCTGAAGAATCACTCATCCGATAGACCCAGAAGTTTGGCAAAAGATGGCAATGGGTTTGTGTGAGATCGAGAATAGACCATTTCGACAATTAGAATAGGAGACTGGGGAGAGCGGTTTGTTCTGGTAAATGGCGGATGTAGTTCTGGTAAATGGCTGCCGTGGAATGAGCCCGTTGAAGTGAATAATGTAAACATAGCAATCGCTACTGCATAAAAACGCCGCAATGGCGCTGTCATAGGATATAGTCAAATAGCTGTCCGTGCAAAATACAGACAGACGTGTACTTTACCTCTATTCGCAACAGATTTCCTTTTCAGGCTTTATTTCAGTGCTGCACACAGCAATGCCTGCTTCGAATTTAGGCAGTTCTGCATAATTTGATGGATCGAATTTAGGCAGTTCTGCATAATTTGATGGAACACATAATACCTTTGAAGTATTTAGAAAAAGACAACTTACTTTGACTTCAATTTTTAAGTAAATGGAATTCAACTGAAGTTGTTAACTTCGAATATCCTTGCTGAATTCGATTAAAATTGACGCGAGGAAAAGTTCGAACACAATTCGAATTTTCTTAATCTTACGGTTGAAAATACGTCAAAACTGATATTTCAAAACTGAAACAACGCCCATACCGCAGCGATCCTCGCCACAGCCTGCAAAACTCAATGTTTACATTATATTCACTTCAACGGCCCAGCTAAGCGGCAGCCATTTACAAGAACTGCATCCGCCATTTACCATAGCAAATCACTCTCCCCAGTCTCCGATTTTAATTGTCGAAATGGTCTATTCCATGCTCAGTTCTTGTCAATGATTTACTTGCCATCGAAATTGAAATTGTATTTCTTAAAGATACAATCGTATTGAATTTATATTTCAGTAAAAATGAATCATGGACCAGAATGGGACGTAGAGCTCTCGCTCCCAGGCAAACCTCTTACCAGCATTTCCCATATTTTTTGGGTCTAAAAGATGAAGGCTTTTACCAAACAAACTTTGATATTCAGTTAGACTTTGACTGATAGATTGATATTTGATTCTTTAATGTCGGCCGCATTTTGCTCAACAGCCCACTAGGCGTGTTCACTTTTTTTTATAGTCACCCGCTACTTTACGCGTTCTATGGCTAGGATATTGAAGGGAATTGTCCTAGATAGAAGCTGGCCCGTTCCAAGTCAAAATTATAATCTGCAGGGTGTCCGAAAAAGTGTGCCCCGTAGAGGAGTTGAATATTCAGTTATGTCGGTTTTTACGCAGTTGCATAGGAAAGGCTTCAGCTTAGAGTTTAAGACCACGTTGAGCCAAGCCGACACGTCCTTGCTGATTTATGGCAGAGAGAAAGCAAAATAAGTGGTTGTTTCAAAAAGAACACTTCTGTTTTTCTCCAACAATGTCAAAATAAAGTAAGTTTCCAACGAAAGAGTTCAAGCGTCGTACAAAGATTTCTGCTAAATTTTTTAAGGTGTGAGAAGCGTTTTCTATTTATAGGACGGGACTTTCTACCTTTTAAAAAATGAAGTAAAAATTTTGATCCGATACCAGAACCCTTTCTTTGAAAACTTACTTGATTTGACATTGCTGGAGAACAACGGAAGTGCTGTTTTTGAAGCAACCACAAGTTTTGCCTTTCTCTGACGTAACTCAGCAGCCACTTCTCCGATTGACTCAAACTCCAAGTTGAAACCTGACCAATACAGCTGTGAATAAGCTGAGGTAATTGAATATACAGCTCCTCCGCATTAGCCACACAAACAGGGCACAATCATTTTGGGATGCCCTGTACTGTAATCGACCATTTTGACACATCCCATCCGGCTTCATTTTGTAGATAAAGAAACAATAGGGTTGTGGGCATTTCTTTTAGCTTATTTATAGCAGCTGCGAGATATAGCTATTTCTATTCCCTTTAAGATGAATATAAAAGTGTTTTTGAATCAATTTTGTTCTGATTGGCAACACATTCTTTTGTACTTTGTCCCTACAAGCAGCTAGCTAGGACTGCTCGAAAAGCTCTACACGAATATGCTGATATTATATCTTAGGCCCAGCGAATTTAATTCAACCTCAAGTGCCGTTGCTACATATGAAGAGAGTGCCTCAAGTAAATTATTGGAATTAGCGAATAAATAGCGAATTGTGAAGAAAATCATTGTTCACTCATTAAAAATTATGATTGATACTGAACTGCTCCTGTGAAATGGTTCAATTTGCTGCGCCCAAAATATGCTGTCTGAACTATTCCTTACAACGTGATATCGTATAAATGATCTCTCATTTACTGAGAGTGGCTTAAGCTATCGAGTCTCTAATAAGGTAATTCATCGGTCCATTAATTGATTAATTAAGCAATTAATTAATTTATCAATTTATTTATTCATTCATTCATTGATTTATTCATTCATTCATTCATTCATTGCGTTACAGCCCTTTATTTCCTTGAGTACATCTCTTCTTAATTCATCAACTGATGCATTGAAGTAGCGCTAAAGTTTCATTCCGTTTTCCATTATTTTGTCTACAATTTTGTTTTTATGTTGTAGTTTATGCTCAAACGAAGCTCCTTTCATTATCCTGTACAATCTACATGTTCCTGATCTTGATTATGAAATCTGCTTTCAAACCTTCGAAGACTCAAATGTCCTATGCCTTTAGTTGAACAATTACACTTCATACGTTCTCTCGAAAGAGTTCCTGATTTACATTTTGCATGCATGCCCAGTTTCCTTCACTTAAGATATTCAGCCTCCCATTTGAAGGAACCAGTTTCTGCCACGGCCTCGTGGAGGAGATTGCTGTTCTTTCATGCTGAACATCTTTATTTTCCAGAATTACTCGAAAACACGATCCTGCAAAGGTTCTTTCAGATCCCTCGTTTTCACACTGAAAGTGCCTTTCCCGTCACTAACACATGGACAAAATCCCTTACAAATTCTTCATCAAGCCACCACGAGGCCTTTTGCGACCCTTTGGTCTGATGAGGACTTTTTGCCTAATGCTCCCAGACTGCGGTTTTTCCTTCGCAACATTGTTTTTACGTTTTGCAAGTACCTTTTTGCAGATTTTCTCAAGATAATCCACTCTTGATGACAAGCTGTCAATCTCATCTGGTGTGCACGTATACGGCTGGTGAGTAACCTACGAAAAGATACGAGGTTGGTTAAATGTCTGTAATCTGAAATCTTTGATTGAATGCCTACAACTTTGTATGCCAACAAAAATTATCAGGAATTCTTCAACTAAACTTCAGTAGTTTTGAGATCCATGAATTTGTCGATGACCCATTTTGCTCGATCCATTTTTAATAAAACATTAATTATATTGAAAGATTGGAAGTTTTGTATGAAGCTGCAGCATCTTGTCAGAGTCTCTCCGTCTTTACAGCTTGATATCCCAAGGCAAACAAATCTCGTACAGTTGCTATCAAGGTGAAATGACACAGAATAGCTTACTTCTTTTGCACAAGTTCCAGCCTCTCCTTTTGGCCCCTGAAAAGAAGAAGCAGATAATTATTCAACTTATTTCATTCTAGCATACAGTTCGCTCTCTGCTCTGCAACAGTTTCAAAAGGGTATGTTTTTTGAGATGATTGTATTAAATTTTATAGGAAAAGTAATGCCCTAACGTGAAATTGCAGTTTGATTTTTTCGAAATTCCACGTTCTGACTATATCAAACGCTTCACTCGAACCTTTCTTACGAGAATTTATGAAGACGTAGTTCTATCCAAATTCATTGCAGAATGCAGCAAGAACCCGCAAAATAGAAACCACTCGTTTCACAACAGCCTCTCTTCTGAAAGAAAATACTGATATTCTGATCATGTAGGGTATCCTTCGTTTTCTTACTTCGTACACTTACTTCGTTTAACTTGGCAACAGTCCTGACATAAAATCTGGAAACTTTTTGCTTTTTGGAGGAAATGCGAGTTAAGACTACCTCCCCCATATTGCAATCTTGGAAGCAGATGGAAATTTCTTTCATGAAGTTACCACTGTCCTCTTTAATCAAATCAACATTGAACTGGGGGAGGAAGTGGCCGTAGTTTACAGTCAGGGTTTACAGTCTTAACAAATTTTGGCCAGGGTTGTAGGTCATCATACACTTCGCTTAATTTAGAAAATGAGGTCCTTTGTGCTTTTTTCTACTTCTGCATGCCGAACTTGACAAGAGAAAGCAATTCCCATGACAATTAAGTTTGAAAAGAGGATTGTATTGTTACATAGAAGTCAGTGTATCCCAAAAATGGAGCGCAGTCTTAGCTGAAAATTAAGAAGAAAATTATGATATGTGGAGATTTGAATTTAACGTCGATAGGCCAGTTTACACGATCAAATTCATGTAAAATTTGCTTTGGATTTTTATGTGATCAAAGGATGTGTTCATGTAAAGTCTGGTTCACACTAGGTCGTGTGGGTCGTTAGGACCGTGCAAAAAGACCCAAAAGACAAGGAATCAGAGTTTTAGTCCACTGTCTTTGGGTCTCTCTGCACGATTTTAACGGCCCAACGACCTCGTGTGAACCAGACTTCAACGGATTCAAAGTGTCTTGAAGTTATGTGAAGCGATGAAAGTTAACCCCCTTTAATTTGCCATCACAGATTTTTCATTTGAAGGCTGATCAAATGAAAAATCTGTGATGGCAAATTAAAGAGGGTTGATTTTAGTTGCTTCACATAACTTTAAGCAACTTGTGGTGCTCATTTACACTATCACATTCTGTGATCACGTGAATAAGTGAAGGAAAGTTTGTGTAAATATGATCATGTACACTGTCCTTAACACACATTCTACTGAAGTTTTTATCATTATCTCTTTCAAACGAAGGATATTGAGAGCAAAATCAACCCATTTAGGTGGAAAAGATAGAAAACACCTTCTGCAAAAGACAAATAAGGAGGTGTAAAATCACTTGGAATGATAGCGTGGACAGAAAAGACCAATTGATCCCATTTATCGAAGATGAAAAATAAGCTCTCTTAAAGATTTTTGCTAGCAGCTGTGCGTGTCGTAGCACTTTCCTGTCTCCAAAGCAGATTATAGTCACTAACACGTCAATAGATCTTTTTACGGGCTGGAAATGAGGTTTAGATCTAGGTTCCAAATATGGTAAAGTTTGAAATTAAAAAAAAAACGCATGAACCCCGTTCTGAGTATGCACACTGCTTGCTGTGTACAGAGTTCCTTCGGGTCTCGGAGCACTTTTCAGTGAATTAAATACCCCCATTCATACTGGCAAGTAAAACCAGCTTAAGCTAAACGAGGTTATCAATTTCATCTTTCTGATTGGTCAATCCAACGAATAGCATGCACTTTTACCCGCCGTAATAATGCTGTTTAGCTGTGTCGGTGTGAATGTTGTAAAAGCTGATGGACAAAGATGCGTGCGTCGGTCGATAAATGCACAAAGAAAAACTCACGCACGCTTTGTCTCCTATGCTCTTCCACGTGTGAATTTCATCCATTTCAATAGAATTTTTTACTCGTGCCTAGCCCCGTGTTAACGAACACATCTTTTAATCCTGCCGATTCCCGGACAACTTTACTGTGAGTGAGTTCTGAATGTTAGAATTTATGTACAGGGGCGTTTTTTCGCCTCATTGTCTTGTTTCTTGTTATTGTCCTGAATTGCTGGCTGATTTCGTTATGCAACGGTTGCACAAAAAACTGCAAATATGCAAGGGCTTCACTTTGCAAGTTAGCGAATCGAAGTTTACTTGTTTTCAACCGTTAAGATTAAAATGAAACAAAATCAGCTAGCAATGAGTGAACATAATGAAGAACAAGGCCAGAGGGCATAAGTGACACTCAAATTCGCCTTTGTATATACTCAATCATTCCTAACTGAAAAGTGCTGTGAGATCCGTTGGAAAGTATTGCCACAACTAGCAATGTCCGTTCTGAGAACAGTCGTGCTTTCGCTTTCCTTTTCAAACTTCACCATATTTAGACCTTAGATCCAAACCTCTTTCTTGCCAAGCACATAACCAGATCCATTAAATGATGCAGATTCATGTATCACTTTGCGCCGAGAGCAGCAGCTACCAAGGCGGCAACTTTGAGAAGCTACCGAGGGCAATGCACTGGTTGCTGTGAACACCAAGAAAACAATTCGAAACACAAAGGAAAGAACAGTAGGGTATACAAAATGGTTCAATTACTTACCTTTGGCCCAGCTGGCCCAGGAGCACCTGGTGGCCCTGTGTGACCCTGAAATACAAAAATTCTGTTAAGCTACTGTAAATATTGATAATTTACTTCGTTTGAAGTTCGAAAAGTTGCAGAAATGACGGTACTCTCAAGTACCGAAAAAAATGTTGTTATCACCGTCACGAGTTCCCTGGTCCGCGAAACAGTCATTTTAAGAACAATTTAAAAGACAATTTTTCTACTTGTATAAAATACGGTTCATTTGTGACCAAAAGGATGCCGGGGGTTATCGTCGATGGTGATAACGTATTGAACTTTCATCTGTAAGTTTCTTTTGAAAGGTACGTTGTGTAGTATTGCTTCGTGGAATTTTTTAAAGAGAAATATTAGTAACATCTTCACCCCTTGCAAAAATGAGAAACATTTGAGATGTTCTTCGAAAGCAAATTGCTTGTTTGTTTGCTCACGTAGCAAAAAGTTGTTGTGACAAACTTGATTGCATGTGACGAAGAGGAATCTTTTGCCTTCTCAAAAACAAATCAAATGTTTAGAATGCACTAACATAACTTTGGCGAATTTTGCATTTAGGACAATCTCGCGAAGTGATGTTTCGGAAATTTCTGTCAAAAAAGGGAAAAATGCAATTTTTCCTCCCGAAATTGACTCTTTTTAAGTAATGCGTTTTCTTACCCTTTCACCTGGTTTGCCATCATGTCCATCTTTTCCTTTTAGATGTAAATGAAGAATATTATCACCAGGAAATGGACTGTACAATGCTTGCGCCTGGAAACAAAGCATGTGATGGTTAGAAGAGTTTTCAATAAAATTTTATCCATCAAATGTTCGAAATCAAACATTGTGGATACGCAGTTCCTTACTACGACGCCTCAGAATCATCTCAGGGAAACGATAAGTTTCATTTCATTTTCTTGTTTTCATCTTCTGGTATTTCAATGTTGTAAGCTTCGTATGATGCAAATTGCCAAAAGTACCTGGTGACCCAAAAAATTTCCCTCTTTTGAAGATTCATAGCATAAATGGTACTTCACAAATCTGAATGTTTCAATGCTAGTTACAAGTCAAAAAGATCAAAGTATTTCGTTATTTTTCTCGCTGTTTTACCAGCATTGGCATGGGCAAGTTCAACTTTACAAAAATTTCCTGGTTGCAAATTGACTGAAGAAGGGCCTAAACATTGATTAAATCATACAGGACTCCTCACACCGACCAATAAAGAAAACGCAGTTATTCATGAGTGAGAGATAAATGCACTGCTCATTCATTGCCACGAGACTAAAATCTTCTGTATTTGTTTGAAAATTTGTTTCTTGTATCTCTTGAGAGAAGTGAGATGCTAATCGTGCTAATTGTTCTGAATAGAGAGAGTCCTTATGATTTGATCATTGTTTCAGGCCCTTTTCTCAGTCATTTTGTAACAATAAAATTTTCATAAGTTCAATTTACTGATACTTCAAGCAAACAATTGTAAGACAGCGAGAAAAGTCATTGAAATACTTCGATCTTTGGACTTTTAACCAGAATTTGTATCATTCTAGTCGGTGAAGCACTCTTTGTGCCATGAATTTTTAAAAGTGGGAACTTTTTTCTGGCTCACCAGGTATGTACCAGTTAAAGATACTTCGAGACTTTATTGTGAAATATGAAAAGGTTTTGCTGGGTTGTTTTATCTTACTTTATCATCTATGTTTAACCAACTACCGGGTGAGCCAGATGAAATTCCCTCCTTTGAATATTCATGGCAGCAAAAGTACCTCACAGATTTAAAATATTCAAGTTCTAGTTGAAAGCCAAAAGATCAAAGTATTGTTGTGATTTTTTTCGTTGTCTTTCGAACGCTAAAAGTATTGGTAAAGTTTACTTTACAAAAATTTCGTGGTTTCAAACTTACTGTAAAATACTCTACCACACCGATCACATCAAAGAGGACTTTTCGCCGCACAGATCAATAAAGAAAATGCAGTTTTTCATGGGTGAGAGATATACACTGAACTTTTATTCCCATGAAACTGAAACTTTTTAGCATTTTATGACGTCGTCTATCTCTTTAGAGACGTTAAACGTCAATTGGGCATTGTTCTGTGTAAGGAGGGTCCTTACAATTTGATCAACGTTTTAGGTCATTTTTATTCATTTTGCAACCATGGAATTCTTGTTGAGTTAAATTTTGCAATAGTTCTGGTGCTAGCAAGACAGCAAGAAATATCATGAAATACTTCAATCTTTCGGCTTTCAAGTAGAATTTGAATCATTCAAATCTGTGAAGTACTCTTGATTCGTGAATGTTCAAAAGTGGAAACTTTTTTCTGGCTCTCCTGGTAGGATTTCAAAATTTTCTTGTTTTTGCTTCAGATTCTCGTTATGTCTATCAATCTATCTCATACCTGTTTTATACTACTAGCATCGCTGCTTTAAGCCTTATTTCCATGGAGCCTCATTTTTTGCAGCTCAAGCGTGGGGTGAGAGTGGCCGAGTGGCTTGTACAGTCTTCGTTAGCTGACTGAAGTTAAGCTTGGTCCAGTGAGGTCAAACTCCGGATGGGTGACCTCGGAGGCCTAACCTCACAACTCACCTCGTCGTCCTTCGGAAGGGACGTTAAACTAGAGGTCCCAAGCCTGGATGCGGCATGCACAGTTGGCCTAAATTAGCTTTTAGTAGCTAGAAATCCTGACAAGCCCACTCAAAACAAATTGAAAACAAAAAAAAAACACAAAAAACAAAAAAACAAACAAGCGGAAAATGTCCGAGAGCATTTCTGCGAAGCATGCGCAATTAGACAAAAACACTGATTTTCGTCTTGATGCGCATGCTGTCACAGAAATGGTCACAGGCATTTTCTGCTCAAGAGGATAGATGTAGCTCCTCGGAAATAAGGCTTCATTTTCGCTCCTTTTTCCAAGCAGTTATTCTGGTGCTTGGAAAAAAGCAAAAATACGTTGATAAAGGTGACGAGTTTGTGCTTTTAAGTACAATTCATTTACTCACCAATGTTGTCAGCTGCAGTTGTTGCCTGCTCTGCCCACCAACATCGTTCCCAGGCTTCTTCACCAAATCAGCAATATCCAGTCCTCTCGAAGCCCCTGTCTCTTCCTTGACTGGCACAAGGGAAAGAGAACCATCTGGACCTTTCTGTAACATAAACCTTGAGTGCCCTTCTTTAGAATTGTCCCCCTCTGTTTCAATTTGTAATCCAGGGGGTCCTGCATCATCATCATTTTTTTTCTTGTTGTTGGCTATTAGTGATGCTAGGATATTCGAGGGAGCAGCACCTCCTCCTTGGCTACTCGCAGTCTCTTTGTTCTCATCGTTACTCTGCAGTCCTTGTTGTTTTAGTAAAGCTGCTAGTTTCGCTAGATTCAAAGCATTATTATTATTGTTATTATTATTATTATTTTCGTTATTTTTACTTCCACTGTTTGAGGTTTGTGGTGAAGCAGAAGCAGATGGAGTTGAAACTTCCCCATTAGGAGATATTTCGATTGTCTGTTCATGTGGGTTTTGATTCCCCTGTGCCGCAGCCTGCTTAGCAAGTAATGCTCCTACATCAAGATTAACTGTATTGCCACTAGGGCTGTTACCACCCTTCATCGCTGCGATAAGCGACTGCAGGTCGTTGAATTCCTGCGTTTTAACCGATGTTGACGAGAGAGTTTGCTGTGCAATATTACTTTGTTCATTGTTCGTTACTTGGTTGTTGTTATTGTTGTTCGCATTAGCTGCTGCTAGTAAATCGTTGAGATTCAGGCCACGCTTGTCTCCATGGCAACTGTGTATTATGAATGTTGACAGAAGCACAACTAGTGCTCGATGTATCGCCTTCATCTGGATGGTTTTGTTGAGAATTACCTGAAAGAAGTTGGGGAAGTATGATTTAATGCTAGACTCACTACATAGTCCCAGTTACCGGAACAATTAACGACAACAACAACACAGTTTTAAACTGAATAGGAATTTCTTAGCTATAGCTACGAATATGTAATTACTCTAGTCAGATGCGAGGCTTCTTATACTTTATTCCTTACTGTCATTTGCCTAATTTGAAAGGTGGGCCAGATCTTTGTAGTTGTTCGGGTATATCAACAACATATCAAATTGAGCTAGGACACCATAATCTTATGCCTTTTAAAATTACCCATTGCATTTGACAGTTCTGCGCTGCACGAAAGAAAGCAAAACAGCAGGAAGCACTGGTGTTTTTAGGTTTTCTTTGTCCCATTCATACCGGGTGAGTCATTATAAAAAAGTCAACATGTATAGCGGGATGTGGAATGAAGATTATGCGAGCGATGTCCAAAACTAACATCCATCAGTCAGATGCTAAATTAGATGTTTGGTAAAGTTGTTGCTTTGTAAAAGAATTCTTAATTTGTAAAAGAAAAAATTTGTTGTTTGGTAAAAGAACTCATAATTTTGAAGCAGGAATGAAGAAAACGCTGAGTAGGGGCTTGGTATGGACAAGAGAATTCCATGTTCGATTATGGTCCATTATTTAATTCACACTGAGATTTTTATTCAGTACAAGTGTGGCTTTCTTAAGAAAGGAATTTAGGTTTCACTAGCAATGAAATCACGGACAGGAGCTCTTGTTCCAATGCAAAGCCTTCCCAGCAATTTCCTTTTCTGTAGTTCTAGAGGATGAGTGATTTTACCAAACAAAATTTTCGCATCTACGTTGTTATTTTACTGACTGATTATCATTTCAGTTTTGAATATCGGCTGTGTGCTTTTTATTCCATAGCTTGTCAAACGTGTTAACTTTATCTGGACTCAGTCGATAGACAATGCATGCTTAAATCATTCACTTCGATCTTTCCATCGACCTCGATAGACTCTCCTGTAAAGCTGCAGTTTTCAATATGAGGTAAACTGCTGGAAGGTGAAACTACGTGTGTCAAGGGCGTGGATGAAAACTTGATATTCACTCAATATATAGTCGAAGTTTTGTGTTATAAGAATTAAACTGCATTATAAGAAACTCAGGCCTTATTTATGTAAAATACCTCTATGCAAGAAATTATTCAGGCTGATTCATGTTAAGTTTCTTTTACAATGGTATATATTAGTATTATAATGTGTATATTTGAATGCATCTACAATAGGTCTCAATTCTCTAGTAACAAGAAAGAAAGTTTTAAGCCCAAATTTTTATAATTTCAAGAAACGTTCAGTGCTGGCTCAAACCATTAGATCCTTGTACAACAGTTCATATTTAAAGAACGGTTTCTTTACAATTTCGATAACTGTTTGGAATTTAAAAACGTTTCATATACCATGGTAAACACACACTGTTTTGAAGCAGTATATCTGAACATAAGAAACAAATCAGGCTGAATTTGTGGAATGAGTTTCTCAAAGGCAGGACTTTACTGTAATCGCACCGCCCGTCGGATGATTTTATGGCCGAGATATTGGATGAGGCGAACCATTTCGGTGTTTAAAAGTCACCCAAAGTTGAGATTCATTTAATATTTCCAGTCTTCAATTTTGAGTTTCTACGTCACTAATCAAATTCGATTCAGGGTTATTGTTCTTGCTATCAAAGGCTTTTAACTGGGTAAAATTTTGAAGCTTTATTAGCTGCCTGGTTTTGAAGCATGCTGCAAGATTGCATTGGATTTCGAACAGACTATCTTGTTGCTCGTTCAATATCTCTGACATGGTTGGTTATGCCAGTAATCAATTTCTAGATCATATATGAATCAAGACGTAATGTGAAATTCTGAAATTACGTGAAAATTTGCGATGGATTTTCAACGCATTGCCCAAATTATGAGCATTCAAGCTTCTACCTTAAAATACGAACTTTAGAACAGCAATTTTCGAAATCTTGATCTGGTAAAATGCACACAAACTTTTCTTGTTACTGGTTGTACATCATGTATCTCAATAAAACTTCAGGTACAAGAACATTCATTTCTGTGCTTAATATGGATCTTTTGTGCCTTTCGTTCTAATCTTTATGAAGTTTTTATCGACTTGAGAAGAGATTTTTCTAACTACATTGTGCCAAGATTTGCTAGGTCACACTTCGTTTCAGATGAGGTTTATCTGTCATAAAAACAGCTACCCAAGTAATTATCAACTCATACTTTCGTAAGAAAATGCGACTTTTGAAATAAAACTCTTATGGGTTTTTCTCACCATCTTATTACTACTAAATTATTCTGTTTTAAGTTTAAGGTATGTTTGACCTTTAAATAGGAGATCAGTTCTATCAGACGTACCCGTAACTTTAAGACAAAGTCGCGAAACAATTCAGTTTGCTTCTATTTCGTAAATTTGGCTTACATACCTTTTACCTTTCCAGTTCATTTGTTATCTCGTATAAATTCCATTTATTCATTCAGCGAAAGTTTGTTCCAATCCATATTTGCCAATTTGACATAAATTCATCGTTTCGATATACATTCTCAACACGTACTTTAGGCCAGAATTGTGATCGCTTGCAACGCATAGCAATGACTTCATGATCGCAATCGTATTCGACGCATCGTAACTGGTGGTCGTATTCGTAACCATTTAGCATAGGAGCAAGCTCTCAAACATGGAAATCGCTCACTCTAACGTTTCACTAAGTTTATCGACGCTATGTGAAAAATTACTAGTTGCGAGATTATGTGAGAGGCGAATTTGCTTTTATTAACATGCTTAACTGTTTATAAATTAGAAGATTGGATGCTTTAATTGTGAATGAAGTGTTGAGACGATTGATCAATTTTATAATCAAACAATGTGAAGGTCTTCCTGCGACAATTTCAATGCAGGCTTTTATGAAAAAGAACTGCTCAAAGACTCTGTTTGCTCTTCTAAGCTACTGTACTGAAATCGTTTGCCAGTGTGGGAATTGATACAACATTGGCACCGATCAAAATTTAAGACACTGCAGAATTTTTTGTAACTATCTAACTTTGCTTTACTGCGGAGAGGCTTCAGTTGTTTTTATGTAGTTTTTTGGCTTCTTGGTGTTTTGTGGTTTCTTAGGTATAGGCTTCAGTTGTTTCTTGGTGTGGTTTCATACCACGGCAAGAGGGATTGCAATAGTGCCTTGAAGCAATTAAAAACCCCTACAAACCCAAGACACTGGTTCAACTAAAGCAAATGCATCAGATCCTAAAATTCATCGTCGAAAGCAACTAGTTGACATATGATGATAAATTCTACCTGCATGCACATGGAACTGCCATAGGAACACCATTCGTCCCAAATTACCCTAACATATTTATGCTTAAAGACAAATGACGGAGATATAAGGTGACTTAAATCAGGGGCCTGAGCAATCTAAATATAGTCTATTGTATTCAATTATATTTGATGATCTCGAGAGATTATCAAAACAATTGGACAAATGATGGCAGGCGCCCGTCTTTTGTTCTATTTTTAAACGAGACGCTATATATCCGTCAATTGTCTTTAAAATGGAAACGAAATCCTACAAAATGTAGAACATTGCAAAACACCGCTTCTGTGGAAACGATTCATCAATGACATATTCATAACTTGGCCTCACGTTGAAATTGAACTGCTGCAATTCTTAAATCATATAAATGCAATGCATCCTACAATCAAATTTGAGATGGAATACTTACAAAACAAAGTGAATTTCCTCCATACAACGATGTTCATAGACGAGAAATTGAAGCTAGATAGCGCTTTGTATGTGAAACCCACAGACATTCGTTCCTGGCTACACAAACAATCATTCCACCCAGAAACTTGCAAACTAAGCTTGATATACCGCCAAGCGCTAAGATATTGACGCATGGTAACCGATAACGAAACTTTGTGAACCAAATTAGGGACACTGAAGACTCATTTCTTCAAAAAAGGTTACTCAATTCAAGAATTAATTAACAATGCCAGCAGGTACAACAACTTTCACAGAAAGATGCCCTGTTTGGAAGCTCCAAACAGAAAAAGCAGAGGAGAATACTTCCTTTCATATTACCTTATGGCAATGATACTTAAAGAATCAACAAATACTAAACTACATTGGAAAATAATCCATGAAAACGAAACCCTGAAAACCATCTGGCCAAACCAGTCCTTCCTGGCACTAAAAAGGAACAAAATCATTCGGGACATGATTGAACACACACCTGAAGAACGATTGAGAAGTATGAAGTATTTTTACCTTTTTTGCTACATCTGAGATACAAGGTGACCTTTGGCCAAGGTTGCTAGGGATAAGCCGTGAGCGACAAGTGTACTGACCTCGAATTCCGAAACACTCACACGTTTGGTTCAGTTGGGAATTGGATCTCCAGAACGCACCAAAAAGCAAAAAAAAACACGCTTGCCGCAGCTCGCGCTCAGTGCAAATGTGGATTCACAACGGCTTGCTTGGATTGCCTTGGAGCTTTGCGAAGATGGCGTATAACTCACACCCTATCTTTTATTTCCCTTTTCATTCGTTCATCAGTTTGGGTGCCACAACTTTATATATCCTTGTTTCAATCAATCAATTTATTGGCCAAATCTGACTGAAATACTTAGGCGAGATTCACAACGGCTTCACAACGGCTTGCTTGGATTGCCTTGGAGCTTTGCGAAGATGGCGTATAACTCACACTCTATCTTTTATTTCCCTTTTCATTCGTTCATCAGTTTGGGTGCCACAACTTTATATATCCTTGTTTCAATCAATCAATTTATTGGCCAAATCTGACTGAAATACTTAGGCGAGATTTGCTGCTATCGAAGTCTATGTTTCTGTTTCTGTTGCCATTTCCCTGTCTCAAGAACAAATTTCACACGTCTGACTGCGCTCAATTGAATAAAAATGAACCGAGAAAGCTTTATGATCATTGTTGACTGTGATGGTGATGTGAAATATATTCTCATGACTGACGAATCGTTTCTATTGAACAGAACTGTGTCCTTGTAAAAAATACAGATTTTTTGTAATGCTATAACAACAGTTACTTTGATTGACACCTATTGAAAGCGATTAGTGACTGCAGACAGAGGAATTTCTCTCAACCTGTAAGTTGAAATAAACACGACCACAACAGTTGCCGCGACACCAGTAGGGAAAACTTTCGCTTTTGTGCTAGCCAAAGATAGCTTTTAAGAGAAGTAAGACCATCTTTTCGCTTGCACAAGGCGAGAGTTTGCCCTACTGGCTTCGAAGCAACTTTTGCGGCCGTGTTTAATTTGATTTACTGACTGAGGAAGTTTCCTTTGTCTCCAGTTGCTAATCGCTTTGAATTGAGCTGTTCATCGAAGCAACTGTTGCTATTGTGTTACAAAATCTGTCCTTGTTGTCCTTTGCTTGATAAAAGTCTTCCTTGCTTGCCTTGAAGATGTTTTAATGAAACACCAAAGTTTATGCCAGAGAAACCAGATTAATGTTAACGGTTGCATTTGTTGTTTGATAATCTATATTAATTTTCATTAACTTTTTATTTGGTAATTTCTTCTATTTTCTATTTCGCAGTTTCTTTCGCTTTTACTCCTGCCCAGGAGAAGTTCGCTGCGCGGCACATTAGAGGTCACAGAAAATGGATAAGAAATGGAGCTGGATGGAAAATAGAAGAAATTACCAAATAACAAAGTTAATGAAAAATAGTATAGATTATCAAACAATAAATTCAACGGTTAACAGTTAATCTGGTTTCCCTGTGGTTTATGACTGCCCCTTCCAAAGAGTTTTTCTTTGTCATTTACCAATACAAGACAAATATGGATGCATCCAAATGTAACTGAATCATTTTTCTAAATGACCCTTAATTGCCCTAATCACCTTAGCTTTGTTTTACCCATTTCAAGTCATGTGACCATACTCTTAGGAAGTTTCCTTATTTTTCTACAACTTGCATTCATGGCACAGTTTTGCGTGGCGCGAAATACGTTAGAAAAATCAAAAAAAGTTTTATCAAGAGATAGATCACATGACTTGACATATATATAAACAAACCTTAGCCGATTTTATCTATTCAGTCATCATTAACTTTGATAAAGAGTTTTTGCATGGCGGCAAGAATAGATTGCACGCCGCCTAGGGCACTCGATCAGAGCAAAAGGGACAGAAAATAAGCCTTTTTCAAGAGGATAAAATGTCTTTGTCTTGTTGACAGCCAGCTTTGCTTTGCATAGACACTTTTTCTTGTACACTATCCTCATAAGTGTTCACTCTGCTCACAGGAAGCCCATATTACAGATTATTAGAAAAATATTTTGTTCAAGAAATTATTTTCCGTTCTTTCATTTATCACTGTGTTTTTCTCCTTTTGTCCTTTCGTTTACATTCACATCCAAATTCGTGTTATTATCCGTGAAATAAAAACTTTTGGAAAGAGCACAAGGAAACAAGGGAGCGAAAAGTAAAAGGAAAAGCGAGGAGAAAGAAAAATGAAAAATGAAGTTCAGTTTTCTTTCTCCTCGCTTTTCCCTTTACTTTTCGCTCCCTTGTTTCCTTGTGCTCTTTGCAAAAGTTTTTATTTCACGGATAATAACACGGATTTGGATGTGAATGTAAACGAAAGGACGAAAGGAGAACAACACAGTGATATGTGAAAGAACGGAAAATAATTTCTTGAACAAAATATTTTTCTAATAATCTGTAATATGGGCTTCCTGTGCTCTGCTCTCAGAAGTATCGGCTCTATGTGTCATTTGAAAGACCCTTACCTTGTGAAAGGATTCTTTTTACGTAGTTCTCCCTCTGTGTTGCAAAGAGGAGTTTTGAGCAGACGAGCTCCCTGCTGTAAATGTGAATTTTATCACATTTTGTCAGAATTAATGAAGGCGCTCTTCTTTAAAACAGCGAAAATAAACTGATTAATCAGTAGGAGTTGTTTGTGCGCAGCTTTTGTATTAGTATTTGATTGTATAGGAAAACACAACTGTAATTTTGCAGAAAACGTTTCGATTTAAAATCTTCCTCGATTTTCAAATATATAAATATATTTGATTGTATATTTAGAAAGATGAACAAAAGGTAAGACGTACAGGAATATCTATATCAAAGTTTTATTTTATCTCAATTTTCAAATAGTTTCGACCATGAGTTCATCATCAGGAGAATCTGATGACTGATTGTATATTTAGATTTTTATCTTTAGTTAGCTTTCTCTATGTTATTTCCTTGCGGTAGTCATGGTCTTCTGCTCTTCATGACATCATCCTTGTAGTGTAGTAAAGTAGTTTGTAATTGTTGTTCTAGGTAATTTCGTTCTTGCGAATATTCATATTGGATAAAAATATCTAAAGATGTCGAAGAAACATAAATGACAGACTGGACACATAAACATCAAGTAGATTCCTTCATTTGTGATTAATTGTAACTAAGTTCTAAGCTATGAAATTTGTTCATTCATTACTCAAATATTGTAAGCACTGTGGAATACTACCAGACGAGCCAGGAAGAGTTCCTGCTTTTGAGCATTCATAACAACAAGAGCACGTGACGGATTTGAATCTTCTAAATTTAAGATGAGGCTAAAGACCAAACTGTTTTTGTGACTTTTGCCGCGTGGTAATGAGCACTGAAGTTACAGGTAGATTTTAACTTGGAAAAACTTCATTACAGTAAAACCCCGCTAACAGGAACATAGCTAAATTAGAACCTGCAAACTGATTTTGTGGAAAAGTACACCCAAATATAAGAACAAAAACAGACTGATTTACTTCAATGTTCTTATGAGTTGGTACACTTAATTAAGAAATTCATCATATCAATGTAAACAAACTCCAAACTATTGTTTTATCAAGTCGTATGATATAAACTGATTTGTCAGCAAACAAAAGTACCATGCTCTCTAATATTCATTCATTCATTATACCCTCAAGTTTATTTAACACATACTGTATGCTGTAGCTATATATTCATCACAGTCACAAGTGTCCTTGCAATAAGAAACGCACCCTGAAAATGTCATAAGTACCTCATTTTTAAGAACCTAGCCATTCTGTTTTTCAGACAAAGTATGTTCTTGTTTGCGGGGTTTTACTGTAGCTGCTGCATGCCTGAAAGAACCCAAAACAGAAAACACTTGATGAAGTTGTAAGGACAATCTCACACAGAGCAATAAGCAAGGGAATTTCACTTATTTCAAGAGTTATAAGGCTAGCTTTTCAAACAAATGCTGAAGATGTTCAACTTTATGGTAGTAACACAGAAATCAATGAAAACCTGTGCTATCTTTTATGGCCTCTGCGAGGAATTCCTTTATGATTTTATCACAGAGAACCCCCTTAGAAAGTAGGAAAAACTAGCGGCAATGCTTTTTCTGCGTCTGTTAGTGTGCCACTGCGAAACGCAGCATCTGCGAAGGACTAAGGAAGAATGAATGAAACGTCTCCTCCGCTCTTGCCTCTTCCCCTTTGAAAAAGTCGCATCGTTCATTCTTCGTCGGTCCTCCGCAGATGCTGCGTTTCGCCGTGTCTCACTCGCAGAAGAGGTATTTTGTCTGTATTTTGCTCCTCCCTAAGGGGCTTCCTGTTGTGATTTGATCAAGTGTTCAGGGATTTCCCAACCATGCAATGTTTGTAAAGTTGAATATTATCTCCAGTGCTAGTGCTCATAAAAATGCGATAATGATTACAGAAACACTTCGGTTTCTCGGCTATTAAGAAGAATTTGATTTATCTCAGGGGATTTCAGTCGATGAAGTACTCTTGGTGCTATGAATTATCAACATGGCAACTGTTTTCTGGCCCGCACGGCATATTACGTTAAAAATAATGCATAGCATTTTTATAAAAAGCCTAATAACATATCACTTAACAACCTTATGACCGAATAACGGTTTATACGTTTAAAAAAGTGATCAGAAATATGATATGACACGAAGTGAAAACATTCTTTTACACAAATTAATGTGCTGAAATAAAACTAACGTTGAAGGTCAACTATGCCAAATGCGTAATGTTAAAATGATCCCATAACAGAACATTTGCCTACACCTTGAATTTTGCGTTGTTTTACATATCATAGCTCAAGTTTCAAGTTCAGGCATCATGTAGGCATTGGTGAAAATAATCAAAATTCTGTGCACTGACAAGAGATTCCGATTGTTCCAGGAAGGTTTCCTGACTTAAGCTATGGTGCCATTTGGTAAAAATTCAAGCAGGAATCTATTACACAATGCAGAACCTTTCCCTGAGTAGTTAGTTAGTTCGTTCTTATGACCGGATAACGGATTAAACATTTCAAAAATCGCCAGAAATGTGATTTGATATGGTTAAAATATTCTTTTGCACAAATTGATATGCTGAAGACGAAGCTAACGTTGAAGATAATCCATGCCAAGTCCGGAAAATTAAAATGCTCACCAAACAGAAAAGTTGCCGAGTCCTTGAATTTTGCGTTGTTTTGCATATCATAGTTCAGTTTCAAGTTTAATCAACATGCAAGCATTGACGAGCAATGATCAAAATTATGTGCATTGACTAGAGATTCTGAGTGTCTGGGAAAAGTTTCCTGGTTTAGATTGTAGTGCTAGATCTTAGAAATTCAAGCAGGTATCTGTTACACAATGCAAATCCTTGCTTTGAGTAGTAATTTGATTCTTTCTCGAAGCAAGTTTTGATTTCTACCAATATTTTCCCGAAAACAGAATACCTGAAAGATCTAGAAGCAGCTAGATCGTGAAACATGCAGCTCAAATCCACGAAAATCGAGTTCTATTGCAATGAGAGTGGAAGAAGCGTATCACGTATGTTTTCAATATTCGACATAGAATCGTATCTCCATCGAATTTGTTTCCTTTGCATGAAGAAATCTTTGAGTAGCCTCATTCATTTTAGTTTCCAAAGGAAAGATTTCCTATTGAAATCCACCATACTCCACCCAGCGAATGCATGATTCCAAAAGGGAGAGGCAAAAAATAAGCCAATTTTTGAATAATCATCCAGTGATGAAAATCTAATTTCAAAAAGTCTTCGAATTACATGGTAAGCTTCTTCCTCGTTGACTGTAACGAAATCTAACTCAAAGCACCTTGTACGCAAGGCTCGACCCCATGATGTAACGGAGCCATAAGTTAGAAGCCCATCCATTGTTAAATCTGTTCCCCATTCAGACACTTGCAAATTCAAGCAGCTTAAACTAAACCAAGTTATGGATTACTGGGGCCTTCTGATTGGTCAATTCAACAATTTGGATGGATTTGATTGGTTGAAATTTAACCTGGTTTGGGTAAATGGGTTCATCTGTGTCATTGTGATTACACTGCAAAAGTGCCTATCAGTTAAGTAATGTCATGACTCATCATGGTATGCTACTGTACAGCGAATCAGATTATTACAATACTGAAATTTTTACGAAAAGCAAATTAAAGTTTGCTTGATTTAGATTTTGGTGTCAACACTTCATGATCACATTGCAACTGGTCATACTCTAAGGCTTTCAGCAAGATTTCCTTTCGAAGCGTTGCAAAAGTGCATTTCTTTCTCGATTCCATTTTCTTTATTGGCATAGATAAAACTGTTTGTGCTATATCTGATATTATCAACTCATTTCCTCGAGAATAACCTATTACTGGAGAAATTCGCTTCGCTGTGTCATTGACTTTTGAAGCCGCTGTGTTATTGTATTTCAATTCCCTTGCACTTTGTCATGCTTCAGAGGGCTTTCTAAGTACATGGCCCGTTCTTTTATTGTTATAATTTCAATATTTTACGTTCAGTTTATTACAAGTGAAGATTTATTTCTTGCGAATAAAGCCGTAGTAGTTTTCAATTTCCTAATAACGTGAAGCATCGGATTTGCTTCATGTAATACATTCTGTTGCAGGCGCAACAGGAATAATTCAGCATCTGTCAAGCGCTCATAACGTAACGTCTTTCACACTTCAGATTTAACCGACGCTGAAATTAGGCCAGTTCTCGCTAACTGGACCCCAATCGTTCTTTTGTCCATCAATTGACAAAGGGAAACCCCCTTGCCATTTATCGTCCTTGTGACTATCATTATTTGTTTGTCGTTTTACTTTACTGTTAAGTTTCATACTTTTATTATTGTCCTTTCTTTGTTTCAAATTGTTGTTGATTTTGTTGGGACTCTTTCCAGTGTTATCACGAGGATGCTTATTTGTCAAGGCAGTTGCTTGCATCTTCCCTTCTGCCTTGATTACAGCTTTCCCTGCTGGTTTTTTTGACGTGTTTGGACTCTTGCTAGCATTCACCCCAAGCTGCCTATTTTTTATAGCCACTGCCGGTATTTTTCCTCCACTCTTACTGAAACTATTTCCCACTGGCTTTTTAGAGACGTTCTCCCCTCCAGCATCAGCCCTTTCCTTCGACCCAGTTTCAGCGCTTGATACCGCCAAACGATCGGGCCCTTTTGACATTGTCATAATCGCTTGTGCTTTGTGAGCGGTAGCGAATTTTATCTGACTTTTTGCCTTTGCGTTCGATTTCAAAAATACCTTTGCAGCGTTCATTCCTCCTTTATCACTTTTTGTTTTCATATTTGCAGCTTTTATCAGCTTTTTACTTTGGGCTACTTGGGAGGTGCTGACTTCAGGAGTTACCTTCCTGTTTTCTTTATTTCGTGCAGGCTCTGCTGATTTCCCAATGTCAGGTTGTTTTACTTTCAATACCTTGCTTTTGCTGACAGCTGATTTTGCTTTCTTTCCAATCCTTCTAGCATTGCTCAATTTTGTTTTCTTTATGTTTGATCTCTTCGTAGCAATGTTTAGCATTTTACCAGGTCCATCTTTCATACTCTCACTTTCCTCAGCAGGTTTTGAGTTCTTTTTGGGACTCAATTTTATATTGACTTGATTTGTTTTAACATTTATGTTACCATCCTTAACTTTTGACAACAGCGCTGCCAGATCGCCCCCTTCTGCCTCGCCTTTGCCTCCTTCGCCTCGTTTTCCATCCGGGGCCGTTTGATTGCCAAAATGCTTCGCCCCTGTCTCATTGATCATATTCAATATGTAATTCTCTATCGGTGACATCAAATCCGATACAGCTGCGGCATGTGACTTTCCTGGGATCCTTGCCGACCTGAAGCCGCCGGTGCTGTTTGAAAGACTGCTTGTTGGCAATGCTGTTGTGTTGGAATTGGCAGTTGAATCAAGAGGTGCCTGCGTTGTAATGTTACTGTTCACGGTGCTGTTCTGCATTCCCACGCTTGCTGTTCCGGTGGTATTCTGAGCACCGGTGTTTTCAAAAGCTTTTGTCTGATTGTTCTCGTTACTATTTGCGCCGTTCGTAACATTTGTTACGCCATTTGTTGCGCCATTCGTTACGCCATTCGTTACGCCATTTGTTACGCCATTCGTTACGCCACTCGTTACATTATTGTTTACTGAACTGGTTGTTGCGTTGTTACTGTTTACTGTTCCGTTTGCAGCTGCTGTTTTATCTTTCGATTGTTGTGGCTTGCCGAAGTGGTCATGGAATGTCTTGTTCAGAAACCCGACGGTCAGGTTCAAAATTTGGTCGATATTTTTCCCTGTCTGATCCGTTGTCATTGTATCCGATGATTGTATCCCTGTGATCTGCCCTGCGTTTCCCGTGTTCCCCGTCATACTTTGCATTGTTCCATTTTTGTTTTCGTTTTTTGTTTGGTCATTGTGTGTTGTATTGTTACCAGACGCATATAAGGCATTTCCTGGGTTCGCGTGATTGTTGGCTTCTGTGCCTGTATTGTTGCCAGTCCCTTCTGAGTTCTTTGCAGCACTGTCTTGCTTATTCGCTTCACCCTGGACACCTTCTCCCGAAGGTGCCATTTCTCCAACTTTACTGGGGATTAGCTGACGTCCTTTGCCGTTTGTAATCTTCGCCATTCCCTTCGGAATATTTTCGCGTTTCATAAAAACTTGGGGAAAGAATATGGTTTGTTCTTTCTTTCTCTTAGAATCCTTCCTAAGCCTTAATATGATTTCCATTTCTCCTTTAGTGCCTGTTTTCTTTCCTTTGTTTTTTATCTTCTTCTCAACCTTTTTAGCATTCTTCCTAAGCTTTGAAGTTTTCTGTTGTTTCGTTGTTACTTTAGTGGTAGGTCCAATCTTTATAGATTTCAATTTTGCAAGAATCTCCTTCATTTTAGGACCCTTGATTGCCTTCTTGCTCTTTAAATTCTTTCCAACCTTAGCTTTGTTAGTTCCTCGAACTTCGTCCTTGTCCAACCTTCCATTCTTTTTTACGGATTTGTTCTTCTTAACAGTTTGTTGAATCTTTCTTACGCGAGTTTTCTTGGAGGTAGGCTTATTTTTCGTAGAGACTGCTTTGGCTATGGCAACTGTTGGCTTCAAGTGGATAGTCTTGTCACTCTTGTTATGCGCAGTTACTTTATTTCTACTTTTCAGACCATCTTTTTTATTCCTATTACTCTTTTGTTTGGTAGACACAGTTGGTTTTCCTTGCTTACCCTCAAGTTTTGTGTTATTCACGGCTACTGTCACTAAGCCAATTGCAGTAAGCTTCTTTGAGTCACCTTTTCCCTTATTCTTTTTGATAACGACAATAAAAGGCTTTCCTTTGTAATCCTCTTTCTCTAATGCTCCTTTATTTTGTGCCTTTTGGACACTTCCTTTCGAATTCATTCTGTTTGTTGGCTTTACCATGGTGGCCATAGTTTTCGCTTGTTTAGCCTTCTTATTGTTCGCTATGCTCTTACTAACATTGATCTTCCCTTTCTGTCCGGAATGTTTTTTGCTGTTCTTTGACTTGACATTGATATTGACCTCAATTTTTGCAGTTTTCAGTGTTTCTTCGACACCACTCACCCCCGTTGCTTCATTCAGCTTCTGTAATGCCTTTGCGTTGCTTGGTTTTGCCCCGCCTGCTTTATGCCCCTTTGTCAAACCGGCTCCTTTGAATTTTTTTGCGTTCTCTTTGGTAGCAATTTTTTTACTTCCTTTTCCTCTTCCAGGAATCGTGGATCTCGTATAAGAATTCGAATGAGCGTAAGTATCTGCTGCTTTCGTTGCTGCATTAAATTTGCTATCACCTGTTTGTTTTTCTCCCATCATCCCTGCATTCAACGAATCAGTATTTCTATCCACTGCTAAACCATCGTTTATCTTCTTCACATTATACTTAGCATGTAATACATTTTGATCATCAATGTGGTGTTCCGCAAGATTCGCTACATGTGCCGCTGTTGTTGAATTATCACCCTGCCCTGCGTTTTCCCTCGCCCGGACGTTATACACTGCGTGTAAGACATTGTCTTTATCGATATGATGTTCATATAGATTCTTGATAAGAATATCGCTGTCATTCATTCCTGCATCGCCTTTGCCGTCAACCCTCTTTACGTTGTATACTGCGTGTAGTGTGTTGTTCTCATCAATATGGTGTTGTGCAAGGTTCTTTATGTGTAACATCGCTTGCTTTGTCGTGTGGTTTGACATGTCTGTGGCATTTGATATATGATGCTTTATATCTGTTGTTTCTGGCATTTTCTTCATTATTCCTATATCTGGCGTGAAAACCTCCCTAGCTTTTGGTTTATCTTCCGTAGAATTTTTCTTTCTTGTATCATCGATATTGCTACTGTCTTTTGTGGCATTTTTGCTCCCGACTTCTACTTCAGTCACATTTTTCTCTTTAGCGCCTTTAACAGTCCCGTTCTCGCTTCCTTTGCCTTGATTCGCCTTTCCATCACTTCCCTTCTCTTTATCACCACTGTATGTTGCGTTAGCAGTATTCCCATCTCTGTTCTCTGCAGACACAGCAAGTGTACCATTTTTACCCACCTCTGTCTGCACGCCTTGTTTAGCCACATTGCTGAGAGTTACTTCCTCTGATCCTTTTGAAGCTTTGCCATCTATAAAAGATGAAACCAAGCTGGCTTCTGTATGATTCCTTTTATCTTTTATTTTTCTTTCATTTTTAAACATGCTGTCTTTAATCTTGCCGCGTTTCTCCGCACCTCTTTCTGCTTCCTTGTCACCCTTTTTGTCGCTTTTCTTCTGCTTCTTGTTTATCATTCCCTTTGACTTGATTTTAGTCTTCTGACCTCTGACCTTCAAACTCGATGGACCTGCTTTCCTTTCTGTCTGTTTTGACGAAAAGGCTTTAATTTCCTTATGCTCATTTCTATTTACATTTTGCTCCATAGGGTGTGATTTCTTTGCTTTATAAAGCACCCTTTCTTCCTTTTTCCGATCCGTTTTCTTTATTGATCCAGTCGGCTTAACTTTGTTGCTACTCAGCCCCAACTTACTCTTTTCATCTTCACTTAGCTTCGATGTTTTGAGCTTGCCTTTCACTGACCTCTCTTTAAATTTCTTTCTCTTTGTGCTATCCACGACTTTATCATCTTCAAGCTTCACTGGCAAGATCTTAGACTTAAATGTTAACTGCGAATTCACACTATTTTGAATGGAGAAATTCTCTCCTTTTACAGCTCCCATTACATTACTAAGTCCTTTCTCCCAAGATCTTTTATCTCCTCCATGCTGGGAAAGTGCCTCTCCTTTAGCTTTCCTCACCTTACCTTTCATGCCTAGCTTTACAGGTGAAATCTTTGATTTGAACGTGAGTTGTGAATTCACACTATTTTGAATAGAGAAATTCTCCCCTTTTACTGCTTCCATGACATTACTCAGTCCTTTCTCCCAAGATCTCTTGTTCGTCCTTGGCCCATGACTTTTACTCTTGCCAGGAATTGAGCTTCGTTTCTGTTCATCAACAATCCCGTCAACCACTGGCCTTGGCACGTTTGACTTGAATGTCATCTGTGTATTCACGCCATTTTGGATAGTGAAATTTGTTCCTTCTAATGCTTTATTAAGCTTGCTAAGTGTGCTTGATTTTCTGTTTAGGCCGCCTTCATTGGTAAATATTTCATCCTTCCTTTGCTCTGCAATGTCGAAAAAATGAGGCCTTATTTTAGATTTCTTTGCTCTCACGTCAACAATAGAGATGTGACCATGCTCTTCCTTGTCTGCTACTTTCCCAGCAGCTAAACTTTTAGACTTGATTGCAGATTTCTTCTTGCCAACATCACTAATATCATAATCAATCTCCTTCGGTCCGGCAGACTTTTTAGCGACTGCATTTGAGCGCCCTTTCTGTCCGGCATTCTTCTGCATCCAATCAACTTGATCATTTCCAGTGAAACCTGCCTCTGGAATCGTGCCATCTTCTCCTCGTAATGAAACCACAGCCAATGTTGCATTCATAGTGCGATCCCCAGTGCTTGGGTCCACGGGTGCGATGCTCGTTGTAGTAGTTGTGCTCTGGTTGGAAACTGGTGAACTTACAAAGAATTGCGGTTGGGTTTGAGAAGCAGTATCAAGCGGCAAAGCTGCTAACGTGAACGCTGAATTGCCAGGATTAGAAGCGACAATTTGATGTATGTTGCTGGGTCCTTGGGAATTGGGCATATTTGATACGGCTGGATTTGCCGGACCAGGCAAGACGTTTTGTGGTTGCTGTGAGGTTTGTGCGTTGGTTTGATTCACAATTGGTTTTAGATTCTGAGCTTGGATCGCTTCTTGCTGCTCCATCTTTTTCTGATCCGTTGCCTTTTTACCAGTATCTAGCGTCTCTTTTGTGGCATTTTCCTTCGCAAGGGCTTCCTTGAACTCGTGATTGTCAATTGATGTTGTTTTGTTTTCTATATAGTTATAACTAGCTTTCGATTTGAGGACATTGTCATTTGTATTGTTCCTTTGGGATTCATCCGTTTTATCTGTTTTGCTTGATGAATTTTGATTGGCCTGGGGCTTCTTGTCTTGAGAACTAGGCTTTTCATTATTGTCAGCGTCTTTTGAACCAGAATTGGATTTTTCTCCCCCTTCAGTTTTTTTGCCTTTATCATTAGAGTTTTGTTTGGTCTGAGAGTCGGATTTCTTTTCATCTTGGTCTTTTTCCGATGGCTTTTTGTTGTCCTTTGATGAGTCTTTTTCTGTCGATTTCTGTTTGTCCTTCTCAGAATCTTTTTCCGAGGATGTTTTTTTGTCGTTTTTGGAATCCGTCTTTTTGCTTGAGCTTTCCTTGCCCTTCTCTTTGTCGTTTTCATTTTCTGTTTTCTTCTTGGTGTCAGAAGATGCATTTTTGCTGTTTTCCTTAGTTTCTTTTGATTTTCCTTCCCCATCCTTCGTCTCTGAACTGTTTCCATCTTGTTTAGTGTCCTTGATTTCCTTTCCACTCTTAGTTCCATTTATCGCTGTCTTCTTGTCACTTCTGTCTTGGGCAGTCCCAAATGTTTTGTCGCTCGCTGATGGGATATCTCCAAGTAGCCCAAACCCTGGATCATCGAACCATGACGAATTACTACTCTTTGCCGCCTGTGCTGCACCTCCATTCGAAACGGACTTTTCAGTGCTCAACACCAACCCCAGTGGTCCATTCAACAGACCATTTGGCATTGTCTCATTCTTTTGTCTCTCATTTTCAAATTCTTCAAGCGTCTCTGGTTCCTTCTTTTGTGCCATTGTGGGTTTCATTGGAGTAACTCCACTAGCATCTGCCTTAAAGAAAGCATTTGTTACCTGTGGTTTTGCTGTGGGCTTGTTAAAATACTGAGTCACCAATAAACCTGGTTTTTGCACAGGCTGGTTTGCACTAGCAACAGGGGTAGCTTGCACTGGTTTTGGGGTTGTTATCTTCAAGGGAGGAGAAGTGGTTGGCTCAGTCTTTGGTTTTGACAATTCGTTGACTTGAGGGCTACCTACTGGCTGCCCAGAGAATGCGTTTAAAATGTCATTTTGCTTTGCAACTGCTTTTCCTTTGATGTTCGGAAGTGCCAAGTTTTTCATGGTTGCGTAATTTGTTTGTCCAAAAGCAGTTATTGGTGGTGAGCTGAGCTCTATCATTTTATCATGCTGCGAATTTATTTGTTGTGCCAGATCGTTGGTTGGTGCTGTATTCAGATGTACGAGATTGTTGTCTGGTGCAGTAGCAACCTGTGCTTGGTTCTTGTTAGGGGCGAGATTTTGCCCCATGTTAGCACCGAGACCTTGGTTTGCATTTGCTATGTTTTCGTTTGGTGAGCTGTTTGCAACAATGTCAAGTGGTGCGGGGTTTTTGAGCGGTAGTTGGTTCGGTTGTGCCAAATTGCTTCCTTGCGTGATTGTCACTGGTGCCTGTGCCGTAATTTTTGCTGGGGCAGGTTTGGGTTTCATGTTGGCGTTTAAGTCAGGATCTACCACTGGTGCTGGCTTGACTGGTGCTAAGTTCTTATCTGGTGCTGTTATCTTATTTTCAGCCATGTTATTGATTGGTGCTAAGTTGTTATTCGTTGCCAAAGCGTTATTCGAAGCCAACTCTTTGTTTGGTGCTAGAGCATTACCAGTTGCTAGTTCTTTAGTAGGAGCTACGATCTTATTTTGTGCTAGCTCTTTGCTTGGTGCCAATTCCTTGCTTGGTGCAAGCTGCTTATTTGGTCCCAAGCTATTACCCGCTGCTGACTCCTTAGAAGGTGACACGATCTTATTTTGTACTAATTCGTTGTTCAGGACCAACTCCTTGCTTGGTGCGATCGCTTTATTAGGTGCCAATCCCTTATTTGGGGCTACAACATTGCCTCCTGCTAACTCTGTGCCAGGCTCCACGATCTTGCTTTGTGCCCTATCCTTGTTTGGTGCCGCTCCTTTGTTTGATACTGGTTCTTTAATTGGCGCAAGATCATTACTTTGGACCAAATTCTCATTTTTAATCTTATCTGTGAACTTATTGACAACCTGATCAGTTGCTTTTATGTCAACCGCTTTCCCACTCGTTTCATTCAAAACGATTTTTGGCTTATCTGCTTGTTTTATAGGAGCTAATTCTGGACCAGCTGCGCTTGCAAGTGGCATATCCTTTACACCTTCCTTAGGTGCATCCACGGGACTTCCTTTAGCTGGGTCGACCAACTTGCCATTTGCAGCACTTTGACTATTGCTGACTTGTGATTGAGACGCAGCCATCTTTGCATCGGTGGTTGCTGTTGTATTCTTATCACCGTCTTTAACCTCCTTTTCGTTTTTACCTTGATCTTTGACACCTTCTGTTCCAACGTTTGCCACAGTGCTATTATCGCCTTTGCTGATATCAACTTTGCCATCTGTCGCCTTACTTGGACTTTTTTCCCCAGGTTTTACATTTGAGCTGTCATTCTTAGCTGTGTTATTTTCATTTGTGGCCTTTGTTGCACCTTGATTTTCGATCTTATGGCCAGATTCATTTGCAGTTGTGTCATTTCTAAGCTTTTCTGATATCGTACTGTTTGTCTCTGCTCCATTCATTGTTTTGTTTTCACTTACTTTTGCTTGTGTAGAGGGTGGTGAGGCAGCTGTCAGTGCTTGGTTTGGCTCCTTAGCAGGGATATTTGGTTGTGGGCCGGGAGATGGCGGCAGTTTCAACTCAGTGGCACTTTTGATAGCCTCTTCAGGCATGATTTTAGTTACTGATTCATAAGGCCACATTCCATTCTTTAATTGATCTGGATCCTCTGTGGAAATGAAAATGACTCTAATGAACTTTTGATTTTAGCAAAATGGAAGTGGACAGTAGAAATGAAACGAACTTTAGAATGTGCGCTTTAATGATCTGTTGAGTAAAACCTTATCTTCACGTTGCAAATTGTTCGAGATTTTTTTTAGGTCTAACTTTTATTGCGAATGGTGTGCTGAAACTCCCGCTTCAATTGACTTCGATGAAATAAAACTCAAAATACTTCTGTATGTAAAGTGAACCTGATTTTATTCTTTGAATTCGAATGAACTATATTCTATATTCAATTGAATTGAACTATATTCTTTATTCAATTGAATTATGCTATATGCAATTCTACACGGTCAGTTAGATTTTGTGAACGCCTGCAGATACAGCTGCAATTGCCAAGTTGCTCCCGCTTACTTTTTATGGCATTTTTAGTTATCAATCATGTATACGGAAATGAGCAAGGTTTTTCACTTAAAATAGTTCAATGTACCGGGTGTCCCAGCAAGAAAAGTAAGCTGATTTGGTCACATCCAGTTGTGAAAATTTAACTTAAATGGATGGCTAATCGATTCCCAAATTTTCCTCAATGGTTGTCGCGAACTAGAGTTATTACATGAACCCTTGTTTTCGCTACATTTACCCCAACGATACCCCTACAGGGAATGACTATAACAGTAAGTAACAATTCAATTCAATAGAGCAAAACTTAGACGAAAATCGTCAGTCTAGTCGTGAACATAGATACCACCTTTTGCTCATGTTGGTGCTTCGAATGTTAGAATATCAACATTGAAGGCTCAAATTTGCCATGACCTCTAAACCAGAGCTTTGGCGTTTTGGCCCAAGCAAAATCTGTATCTTTTCTTCTGGAAACCTAGTAGTGCTGAATAGGTATTGTTAACTTCTTGATTGTAACTAGTCTATTCAAAAGCAGGCCGGCCAGCAGTCGATGATAGATTTAGATATATTATAGCAGACTGATTAGTTGTTAATTTCCAGGCTATTCTGTACTTTAACGGACTAGCTTACAAAATTGGCAGCTCGTATGTCATAGGGCCAGCTCTCACATTCATGTCTCGGCCTTACCATAATTATGCTGTATCCAAGAGCGCATTCCAATATAATGTTTATATATATGTATATTTTTCCTTTGCAATCACCTCTAAGGGGGGCATTATGGAAATAAGGTCAACTCGATCTTTTAATGCTATCCCTGCCACTTTAATTAGGGGTGTTTTTAACTTGTATTTAAACTTGCTATATAAAATATATTGCAAATATTTTATTTATTTATTTATTTATTTATTTATTTGTTTATTTATTTATTTATTTATTTATTTATTTATTCTTTTATTTGCTCTTTCCCTTTCTTTTAACCATTGTAATTTTCTTTTATTTGTGGCAAATATATACTTACGTGCTTACTTTATGATCGGTGTTTCCCGTTGGCAAATGGATTAATTAGGATTAGTTGGAGCTAATAAGAAGAAGTTAAAGTTTGCCAGGGCAAGTCTGGGAAGTTGGCTAAGTTAATGTAAGGCAGCGCTTAGCTACGCATGGTAGGGTACTTTGTCACATGCCTGCCTGAACAGTATGATGCAAAGCTGTTCCGCTAAAGTGCAGTCCCCCAGAATACATTTTTTTGCTGTTGTTGATAAACACCATGCTGGTCGTGATCAGGTTCACTGGTATTTGAATTTTACTTCACTTTTGATACTTCAAACAGCTGTTCTGACCATTTTTGCTTGCCTTTGCTTTAAAATATGGAACGATTATAAGATCTTGCAATAATCCTAAGTTCTAAACAACTGTTTCCAGTATGCAAATGAGTTTTCTTAAAGCAATGTCTCCCTTACCTGGTCCCGCCTCTATATCTTTGTTATCCCCCATTTGTAAATGATCTCCCACAACAAGATGGGCTATAACTTTTTTATCTTTTGATCCAAATTTTGATGCCGATGCAGGAGGGGCTGGCTGGCCTGGACTTTGCTCTGCTCCTTCTTTTTCTTTCGGTTTCCACTCTTTACCACTGTCCAATTTCGGTTTTATATAGTTAAGGTTCTTCTCGCAGAACAGCTGCGGGGAAACGAGAGACATTTTTTCAGCCACATGTGATTTGGAGCTGTATTAGATCAGCATGGTGTTTATCTGCGGGATTATCGCAAGATCATTCCAGTGCAAGGTTAACTCATAGGGGAAAATTATTACTCCTATTTTGAGCCGCATTGCAAAGCACAAGCTGTAAATCTATATATCCATAACATTGGTTTTGAGTGGTATGCAAAGCTTCGAAAGCCTGCAAACCGAAATCTGATCCCTCTAACAAAGGCCAAGGAAAGAATGCTCATCTGGAATATGCTTGATTTTACGGCGAATTCTCTTTTTCGTATCAACACCAGGCGCCATTTTTGCGCCAAAACCGTGCCTTACAACGGATAATGCTAATTTGCTGCATTTTAGCTTCTAGTCTGTCATCTATTCAAAAGAGTTGGTTATTATTTATCAGATAAAGTTAAGATTGAACTGGCATGATCTTGCGTAGCGGTTAGTGTATTCTTTGTAGCTAGAGCTTAAATAAGATTACAAACCAGGATTAGATTCATCCTCATCATGATCACAATCTAAACAAGATCCTTCCTTTTGATCGATTTGATTTTCACACATGACCTGGCAGACAATACAGTCATTAAAAAACAAGTCACAAGACAATATTGCTTAATATTCCAAAAAGTATCTTATTCAAAAAATTATTCTATCAAAACATATTTTCATCTTTGTCCCTCGATCGTCGTGTGTTATTTTCTGCTTTTCAAACTTCCCAACAAGTGGCATTTGTGACTTTTATGAGAGAGCACAAGGCAACGAAGCAGCGAAAAATAATAAACAAGGATTGCTGTCTCTTTTTTCTCTGTAATTATGTGTTTAGCTACTTTTCGCTCCATCGTTTCCTTGTGCTTCTCATCAAAATCATAAATAACACTCGTTGGGAAAGGTAAAGAGCAGAAAACAACACACTATGATAGAGCGAAAGAGATGAAGATATTTGTTGGTAGAGTGACTTTTCTGAATATCATAATTTTTAGAATATGATGTAATATGGGCTTTCTGTGGCAACACTTGCGACACAAATGATATCTATGAAATAGCAACTGTTTTAAAGTGGAAGTTCCTTGCTTGAATAAGAGTCTATAGAAAGAGAACTATTTCTTTTTCAAGAGACTCTGCTTAAATGTTGCTGAAGTGAGAATTGTGAAATGGCATCGGGTGAATCAAAAAAGTATGATCAATGTTTGCAAAGCCGAACTGAATCATCACGAATTATCCATTAATTTTAACCTACAATTTACCATTCTATAAAGAAATATTGATGCCTGCCAAATTCCGAAAATGGTGGACTTTGCAGAAACTGAGATGTATCGGGTGTCCCAGAAAAAAATGCGGCTAATTTGATCAGGGCTAGCATTAACAATTTAGCCTGGATCGATTGGAAGTTGTCTTTAAAATAATCCTTGTTAGTTAACTTGAAGATAGTTACCTTGTTTGTTGATACTGGAACATTTAGAGAAGAAATTTTTATCTTGGGAGTCTAGACTTGCCTTCACCTCCAAACAAGAGATTATTAGTTTTACCGAAGCTGTTAATGCCCTTGATGTGGAATCTCTTGAATCCACCTTTTCAAGATAAGCAGTACGAAAACAGAAGTCTTTCGTTGTTTGAGATTTCGTGTTTTTGTAGCTAAAATCTTGTTCTACGTACAAAGTATAATGTATTAGCCAATTTTCACATTCTTATCTGCCTTCATTTGATTATTACGGTGACTTGAAGAATTCGATATCCTAAGCGCTTTGACAGAAATAAAAGTTTCGACAAATGTTTGTCCAAACTTAGATTTCACGATCCAAGTTTCTCTTGCCTTGAATTCTTAAAATCGCCGTAATTTTCAAATGATGACATATATGACAGTAAAAATGTGCTTCGGTGCTAAACTTTGTATGCAGAACAAGATTTGAGCCCCAAAAATGCAACGTCTCAAACAACAAAAGACTTCCGTTTTCGCACCTCTTGTCATGAAGACACCTCTTGTTATAGCACAGTACACGCGAGAAGCCTCGTGATTTCGAAAGATTTTTGATAGAGATCTAAATTTAATTTCACAATCAGATTCACAAATTTTGTCTCGAAGAGGCGAGGAGACATCTCTTTTTATTCTACAAATGCTTTGACTTAACAAGGGCAGATTTTGTAATACAATAGCATCTGTCGTTCACGCCTCAACTGAAAGTGATTAGCGAATGCAGACAAAAGAAATTCTCTCAAGCGGAAATTTAAAACAAACGAAGCTGCAAAATTGCCTGAAACCAGTACGGCAAACTCTCGTTTGGTGCGGGCGAAGGGAGGTTTTTAAGAGAAGGTATGTGCATATAACAAAAGAAGACGGTTCTATCTAAAGTTCTGCCTGGCGGATTTTGTTTATTTGATTCAGAAACCGAACAGAATGCATTCCAATTTTTGCATATATATTGCTCAGATGTACGCAGTCACTCCTCCTGAATAAAATAAACAACATCCGCGAGACAGAACTTTAGAGTTACCCTTCTTCTTTCGTTATAAGCATATAACTTCTCTTAAAAACCTCCCTTCGCCCGCACCAAACGAGAGTTTGCCGTACTGGTTTTAGGTCAACTTTGCGGCTTCATTTGTTTTGAATTTCTGCTTGAGAGAATTTCTTTTGTCTACATTCGCTAATCGCTTTGAATTGAGGTGTGAACCAAAGCGACTGATGCAATTGTTTTACAAAATCTACCCTTGTTCTTTGACTTACATCTGCGAAATAAAGTTTATTCATCAGGGAAATAATTCCCGTGGGCGTGAACAAGCTTCCGTATTTGAACAGAATGCGTTCGTTATCATTGGACTCTGCGAAGCAAACAATCGCATATACCCAAAGGTCCTTGGAAATGCTCAGTCTTACTTAATCTTTTCCTTTCTGTAAAATCATTTGGACTGAAGTAAGCTATACCTTGGCGACTATATTCGTTGATATGTTTCTCAGTTTTCAGTTGTTACAGTTCTATTCAAATGTGTACCGAAGCACATCGATCCTCGTTCAGAATTTCTAGGCCAATTTCCAGTCAGCGAAACTCTCCGAGCGGGTGGAATTTTAGACAATGAAAAGTTGCTCACCCATAACTACCTACTCAATTTCAGAGCGACGTTTTCTCTCGCAAACAAAAGAATTTTGCCCGCTCGGAAAATTCCACTGACTGGAAATCAGCCTTTGCCTTGAGGTGATTCTTCAAAACAGCGCATTTGTAGCTTAGGCCAGAACCTAAGAGCTCTGGTGTGGAAGTGAAGGCAAATGTATACTTTCAATATGAAAATGTCTACTCTTATTTCTTCAGTATCAAAAACAAGATATCTGTCTTCAAGTTAGTTATCGAGGATTAGTTGAAAATATCATTTTCGATTGATTCGAGGTAAATTCTTAGTGCCAGCCCTGAAAAGACCTTTTAGCTTCCTTTTGGGGACCTGGTATTGCCCAAGCAATATCAAATGTTGGATTCAATATCATGAGTATGACTTTTGCTAGTGAGACCGAGAGCCTGTCCGAAGCCCTCAAAACTTTCTTCTTTTTGGATCAGAAGGTCTGGATGGCCTTCCAAACCTTTCAAACGTAGTGTTTTGATGGTTTGGGAGTGAACTGGACTCAAATTTTGAGGCTGCCAAGTCTACCGTTTTCGAAATAGGCACCAATCAAACACACTCTTCGATGAGTAAATCTTTCATTGAAATCAGTTATTACGTTGTTGAGTAATTGGAACTTGTCTGGAAGCCTTTTTTGGAAGTGATTAAAGGAAGGACTGAAAATTTTGATAACATTTTGTTTACTTTTGAGAATAAGAATTTGCCAGAAGGAAAAGGAATTCTCTATCGAGGAAGCAAATTACTGACATCTGCCCCTTGCCTGTGAAATATCTGCATACCGGGTGAGCCAGGAAAAGGTTTCCACTTTTGACAATTTATAGCGGCAAGAGTGCCTCTCAGATTTGAATGATTTCAAGTCTAGTTAAAAGCCGAAAGATTGAAATATTTTTGCGACTTTCCTCGCTGTCGTACCATTACTGAAATTATCTATAAATTTAATTAAAGCACATTTCATTGTCATAAAATGGCTGAAAAAGGGCCTAATACATTGATCAAATTCGTAAGGACTCTTCTTACGCACAGAAATATGCAATGAGCCATTCACCTATCTCAAGGGTTATAAGACATCAATTTTTTAAAACAAGTGCTAAAGATTTTCCGTCCTATGGCAATGATTTTCATTATCAAATATTTTCAGTCATGGGTGCAGTGGGCATCTATCAATCATAAAAAATTACATTTTCTTTAGTTTTTCAAGTACGAAAATTTACAGTGTGTTTTATATTTAACTATGCCTTTCTCATTCCTATCAAGCACTAAAGGTATAGTACCATGGGGAGCGATAGACAATGACTACACTGTGGCCATGGCCTACCCCGTGACTATCTCCATACTCTTGATTGATCTGTGGAGGAGTCCATTGTGATTTGATCAATGTTTTAGGCCCTTTTCAGTCATTTTGCAACCACGAAATCTTAGTAAAATTTAATTCACCTACATTGCTAATTCTTGGGAGACAGGGAGAAAAATCGTAAAAGTACCTTGATATTTTGGCTTTGAACTGGTATCGGAATCATTCAAATCTGTGAAATACCATTGATATCATGAATTTTCAAAAGTGGCAATTTTTCTGGCTCACCCGGTAATTTGTTGCAAGACTTGCTATGCTATGTCCATCATTTTGCAATTAGCTAACCTAAGTACTATAAAATTTGGTCCAAGCTGATTTTTTTGTTTGTTGAAATGCTCAAAGCAGCTTCCACGGAAATTAAAATTGAATTGAATCTAAATTCCCTTTCTACGATGCATTGATAAATTTTGTATTTTGAACTTAGTAAATCTTGCTATTTTGGTAGAACTGTAGAAACGCCGATACATTTTTGACTCACTCGATACTGCACTATTTGTTATTGCACTATTCGTGAACTACTTCACCAGCTCCGTAAGCTGACCATGAAAAGATGTTATTTTGTGCGTACCGTTTGCTTTGGCTAGCTAAGAATAGAACTTTTCAATCTATGTGACCATCTTTCTTTCAGGAGTGAAATAACAGACACCCTTGAATATCATGACACTAACACCCGTAACTAAAGGCTTGCAATCAATAGCATTACCTAAATCTTGGTAAGTTTTCAATAGCTTAATTTCTATGGCTCATTTTTTTAAATATTTTCTTCTTTAAACAGCAATATTCATAGTTATTTCTATTATTTGAATCAATTTGTTTTTGATATGATATTTCTGTCTGTCAAAGAACGGTGATTCTCAGGGAGCTACGACAAAACCTACCTGATACCGAGTTTTTAGGGATAAGTACTCCCAATTTTGTCAGTGTAGAGTATTGCAAATCTCATGTAAATTTATCTAGACCAAGTCATTGTAAAATGGCTGTGGAAGATTTTCTGCTGTAAGCCGTGCAGAAGCGAGTGAAAATCAAGATTCCTCTTGTTATCCTGCCTCATAGCAATGAAAGTTGGCCGTGTTAACAAATACCATCACCGCGAGAAGATGGAAATGGATTAAATAATCTTTTTAACGGTAGTGGAAATGAATTTTTCATTCTTTCAATTGGATAAAGCATGCCATAGTTTGCTCAAATTATATGATGATGATTTTTTTAGGCAAATTTCATGCTTTTATTGAAGTGAGCTTCCCTCCCTGGGGGAGGGGGTACCTCGCCATCAGATCATACTGGGATGTGCGCTAGCTTGGGTTGCTTTTGGAACGAAAATTCTACGAATGCCATGTAATTTTATGGAAAAATCCTGGGATCAGGGTCTAATTTCTGCTAGAAACTCTAGAAATTCCCTGCTTAGGGATATTCAAAATTCTCCCATTGTATTGTAGTGCAAACACTGGTCAGAAACCACATCCCCATATTCTAGGATTGGGCCTCAATGTCCCGCCAAAATCCTGGGATTCTGTCATAACAAGATTCTTGGATCGTCAACTCCCATATGACCGAATAGTGAAGTGTCCCCCGAGCTTCCCTTGATACCTCCTATGGATGCTGAATGAAGTGACCGATTTGAACCAGGGAAAGCGCTAAAATTAAATGAACGTTTCGGCTGTTCAGTAATCTATCAACATATACTATCGCTGTCGAATCTGGAGGATGGCAGCCTTTCCAGTTGCCTGCATTTATTCGGACTCACCCTTTTTTCCGTTTTATTGTGCCGCCCCACGATGCAAACAAGGGTTCTTTTTTCTTATATAAAATGTATTTTACCAGAAGATAAAACAATTTGCAGTATACTTTTGATTAAAGGCCATGATTGGTTACTTAATATAAGTAAATGAGTCTTACCAACATCTTCTCTTTGTGATCTGCTGTTTGAATCCAATAAGATCCTGATGCCAGATTGGGAAATTTTGTAAACAAATCAGAACAGCTCATTGCTGGATTGCCTGGAGAGCTACAATCAAATTATGCGTGGTTTGTATTTAAGATCAATCATTGCCAAGAATTTGAAAAATACAATAGGCGGGGGGCACATGATTTGCAGAAGGACGGAGTCCTGCCTCCCGGTTTTCAGAGAGGTGTCCCCTTCTAATCACTGAAATTGCCGTACCCACTTTTATGATGAGTTTTGGCCGGAATCTATCCATTTTTGATTATTTTTCGCCAATTTCTGGATAAGCAACACATGTTTAAGGAAAATCTGCGGACAGAGACTCTTCTTTAGAGAATTTTGGGCCCAAAACCCCACCCATATGGGCTGCAAATACCCGTACCCTCAAAGTATTATGTTACTCCCTCCCAACAAAAAGATCCCTGGATTTATCATGAACGTGTTTCGTACTATTCCGCAGCAGTTTTGCTTAGAAAATATGATTCAGTTTAGTCTTGATGCTGATCTGATTTCAAATTCATAGAACTAGAGTTTAGTGGTTTACCCTTTTTGCCATGATGCAGGTGCGTTACGATGTTAGTGGAGATTTCTTAGTAGGCTGGACCTTTGCGACATGGATATCATAATCAATTTACTTCAAAATATTTGATCAACGAGTAGGCGGGAAATTTTTCTCTTTTGTATTTTATTGTTAAGCCTTCGCTGCTATGATTGGATACTTCTGCGTCGGGCTTAGCCCTTTTCTGCTAAGTTGCCAGGGCTGTTGGAAGTAGCTGCTGATTGGGGGGGGGGGTGGGGGAGAATATTTTTCAAACAATACAGAACAATGAATCTAATTAATGCTTGTGGCGTACCATCATTGCTTTCAAAATTATTGGAGGCTTGGGTCCTAATTGCTCCCCCTCCCTACGTGTCTGTAAATTGCAAAGAAATGCTTGAATTTGTGGGGATGCGATGTTTAATCTACAGCCTTGTACAACGTAACTTCTAAAGAATTCCCTTCTGATGAAGGCCTTTCATTGTTTTAGCGTTGATGATGTGTTTTTGAAGATTTCTGAATTAAAAACGCAGTCGATTTTTCGGCCACTGATGTTGTCTCATTTAATAACTTTTGTAAGTCAAACTTACCTTCCATACTCAGAATCATCTTCCTTCTCAGTCTTCTCTGTTTTATCTCTTTTCGTAGCTTTTTCTTCTTTCTCGGTTTTGCCATTCGATTTCTCTTTATTTGAATTTTCACTGAGCAAAATCAATTCTTTCTTCAGGTTTGCATTAGTTGAGTTCATCTTTGTTTCGTGTTCTCCACCCTTTTTGTTGTCTATAGAAATTTCCGAGTCCTTTTTTCTTACATCCGCTTTATCGTTCTTCGAAATTTTAACTTCTTCCTTCTTTGAATTCCTAGAAACAAGGCTCTTTTTCTTTGCCCTTTCCTCATCAATAACTCCGTCCAGTTTTGGAGCTTTGTCGTCTGTAACAGCCTGAACATTCTCCTTTTTCTCAGGATTTTTATTTTCCTTCTTCTTGAGAGTAAATTCATCGCCAATATCATTTTTTTTGTCTGCATGATCAGACCCGGAAGCTGCTATATCTTCTTCGGGATTTTCTTCCGCAATAGTACCAACTTCTTGCTGACTCTCAATATCAGATTTCCTGGAGGTCGATTCCTCGTTTACAGCTTTTCCAAGAATAAAGTTCTCTAGCCCATGCAGCGTTACTTCGGAGTCTTTCCCAAGCCTCGATCGTTTATATAATCCCTCAGTTGGCTCTACCACATGAAATAATGGACCACGTTCCGATGCGTGCCTTGGTATTATCGATTTTTTGCCACCATTATGGTCTCTGGCTATTGTCAAACCTATGATCAAGGTGACAAGAACAACGAAGATAGTCTTCATTTCCAAATTTTTACCTGAAATTATGAATGAGAGAACTTGATCAAATTCAGTTATGGCTTTTAGATTTCCGTCATCCAAAGCTTTGACTGGCTATTGTTACAGTAAAGCGGAAAAACCTTAGTATTTAATGAAGTGCGTTATCATGCAGCGATTCCTTAGCCTTTGCTGAAAGGTAGGCAAAATTAAAATTCTCTTCAGATCTATTGTTCAATGGAAGCTATCATTTCCGAGGGGTGTATCGCTCTTTCGAAAGCATGCACCAGCAGCTTGAGGATTCACGCAATACTTCAGGTTTAGGTTAACTGACATGAAAGGGATTCTTGAACTTCTTCCTAGGGAATTGCTGACTGAATTTCAATGTATTTGGCTCGCAGCATAAGCTGCTCATTCCTTGGAGCATTGCGGACACATTTATTTTTGAACGAAATGTTCATTGGATAGTACTAACTTAAGTTTTAGTCAAGGCTACTGTTCTTTTGTTAGCTAGTAAAGTGCTCTTCCGAAGAGGTACTCCAAGCACTGCGCTTCAAGTTAAGGTTGCAGCTATGAATAAAACTTAAGGTAGCAGTATCAAATAAATATGTCGTTCGAAATAAAGGTGTCCGCAATGCTCCATGCTCATTATTTAAGGCAGTAAAGATGTGAAGCCTAACTTGGGTGTGGAAAACCATTCTTTATCTACTATACCTCGGAGTACATTGCATGCGTTTGCTATAACTTTCGTTGCTACAAACCATGCAAGATACATTGCACGATTTGTTTTTCTTTAGATATCACTTTAATCGTATCAGAATCCCTTTGGTTAGTCAATGATAGAGCTTCAAATTTTGCCAAAGGAGACATAATTCTAGTACGCGATAGTTTCAAATCATCAAACTGAATTCAAAACGTCAGGTCCATGAAAGCTTCAAGGGAAGATTCTACTGTGAAAATAAGCAGTTTTCTGTTGAGGCTCTACATTTAGCTGGCTTTGGTGAAGCCTTGGTTTGAATAGAGCTTTGGAGTCCATTGCCAGTGAGCACAAAAGCAGTCAGTTCACTGGTGTTCAATGAACCACGTACATAATTTTTAATGGTCATAACCCTGCACAAGTTATGCACAACTTATGAAATTCAAACTGTAAATACGTACCTTTAAATGCTGCCAAGAATTCTCATATTTCTTTGAAGTCTTAGTCCGTATTTGTTTCCTTTTTAGGAACAATTTTTGCGCAAATCAAAGCGAAGTTTAATCGCGTCTTCATGTGCAAGGGCGAAGCGATTGACGTGCAGGTGGCCGGATTTTGCTTATCGTGTCAAAGATCAATTTTCTAGCTTCAGTTAACCATGAGTCCTTCTACAGCACGCGCTGCTTGTAAACTGTTTATGAATATTGAAAGATTATTAATTTGATATGCAATCGATATTGATATATTTTGTCAGCTTTCATGAACAGAACCTGTGTTTTCAACCATATTCATATCTGGTGAATCGTAATTTTGATCAGAGACAACTCGTTGCACAAATATCTTCCATCCTTCGAAAAATAACTGAACCAATAAAAATTTGAAAAACTTTGCGTCGTTTTAGAAAATCTGAGAATATTGCAAATTTTTAGATTGACCTACTATGTCGATGGCTAAGTTGATTTTTAGTATGACTTTTCCTGTATGAATAGTCAGATATTTGCGATTGCTTTGAAGAAGGTGTTATAAGGTTCTTGTTTTGGTACGTAAAATTGGCCAACTTTTAAGCTACGCTGATTCGTTGAATTCTAACTTCACTTCTGATGATTGATCCCTACAGCAAGCGATTGTCCGAGCTCTACGGATTTTTTGTTTGGCTGAAATGATATAGAAGGGTTTTGCCACTCAAAATTGCGTAAATTGAAAGCTTTGAGCCACAAGAAGTTTCGGAATTTCTGAGAAAATTGTGATTAAATTGCAGTTGATGGAAGCCAGATTGAAAGTATTCCGTAAAATCCGGACACAATCGTAATTCACGAGGGATCAATGGGTTGATCAGTGGAGCGTATCAAGGTCTGCATTATTCTGATCCTCTGCGTACCTGGGAAATTGCAGAACGAGCGGGCTGATTAATTCAATTTAATCGATCTCTAGAAGATTGGAAGACCTCTGCAGCGGAGTAATGATGTTACCAACAGGAATACCGACCGCATTATGGAAGGCAGAAGCAATTGTGAAGAAGAGAAGTAAATGAAACACTTCTGCCCTAATGGCAAATTTAGGCCGATTCGATGATTTTCAGTGCAACTGCTAGCCGCAGCAACAGCAACAAAAACAAAGGTAAGGGATTTTCCTGTGCGTTGTCTTTCTCCAGTTGACCTTGGTATATAATTGGATTTTGATCTGATGATCACAGGGTCATAGACAGTAACGCTACTTCGTAATTGTGCCAAAGGTTTATACCCTTGCGCCATATGGTATTTTGGATGAACGTAATACAGAACCATTACGGTATTTATGTTATGAAAACCCAGCTTAAACGAAAACGTAGTTTAAGAGCTAACAACTTTTAGGTCGATTATAAGCATCAAGAATGAAGCAAAACAGTCATCCCTGTACACCTTGAGTGCAGCAAGGCACGCAGTTTATTCTCTATGTTTATATGTTTATTTTGATTTGAATTGGTAAACTTCAGGTGAGAAATGTATTCTTCAAGCCCTCGATTGCTCTTTCTTATCTGAGACATGATTTTGATGTGCCCTTGAATTCATCTTTGCTGTCCTAAACCTTCCAAGAACAACTTTTGACTGGCAACTTCATACTTCTGTCAGGAATTGATTCCAAATTATCACTTCAAGGGTAATGGATCAAGTATGTTGCTTGGTACGTATTCTGATAAATTAGAGGAGCAATAGTACTAGGTTAATAGTTAAACATATTCTCTCTTGATTTCCAGAAATAAAGAATTGCCTGCTCGAAATGTTCTTGGTAAGCCTGTTTGTCTCGCTTTGTATGGTTAGAACATTGTATGCCTTGGATGACGGGATGCATGACTATTCCAGGAATAAAGAAGCATACAACAGGCCACATTATGGGGAGTAAGTAACTGAGTCAGATTTTCATATCATCGGTTTGTCTGTGTCACTTTTCTCTACATAGCAGTCCCATCATCGAGTGAGATCAGGTAGACCGAAAATTTTGTGATTTACAGAACGAAGATGAAGCTTGTAACTAAGGAGTCCGCCATCTGACATTACAATACCATTTACCTTTCTGAAGATCTGAAGATAAGATTTCACACCTTTGAATGCACTCAGCCAATCCAATTTAACAAAGACAGGGAAATATGGCTGGCTGCAAGAAAGAGTGAAATGATTTATTCTTTCAGAAGGACATGTCTCTTTCTGGTGAGAAAGAGCTGATTCGTTTTAAACTTGGTTGTAGTGACAAAAGTACAATCTCAATATCAACGAAGTAAACCAAACGATCAGTACTAATCTCAAACCCAGAATAGTCTGGGCTAAGTTTGATCAACACTTCACAACACAAACATTCGAATCTGTACTTGCTCACTCAACAACCGCCCATGTCTCCTACAGTCACGCGATCAAATAGTCTACACTACTGTTCAATCAAATACTAATCTGAAAATACTGTTCAATAATTATCAAGCGTCCGTATCGGACCTAACATAAAACAAATACAACCCCAAAGCACAAAATAGTTTCAGAAATGAAGTGCCTAGGACACTAAATCACATGCTCCTTCAACTTTTACCGCCATATTAGCCATTGTTACTCTCTTCTTATGAAACGACTCTTTTCTGTTTAACAGCCAATCACATCCTGCCAAAAGTTGTGCTGCTATTTTCAAGCAATTGCCGAATCTTCCAAGTGGTGTTTATTGGCTTGATGTCTACGATGCAGAAAATAATAAAACTATCCAAGAAAAGGTATACAATCACAAGACAATTCATTCATACACTATAAGTTGATTTGCGATTGAAGTATGCCAAATTTGCAAAATGAGACAGCTTGACAAATTTCAACTAATTTCAGATTTCATTCAATTAAGGAGGATTACCCTTTAGCAAAGGCTGTTCTCCAAGGAGCCTTGCGATGAAATTTGAATAATATGTAGTATGCAATAAATCAAACCCACGTTACAAAACCATGATTCTAAGAGGCTTTTTACAATAATTATACAACATTTACAATAAAAGAAGAGTGCAACCCTAAATAGGATGTTAAAACTATATCAGTTTATACAGCTGACAAATCTAGATTTTTAAAGACAGTCTCTGCCTCATAGTTCATAGTTTTTTGCTGACAGTATCTGCCCTATAGTTTACTGGAGCAAAATTCATGTATCAATCAGTCTCATGTTTGAAAGTGGTTTGTTCCCATAAAGCAAGTTAGTGTACAGTTTTGGAAAAGAATGAGAGCTGTTTAGCTGCTCTTGATCATCTTATTTCAATTCATAAAGGGGACAGACCTTCTTTAACAGCTATAAAACCATATTACTCCAGCCTATATGTATATTGAAAAACGCAACTATTTTTGATGCAGAAAAATTATTAGGACTTTCAGCCCAGAGTGATCGGGTGTTAACGCTGTTGGGACTGAAAGTCACTTTTGTTGCTAGCAAATTTGCCTATGGTTTTCGATGCAATGAGCTTGGCTTCACCAAATGCCGTTAACAGAACATGCCGTGCCAACGGTATTATAGAAGCCACATGCTGATTTCATTGGAGGGTTTCATACATTTTTCTTCATTTCAACAGCACTACTGCCAGAACACAGTATCAAATGAAACAAATACAGGACTCAAATATAAAGGTCAACAGAAAGAGATCGGGATCGAAGATTTATCCCTAGGACCCCCCGATCCCGAACCATTTGATTGGGAAGAGCTAACAGGAGAGAATTGGCCGTTACCGATTACACCACCCAGCAAAGAAGAGATGAAGCAGAGATTGCAGAAGGCTGTTAAGGATTACAAGGAAAAAATGAAGGAAAAGAATAAAGAAAATTCTGGGTCTAATTTAATCTGGAATTTAATCGGAGGTAAGATCAACGCGCCCATACTTGATCATAAAACGGATCGCACAGAGGCTAATGAGATCCATAATTCAGCCTCAAGTCGATTTAATACTATTAAATACGATCATAAAGTGGATAACACAGAACCTAACGTAATGCAGAATTCAGTCTATGGTCGAGCTAATGTCACCATGAATAATCTTGCAGCAGATCGTCATGAACCTAACTTCATTCGAAACTCAGTCAGTAATCAAATAAATGATAATACAACTGATAACAGCACGGATCTCAATCCACCAATTGATGTAACTTTACATTATCCTAAAGCTCCTGATTCTACAGAAGTCATGAATTACGTAGATAACAGCGGCGTTGATCAAAACCAGAGTCCTGCAATGACTGGCGTGGCCACGAGCAGTGCTGGCAATTCATCGATTGGGGATCAGTATACTACTACAGAGAATCTTTCGAATCGGAATCCTGCAAGCAGTCCTGTAGATAGTGTGGCGAGCAATCTGTCAGTTGATATAAAGCATTCGAAACAATACAATCAAAGTGGTACTGAGTCAAATGCAGGGCCGGATTCGCGGGAAGATTCTTGGCGAAATTCGACACCAAATTTAGCAGAAAATTATGCTGGCTTATCATATACTGCACAAAGTATAGCTAAGGAATTTCTCTCATACAGATATGACTCTAACGCGTCTTCTGTTCTTGCTTCAGAAAAAATGCATTTTGATACTAATGACACTTCTGCTGCGGCCTACGGACAGACGCAAAATTATAATAATTTGAATTGGACACCAAACAATGCATCAAGCTACGGAAGAGAAATACCATATTACTCTATTCCAGATGCGGCGAATTCTACTGCAAATAGATTGAACAGTAATGTTTCGAGTTATTCTCAAGGAGCTGTTACATACGGACCCAATTACTCGAAGTCTTACCGCAACGACAGTAGTTACCAGGAGCCAATCAGTGTGACTCCAATGTTACAAACATACAATTTGACTTCAGCATTACCGTATTACCATCTACCGACTGTGGTAAATGATAGCTACGATCAAACAAGTAATTTTTCTTTGAGCATCTCTTCAGTAGCCGACGGATATGAAGACAATGCTGTGAACCGCTCCGTAGCCGACAATGATGCCAAGCTAGAAACGTACAACGGTGGTAACGAACTTCTTCGTAACTATTCAACAATAGTAACAAATGCTACTTCCTTTGGAGTAAGTAGTAACGAAGTTGGTAACGCGGCAAACACCAGTAACGAGTCAAAAGATATTTCGATGAGTTACTACCACGACGCAGGTTACAAAGTGGTGGCAAATGACTCTTCTCGGTTACCCGCAGCCACAACAAGTTTGCCAGCATCCGACATTAGTATGCAAGTGCCCTACTTTCCAAGAAATGCAGTAAATGATAGTTACCAAGGGGCTGTCGCCGGTGATAACGCTCAAGCAATGTCGACTGAGCGAATAGGCGTGGCAAGTCTTAATTACAATTCTTCTGGTTACCAGCCATTCGTGAATGAAAACAACGAATTACGAAATCATAACCGAAGTTCACAAAGCCCTGTTTTTGTGTCAACTAATTTGAATGATAGTTACCGTGGAGATGTCATCAATGGCACTTCTTATTCTCAAGTGACGGATACAAGCCGAGACAATGCTACTAGTCAAGCGATGGCAGATAGCACTGTGGAAATGCCTAGTTACAACTTACCTTCATATTTGCCATATCATAAAGTACAGCTTCGAGTTGGTGCAGGTGGCACTGGAGAGAATAAGAATACTCTAAGCCATGCACAAGATTTTTACCGAGAAAATCCTAATCCCTCCATTGAATCATTTGGAAAGGAAGATACGGATGTAATTAAATACAATGCTACCAGGCAGCCACCAAGTTACTCTCAGCCTTCCACTGTCGATAGTGGTTATCATGGATTTAGTTACAACGCAACTGGCTACTCTCAGCCTGCTACTGTCGACAATGGTCATAACGGAATGGGTTCCAATGCAACTAGTTACTCTCAGCCTTCCACTGTTGATAGTGGTTATCATGGATTTAGTTACAATGCAACTGGTTACTCTCAGCCTACTACTGTCGACAATGGTCATAACGGAATGGGTTCCAATGCAACTAGTTACTCTCAGCCTTCCACTGTCGATAGTGGTTATCATGGGGTTAGTTACAATGCAACTGGTTACTCTCAGTCTACCACTGTCGAAAATGGTCATAACGGGGTAAGTTACAATGCAACGAGTTATTATCAGCCTACCACCGTCGACAATAGTCATAACGGAGAAAGTAACAATGCAACGAGTTACTCTCAGCCTGCCACTGTCGACAATGGCTATAAAAGGATAAGTTATAATGCAACGAGTTACTTACGGCCTACGATGTTAAATGACAATTACAGTGAAAATAGCTACAATACTATGAAAAGCACAAACAGTACTGGCAAGCAACAACAGAATGCTCCAAATGCACCTTATTTTGGTTATTTCCATCAAACAACAGCAAATGCCTCGGCTGAGGTACATGGATACAATGTCACTGCAAATCTACCCAGTTACTATCAACCACCCATCGTAAATGATAGTAAGGCTGAACCGACCAACAATGATTTGAGTAGGTTGCCAGGAGCTGATAAATATGCCTACTATGGTTATACTGTAAATAGAACGTCAATTTTACCATTGTATAATAAAGGCCACTTAGTAAGTAGTACGGTTGACTTTCAGGCGGCCGTAAATAAGCAACAGAATCCAGGTCTTTACAATGAAAAGGATGGCTACGAACCGACAGCAAATTCAAATCAATTGATGCCAAATTACAACTACAGTTCTACAAGTCTCCCTATAAACTTCGCGGTCAATCATCAAAGAGAAACTGCTATTGAGGGTAGCTCGAAAGCAGACTTCCGGAATGTTACAGGTAACGTAGGCAATGCTTCAGTAGTATATCGTAAGGACGGTGTTTCTGAAGTATCTTTGAACCATATTGCCCAGCTACCTACAAATAGCTCATTGCAACTCGACTCGAATATGATAACGCAGGCAAGTGACGGAGTGAACATTAATCAGTTTGAAAACAGTAACAGTTTACCATCGAATGACAAAAAGTCATACCCCACCAAAGCTTCAAACGAAATGATAAATGCTTCATCACGTTATGACATGGCTGCTTTGAATTTAAGTACCAATTTCCTCGCGATTGGTAACAAAGCAAAGGAAAATGACTGTAACATTACTACTCCAATAAAGACCATAGCATCTACCAAATATGCTTCGATTATACGAAGTAGCACAAATAGCCCAGCAAAAGCTGTCGGAACAACAAGAAATAACGTGAATAAACCAGATGACGGTCAAAGATCCGTAAAGATGATGCTACTGAAGCTAAGGCAGGTTGTTGCATCCCCAAAATTGAAAGGCTCCGTGACAGAGGTATCGTCAAGGCTGGAGAAGGGATTGAGCAGCAAGTACTTGCAAAGAGAGGGATTGTTTGTAAAGCCTGGCCTCAACAGAGGTGAGTTATTATTGGGTTATTAGACGAAGGGTTATTAAGCGATTATGAGGTCAATACTAGAAAATATTTTTACTTCAGTTTGACGTGCGGATCCAACCCAGTGAAGTTAGTACAAGATAGTAAGGTCAAATACAATCCTGCATTGACTTTCGTAATCGTTCTTCTGGTGTCTAAAATGGACAAAGTATCTCAGGAATCGGGTTATTTCATTTTTTTTTATCAATTTAAAAAATTACAATATATGCTACATTCTACTATGCTCTAACTACTGTGCAACACTACAAGGACGATACCATGAGGAGCAAAAGACAATGTCTACCCCATGGCCAACACATAGAGATATAAAAATACACATAAAAAATGGTACACACGATACGATACTGATAAATACTGGAATCTGTTTCACATTGGTTGCCAGGTCAGCGACGGAGGCGCCTGATGCCAAACAATAGAAACCCCGGTTGAGAGAACAACCAACAACAGCAACAGTTGCTGCTGTTCCTGACTCCCTCCAGAGTCCCCACTGCCCAAGACATTGCGCCTTAAGATGATCAGGGTTTATGGAATGCAATAGTGAAGATATTAAATGTTTGAAATTTTGTGTAGATGGCCTTACATCCAATGTGAAAAAGACTTAAAGAACGGGAAAAACAAATAAAGGAGAAAAAGAGACTTTGCGATCGGGGGGGGGGTGTAGCAGCTGCTTCAAACAATTTCAATTGAACCGGCCTGTGTTGTAAATGAAATTGAGGGTTAATTTGAGTACGTTTTTATTAACATCAATAGAAAGGTCTTTATCACCATACAACAAAATTTCGACCAGCGCGTTATTTGGAAGGCTGTTTATTCGAACATAAGGTCGCAATAATTCCGAAACTCCAGCGAGAAGATCTCGTCGTTGAATGTCAAATGAAGGGCAGAGCAACAAGAAGTGCTCCGTATCCTCAATGCCATCGTTCGTTGGGCACATTGGGTCAATGGTATCACGAAAATTATGACTGAATTTGTGAAGATTTAATTTACTGAGATCGACCCTTATTTGGGTAAGATACGATAAGCCTATTGGGTCATGAATACCAAATACAGATTTTGCAGGGGGGCAAATTATTGACAAAAGCTTTTTCTTAAAAACAGCAACAGACGGTGCAAGCCTGATTTCTGGATCGAGCTTGTTCCATTCAGATACGCAGTTAGGATAAAAACAGGATTGAAATTGTTCGGTTCTTGCCCTCATCCGCCCAACGACATCCTGATTGCGAAGAGAGTAACTTGACTGATGAGGTTGTGGGATCGGCTCCTTTGTGTACAAGGGTGTGAGATTATTCATAATCTTGTAGAACAAAGTAAGGCGTCTACTCCATCTTCGGGAGCTCAGCGACTCCCAGCCAAGCTCAATGTACAGCTTTTCACGTGATGTTCCCTTCCAAGTTCCTGTTACAGCACGGGCAGCAGAATACTGAACAGATTCTAATTTTTCCATTAAATTTGATAAACTGATGTTTTGACTGAATTCACATACTTTAGCTGGGATGTGATAGATAACATCCCCGTAGTCCAGATGTGGTCGCACGTAAAGCTTATATAGTTCGCTTAGGGTATGTCTGGGTAGATATTTGGAGAGATATTTCAGCAAACCAATGCCCTTTCTCGTTTTAGAGATAGCAGATTTTATATGAGCCGAGAAGGAAAGCTTTGAGTCTAAGATAATACCTAAATGTTTATGTTCATTTACTTTTTTTACGGGTATGTTGTTAAAGAGAATCACTGGATAATCTGTTTCATTTCTTTTCCTTGAAAATAATAATTCAACAGCTTGTTTTTGCGGGTCAGGATTAAATGACATTCTCCAATCATGGGCCCACTGACTTATCAATTGAAGGTCATGGTTCATATCACTTGCTGCTTCGTCAGCTTCTCGAACAACCGTAAACAAAGACGTATCATCGGCGAAAAGTTTGACATTACATTTCAAATCAGCAGTCAGATCATTTATGTATGCAAGAAAAAACAAAGGACCTAAAATAGAACCCTGGGGCACTCCCGCCGAAATATCTCCCCAATTAGAACACTGACCATTCAGAACAGTTCGCTGCTTCCGATCCTTAAGAAAACTTTGGATGAGAGAAAGAAGTTTCCCGGAGACGCCACATCGTTTTAATTTATAAATGAGACCATCATGCCATACCCTGTCAAAGGCTTTTGAAATATCAAGATACACAGAACGAACATCAAGAGAAGGATTACAGTCAAACGCCTTGAATATCGTATGCGTTATGGAAATTAGTTGATTTACTGTTGAGTCGCCAGGACGAAACCCTGATTGATTGGGGTTGAGCAAATTACATGAAACAAGATGCGAGTATAAGGAGTCGTAAACGAGTTTTTCAAACATCTTCCCGAAAATTGGTAGAAGAGAAATAGGATGGTAGTTACTCTTTACATTCTTTTCGTTTTTCTTGTGAACCGGGACTACATTTGCACACTTCCATATTTCGGGAAATACACCCTGTCTCAAACAGTTCGTGAATATTATTTTAAGAGGGGTAAGTAACGAAACATCGCTTATTTTTATCATTCTTATAGAAATTTCATCCCAGCCATGTGCCTTGTTAGGATTAACTGATCTTATGATATTTAGAATATTTTCCTCAGAGATGTTAAAGTCGTTTATCAAGGAAGTAGGTATTGGAATATGTTGAGGAAGTTCACTACCTGTATCAATTGTTGTACATTGGAGAATGAAATAGTCATTAAATAACTGAGCCTTTTCAGTAAAATCAGTTATAAATAACCCGTTCTCTAAAAGGGGTGGTATTATAGGAATCTTCGCCTTATTCAGAAGGGTATTGATTAAAGACCAATATGTTTTGCGAGATGTCCCTGGATTAGCTAAAGTTTGCCCTGTCTTACGGAGGTAATTTTGTTTGGCATCCTCAATCATTTTTGCACCGTCAGATATCATCTTTTGTATTCCTTCAAGCTTGTCGCCTGGCTGGCCGTTCCTAACAAAAGTTTTATAAGCATGATTCTTTTTCCTGAGGAACTTTTTAACATTGTGCGTTATCCAGGGAGCTTCACGAGGCCTGATCGCCTTAACTTGGTTTGGAATATAATTAGAATAAATGTTCAAAAGGACTTCGTTGAGTAATTTTACTTGCTCGTTAGGGCATGTGATTTTTTCAAGATGTTCCTGCCAACGAAACATTCCAATACTTTTCATAATGGCGACAAAATCTGCCTTATCATAATTCCAGATTCTGCGGGTATGAGGGGGCAGTGTAACATTCGAAACAGATAATTTCCCATAGACGATTTGATGATGACATTGCTCATGTAGTGATGGACGAACACCAGAATCAATAACTAGGTTTGGTTGATCACTAAAAATCAGATCAATGCAGGATTTTGAATCGCCCATTAAGTGAGTTGGTTCCGAGATCAGTTGATGTAGACCAAGGTCAGACGTTATTTGCTCAAATAGCTTTCCTTCATTATTTTCGATATCATTTTCCCACCATTGGGACGAGCGGCAGTTGAAATCACCGGTAATGATAACAGAGAATGGACTTTCAGCATGCAATTTTGAAAGCAACAACTCAAAATTCATTGTGAAGTTATCAAATTCACTCTGGTCTTGACTTGGACTTCTATAAACAACTACGAAAAAGTACTTTTTCCTGTTTAATTGGATCTCACACACAACGCACTCTGGAAGAGTCACCAGGTCCGAGCGATTTTTTGAAGGAAAAGAATCCCTAACGTATAACCCAACGCCACCTCTTTTTACATTTTGTGGGTGATTCGCTTTATGAAATGTATAGCCATCTAGTGAAAGCCTATCTTCATCAACGGTGCTGTCAATGTGAGTTTCAACAATGCCGATTAAGTCATAGTTGCACACTGAGTTGTATGCCTCAATAAGGGAAACTCTTAAAAAGTCATATGTAGTAATACTATTCAAATTCCAACAGCAAAAATCAAGTGATTCCGGACCAGGATTTGTTTCTACATCACCACTCAACAAAATGGTTCTGAGAATCAACCATCCTATATGTAGTGCGTAACAAGCTACGCACGCCACGTGAAAGTAAACATAATGGGAGTGAAAGGACTTCTTCCGAACAGCAACAAGAATAACTAGCGGAATTCGCTTGACGAGTTCCACGATAATGTACAGCACTGTCTTCACAAACTGATGCGCGTGGGCGAACAAAGGCAAGGAACCCAACTGTGTTGCAGCAAAGTGCATTGCAAAAGACTGCAGTATCAGTACGAATGGTAGCACAAAGATTGAAATTACGATAAAACAACAACAAAACCAGTACAGGCAAAAGACGCGTGAGATAATTGAAAATGGCCTAAAGGTTTTGCATGGGGAACATAAACCGTTGATGGATACATGGAAACACCCTATTGTCACCCGCCATTGCTTCATTTCAACCGGCATCGTCACAAAGAAATCCTCTCGCTGGTCCTATGGGGAAATACGGGCAATAATACAGCAAGAAAAGATACGTGCTATTGACCATTTCAATAGAACCCCCACCACCGTTCGCAAGCCTCAACAAAAATACATACATTGAGAAAAACAATTTACAGGTACGACAAATATTAAGATAAACACAAGTTAAATGAAACGCTAAATACAAAGGTATTCTTGCTTCGAATGCATGGGCCTTGTTGGTTCTGAGTTTTTCATTGTTCTCATATTCTCATAACCGAGAGCAACTATTCAATATTATTGTTGTTACCTGCAAACAATTTTGCTAGTAGAATTCCCGAAGGACAATAATAATTGGTTTGACCATTCAAAAATTTGCCCAAATGTGCCTTAAAAATGAGCAGTTTTAAATTTGTCATCATCTTACCTCTTCTTATCAATAGAAGTGGGATTGAGGGGATTCGAAAATAAAGCCTCTTTTATTATACCAGAACAAAATAAAAACTTTCCCAATTGTCATTGGCATCAAACTGTGGCGATTTCGCATAGTAAACCAAAAACAAAACTGAGGTTCATAATCACGTGATACATTTTAAGTAGATGTGTAAACAACGCAAATTTACCGTGCGAAATCGCCTCTACCGCGCGAAAAAGCTTTTATAGAAACCCCGTTCCGTAAACCCTATCCTAGGAGCCTGTCACTCCCAAATAATTGCACTCAATCCTCTCATTAGACTCCCCAAAAATCGCACGACAATTTAAAAATGGACAATTAAAAGATTAATGAAGGTTTTTTTTTGAGATATACAAAGATATGAGGAAATGAGCGAGATTTCTAGGGAGTGATTTGCCCCTCGGTCCTATCAAACTGCGACAAGATTGTTAAAAAGATTAACAAAACAACAAATGTAAAAAAATCACCAAGAACAAGCCTCAGTTCTTAAAGTTTACTCTGTTTTACCTTCATCTTCAGAATCAGAACTTTCCTTCTCGATTTGCTCTTCATTTTGCTCTTCATTTCCGTCCTCTCCGTCATCTCCTGACTCAAATCTAGCAACAAATGCATCTAGATCGTCATTTGCATTGAAATAAATGAACTTATCTCCAACTTTCGCAACCAACCGACAGTTCACATCAGCAAAAGCAAAGCCTAATTTCTTTGTGTCCAAGTCTGTTGACACCTTCACCATCGCATTCAATCTTTTCTTGGTTAGATCTAATCTTATTTTATACTTTGGGCTGACTTTCCTTGCTCTGTATACCGCTGTACGATGACGCCATGTTGTAAATCTGATGATCATGGTGTGGATATTGATTCCGTTCTTGACCTTCGGTTTTCCTATCCGATGGGCTCGATCTATCACTTCATCAGGAATGGCCACTTTCAACTCTTTAAACACAGACTTAACTTTCTTTAAACATTGATCACTGGTCTCTCTTTGTCCTTGCTTTGGAGGGACGATACCGTCAATCCTAAGGCAGAGACGGCGGTTATATTGTTCTTGCTCATCAATTCCATTTTCCATATGGGTGATATAACTCTCCATCATTGCAACTTTTGCTTCTAGTGCATCTATTTTAGCATTTTGCTGTACAATAGTATCATGGAGATCCTTAATGCAATCCTTCGTTGCCATTTTAGCCTGGATTTCATCGAATCTATTGTCGAAGTACTCTTGATACTTCGGCACGGTCATTGTTCGTCGGGCGGTGGCCTAATTTCGAGAGGCGTGTCAAGTCTGTGATTCCGCGAGTCAAGAAAAACGATTCATAACTTTGCTTGAGAGAAACCAATTAGCAGCACATTTGTGAAAATCTCGTAAGAAGCCAATAACAAGAGCAATTTATACTCTCACATCATGTTCATAAAGAAAAACTAGCAAACAAGGCTGGAGCACGTTGCTACACGTCCGAGCACCAGGTTACCATGTTGAGAAAAAAAAACAAAAAAAAAACAAACAAAAAATTCACCATTGGTTATTTCATCATTGAGCCCCGTCACTGTATCGTTATTTTTAATATTAAAAAGTATAAAAATTATTATATTATGTTTATTATATTATATCATATTATGTTATGTTATATTATATTATATTACATTATATTATGTTATATTACATTATATTATATTATATTATATTATATTATATTATATTATATTATATTACATTATATTATATTATATTATATTATATTATATTATATTATATTATATTATATTACATTGTATTATATTATATTACATTGTATTATATTATATTACATTATATTAAAAATTGTATATTTAACCTATCATCTTTGATATTATTACAATTCTTAACGCAAAGCTACTTTTAAACCAAGCTTCTACAAGTCGGACTCCATGCAAACGTTTCCAGAATCTAGTACGGTATTACTGATTTTAGCAAAAATATTCCATTATTAGCGTAGCCTTGTTCCACGAAATGTTCGATAATAATGTAAAAATCAGTGCACATTTTGGCTAACAATGATAAGTCATTTTTGGAAACCCGGCATCATCTTGCTATGATTTAACATTATATTTATCGTTTATTAAGGTGTCATAGAAACAATCGTGACGAAAGATACAGTGAATGCATCAAAGCCGAAAAGTGCACACGCAATTACCAGAGAAGTCATTATATCAAACTCAAGTAACGCTAGTTCCAGCCAGTCTCAAAGTCCTAGTCTACTTCAAACTTCAAAACTCACTTCAGAAAAGTTAGAAAAGGGCCCATCTTCACCTGACCGTTTGAATCCAGATGACTCAGAAACAAACAAGGCGCGAGCTCAACTAATCAAATTATGGCACAGAACAGATGGATACCCAACGGATGGCTCAATTACATCTTTTGCCAGGCAAAACTTACGTCAATCTAGAAACAATCCAGCTGTAGATCCTGACAGTCTTTTGTTCACTGGGGAGGCGCTCAAGTTGAAAGTTCCCGAAAGAGACCCGCAGAGGACTCCTAACCCGGATGAGCTGCATAAGGGACTGTGGACTGGTGAAGCAATGAATTATACAGTTAAGGCACAGAAGGATTTTGCAGAACAGCAGAAATATGCTCAAGAACATGGAGGCTTAAAGGCAATCAACGATAGAATAAACGAACATAATAAGCAAAAGGAAAGTGCTGGGGATAGCAGGCCTTCCCATGATCCCAAGAATGCCGAGAATACAAGAGAGAAAATGAAAGACTTTTACAATAGAAATGATGAGATAACATCCCAACATCGTAACCCTTATTATTCAACTTCTGGTCGGGAAAGTCAAAAGAGTGTGGCAGAAAATACGATTTTTAACAACAACAAGGAAGGTATTAAAGGTTTGCATCAATCTGGTAAAGCTGAAAGGCTAAAGCCTAAGAAGATTGAAGGGAGTTCCTCAAGGATAGGTCTTGGGTCTTCTGCTGGATCAAGCTCAAGTTCAGAGTCGAGCTCTAGTTCTAGTTCTGAAACGTATAGTGAAGCTGGCGTCAACAGTGAATCTGGGACAACCGCTGAATCGAATACGGAAACTGAGCCATCTGAAAGTGATGTTCCGTCGTTTGATCAAGATACGGCTGTCGATGAATCAGACCAAGTTTGGACTCCGGATGACGATTACTTCGTCGATCTTAACGAAGAAGAAAACCTATATAATGATTATAAAACTCCTCAAGGCCTTGGAGTGTATACAGACACTAACATAGAGGCCGGGATTGACTCTGGCGCAACTGCTGAATCTCAGGTTGGTTCCGACGCCCAGTCAGAACCAGAAATGGGATTTAACGCTGGATCTCAATCTAAGTTCCCTGGATATGGGTTTGGTAACGGATTTGGCATAGGATTAGGAATGAATGTTGGATCTCAGTCAGGATCAGAATCAATGACTGAAACAAGTGTCAGCGTTGGGACAAGTACTGATTCTAAAACTGAATCAGAATCTAAAATTGGATCAAATTCCAAAACTAACCCAGGATCGAAATCTAAGTACAAATATAGATGGAGAAAGGGGCCAAGCACTAGTGAAAAGTTAATGCCTAATTCTATGGCTGTGCTTGGTCTTCATCCAGTCTGGAAGACTGGTCCAGTGGAAGAACCTTTTAACTCCGAAGTGGGATTATTCAAAGGATTACCAGATATACTTGAATCTAAGCTAGAAACTTTGGCACATCATGATAGGCCGAAAATGGTTTCGAAAGATTATGCTATGGCAAAAGTATCCCCGCAGCCTGGAACTGGATCAACTGGAAATCATGATAAACCGAGTCTGGACTTGAAAGATCATTCTAGATTCAAAGCAGCACCACAGCTAGGAATACAAGTAGGCTCAGATGCACAAACACAAGCTTCCACTTCGGCATCGACGCTGTCACAATCCGGATCAAACACCGGATCAAGACCACTTAAACCACGACTTAGATTGCAATCTCACATTAATCTTGAAAAACACAGGCAACGCTTGGGAAATCGTATGAAAAGTCACAAGGACCGGTTGGATTATGACACTCAGAAAAATCCACTGCGTATGATGAAAATGCAAGAAAAGTCACCCACACTGATGAAACTTGAAGCAGTTGCAGAGAAAACGCGTAATAAGCCACGTGGATCTCATGGGCCTAAGGCAAATAAGCATCATGGTAGTGGCCAGGGAAACCAAAACACGAAAACAGACACAGATCCAAATAAGGTTGAAGCATCTGTAAATATTCAATACCAAGGCACGAATACAAAGGGAGTTGATATATCAGCTAACATCAATACTGTTAATGGACAGCAGATGAAGAAGCCAAGCAAAACTAAAAGCAATAATGATAATAATGATAATATTGGCAGATATGGTACAGGTTCGCCATATGGCTGGTACGTAAGAGACTCAGGTCATGTGCCTAGTACTGCAGAACTTAACATGAAGCTTAATTCCATGCCATACGCAAAGTATGTCCCACAGATGAGGAAAGCCGCTCGTAGAAGAATGTGAATGGTGTAGCCCTCCAAAACACGTGTCGAGTTCAATAATCGGAACAAATTAAACACTTAACGTTAAAATTGGCATATAATTTTTATGAAACTTCAAATATATGAATACAAGACTTCTTTGGATTGACTGGCGTAAGAGAAATGTTGAAGTTTGAAGAAAAATGATAGCATTGTTGCCAATATTGGAAATATTCCATTGATGTTTTCAATAGTTTTCAAGGAAGAATTTAGTAAATCCTTTGACACCATACCTCACATTTATACAAAAAAATGATATTTCAAAAATCTTTTCTTTGATCTTGGAATGAAGGCATTATGCAACATACTGTCTTTGATTTTTCAGATGCTTCCATTATCACGACCATTGCACACTGCACTGGTCAATGTTTGCTGGAAGTATAAGTGCAGACACTCTTCTCTAAGAATACTAAATGATGTATATTTGCATACCGTCCTTAAGATTCCGCAGAACTTTGAACGTAAAGGAACATTTTCATTGTTGGAAAATTATTTGTGATAAAGAAATAATCGCAAATTATGGAACACTTCACAAAGTATGGAACGAGTTTGTATGCTCGTGTGCACTGCGCATGCTCAACAATGTGGGGAATGTTTGTTGCCTGCAAATCTTTTCTACTTCAGCCTTCACACAAGAGACTGAACTCGAAATTTTTTTGTGTATGACACTGTCATTTGAATTCCTATAACGCTATGTGAAGCCTGATAACCAGACCCGATTTTTTCAAATGATTCAATGCCAGTGGGACGAGTGCCGGGTGCTAGTGGGACGAGAAATCACATTTAATTTTGCCTTGAATCATTTAAAAAAATCGGGTCTGGGGCTATATGTAGAGTTATATGCACTCGGATGATAGATTCATACACAAAAGCTGTTTAGAGTTCATTCTCTTGTGTGAAGGCTGAAGTGGAAAAGATTTGTAGGCAGCAAACATTCCCCACATTGTTGAGCATGCTCATTACACAAGAGCATGCAAACTCTTTCCATACTTTGCGAAGTTTAGTTGCGATTATTTCTTCATCAAAAACAATTTTTCCAAGAATGAAAGAGTTTCTTTTCGTTCAAAGTTCTGCGGAATCTTGAGCACAGTATGCAAGTATACATCATTTAATATTTTTAGAGAAAAGTGTCTGCACTTAAATACGATTACTCGTCCCACTCGTCCCACTCGTCCCACTCGTCCCACTGCAAAAGAAGTATTTGGTATTGATGATCTTTAAAGGACTTGCCACTCGCACACAGCTTCGAGTTGGGTTAATTGCACTTGATTTTCACACGTTTATTCACAATTTCAATCACAGATTAAACCAGGTGTGCCCTATAAACTATATCGTTGAGGACACTGAACATTCCTTGCTGCCTTACCACTCTTTTCATCTGCAAAGAAATAAATCTCAGTCACGTACAAACACCTTTGCTGTCATACGGTATGTCAAACCGTTCCAATGAGGAATTACTTTCCATAATTTTTTATGGTGATTAAATCAAACAAAGCGATCATGAAAGCAACATCTGCGTTCGTTGAAACATCAAAAAGATTTTCTAAAATCATTTCAATGAAATTTCCTCTCCTTCCTCCACCTTAGCATGATTTTATTTCTTCTCATAGCTTGTAGATTATGGTTGATTCATTATTTTTCGCGTAAATGTTTCATGCCAATTGTTAACGTCCGAGGGTTGGAATGTATTTTCATTCTCCTTGTGGTATCATCTTAAAACTATGTTATGTTGTTGTAAAATTTTTTATCAATGTACGAAAGAATCTATGATGGCACAAGAGATGCTCTTACGATATGCAATTTCAATCACTCATAACAGAGACGTACCGGTTAAGTCAAAGCAAGTTAGCACCTTTGGCTGGATGTGGAGTGAAATATATGCGGCCGATATTCAAATTATAAATGTGCTAACCTTGTAGACAAAGGCCAAATTGGAAGTGAAGGTGTTGTTTGGTAAAATCATTCATCTTTAGACCCAACAATTAGAAGAAGCCTTGGAACGTGCATGTGTGAGAACGAGAATTCCACGTTCCCTTTTGGTCCATGATCTACTTGCTATTGAAATCAAAATTCAATTTCTAACACCGGCAATTTATTGTATTCAAATTTCAATGTCATGCCAATCAACAGACCAAAATGGAACACAGAATTCTCACTCCTATACTATGTTTATTTTCAAATTTTTGGGTCGAAATGGTGAATGATTTTATTAAACAAAGAACAGATCTTATTTTGAATATTGGCACACAAATTTTAATCAAATGCCTGCCAAACGTTTAAATCCTCGTTTGACTCATCTATTAGTTGCCATAAAAAGTGTCCCTACCTTCGGTCTACAGGGGTTTTCATACAAAATGCAACCCAACTTTGTGCGAGATTCTTAAGGAGGTACTAACATTTTAAACAGTTTTTAATATTTATCTAATATTTAAATCTAATAAATCTAATATTTGTGATGTAGACCATCTGAAAATGTGGACTATCTTCCTTCCAATGGTATCCTGGTTGGTTGTATTAATTGAATTTTCATCACGTAATTGACGTTTTCGTCAGTATGGCCTATTTTAGAAACGGGAAAGTGATACCGGGTGTCCCAGAAAAAACGCAACAGATTTGAATACTTCTAATGGAAGCTGTTTCATACTTGTTAGCAAACAATTATTTTTGTTGAAGTCTACAATTATTAGAATAAATTTTGATATATTTTCCAGTATCTTTGGTGACTTGGTTGTAAAGTTAAAAATCAGCAAAGTTCAAAATTGCTTCCAGGTCGAAACCAGAGCTGCTGCATTAGCAATAGTTGATTGAATAGTCAAATTATGAAAAAATTACAGTCTTGGCAATTACCGAAGATTGCCGACAAGTACTCAAACACAAAAGTTAATTGAGCATTGAACAGATACTTGTATATAGATTTCAGTCATGGCGAAGTTGAATTTTTCTAAAATGACTAGGCCATTCTTACAGTTATGCTTGCAATTGGAAATGAACACTGACAGCTCCCTCGAAACTAGATAACTTACAAATCATTAAGGGATATCTTTTGTCACAGTTTCTTGATCAAATTATATGCTTTTCTGTAATCCTGTAAAGTTGCAGATAATCCCACACCTGTAATTTTGCATTATGCTTTACACTAGCTGTGGGAGGTCTGGGTTTTGCCATGATAGCAAATTTTGAGTTTGTTGATTATTAACTCTGCAACCAGGTCACCCAAAATTCCGAAAAATATCTCAAAATTTAATCTAATTATTGTAAAATTTGAGAAAAATAATTATTAAATCTTTAGTTTAAAACAGCTTGTATAAGAATGTTTTAAATCTGTTGCGTTTTTTTGGGACACCCGGTAGAACATTTACTTGGACAAGAACCCATTTTTGTGAGAGCTAGTTTCATCATATCAATTAAATGCTTCTGATGGCAGTTTGTCTCCTTCGTTCCTTCGTGCATCACCTCAATTTTCTTCTAGGCCAGAAATATTCCGAAACTATCTTGTTTTGCAATTTTTTACAGTTGAAATTGTCTTTATTTTGCTCTTACATCTTACTTCATTTAGAGTCGGTCATATATACTAAAATGTCATCAAAATTATGAGAAATTCCCTTAATGTACCCAAACTGCATATCATAAGAAAGAAGCAAGATTGTGTTGTCATATGATGTACATTATTTTGGCAAAACAATATCTTTCTTTCCGATTTTCAATTATAGCGGGGTTGTGTTTTCTATGAATCACATTGTAGTTTGACATAAGAAGGAGTCTATTTTACGTGGAGTAGTTTCAGTGCAAAACAATGGAGAGGTTGACCGCAGTAAAATTCAGAAAAAAAGACAAAAAAAGTTGAAATAATCTTATACAATAGATTGATAAATAAGTAATCATATTACAATTAAAATAATCTATATGAAACGACGTATACTAAATTACCAATTCATTTTGATTTTAGACTCAATTTGTTTGATTTCTTTCTTAACCCAGCTTTCAATTTTATCTGATTTCTTGTCTGAGACACTTGAAATATGTTTATCCATATTGTTCTTCATTTTCTCTAAAACTTGTCTTTCTGTCCTTGAGCCTTTCTTTCCCAGACTATGCTTCGTGAGGAATTTCTTGACCTGGATGAAGAGAGAAAACATATCAGCTTTCTAACGTGTTAGATTCATACTGATGTGTAGAGGAAATTCTAATTGTACCCAAATTTGGCTGCGCAAGAGTTCTATAAATATTCAGAATTTTTCTTCCAAATAATTCAGGCGTTTTTCAATTTCAAGTTTCGCTTCAAAATGGTAAAGCTAATCAATCCCAGAAAGTCTTGAAATCGGTCATCTGAGGCGAACATTGATTTTTGAATCAAAGTTATTTGTGATAAAAGATAGAGAGATGGTTTTAAAAGTCGGTCAGGTTGCTTTTAGTTTGCAGCCTCAGAATGATCATTGGAATGAGTATCCTCTACGAGATGGGGTCACGAGATCTGATTCTGGCTGCGGATGAGGATCCAAGCTTCAAAATGATACCCGTTCTCATTCTTTGTACATCCATGCATTGAAAATAATACCCGTTCCTTAGGCCTATGGCAATCTTTTGAAGATTTATACCCGGTTCTCTTACCATTGTTTCAATGATGGCGTATTTATTTGTTCTTTTTGCCAAAATCACGGAAATGGATACCGAAATGAATGTCGTGAAAGTCGATGCCCTAAACCGTTTCTGAGAACTTGAAATAAGGTTACTCTCAGGAAGTGAGAGCGAAACGGTAAACAAGTGCGCTTATGTTTCGCAAACATAGCGCCATAGGTCAACTCAAGTGGCTCAAATGTAACCCTACGTGTCTACGAAATCTCTGAGTATTGCGTAGAACTTTCAGTAACTCGAGGACAGAGAGGCCAAGAAGAACGGTAATGTTTTCTGCTTTCAAAAGTTCAAAAGTCCTTGTGGTAACTCTAAATGCTCTAAATCGTAGAATTGCAAGGTAATTACATTATCTAGGTGTTGATATGTTCACCCAAGTATTTCTCGAACAACTTGATAAGTTCTATTTTATAAACTTGTCAGATTAATCCTTAATAGATGGGATTATTTTCCCCATTTGTCAAGGAAAGGCCCGTAAAAAGGGATTGATTTTTGCAACCAAATGCAGACAAAAGGGTTGACTTCAGAAGTTGCCAGACTATGTAGCAGGGTTACACTTGGAACCCTCGAGATGACCCACCGGGAAATGTGGCATGCACATGCGTCGCTTTTTTATCTTTTCAAGGGAAAAAGGGTTATCAAGAATAAAAAGGACAAAGGGATTATAAGGGAGAATGTGAAATGGGGCAGAGAATTTGTTCACCTGTTCATAATCTTTCTTCTTGTAAAATCCACCAGCAACTTCTGTTACCAAACTTCCCAGCTGATACTGACCACCGTATCTAAACACGATATGATAATGTTATTCGATGAAATTGAAAGATCCTTTGCAGTTGAACAGCGAAACACCCATAAGCAACATTCCCGGGGGGAGGAAGGGGAGAGGGGTAACTACCATATAGAACGGGACGTGCAATTTGCTTTTGGTGCCTTTTTTCGCTAAGAAAATGTCTTTTAAGTTGTCTTTTTTCGTAAGATCACCAACGAATTCAAGCTTTCTGAACCGTAGAGTGCTCATGCTCCTCAAAAGTAAAATAAAATTGCATACTTAGAGCCCATATCTGTTTACGATCGATTGCTTTCCAGTCTACATACCGTGTGAGTCAGAGAAAACATGGAATGTCGGAATGTAGAACATGGAATGTAGAAAACATGGAAAAACATGGAACATGAAACAAGCCCTATTTTGGTAAAAACAAATCAAATCGGTTATTTGGAACTTTTCTTTCATAGACCAAATATTGATTTATCAATCAAACATGTGATTTATTAAAATAGGTCATTTCTATCTGGATCTATTCGTAAATTTTGAGATGTTGAAGAGTAAATTTTTAGTTGCAAAGTATCTCCAACACAAGAATTTTCTGCTTCTGCACTTAAATGAATGTTTTCCCCAGGGGTACAAATCAAGTTACAATAACTTTTGTTTTTTTCTCTAACATTATGCATATCAGCAGTGAAAAAGAATCTTTGTTACAATATAGCAATTCATATCACATTTGCTTTGTAAATACCGTGGTAAAAGAACATTGTAAATATGGAAAACATTGTAGAAATCTGTAAACTTATGTATTTGTAGATAATTATTCTCTAATTGATTCCTTTTTTACAAATTTCACTTTTTTAGATAGTAGGCCTGAATTAGCTCTTGTTTTATAGATATTTTTTAATGTTGCCTACTTTAAATAGATCAATGATAGAAATAATAATGATAATGACAATGATAATAATGATAAATTTGAATCCAGATCATGGCCTACTCAACATTTTAGGAATTTGCAGCAGCAGCTTGTAATTATGGGGCGGGCTGACCAATTTTGACAGAACGAACTTTCAAACTTTACAGTAGTGTCCCGCATATAACAAACAATGTTTTCAATTTGAGGTCTGATTTGTTTCTTACAAAAGGAGATATAAGTTCAAATCAGGGTAAAGTTTCTTAAGTTTCTTATTAGAAAAATCATGTACTATCAATGAGCAATTGAGACACAAGCTCTATTGTCCTATAAACTACACTATTTTGATTTTCATTTGCAAATTTTCAATACCAAGAAAAAGTACAATTATTCTAGGAAAGTGCTGTTTGCTTCATTAGCATGTAAAATTCTTGTTTTCATTTGACTATGTATAGCCTGATTCAATTGCAAAGCTGAATTTGTTATGCTTTTCTAATTGCTAATACATTCATAGCTTTTGAATAAGAAACAAAGCCATTTTTCAGACCTGCACCAGTTTCTTATAAGAGGGGGTATTATTTTAAGAATCAAGGTCTCGTGTTTCTTAAAGGGAGTACAAAGACCAGAACGCTCTGCGTTAAGTCAACAACTTGCTCTCCACAGCTTCCAGAATATCTGACTGTACGAAAGTCACGAAAACAAAAACAAACGATTGCAAAGGTTGCTGGTCTTTGTACTCCCTTTAAATTTGTGTTTCTTACATGCGGGACACTAGAGTAATATTCAATTTAGCATTTGCTTTTGCAATCAACTTTGAAGAACTTATAAGAACTGTCAAATGCCTTACATTGCTCGAAGCTAGTTTTAATTTGTTTCACCAAAGGTGCAACACACTAGTAGGGCAACCATTGCAACTATTTTTTACTTTAGCTCTTCTTAGCAGAGCTGCAAAAAAATATTTTCCTTTCTGCGAACCTGTTAAACGCGGAAAAATTTTCTGCAAAGTCAAATTATGTTGTGCAAAATACAAGACATCTCTGCTGGCCACGATTTGCTGAAAAGGTCCAAAGGACATTCTGACTTCTGACAAAGCTAGAGTTTTTGGATGTATAAAATTATAGAATCTACAATTGGATAACGAATGCTATATAAGACCTCAAACTAAGAAATCTTCATGTAAATTATTTGCCATGTGGTAAAACATGTACAGTACTGTAATTATTGGAAAATTTTGTCTGACAACTTTACCAAAATTGTAAACTCAGTCATGAAGCATCTTAAAAAATTCAAAATGCACAAGAAGGTTATCTGTTGATATATTCAATCTTGCCAAAGTTAACTGAAATTGCTGCTCATGTTTTTATGAAGAAACAATTTTGTGGCCGTCCATTTTGAAATTTTTATGCTGTACTTGGGAATGAAAACAAATTTGTTGCAACTCAGATTTACAGAATTATGATTTGTACAGTCCACCCCTGTGCACATTACTTCTGCAATAACCTATAAAGAATATTTTGATATTCTCCTGAGGTCTGAAGACTGTGAGCATTTAAAACAGGAGTTATTCTAGATAATATAAAACTTCTTTGGCAGAGACCATAATTTATGCTGAGATGTTTGTGGAAGAGGTGTGTTGAGTAATATTATGGCAGGAGCAAAAGAATTTCCAGCAATAACATTTTCTGCATGTCAGATTTAGAAAATAAGCAATTGCAGGGTGCACACTGTAATGTAAGGGTTCTTTTAAGTCCTTGGACAACAGTAGAAAGTACAAAATCTCTACATATATGAGACATCCCCTTTCATTGCTAGTTAGGTACTCATTTTGCATTGCAAATATTAAGTTACAGTAAAGACCCTGCATACAATTACATTGTTTTCTCCTCCAGGAATTCTTAGGGATTCTTGCAAAATCTAGAATTTCTGAAGAATTCCTGGTTGAAAATTTTGGTCCTCCAAGTACTTTTCAAGAATTTTCATCATGGATTCATCCTTGGCAGAAAATTTTTCAGGAAACGTTTGCTTACATAAGGAGAAAATGATTGTTTTCACAACATCTTAAAAAAGAGAAAAATCATTTGAATTTTCTATCCTATAGATCACATGCCCCAGTAAAAATATAAGCTTACAGGCATTGCACACATCAACATGGCCCGAATTCTTAAGAAGTCTTCAGAATTCTTAAGAAGAATGTTCAAGGACAGTTGTATAATTCTTGAGAATTCTCAAGAATTCTTAAGACTACTTGAGAATTCTTGCCATGCTGATGTGTACAAAGCCTGTAAATTTGTATTTTTTACTGTAAATGTGATCTATAGTGTAGAAAAATAAAGTAAGTTTTCTTTTTTAAGAAATACAATCATTTTCTCCTTATGTGAGCAAACTTTTCCTGAAAAATTTTCTGCCAAGGCTAAAAACTTTCTGGGAACCTAATTCCCAGGTTCCGATACTTTTTGCAGCTATGGCTCTTAGTTTTGAGGTAGCTGTTTGAGGTAGCTGTTATTTGAGGGTATTTATAGTTGATTTTTACGATTATGTATTAGTATAACTTGTCATGTAAAAAGGTAAATGGTTGGCTAAAATTAGCTGTAGTTAGCTATCATTTCTGTCACTTGCCAACTTTAAATAAGTCATTTATATTTTATATTACATTATAGTAAAATTCATAGTTAGATTTCAGGAGTAAAATCTAGGCAAATGTACTTCATTCAGTTTCTGAAAGTTATTACTTTTTTTCAATCAATACCGGATGACCTAAAGGAGAAACTTCACGAGCTCGATCATAACTGGCTCCCTGAAATTAAAAGCTAGTGTCAAATGCTTTGTATCACAACTTAGTTGAAAGGCCTAGCTTTTTTTTGAAGTATTGTACGTACGTTCATTTTAAGCAATGATTACCAGCCGAAAAGCAAAATAGAAAGAAATTCCTCATTTTGAGTGAAATAACCACCATCATTTTCCAGGCCACACTCTGTGAATTCCCAATGCAGCGATGGATTTGACGTAATGTCGGGCAATTTCTTGTTTGCAAAATGGCTAACCTCGATCTTTTCGTCATTCAAATTTGGTGCTCCAAAGCAAGTTTGGGATTCAGCCTTTTCACATGTCTCAAAACATCGACTGGAAAGCGCGTGACTAGTCTGAGAAATGAATGATCTACCATGCATTTTGAAACTGTTTTTTTTGGATAGTTGGCCTCGAAAGATAGCTGAGCCTTTCAGCTATATAATGATACCTTATTTATGTTCATAACATTTACTTTTATGAAGTTGCATGCGATGTTTTTGTTCACCAGCTAGAGTTTTCATCATAGCTATTCTTGATCAGAAGGCATATTGACCTCATATTCCAACACCCTAGGAAGCTTTGAGGCCAAAAGAATTCTTCTTTTTTGTAGAAAATGAATCCGAGGATTTTCCATTTCAAGCTCAACAGAGCTTCATCAATTTTAGCAAAAGCGTCAGACTTTGCTCTAATCCTCAAGAAGCTAACCAGAATATAGCTTACCTCTTGGTGAGTTTATCAAAATTCTTCTCTATGAAATTCCAAACTTGATTTCTCCCTCCAATTCTGACAAGAGTCATCATGAGTGGTATAGTGTCCTGGGCACGCACTTTCTTTAGATCCAATGAAGAGTCAAGGATGCTGAAAGGGCGATACAGGGAAAGGTATAAGAAGTTGGTTGGATTCCCTTGCCCTGTCATAGCATCTAGACACAAGGATCATGTGACACACACCACATCTGTCATGGTGAATTTTTGAGATTTAATCGTATCCTATTAGATTTATGCATAGAAGTGGTTGATTGATGATTCTGAACAAAGCAAATTCTGAAAAATAGAATTCGCAAAGATAATGTATGTTTCCAAAGAAGCATAACGATCTTTAGACACGCAGGTTTTGGATTCACAATTGCAAAATGAAATTAGTGAAACTGAAGGTTTGCAAAGTTACCAGAGCTACCGTTTTGAGAATCATTGAGTGAATCAAGCACTTGAGAAACTGCACCGATCGAGTACACTGTTACCCTAGGTCAGATGTCCTTACACAGTGGACTGAAACGTCAAAGAGACCAAGTGTCTGTATTTTTGAAAATAAGTACGACTATAAGTGCTTAATTTTTCTGCAAATTTTCGATTCTCAACAATGCACAGTCCAAAATACTTAGAAGAAGTTAAATTTGACTCTCCAAATTCTTTTCTCGTTCTACTTACATTTGTAGTTTCTTTTTATCCTTTACTCTTGAGAAAGCTTTCATGATGAATCGTCTATCTGAGTCAAGTGGTGTTTCAACGTAAGTCTTCCATAAATATTTGAAATCATCATCATCTTTCGGGCCAAAGCCAAAAATTATTGCGAGAGCTCGTAATTCAGCTGATAGTCCAGGAATTCTATAACGAGGAGCGATGAAAAATAAGAAAATATTCATCATGGTGTTGCAATTTGTTAGGAATGACCTTGCCCCACGATACATGGGCAATTTATTCACAAAGACGTCCCAGCTAATCTCAAGGAATCTTGTGAAAAAATGGACAAAAATTTTTCTCTTTTAGAGGTGCTAAATCTTGGAATCGCCTCTCAACTGAGCGTAAGCAGGCATCCACTATTTTCAAATTAAAAAAACTTGACGAACATTAGGTGTCAATATGTATTTGGATTTCTTTTTATTGCTAATATTCATTTTAGATCATAAGCTTTTTATTAGTATTTTATGAAAATTGCAATTAGGTTTGTTTTGTCTTTTTCCAATATATTTTAATTTGTAAGTTTGATAGTGGAGGGCCCCTTGAAAATCATCATTGATATTGATGAAGGGCTACTCTCTTTAAGGTTTTTTAAAATGAAATGAAAATGAAATGAAAATGAAATGAAACGTTAGATCGAGAACTTTGCGCAGAACTTGAATTTTTCTTTAAACGAAATAACTTACTGTCTGAATATGATGAATAAAAGAATGGTAATTCAACTTAAAGTTTCATTCCTAAAGTTTGATTTGTCGAATAATTGCCACCAACTTGCTCAGTCTTTTTACATGTCATCCTGAGGGTAAAAAATGAAACTGTTCGTCATGACACTTGCAATTAAATTCATATTCTGGTTGCGTTTTCCAAAACATATTCCAAGGTTCATTCCTTGCAAAGATGAAGGGTTTTACAATGATAACGTAAATACGCCATCGCAGCCATTTACCCTTTCAAAATTCTCTTTTCAATAGTTTCTTTAAGGTGTAAAAGTCATCGTGAAATGATGATTGTGCTGAAGATGTCTTCTGTATCTCAAGGAATTTAAGCCTCGAGAAATGTATCCTTTATTAAGTTGAATATGATTTGTTTCTATGTATCAGAAACTTTCAACTGACATATATATGAAGCAAATTTATCATACAACGGGTACAAGTTCTACAGTAAATGTCTTCCAAGAATTGCAAAATGTCTGACAACAAAGCTAAATTGATACTTGGCTCGCATTTGATCCATCTTGTATCTTTTGTGTTTGCAGGAGAAACACCAAATAGCCGTCCATTGACAAATTAGTACTTATTAATGTAAGGGAAAGACCTTACCTGTGCCAGACCTGGTGCTGACAGGTGAATTAAGTTTCAGCCGTTGTCTACCTGGTATTTTCCACTCATCTTTCACCACCTAGATATTTCTTATTAAGGAGGGAATATAGGGTAAAGTATGTTGCTCTCGAAAGCTCCAACGCGAGGAACTGGTAAAAACTACACAGAGTGCAAAGTTAAACGTCAGGCACGGAGCCGATTTCATGCCATGAATATCGATTGAGCTTACTTTTTATCATCTGTCAGGTCTTGGAATAAGTCTTCCAGCTTCGCCTTGAAATCTTTTCTGAATCCATATTTCATTACGAACGAGAATGTGTCAAATCTTTGAAAGCTGCAGTGTAAGGAAATTAAGCGAATGATTAGAAAACATAAAATTACATAAAGATAGGGACGTATATCTTGAAACCAAGACAATCCTTTTTAGAGGAAACACTATTTAAGTCGCCGTTTGAAAAGCAATGCTTCATTTACATTGGTTCTGTGAATCCACTGAGCTCCGTAGGAATAATATCTCAACGTATCAATCATTCAAAACAGATCTTTTATTTCCTTTCAGATGAATATCTACGTAAGTTATATTCAGCCCTACTTTATCAAATCCCTCTCATATTAGCCAAAAATTTTAACATACAGCCCTCTCCATTAGACCCAAAAAAAACATTTAAGTAGCAAAACAATTTAAATAGTAATTTGCTAATGACCTTGAATTAGGTCTACTTTCAATTTGTGTATTTTGTGGGCTTTGCGTATGTTAATAATGTTTCCGAGAAACTGAACGTTGAGGCAAGCGACGACAGTCATGTTTTCTTCATTTCATTGACATTCAAACATGAATATTTTACTTTAAACGGTAGTTGACAATTCCAGGAGACATAGTTGACTTAAACGGTAGTTGACAATTCCAGTACTTGACTTAAAGTCAACTACTTGTTACCTTGCTCCTCTCCCTTGTTATCCCTTGTATTTTGTAGGCCCCTCTGGAGTCTTGAAATTAGATAAGCTTCCCTCCCTGGTGGCTTAATGGAGACATCATTGCATTTGCGAGTTTTTCCTCGATGGTCAACCAGAAGCTATCGGTAACAGCAATTTCATTTTTCAAGATGACCATACTTATTGTGCGTGAGCCAGTCAATGCAAGAAAAAGTCTGAGAAAATGGTAACACATACACATCTAATGGTTGCTTGACGTTAAATTTACCAACACTAAGCATTGAAGCATCAACCAAATGCGACATCAAGTACCAGAAATATTTCTGAAAAGAGATAAGTGAATTGGAACTATACAGCCAAGTCAGAGACGATAAGGTCCAATTTGCGCACGTCCACCGTTGCTAGGAATGTTGAAAAGCGAGCGATGTGAGCGTAAGTGATGGCATATCGCATAATTGATGAATGAAAGTTTCTTTGTAAGAAATCACAGTAGCGAACGAAGAAGTAAACTGAATCCGATCGTGCATCAATATCGAGATTTCATTGCCAATACCAATCAGTCCAGCAATGAATAAAAAACAAAGGCAGACATCTAATCTGTTAATCGCATTTTAGGCATTCCGCCTTTTCAACTGCTTTGATTCAGAGGAAAACTCTTTATAGACCTTGTGTTATCTTAGAGTTAGATGGCTTGGCTTGTAGCAAGAAGACGTCTGACAGATCGCTCAGGACTTTTTGATTTGCGCTGCAGAGCAGCATGCAAATCTTTAAAATGCACTGAAAGCAAACTCGGGCTATAGCGCGGATGGCTGAACATTGGTAAGACTAAACAACAGATAAATAATAGTGAAAATAAGATATGCTGGCTTATGTTCAAGTGTACCTATGGAGGCACAAAACAGGCACTAACGACGCAAAAGGCACGGTCTCATGTGCGTGCGCACATTTGCAGCGTTCAGAACAAACATTTTGTTTGTTTTGTAACAAGTCTGCTTACAGTTCAGTTGATGAAGCAAACTTCCAGGATCATCGAACTCGAGAGGACTCGCTATCGTTGTGGAAGCACCTCGGGAAGCACCCAAAGGCAGAAAGCCAAGCGAAGTAGAAGCGAACGAATTTGAGTGATAGTTACAAATGCTGAAATTTCAACTGTTAAGTTTGATGAATCAACAAGGCAATTTTTGTTACGATTTGGAAAGACAGCAGCATCTCTACAAAGTTGCTGTGTCCGTTCAAGGAACTGGTGAAGGAAAATGTTGATTTCTGACCTTGTAAAAGTTGACATTTTTCTTTTGGCCCACACTCACCTTCATGCGCTCCTATCGTAAACAACTGCAAGATCATGGCCAGGTCGCTCTTCTCCAGAAAACTGAGGAAAATCGTTCTGTTAGGCCCTGCCTCTACGCGAGTCAAGAGTCAAAGCAGAACTCTGCAAGCAAAACAGCATTCCACTTTGATTGTTTGTCAAAGCGTAGGACTATATACACCACTTTAATGAACAGCCTCGTTTTGGAAATTATTCAAAATTCTTTCATATGAAACTTTAGACGCCAAATTCGGATTTAGCACCCAAACGTTAGTCTAACGACAAGTTTTAATGTTGCTAGCGGTTGTAGTGTTATTTTTATGGCGATGTAAAGTTTAAAAATCTATAAGGGATTTGACCGTGAAAATGACTCGGCGTGTAAAGTTTCACCCCCAACGACTTTTCACGGTCAAATCCCTTATAAATCTTTGAACTTTACATTGTCATAAAATCAACATCACAACTGTCAGCAGTTTAAAAACATATCACCAGACTAAAGTTTGGGTGCCAAATCCGAATCTGGGCTCGAAATTTTCATATTAACAGTAGGAAGGTTATTATTATCATTATTATTATTATTATACATTATTTATACACGAAAAATCCCTTCAGCAAAACTTAAAATGTACAGGCATAAAAAATAAATATATAAAAAATTCATTGGGTGGGGCTGATCTTCCAGGGAATCGTGTTTGAGTTTAATTCAGCTCCTCAAATGTATCTTGAGGTGTTTTTTGAATTGTTGCAAGGTAGAGAGTTCCCTGATGGTAGTGGGGATTTCGTTCCAAGCTTTTAGACCCGAATAGTGAAAGCTTTTCTTTGAGTACTCAAGATTATATCTCGGAAGTTGAATGTCCGTGCAGTTTCTTGTTCTATAACTTGAGTACATATTTCTTGTTTTATATCTATCCCAAAGGCTTTCAGGGCAGATCTTATTCATCATCTTATAGGTCATAACAGATCGGTCAAAGTTTATTAGTTGTTCTACAGTCAACCAGTCTCGAGACCACTGATCTTTGATTTTTGCCCTTTCTATGATTGACTGAGCTCTATTTTGCAGACGTTGAAGGCCTTCTAATTTTGTGTTGGAGAGAGACCCCCATACAACATTTGCATATCGCAAGTGACTCTCCACAAGAGCATGGTAAATGTTAACCTGCTGGGATTGCGGGACAATTTTCATTAACTTTTTCAGAGACCATAGCCCACCAGAGACTTTCCCTTTAACTTTGCTGTACTGTTCTTTCCAATTCAATCCTTCATGAACAAGTATACCCAACGACTTTGTCTCCTTGACACGCTTAATTTCTGCGCCATTCAACATAAGTGGCTCATGGGATGATATCTTATTCGTTCTTCGTGGGTGCCCAATTATCATGTATTCGGTTTTTTGTGGATTAATGCTTAGTTTGTTAATTCTCATCCATTCCGAAATATTCATCATTTCCTCCCGAGCGCTTTCAAAAAGTTCTTCTATGCTATCTGACGTTACAGTCACGTGTTTATCATCTGCGTACATACCCGCTTTAGAGAGCACAAGACAATCTTCAAAATCATTTAAATAGATGATGAATAAGAGCGGGCCCAGACAAGATCCTTGTGGGATTCCACATGGAACCAAGCTTTCACTGGACTTTTGATCCCCTAAAGAGCAGTACAAAGAGATTTTGACAAATTTCCAAAACGAGGCTGATTAATTAAAGTGGTGTATTCTTCGACAATATCAGTTGAATTGGTATTGAAATCAACTGACGCAGCTTAAAAGGCTGACTGGGGATGATGATGGGACACCCGGATAAGGGATTTTTATGTCCAAAGCATTCAGTTCAAACTTCAAATATAAGCAGACATTAACGTCGCAAATCTTAAGGTAGTAATATCTCTTGTTTATGTCATTAAAGTAACTGAGTCCATGAAAAGCATTAATCATTAACGCTATCTTGCATTGTTGTTGAAAATTAACGCTATCTTGGATTTTTGCTGACAAACCTCTGACGGTCCTTTATTGTCGCACAATAGTGCTAAAGTGGTTAGCAGTGGGAACCAAAGACTTCTTGCATTATCCTCAGAAATTTCTTTGATTTAATATCAATAAGGATTAAATGACAACATTTGTTTTGATATTGGTCATGAGCGCGCTGTTTAGACAGACTCAATGCCTTTAAAGTTTTTGAAAGCTTGAAAGTTGTCAGACTTTAAACTCACTCGTTTCCGAACAGCACTTTGTTGAAAATTTCTTTATTGGTCTCCATTCTATGCAAAATGCACTTTATTTGAGAACTGAGATTATGTGCGCAAGATCTACTGTTGTGGAAATATTTCCGAGACTACAACTCATTTATTGATATCCATATCAATAGACACCTGTGTATAAATGATTATTTCTCACCTTATAAAGTCTTTTGATCTTTTTGTCAGATATAAGTATTGTGATGCAGTCAAGCTTAGATCTAGCCATTGCCCAAGGGATATATTCCTTTTCTTTCTTCAGATATTTTGCTAGATTCAGCGGTATTAATGGATCAATGATGCCATCACTGTAATATGAAATGCATTAGAATCTATACAAATTCCTCAGTACTGCCAAAACTCTTATACCGCGCTCGCGCTGGCACAGTTAAACCAGCTTTAATCAAACCAGGCTAGATGTTAACCAATCAAATGCATTCAGTTTGTTGGACTGACCTTGAAGACTCAATGCGTCAAAGAGAAGGCTCAATGCGTCGATCTTGTTTGGTTTAAACTGGTTTATCGTGTAAGTGTGAATAGACCTTTTCGCTATTCTGAAAAGGAATCTCAATCGAACGATACTTTGCAGCATTTTGTAGAATTTTCGAATGTGCACAATAGTGATAGAAGCTCTAACGCCACTCGATCGAATCTCGCGTATAAAAATGTACAAAAAAATATTGCTCGATCCAGGCTCTTTTGTTGAATAGCTAAAGGGTCTATGGGATATGGTATACGTTAGATTTAGTCCATTTTTGCTCTGTGTGAACGGGACTTTGGCTAGCCTGGTGTAGTTTTAACTACTTTAAACCTAGTTTCACGGTTAGTGTGAAAGGGGTATCAGATCGGATGCGTCAAAATAGACGATGCACTTTTGACAGGCCACGATAAATGGTATACTGAACCAGTTTTGAAGATTTATGAATCAAAGTAAATGAACGGAGACATAGCGACATAATCTAAACATAGCAAAAAAGAACCGCAGGTGCAACTTGTCTTCCTTTGTTCTCATGCATTGAAAACATCAAATACAATAGGTTATATTTAAAGTGCCCAGTCCCCCCCAGCTATTGCTTTTAACCCCGTTGATTTACTTTAATCTTTAGCTATGTTCTCAATAAGAAGCTATTATTTTGTACATTTCCTAGTCTTCTGTCTATGGACGTGCAAGCGAGTTTCTCAAAATTCTCAGTTTCAAAAACACTGAAAACTGTCAAGAAGCCCTGGTCAAATGTTCTAAAGACCCTACATGAATGAAGAAAGAGAGAACGTCTTCGTGCTGATATGGAGATTTGAAAATTGATGAAAACTTCATGCTCGTTTGACTTTGTGATTTCTCTTCATTACTACTTTTAACTTGCTTGACTCAGAAATGCAGCACCTACATGAAGGCGGAGATTCAACGAAATTCCAGAAGCAAAGACAATTGTTCATATTATTAAAAAAATTATTTTCTTCCACCACAGAACTAACTCTCTAAATCTCTAAATTACCACGCGAATGTTCTCTCTCCGCCCATTCATGCTGAGTTTTCAGAAATTTGATCAACATTTTTTGATAGTTTTCAATGTTTTCGAAATCGAAAACTGAAGGTGAAGGTGAAGTTGCGTTTTTCAGCAGAAATAGAGCAGACCTAATGGAGTCCGCGACCCCTTGTCATGACGCTCAAGTGGTGTGGCCCTACCGGGACTCGAACCTACTCCGCCTGACTGTTCTGGCTGCAATGTCAGAGGATTACACCACGGCGCCACAACACCTTCAAATTTCAAGAAACTCGATTATATCTCCGGAAATAGAAGACTGTACAATACCAATACCAGGAAAAATACTTGGGGATCGTGGCTAAAGATTAACTCATAACTCTTAAAAATCTGTCAAGCGTATGATTTATCGTGGACTGCCAAAAGTACCAAATGTACCTGGACGTACCCATCTTATGTCTATGAGTGGCTAAAACATCAAACTAATTTCGACTTAAATTACCTGAGATTGTTCTGAAATATCATTCTTAAAGTGTTTGAAAGCTAAACCGCTATTTCCATATGAAGATGCGTTATTTGTAAATTGACAGGTGTCTGCTGACTGATTTCAGAGAGCTTTCATTATCAGAATTTACCTTCATACCCATTCTTAAGGGGAACTTTGAAGAGAAATTACCCATATCTACTGATTTTTTGGTTGATTTCAGCCATGTTTGAGGACAATTTGCCGAAACATGAACTTTTCTTAACTTTAAACCCACCATGGACGGAATATGCCGGAACCTACAAAATGTTATATTCCCCACAGGTATTCTCCATTATAAAGCTTGCATATGGATATAAAGCTTACTTATTCATAATTATCGACACATTTAAAAGATGGCTATAAAAGCATTATGTCCAAAACTGCGAAAAAAGCTGCGAGAAAGGATCTAGTACATTTGGTAAGTGCTATCCCAGATATCAAACATCTCTTCTTTCCTTTAAACATCACTCAAATTTATTTAGCATGAATAACAGTTTCATCAAAGAGCCTTACCATCCCAGTTTAAATGCATCGTGGATAAGTCCAGCTCTGTCAACAGGAGAGAACACCTAAAGGGTAAAATTAGCATGTTTTTAGCAGCAACTTAGGATCTATTGAAACACATTACCATTATCGGTCAGGGCATTTTGATAAAAGAGCAAAATGGTCCTGATTTGGCAATTTAACAAATATTGTATTAGTAATTGCGCTACGAACTGAGCTTTGTAATATACAACGTTGCGGGTTTAAACCCATTATCAAGTGAAGTAATATTAGTAGAACTTAAGATAATGCAAGAGTGGATTCGAAAGCTGAGAATCGAATAGAAGGGAATAGATGTGACGTAACGAAACAGGAAAGCAAAGCAAAAATGGGGGAAGAAGTTTATTCCTGATGTGGCAGCAAGTGGATCCTCCCATTGTACTGAAACATTCTCTCGGCAAAACTACCATTATCTGATAGAGAAGTTACTGCGAAGCTTAAGCGACCTTTGGAACTGTTTAAACGAGTGAAGAAAACGGGTTGACTTAGCCGTGACTTAGTAAGAGAGCTGATTTTACTCGTGTGTACAGAGGGAGAAGTTGAAGCCCAGTTTCCATGACGGAAATTAGACATTCGCTAACAACTTGCAACCTCTAAATAAGCAGAGCATCTGCAGTAAAGACGTTCACGTGTAGGTAGTGGTGGTCTTGTGTCTGTATTGGAAAATTCTGATCCTCCTTGCAGAAATCTTGCCAGTAATCCATAAAGAACCCCCCCCCTCCATTTTACGGCGGTGCGCAATACCGGGGGAGCCAGGAAAAAGTTCCCACTTTTGAAAATTCATGGCACCAAGACTACTTCACGGATTTGAATCATCTAAATTCTAGTTAAAAGTCGAAAGATCAAAGTGTTTTGTGATTTTTCTCGCTGTCCTACCAGCACTAGAAGTATTGGTAAATTCAACTCTATAAAAATTTCATAATTGCAAAATGACGGAAAAAGGGCCTAAAACGCTGATAAAAAGTAAGGACTTTAATATAATATGATAATAATATAAGTTATCTATTTAAGGTTGGCATCATAAAAATAGCTAAGAAACTAATTAAGGCCAACCATTTAACAAAAGTGAAACTGAATAATCCTATTTGCATGTTTTTTATAAAAATCCTAAATTATTTACATAGGTCTTGCATAATCTACTGTTGCAATCGTTGAAATGATGTTTTTTTATTTTCCTCTTAAATTCTGTCAAGGTATGACACTCTTATTTCTAGCGGCAACGATTGCCAGAGTTTGTGCCCAGTGTACCTGATTGTCTCTATACCATACTCATTTGTGCGTGGAATTGGTACTGACAGATGGTCATTACATCTCAGGCTATATGAGATGTTCTTCTCGACAAAGATTTTACCAATGAATTTAGGATTAAGGTCATGTTTGGTCTTATAAATTTCTGTAGTTGGCAACTGTAGATTTTTTTGGTGAATGGTGACTGAGGCTGCCTTTATCAACAATTCTTCAAAATTTGAGGACGTATCCTTGAAAGCGATTCTTAAAGCTCTTTCGCGGATTTTATTTATAAGGACTTTATTCAAATCGAACGATAGGCCATGGGCGTTTCACCCCCTCAAGAGTTATAAGACATCGATTTTCAAACAAATACGAAAGATTTTCAATCCAAGGCAATTGATGCCTAGAGGATATCTCTCGCCCATGAGAAGTTGCATTCCTTCATTGTTCTTTGCGAGAAGACATTTATGCATTGGTCGATGTTTTAGGCCATTTTCAGTCATTTCGCAACCATGAAATTTTTGTAAAGGTGAAGTAGTCGTGGTGTTATGAATGTTCAAAAGTGGGACCTTTTTCTGGCTCACCCGGTAGGCTTGTGAAATGTCACCACCTACATTCAGAAAGACACTCGTATTGCTTAAAAAGTGAATTTCGTTGGCAGCATAAGATTCCGTTGTCGTGCTAGGCTTACGTTTGCTCTAACCATTAGGTCTCAATCGTTGTTGTATGCTTATTTTCTTCTAGTTGTTCTTGCGTTTATTTGATGACTTAAATCAGAGAGAAGCAAGATTTTCAGATTTCATAGTATTAACGTGGTCTCGAACTTAGAATTTCAATATTTATCGAACTTGGCTTTCAATACTATTATTTGCAACATTAGCCAGCAGGATCTCAAATGCAAGACGCAGACCAACATTTATGCATTTTTTGCTTACCTCGTGATCCTTCTGTAGTTGTTTGATGATATTTTTCCAAATTGCTTCGTCATAATTCACTATGTAATATCCTTGATTATCAGCATTGCCTTTGACCCACTTAAAGTCTTTTTGTGCCTTTACACGAACACCTAGAACAGAATGACGAGCAATGTGACCACAAAAGGCTTTCAAGATTCAATAATCTTCATACTAGTCAGATTTAATTAAGCGCAAATCCAAGTTGCAAGCCTGCAAGCCTGCAAGCAAGCAAGTAAGCAAGCAATTTTATTTCTTGACGAATGCTAGGTGAATGGGCAGCTATGCAGCTGATTTTGGCCTACAGTACTATTGCTTATACCCTTAGAGTTGCCTCTGAGTACTCATTTACCGACCTCAGAAGGATGGACAACTGAGTTGGCTGCTGGTTTTGTGGTTTTTAGCATCAGCGACGGGATTCGAGCCCACGCGGGTAAGACCCACAGGATATGGAAGACAAAATGAGGACGATTATGACAGCAATTGGCAAGCAACTCAAGTATCCTTTGTATGGCACCAGAGATTAGGGAGCGGTCGATTGCAAAGCTTGGTTTGCGCCAGAATACAAACATTGCTAGTAGTCTCTTTGAGATGCGACGGACATTTTTCGTGGTTGTTTTGCTTGAATCTGATTTTGATTTTTTGGTGCCCTTGAAGATGCTCAAATTGCGACTAATTTACAGTTTTTGATAGGAAACATCACAAAGACTTTTCATCCCTTTTTTAAGAGTGAAAGCATTGTATTGAGCATCAATCTCTTTACATGACAGAGGACGAAGTCAGCATTCATATCTTTTAGTATTGCTTGGATAGTGTGGATGTTTAAGTGTCACTTTTTGGTGGATAGCATGAAGCCACTCAGCAGTGCAGAAAGCAATGGATATTTGCCTGCAGCAATTATGTTTCCACATTATCTTACATTTTGGCGACAGAATTCCCTTGGTCCTTGGTTTATGCAAGAGTAAAAATGCGTTAAAATTCTGATCAATCATTTGCTGAATTCATTCTACATGCTTTTTTAACGAGTAATTACTTTTGAAGTGATGTGAAGGTCGTCGAAAACTTCTCAAAATTTTTGCGAAGTGAATGTTGACTTGCTTTCCGTCGGATTTGAGTCCATAGGGGGGGTCACTGGGGTTTTGCGGATAGCGGATATCGGGCTGTTTTGGGTGCGGAAATGCGGAAATCAATCATCATTTCTGCGGATTGCGGATATTGGCTGCATTTTTGCGGAATGCGGATATTTCTGCAAATTTAATATTACTTGCTAAAAAATAGCAGATTTGATCCTCATTTCGTCAAAATATTGTGCAAGATTCACTGAAAGGCACTAAAACAAATGAAAACAATACACATCACAAAGATCTGGAGACAATAGCAACATTAACAACAGCAACAACAACAACAACAACATTTTTGAGCGAAACAATCACTCATGATGACAGCAAGACTTCTTTCATGTGATCGGTCACGTGCAAAATAAAAGAAAGTGGTGTGCTTTCGTTGATCATGTTGGGATTAAATATACGACGCAGGAAGACTTTGCTCATAGGCCCAACAAATAACGGAAATAGTTAATTTATTTCTGCGGATTTGCGGTAATAGGGCAGAAAAATTGCGGAAATGCGGAATCGGATACCCCCCAGTGACCCCCCTCCATAGACAAAGTTGGCAAAGGTTTTGTTTACACCCATTTCAAGTCATGTGATCAATCTCTAGATAAAACTCCTTTTGATTTCTCTAAGATACTTCGTGCCATGAAAAACTATGCCATGATTGCAAAAAGTAGAATAATACGGAAACTTCCCAAGAGTACAGTCACGTGATTTCAAATATGTAAAACAAACTTTAGCCGATTAAGTGGATTATAGTGCAGTTTTACTCTATCCAAATGCCGAGCAAAGACTGAACGATCCTTTAGAACCATTAATAATTGGAGATGGGTTTATGAACAATACAGTGATGGATGAACAGTACTATGAGTGTACTATAGGAGATGGATGAACAGTACTATGAATGATTCATACTCACGAGTTTCGTTGTTCAACCAAACTGACTTGATTGTCTCTGGATCATTGTCAAAGAAGAATGTGAATGGAACATGCCAGTGAAGACTGAAAAGGAAAATGGTTGTCCTGTTAGAAATAAGACGGGAATTCGCTGTCAGCCCGAAGGATCTATCTTGGAGACAAACAACGAGGATGTGCCTGCCGGTAGAAAATACTATGATCCTGTCCTGAAAAGAATTTGTGAAAACATAATAGCTGTCCCGTATAGTACCAGTCTCTTTTGTAAGTTGGTTTTATTTTTCATGTAAATATTGACCGGTCGTGGAGCAATAGTTGTAGTGGAAATTAATGTGCCGGAGCAAGACACGGATTAAATGATCCTGTCACAAATTTTTCAGCTGAGCGCGAGACCCTGTTGGCAGACGCATCCCCAGGGCTCAATGTATCAAGTAGACCCCCGCTCCCCCTGGACTTGCAGAAGGTAACATCAGGCAATATCACTAAGATGTGGCTCGTATCTGCCAAAATAACGCTCATGCGAATAGATGTGCCAGTATGATGTTCAACAGACTCTCTAACTTAAACAGTTTCCACGATTTGCAAAGGGCTTTTGAAGTGCAGCAGCATGGTGATCTTTTTCTCGCTGCTTTCAAGGTCATGCTTCAAGTGGACGAACACTTCAACCGGTTTGGAAGGTGCCTCTTTTTGGTTTTGTATTCTTCTACTTGATGCTCATGCTTGAACAATGCAACCGGAAAGAGTCATTGTCCTTTGCGGGGGACACTACGATTTCAGAATATCTGGAAATCAAGGTTGGCCTGACTTATAGATCCAATGTGTTGTAGTTTGTAGTTGAACTGATAGAGAACGTGAAACTTTCCTATCGATTCAAGTGCTGCTGTATGGATCCATGATCCCACATGTCACCTTTGATCTTCAGACATTCCAAAGCTTCAGTATGCCCGCAAGGACTCTAGATAGCGATGAATTTTGTATCAAATTGAATACTTCGGGACAGCTTCAATTAAATTCGCTTAGTGTGAATTAAGTTTAAATTGAAGTGTATCAAAGAGGGAAAAGGTTTTCAATCCCGTACACACCAGTCTTCTTCATTTAAGTATTGTCTATGTATGTATGTACGTATGTATGTAAAATTCCACCATACAAAGAAAGGGAATTGAAAGATAATAAATTTGAGGAAAAATTGATTCAATCTCAATGTACGCTTGATAAAATTGGAAAAGTCAAAATTTAATTTAAAAACACTCCCAGTTTAAAATGGCGGGGATTGCATTAAAGGTCAGTGTGACGTTGTTTCCATTATGGTTCCCCAGGGGTGTCAATGAAAGAAAGGTTTTCGCAAAAGAAAGGAACAATGTAATTTGTTGCTCAAAAGTTGACCGTAATACAGCATTTTTCATATTATTTATGGATACTTCTGTTACAGTTTTCAGAAATTCAATGATATACATAGGGACTATTTACGATTAGTTGATCACATGCTTGAAACTGTTGATATTCTTACAACGACTCTTGGCAAACTATCACTAAGATGGAGAAGCATAGGGATGGAATCTCAACAACAAAACTCCAAGAGCAGAGCATATTTTAGCAGAGTAATAGAAAGCTGATGAGTACCATAGTTTATGAACTTCTATAAAGAGAAGGAGGCATTTGTTGAATTTCAGGTCTACGGTGTTTGAGATTTATTGACCTCATTCTATCTCTCTTTCACAATGATGGTATCTCAACACGTTGCTCAACATAAACCTCTGCTTTACTTCGCACCATCCGCATTACTGATGGTATCCCTCCACAAAAAGTGGTATCCCTCCAATTTACTGATGGCATTCCTCCGCCTTACTTTCCACCTTCCCATTCATTGTGGTATCCCTCACTTTGCTGATGATGTTGCTCCACCTTAATTTGCACCCACCGGGCACCCTCCCCCTCTACAGTGTACACGTTATCAGAGGTGAATGTCAAAAATATTCAAATAAAGAAATCGCTGTTACTTTGAAAATAATGGCGATATAAAAAGCCAACGGTAGTATTATTATTAAGTATTTGAAGTTTATTTCAGCCCTTTTTGTAATGGCCGTTGATGAGTAGTTTTCTTGAAGATTCGAAGGTAATCCCTAGAAAACGGAGATTATGAGGGTCCCTTGAAAATCTAGGCTCAAGTGTCACCTTCATGAATAAATTAAAAATATGAAGTTGAAAGTCATGCTTTCTTTTGATACTTTTTAGTATTCTTAAGTGATTTGAATACTTTTGATTTGACAATTCTAAGGCAAAGAATGTGATCTTACTCTTCAGGAACTTTGTCATCTTCATCTTCTCCTTTCTTCATGCCCTTGTTTTTCTTGCTTTTCTTAGCACTTTCGGCCTTTGCAAGAAGGAATGATTTTTGAGAAATGACCAAGTCTTCTCCGTCCTTTGTTACTGTCAAAACAGGGTATCCACTTTGTCTTGACCATGTGTCCATTATGCTTTTGATTTCCAGCTGATGGGTATGGTCAGCCTGTGACAGATAATTTTCTTTATCAGATTTTGATGACTTCTCGTTTTTTAGAAGACGAGAAAGGGTTACGGAAACTGCAAAGTTTAAACTGTAACTGAAACTGCTCTTTATGGTTACGGAAACTGCAAATTGAGCTGCAAGATCAGATGTGAATAGTCCGAAAGACACGGGTCGTTACTAGTCATTCGCGCACTAGGATGGCTCACTTTTCAAGTAACTTATTGACTCTAAGACGCAGAGGATGGCTTCCAACTCTCTAAACTGTGATGCACCATTTTAAATGAATAATATCTTTACGAGCGTTGATAGGTCCACCTCTGGCTCTCTCAGTAAAGCTGAGGTCAACTTTAGGCGTCCTTTCCGAAAGACTTCGTTGGTTAAAGGAGCTTTACATATCGCTTTGCTTAGCTTTAGAATGACCTCGATAAAGAGGACAAATCATCTACTTGTCTAAAGACTTTAACTACTGAGCTTTAAAAACGTTCATCTACTGCAGCCTTAGAGCCAGATTACTTTCGCCATATCTTATCTCTTTGTTTGTAGCAATTTCTTCCAGTGATAATATTGTAATTAGGTTTTTCCTCACATTTTTGCATTGCATCTAATTGTATGTCTGTACGCATAGCTGTAAAGCAGTTGTCTACCGGGTGTCCCCAAAAAAACGCAACAGATTTAAAAAATTCTAACACAAGCTGTATCAAACTACAAATTTAATAATAATTTTTCTCGAAATTTATGATAATTAGAATAGATTTTGACATTTTTCAGAATTTTAGGTGACCTCGTTACAGAGATGTAAATCAACAAACTCAAAATTTGCTGTCATTGCAAAACCAGACCTTCCACAACTAGTGTAAAGCATAATGCAAAATTACAAGCGTGGCATTATCTACAACTTTACAGGATTACAGACAAGCACATAATTTGATCAAGAAACTGTGACAAAAGAGATCGCTTAATGATTTGTGAGTTATCTAGTTTCGAGAGAGCTCTCAGTGTTCATTTCCAATTGAAAGCGTAACTGTAAGAATGGCCTAGTCATTTTAGAAAATACAACTTCGCCATGACTGAAATCTATATACAAGTATCTGTTCAATGTTCAATTAATTTTTGTGTTTGAGCGCTTGTCAGCAATCTTCGGTAATTGCCAAGACTGTCATTTTTTATAATTTGACAATTAAATTAACCATTGCTAATGCAGCAGCTCTGGTTTCGAACTGGAAGCAATTTTGAACTTTGATGATTTTTAACTTTACAACCAAGTCACCAAAAATACTGGAAAATATATCAAAATTTATTCTAATATTGTAGATTTCAACAAAAATAATTGTTTGCTAACAAGTATCAAACAGTTTCCATTAGAATTATTCAAATCCGTTATGTTTTTTTCTGGGACACCCGGTAGAACAAGTGGCAACGTGCCTAAAAACGCTACAATGAACTGAAACATGAAGTTTCGTTTATCACTCAACTAATTATTTATCACTTACATTAGTTAGTTGTTCCCATCAGAGCTCCTAATAGTTTTTGCATCAAGTTGGAAACAGTTGTAAAATTCAAATTGACAAACCCTGGAGTAGTTTCATGACTCAGCAGTATCCAAAAGGTACTTACGCACAATCTTCCGATCTTCAGACTGCTTCAGACTTCTTCCCTCTTGTAAGCCCTTATTAAAAAATCTCTTTGAAAGAGAAAAAGGCTGTTTTATGTGGAACAACCGCTCTTGACTTGAACCCCCACCAGTATATATGTGCCTTGTTGCTGACAGGTAAGATTCAAGAGTAGCTTATGTCAGACTCTGCGTATATTGAACTATTGCTTAGAAGCTCAAACTCCTACCTTTTTTAAATGCCGCCACAAGTCGTCTGTTTCTGCATTTGTGAATTTGTGAGTTTGAATATAATCCTACGAAGAATAAGATGGAGATAGAAACACGAGTATGACAATTTGAAAACCCTATGCCATAGAGAAGGGCTTATTGCAGCTCTTCTGTCATTCTTCGCTCAGTCGTATGTGTATATACCAAATAGAAACGAAAGATGAACAAAGAACCTACTGTGACTATCTAGGTTTCAGAAGAAGAATTTTTGTTAAGTTGTGGGTCATTGAAACATTCTGTAGCTTTCCACAAACCTTTACTCCTTTGATGAAGTCGTTTCCCAAGAATGATTTCAGCATTCTCAACAATGCGGCTCCCTGTATTGAAAGAAATTCACATGATTATGTTTACTGTAAATTGAAGAGACTGGAAGATTGATGTTTAAGAGAATTTAATTCCTCACGAGGCAAAGTGGAAAGTGTATTGCAAAACGGCTATTGACTGCGACGTTTTTCCAATTAGCGTTATCAAAGGCAGTCTGTCCCCAAGATGAATGAAAACATAATAATAATAATAATAATAATAATAATAATAATAATAATAATAATAATAATAATAATAATAATAATAATAATAATAATAATAATAATAATAATAATAATGATAATAATAATAATAATAATAATAATAATAATAATAATAATAATAATAATAATAATAATAATAATAAATAATCTATTTTAGGTTGTCTAATCGTCCGCTAATTGATTAGCTAATTAATACCAACCAAAAACTTGAATACATGTTAAAGATAAATAACCTACAAGGATAAAGAGGATATCAATTACTATCACAAAAACCCTAAATTCTCACAAATCATTTGCACGATCTACAGTTGCAAGCATAATGACCTCTTTTTTTACTGAATGGCTTGAAAGAAACTTTAGCCACTTTTCTATGATTCTGCCGTTGTACTTTTGAGCAATCTTGAATATTTGTCGGAATTACAGCCTATTTTATATTTCAGCTCATTTTAGGATGTGACGTCATCAAATCCCTAAGTCACAAACCAGAAGAGCGAAAGAGTTTTGCTTGATACCATATTGCAGGCATTCATTAACTATGGTTTTCTTGAAAATTATTCATCTTTCGTCAATAGGCTTAGAAATTACGATAGCTATATAGCTAAGTTTTTTCGAAAATTTTCTTGAATTCTTAAAAGAGAAGAGAAAGAACCGTTATTCTGAAATATTGAAGATTTGAGAAAGGTCCAACGGCAGATTTACTGTAAAATAGTTCAAGCTTCTTTGAAGCCGTTCAGTTCAAAGAAATAGGACAGATAATTCTACAACCACCATTTTAAAGATTTGAAACCTATGCTCAGTGGCAATCAAACTGATAGTTTTTAATGTCTCTTTTGGAGCCATTCGATATCTGGGACTCTTTTAAGGAAGGTGGCATTGTATGCCATATCTTCGCTCCAGAAACGTGAATTTTCAATACCATACCATGACGTATTTGGTTTTGGTTCTAAAATGTTTCTCCTATTACAAAGGGTGTATGGAGTATCTTTCTCCACAAAGATTTGATTCATGAAACTTGGATTGAGATTCCTTTGAGTTTTAAAAATTCAACAGCAAAACTATTGATTGTAAATTTTTTTGGCGAACGGAAACTGTGTTTGCTTTCGTCAATAATTCCTCGAAATTTGGCAGTCTTTGCATACGATTCTCAAAGCTCTTGTTCGATTTTGTTCGTTTCTTAGGCTTCACTTCATCAGCTGGATCACAACAAGCCTCCAGAAATCAAAGGTCACGGAAAATATCTTTTATTCAAAGGTTACTTGAAAGATGTGGCTATGGTTCGAGATGCTGTATTGCCAGTTTAAGTTGCAATTACCCTGCGAAAAAGTGGACTCAAGAAAGATTTAAGTCCTACATTTCTCGTTTAGAGTGAAATAATCGTAATCATCTGCCAGTCAGCATTTATGAAGGTTTTTTGTGGGCATGTGAAAGCTTCTTTAGAAATCATTTGCATGCAAATGGTACGATGTCTGTTCCTTTGTAAAATTTAGTATTCCCAAGCCATTTTGGAATTCTTCATATTGTTATATCTTTTAATAAATGACCTGGAAGGAGGTTCAATTTGAGTGAGAAGCAATAGAATTTTAGGAAACTGCGTTTTGGCTGGGCAAGCTGTTATGGCTTTAAGATAGTTTTCCACTTGGTTGGTAAAAGATGTAGCGCGACGAGAGAACTGTCGAAAATGAAAGCCCTGGAGAGAATTTATTTTCACTCAGCAAACTTTTTTGTAGAAATATAGCTCCTACTGTTTCTTTTGACAAACTCTGCTCGACATTTGTGCATGACGTTTGTTGCATTCCACTACATTGCTCACCTGTTAAAACCTGCTTAAACTATCATTTCAAAATATAGCTTGACCTTTTTTGGGAGGTCGTGATACAAACAACTTGCCAATGACAGTTTTTTTTTGAGGAAGTAAGTTGCGATCTAGCTCGTTAAGGATCTGGCAGAGGTACCTTGCGTCCGTTGGCAGTCAAAACAATCGTGATTGCATTGCTTGATGTTTTGCTGTGGCCCTAGTTCTAAGCATTAAAATCAGATTGGTTCATTTTGAAGGAAACCTTGATTGTTCTGATCTGATTACCGCCAATGAAACACAAGAGTAGAAAACAAAGTCGATTTATTGGCATCGTTCAAATGCTCGGAGTGTTTACCTTGTTATAGGAAATTGCATCAAAAAGTTCATCAATCTCTGAAGGAGTATCAACTTCTTGATCAATTGGATGAGAATTCTTTAAGCTGTCTAATGACAATGCTGCTTGCCATCCAGTTGGTACTTGTAAATCAAGCTAAAAGAATGAAATAATGAATTTGAGAGGGCAAGTTTCGTAAAGATGGGATCTTGCCTGTTTTTGCTTCTTGCATAGAACACGGCAGTTAACAAAAGCAAAGATGCGATTTCTTTTTTGTTCGGAAAAATTCAGTTGTGACTGAACTAAGCAACGATATCTATCAAAAAAATAACTTCAGCAGATATTTTCTTCCATGAATCTATAATAAAGAAGTTGCTTACTGTTCCAACCAAAATCTTCAAAAATCTAAGTCACAGTGTTAATTTCAGAAGCAGCAACTGCATCTTCAGCAACAGCAAAGTGGGCTTCCTCATCGCCTGTTATTGATTTTATCTAGCAAAATTTACATTTATTGGCTACTTGATTGACTTTAAGTTATTATCTGGTTTTTTACAGTTGATATTTGCCTTGCCACGTCGCAAAAGCTACAAGTTTTGAGCTGTTTGTCCAGGAATGTTTACTCTTAGATTTTAGAAAACTTGAAAGAAGTTTCTTCTGTGTCTGGTGTTTTTTAACTTTGTTGCATCCTTTTTCTTACTATTTTGACTACCTATTCAACGACAGCATTTACTGCCTGTTCCTGTACCTAATTACCACACAATCTGAAATTTCGATTTAGCATGTGGCACATTTGCGAGCGCCTTTAAACTTCACATCCATTTTCTATCAGAGAAAATAGATACACAAAGAAGAGCAGAGACCCCACGAATGAGCCTTGTGCAACAAAAGAAGAAATATCTTTCTACTTAAAGGAAATTTCAAACTTCTACATTTTATACAATCTTACCGAGTGAAATTGATCGTCGACCTCATTTGTACCAAGCATTTCAACGTAATTAGCAAAGCCTTCATTCAACCAAATGTCATTCCACCATTTCATCGTTACCAGGTTTCCGAACCACTGGAGAAGTAAACATTGTGCTTATAAGCAATGCGTGTTGTCACTACCACGAATCCCATAAAAATGATAAAAATTTTGTTCGGGTCTGGCAATGAGAATTTTAATCACTCTCGAATATTTCTTGATAATTCAACCTGAAATTAGGTACACCCCCTTTCAGTATTGGTGTTTTGAGAATGGAAATATTTATCTTGAGACCTCCAGTTTGCCTCCATTTCTAAACCAGAGCTTTGTGTTTTTTGCCTAATCGTGTTCTTGAAGCTCATCAGCGTTAACAATGGTGGCGCCAAGGCCTAGAGAGGGCTACAATTCCCTTGTCAAAGGCATCCAGTCCCCATTTTGGAAGGAATTTTGGGTTTCTGTCGGATAAAATTTGGCAAAATGATGGACGAAAACTGCATTTTCAGCCGTTTCAGCCTACTTGTCAGAAGCTCCAGCCCTTCTGGCGGAAGATTTCTGGCGCCACCCCTGAACATTGAAGATAACATTACGTAGCACCTTAACCGTAGGTGCGTTGAATTGAACCAGGAACCTTTCTAATGGTGTTCCATCGCGCTACCAATAAGCTAGACTTGCACCAAGTCTATTCCGTGGTATGTCAGCACTAAGGAACATTTGCAAAATCAGCACTATGGAAGTCTGCCAATGAGTCTGAGCCTCTTCCTCCATTGTTGCTTGCAATGTTTGCTTACACCTACATGCATTCTCATAAACCAATGATTTGCCAGAAGTTATCTAATAAAGCACCTTCGAAGAATTCCAATCTACAGTGATGTATAGACAAATTAATCCTTTGAAAATAGGTTCCAATGATTTCATTTCACGAACTATATATTCTCGAGAATATCAATAAGGAATGAAGGACGAAACGAACCTGATGGGCAAGTTCGTGAGCAATGACCAAAGTCACCATTTTCTTTTGGTCCAATGTGACAAAATCTTCGTCGTAAATTAAATAAGAACTTCGAAATGAAACCAAACCCCAATCTTCCATTGCTCCGGCAAGGAAATCTGGCACGGCCAGAAGATCTGTAAGAAAATAGCATGACTTTTTCAGTGCGTAGAGACCTTGCTGACAGTGTTATATGTTGGGATCGATGAGGGTGCTTTGTGTCAGCTTGTTGTTTGGAATTATCATTGTTTACGGAGAAATCATATGCAATCTTTTAAGGTCTTGTTAAGAGTCTGCATGAATCATTTCTGTTCGTCGATCAATCTCTCAATTGTACCACTAAGAAGTAGATGAAAGGACAGAAATATCAGAAAGAAAGTGGAAATTTAAATAAATACCAAATAGAAATCAAAATAAGGTCTAATTTTTTAAAAACCTTCGAACTCGATTTATTATTGCTATTAGCCCATTGTTCTCTACAATACCATTGCATCTATCAAAGGCCTGCTTATATGAGACAGGCTGGCCCGCCTAACCGGGCTAACTCGTCTAAGAGCCTGTTTGTGTGAGGCGGGACAGCCCTTCTGACCGGGCTGGCTCGCCTAGGCGGGGTGATTTTGACTTCTGAAAACTATCCTGGCCAGGCGGGCTAGCCTCATAACAACCCGTGCCAAGATCCGAGGGGGTACTTGGCATATTTTTATACGAGGCTGTGCCCAACACAAAAAAAATTTTAGCCTGCTCCAGAATTTTCCCCTGAAAACGATACCCTGTCCTAGAAAAAATCCGCAAAGTGTATCCGGTTCCAGCGCAGCAATACATAGCAGAGCCGAATGAGTTCGAACTGTTTCCAATTGGTCTTAAAACATTGCTGCAAAGTCCATGAGTAACATGCTCTGGAGAAAATGTCCCTTTTTAAAACCTGCTGTAGAAGAACGTCCTTACCTTGATACCCTGTTCTAGAAAAAATTGGTGAAAACGATATCCTGAAAACCGGCACATCCTCGTCGACCAAATATACTAAGTATCCCCCCCCGCGAGGTCAAGATTCATTATGAGACGTTGAAAGAAAATCGCTTTGACTTGTAAACAATGAACGCACGACGCCAATCATTTGCCCCCCCCTAGTCGAGCCAGTCCTTCCTAATTTAACAAACGTATGGTCGATAACACAATTCATGCATCGGGTGCATCCTGTTACAATAATGTTCGTCATGAAACGAACATGTGGATAATGTTCTACCTAGCTGACAACGAAATGAGGGATGCTCATCTCAAGACATACTTAAAGTAATCATGGCCAGGTCATTACTCTTAAAAGGACTAAGACTTACTACATGACTCCTTGTTTTCGCTCCATTTACCTCAAGATAGCCCCCCCCCCACTAAAACAGTAAGGAACAATTCAATCCAAGGGAGCAAATCTTAGATGAAAATCATCAGTCAAATAAGGACTTAGCTGAATTTTTCATTACGGATTGTCGTTTATGAGTGAAGTGAAAACGTCAATTTACTCAAACTTTGTCTCTTTATTCACTCTGAACCTTCAGAATGATGCTCTTTGTGCTCCTTATGCTGAAAAAGCAACGTTTGTTTGTTAGATTCCAAGACGCCAATTTAGTGGAGGTTTCTTTCACATTACTTAACGCTACAATGCATTAGTGGACTCCATTAATTCTTGAAGATAATGCATTGAGTCGTTCTAAACAAACAAAGTCTTTGGTTGCCTTTCCATAAGCCCTGGTTAAACAAAATAAAAATAACAGCTGATTAAAAGTTATCAGTTTTTGCGTTTCGTTCTCGTTTACCCAGTTAATAAGTGGAACAGTTTTAACCCAGGCATCCTTTCACCTACCTGTACATAGGTAAGTGGAAATGCCTCAAACGGAGAAATTCTAACCCATTAGTAACAATAACAACATCCGCAACAAAGCGCCTCAAAACGGAGAAATTTTAACACTAAAACAGCATGCTTTACCTTTAGCATTTCAAATTAAAGTTGAAGTGACAAAATGGAGATACATTAACTAAAAAACGACTAGTGAAAACTACCGATAATGCATAGAATCGGGTTTGCGGGTTAAGCTGGCTTTTCCATTAATTCACTAACGGTTTACTCTTAACCTCTTCTTTGTTTTAACCGGGGCTAGTGGTAAGGCAGCGTTACTTACCAAGTTTAGGCAGTGGATAAGGAGCACCAAAGAACTTCTCGTAGAATGACAAAACTATTGTTCCAGCTTCAAGTGCATGGTCGATTCTGTTGTAATCTCCCTCAGGGGCATACACGCGAACCTAAAAAAAATATAGAACAATTCTCAATAAATTACAGCTTTGTGATAGGGATATTCAAATTGTAATTGTAAATTATCTTAAATTATTTGAAAATTGTAAGTGCCTTTCTTGGTGTAGGCCAGATGACCTTGTGTCTTCTTACACCAAGAGCGGTACAGTATTAATGTATTTAAGTTTAGTTTTAATTCATTATGAATAGGAAAAAATATTCATATTGGAATCAGAATTCTGTATTCAAGAATATCTAATATTTTGCAACGAAATGAGAGAGAATCTTGATTAGGTTGATGAACAAACTATACCTTGCCAGTTAGCAAAAATGCAAGCAGTTTGAATGGGTGCTGCTCTCTAAGTAGCAAAGAATAATGCATTATATGCATTTGATTAAATAATTATCATTTTAAATTTTCTTCAGAAATTTTCTAGTTAGAGCAGAAACTGCGTAAAATGACGTCATCGAACAATCTGAGATAAGGAAGTGCTTGGATAGATAAGCTCTTAGAAATGATATATCAAGAGTTTAAGGCCCAAGAAACAACATATCGAGTGTTGCTAAATTTCGAGATCTGCTGCAGGAAGCTAGGGGGACGCAAAGTTGCCAGTGTTCGTGCATGCGTGCTCAGTTTCTGCTCTGCCGTTCGTGTTGAAGTAGGTCAGTCCGTTCCAATTGCACACTTTCTCAAGAAAGACTCATTGAAAAACATTGAAAACCGTCCTAGAATCACGGGCGAATTTCCCAAATGTTTCTACATTACAGGCTGCGGCAAGGCCTTGAAAACGCTTTGGCATGTGCTTTCCCCTTGGGGGGGGATTAACCCACCCTCGCCCAGTTATGGAAAGTCAATAAAGGAGCTTTTATGCTCTCGCTAGGACAAGCTACGTTCCTGTAAGTGTGTTTATTGCTAGGAGGAAATATCAAAAAAAATTTCTTGCCGTTTTCATTCGTTGTTGCAAGCTTTTGCAAATACCGTTCTGCACAAAAACTCCCATATTCACTGGAAGGAGTGAATGAATAAAGTCGGCTAAGTTACTGAATCTAATTGAGCAATGATACAGTTTCAGTTTCAGGGAGCAGTATTTTTGTCAAACGTTGTGCATTTTTTAACTCTTCTGGTATGCGAACAGATGAATATTGGAAACGAAACCATTACCTCGTTTCAAGAATATATTACAGCTTCGTCAAATTTAGAAACAATGATGGCAAATGCAGCAAGATATGTAGGAATTGAAATAGTCAATGAAATTATTCTTCTTTTCTTCCTTTTGTCATGTGCGTACTGCGCCTCTCTCATCCCTTAATCGTAACTGAAACACATTTGGCTGCCGACAAATGTTGGCTAGCACTGGGTTACCCACCACATTACCAGTTACATGTTAAATAGCTCTCTAAGATCAACAGTTATTGACAACTGCTTCATATTACGGCTTAGTTAAAGCAACTGGTTATCGTTTGATAAGCTGCATGGTCACTTTAAGCTGCAATTGCCGCCAGGAAATACCAGATCTAGAAAAATTTCAAATCCTATATGCCCCACGTTTTAGAGTGAAGTATTCGCCATCAATTTTCATTCATTTTTTCGTGAAATTCTTATCTAGATATTGATTTAAATTTGCCTACGAAATTATTTTGTAAGGATGGACTTGAGCCGTTTGGGGGAGATCTGTTGTTTGCTAATGATTGAAACTTGTTCCTTGTTCAAATTTCATGCTCCTAAGTAAATTTGGAACTCAAGTTTCCTACAATCCTTCAAAAACTATAAAAGGACGTGGAAGTTTGAAATGTAAATAAATTACTGCGTTTTGTGACGTAGTTTTTATAACGTGGTTTTCAAAACAGTAGTCAAAGCTTAAATGTTCCAAGGAACACTTGAGCTACTTTCCGACACCGTTTTAGTGTTCGTAACATTTGCTTTCAGTAAGCTATGTGCGATCTAGCTTGTGAAGTTCTTGTTTGGTCACCTATCTTTTTAAAAGGAAAGAAAAGCAAAATGCTACCTTGAATCAATGATCTGACTTTGTATTTTGCGTCTCTTGACTGAAAGCCAAAGATAGTGAAAGCAAGGGGATTTGGACTCACGAGAGCAGACACTTGAAAAGATTCTTCAATTACGTATTTTTCATTAGCATAGCACCCCTTCGTTAATAAAACCAATTAAATGAATCACGTAATCGCAACTGAGACACATTTGGTTTCCAGCAAAAATTGACAAACTGCCTTTTAAAAAGAATTGAAATCCCATATTACCTTGACCCCAGAGTCTGTCTTGGCTTCTTTAAATTTGAAATCAACGATCGCAAAAGCAACGAGATATGTACTCATTGAAACAGATACTTGAAATGAGTCCTCCACTCTTCCATTCCCTACATCTCTTGTATCCTTAACTGGCATGTTTGACAATGCTGTGTATTCTGCACTATGAATGATCTTGATGTGAAACTTTGCTTTAAAGCTTGGCTCGTCAAGACAAGGAAATGCAGTTCTTGCATCTGTAGGCTCAAAATGAGATGTTGCCACCGTCCTGCAGGAATGATCCAGAAAAGATGATCATCATTTCTTGGATTCTTTTCTCCCTTGCAGGCAGATCTAGTTTAGAAGTTCGTGTTAAAATCGTGAATAGCTAGATATCTGAATTTCTAACGTACTGAGTGTCCCAAAACAAAACTTTCCCGATTGGAGCTATTACTTTAGTAAAAGTGCATGTTATTTGATAAAGTTTGTAAGGGAAATCTATTATGCAATACCCAACTTAGATCAAAATATTTGTTTTATTTCTGTACCTGCGTGCATTGATTTCCTATAATTATTTTCCTGAAAAACGGAATACCTGACATGCTCAAGAAAAAGATAAAAACGGTCCATCAATAAAATCGTTAAACCTGCACTTTAAAATCTATGGAAATTCTACTTTTTAACAGAATTCCAACAATACGGAGCGTTAAGTCCATATAGGGACCAAAGAAAAATCACATTTGTCCGTTTGGTCCGTAAAAAGCACGAATTTGCTTAATGTTAAAGAAGAGTATATTACAAAAGGCGAGGTCCAATGGTGCGCAACTGAGCATGTTGACGGCTTTGAAGTAGCAATTGTGAAATTGACAAGCAGTTATATGCCTTCATACCCGTGCTGTAAAACATGGACCCGTGCTGTAAAACATGGACCCGTGCTGTAAAACATGGAAGGAATGGAGCATATCTTCATCGATAGGCTTTTCACCTTTTCAAGGGTTTCTCTGCTTGCATAAAATTAATAATTTTGAGGTCATTTGATGAGCCAAAAAATCGGAAATAATTATGTGGATCCAGGTTGGCCTTTAAGCAAGTAATTGCTTTTAAATCGTTCAAAGTGAGACAACGGTTGCTTTTCTGGAACTCTTCAAACGGGGAAGGTTTTTTTGTTTTTTGGGACACCTGGTAGTTTGCAAGAATTTTGATAAAAATAAGTGATTAAACAAGCAGTTAGAGGGACCGTTGCACCAACTGCTAAGCAAAAATAGTGCCAGACAAGCCTACATTAGCATTTGAATAAAAAATCCTTGATTAATTTGGTTAAAAAAAGGAGGCCGCGATTTCCCAACAGGGTTTGGATAAATCATGCGCCTAAATCTGCCAAGATTTCAGCCATCACCGCAGCTATCAAACTTTTGAAAGTGAAAGGGACTCTTTGATACTTGTTTTCTCCAAAGAATCTTTATTTTGTTAAGTTATCTTACAGACATCACAGTTCAAACCCTATAGAAATATGCAACTTTGTGAGCAATATGCCAGAACGGCGCAACAGCACCTTTAAACGATAATCATTATTATCTAAGGAAAAGTGAAATTTCACCGTTCATTTCTTATCACATATGACTAGAAAGTAAAAGTGCTTGCTTTGTGAGGCAAGCAAGCAAGTTAGAGGTAATCAACAATGTCAAGTAAAATGCAGCTTTACCGCTCATTCTTTGTTATGAGTACGTAATATTGTTAGCATTTTGTGGTAAGCAAGCAGGTCAACGGTAATCACCTATATTGAACCAAAGGCACATGTACCACTCATTCCTTATCATATATGATTAGGAAGTGAAGGTGTTAGCCTTGTGTGGTAACCACACAGGTAAGCATTATTTACCAGCATGAGTAGCTTTTGATTAGCACCGCAATTGAAAGCGAATAGCGATCGTAATTGAGGAAATTATCTCAACCAGTAATTTGGAGCAAACAAAGCCGCACGCAAAAGTTCCCCTACCTAGCACGCTTGTTGTGCATTCTAGAAATGATTTTTAAACTAAACGTGAGCTGGTATGGAAAGAAGGGCAATAATCTACGCATCTACCGTGGGCATTTAGTTTTTTTGGCTCAAAAGCTGAGCAGTAAATGTTTTAATAACACCCAAGTAATACGTGAGCCAAATCGCTTCCAAATCGGTTTCTAGGCAATATAATTGACTGCCCGTGGGTAGATGTGCAGATATATCCCTCTTCTTTTGATATATGCTCATTTTTGTTCTTAAAGACCATTTATGGAACACACAACAAGAGAGCTAGCTTCCTGAGCTTCAGAGAAACGTTTGCAGCTTTGTTTGTTTTGAGTTACTGGTTGGGAGAATTTCCTTTGTCTGTAATCGTTCAAGCAACTGATACTATTGTCTCAATGATTTGTCCTTATCGTTCTGATTGGGAATTTTAATGAAATATGAATCAGCAAACGTTGTTAGATGAAATTGAACCATAAGTGTATAGAGAACTGATGTCAAAGCTGCTCAGTGTCGACTTTGATACGCAATCATGAATGCCTTAAGCCATTAGCCTGCATGCAGAGTGATTATGCCCATGGAAAAGGTATAATCTGCGCAACGCTGCTCACATTTGTGTAGTGCTTGCTTCAGAACTTTTTTGATGAAAGGGAAATCGCATTGTTGTAACAGACAATCATATTGCTTTCCCAAGAAGCGAAGAAACAATCAGATTTGAGAACAGCTATCATTTTATTAAATCTCATGGTGCACTTTGTTCTTTCTAGATCTATTGTTTCCGTTTAGGCCAAAGGTGGGCAATGAACAGATAATAGAGCAAGCAATAGGCCTTGTTGCTTCTTGAAAAAGAGGTTTTGATCGAGCGTCCAAATCTGGTAATTTCTTGAAGGAAAACAAAAGCACGACTCCCGTCCTCCATTGCTAGCTGTGGCAGGGAGGTGCTTTGGGCTTCAAAAAACTTGTGAGTTTGCAGTGGTTCATTTCACGCTAGGGAAAGTATTATTGATCTTTTTACTTTGCTTCTCAATTGGTTTCATTCACAGCTAGTAATTTTCGTTCAATTGAATAACAACGGTTGAAAACAACAAACTTCGATTTGCAACTCGCAAAATGGAGCCCTTGCATGCTCGCACTTTTGAGCTTTAGCTGTTACACCACAAGATCTTCAGCTAAAAATGAAAGAAAACAACGAGAAACAAGACCAAAAGAATATAAAAGGGCTTAACAGGATTATTTTTGATTCAATTTGAGAAAAGTTATCGTTGATTAACCCGTTGAAAAGTGCTCTGAATTTCAAAACAACAGCTTTCCACGGCCAGCAGTATTCATTCCAAAAACGGGGGTTGGGCTTTTGATTCCCTTGAAAAATTTACCAGATTTGGATGCTCGATCCCCACTCTTTTTTCAAGAAGTAGAATAACGTATTCATAGATTAAGCATAATTATTGCCTTTTTCATTAATTAGCTTTGCTGAAGATGAGTAAAGTGGGGGTTGAAACGGACGAAAAAGATGTTTAAGTAAAATTAACTCAATTATTTTTTAACTGTTTATGTCAACTATCTGTACTGCTTAAGTTTCGTGTAATTTTCAGTTATATTTTAACAGCATAGAATGTCGATAAAATGAAAGTCACAATGATTTTCGTTGTTTGCCTCATCCTTCAATTCATAGATCATCAAATCTGTAAATAGACCGTCCTTGTTTTGATTACCCGGTATGTATGAATATTAGAAAACATCAAAAACATCATGTTCATTTGCTCATGTTTCAATAAAGATATATTGATAGAGTTGACAAGTCCACGTTAAATTAGTGACAAAGCAGAAGACAAGTCCATGTTAAAGGAAGTCTGTCACGCATTTGATTGAGTGATTTGGACAATCCAAAGAATGGGAAATTTCAATGGCTGGTAATCCTCTGACTTTCAGACGGTTAGCCCTCATTTGTTTCAAACAAACATATTTACAAGGAAATCTGTTGTGTTGAGCTCTGTCACCTCTGACTTTGTCGCGCCCAATCAGAGACGTGACAGACTGCCATTAAAATCAATAGTGACAGAAAAAATCGAGTGGCTAAGCCATGATAATTAGTTCAAACGTTTTAACCTTCCCAGGTTGAGCTGAGTGGGCGGAATTACGATTAAACACTAAATGAGGTAAGCGTTGGTGGAAATTGAGAATAGTTCAAGGGAGGCCAAAATTACCATATAAAGAGAAGCCATGTGCAAAAAAGGGGAGAAAAATAACTTAGAAACCGGTAAGACCAGTAATACTAATGTAAAAATGAAGACAAACAACTCAGAACAGTACCAGGGGGATTGAGGATTGCTGCGAATTGATGGAAGGATGGTCCCAAAGGATTAAGATACTTTCGTGAATAAGAAGGACAAAAGAATTCTCAGTTTTGCTGAGAATATCGAAATCATCAAGGGAAACATTGTGGCCGGACTTAGAAATGTGGTCCCCAATGGCGGAACAGAACAACAAAACATAATTACCTGAATTTTCCATCAGTTCCTCGATATTGACTTTTATAAAGACCTGCAAGATGTTGATTGAATTCTGCCTCAAATTCAATTTTTACAGCATACTCTTTTCCCTTTTGGAATTTCTCCTTCATTTCTATGATATACATCTCATTCTTTACAAACCAAAGAATCTTCTTTATCTTCATATGATCTGAGTTCATAGCTGAAGCGAATACAACGTCTTTGATTTTAAGTTTTCTGCTATGAAATATAAAGTACTGCGTTTCTTTGGTGCACTTTAGGTCAATGGCAACGACGCCTGTGTAGAAATCTTTTTCTAAGTCGACATCTAGGTTAATGTAATAATCAGTTGGTAAAATATCTCTTGGCAGACGGCTGCTATGGTAAGGAGTTTCTTTTTCATTGACCTTTGTGAATATCTCCTTTACGATGGACTTTTGTTTTGCCTTTTTAGGTTTACTATTTCTGCCTTTTTTCTTTTTCTTTATGGAGCTCCTTACTTCAGCCTCACTATCAATGAATTCACTCTCGCCGTCAAACAGACCCGATCTTCTCTGCACGTGATGAAATGAATCCGCCATTCTCTTTTCGTCTCTTGACATTATCTTTAGTTGAGGGTAAAAGTTAGGCCTAACTACAAATACCCAAGTTGTGAGGGCAGCAGTGACTCCCAGCAGAATAATAGAACAAATGATTATTGTTGTTTTGGACTTTCCTTTGTTGTTATCCTTCCCTATATGGTCATATTGTGAAGGAATTGACCAAATACCGTCCGTATGCTCCTCTCTTTCTCTCATGGCTATCGATTGCTTTTAGGTATGTCCAGGTCTTTTTATTTTCTATTATTTCACTAATATCCTGGAAAGAAAATGATATTTTTATGGCTTGTATTTGGTGACGCTGCATAGAAGTTGTTAATTCCGTCTGTAGTCCATGCTTCACGTTTGCTTAACATTTCTATAGCTGGTGTTCCATAATGGTATACCCGTTTAAAATATTGCTATAATTAGATTGTCAAACCTATCACGAAGAATTTTCATTTGATCTCTTTCTCATATTTGCTTGACATTACTTAAAGGTTATACAAGACCTAATTCTGAACTTTACCCTTTAAGCAACATCGTTATTCTTGCCTAAGGGCCATTCTATTGAAATTTTTCATGATATCTTAAGTCCACAATAGCAGTTTGTGTTTCATAGTGACGTTTATGACCAGAGTCCAGAAAAAATCAAACTTGCTCTTGGTGTTAATTTTGTTCGCGAAATCTTCTAGTTTTATCACTTCATGAAGTCAAAATAGCAAGGCTTTCCAAACTCGCTAAATTGCTTATAGCTCTGCAATTTATGAAATTGGCCAAAATAATGCAACAATTTCCTTCATTCTTTACAAAAGATTGCAATGCGTTCCTCACATATGACATTAAGAAGCAAAACCTTCCTCCAGCTTAGAGCCTTGGAACAATAAGCTTTCCTGGACTCTGTTTATAACCAAACTAGAAGCTTAGTATGCAAAAAGAAAGTTCTCGGGTGATTTTGCAGTATGCTACCACGCCATGCAGCCCAAAGACTAGCTAAATTCACTTATCTAAAATCAGATTAAATGATCAGCTATGTCTGAGAAAATAATCTGGTCTTTGATATTATTTCCAGAAAAAGTAGTTGAAAGATCGGCCTGATGATTTTTCAAGCAAGAGCATTTTTTAGGACACCAGACAGTAATATAGTTTTACTTTTCATCAGCACAGACACCAATACTTTAAATAAAAAGAGTTGTGTGACTGTCTATTTATTGCGTCTCTCGTTAGATTTGAATTTGTGTATTTTGCTATGCTTCTACAGTCAAAAGTTAATGATACCTTGATTATTTTTGAAAGTAATAGTTTTTCTTTCGTGCGAAAATACTTCTAGTAGAGGACTGAAAACATTGAAAAAACATCGTAATAATAGATAGTTTACGAACTTTTATGGTATGATGGCATTGATTTCACTCTCTTCCAGGCTCTCAACTAGCATTGCAACCTCAATCAGCCCTTTCCGAACCTGCTTTGTTCGTTTTGAAGTAACGAGGAATGACTGTTTTCCCGATAATTCTTGCTCTTAGTAACAAAAGTTTGAAAAGTTCCTTGTAAGAATAAGCTTCAGCTCATACATTTATGAGCATTCAGGAATTACCAGTTTTGCTTTGTTTCAAAACTCAAGATCAATGAGATAAAATGTTTTAAAATGAAGCATGATAGAATTGGTTTACATGAAAAGCAAAAAGTATGATGTCAACTTACCAAAGGCTTATGCTGTTTCCTAGGAAGTCATCTTATTTTAGCTCGCCACATTTGACGGTGGAAACCAGTTATCTTTTTAGTAGAATAGGCCTAAATTCTTCTTACGTGATTTTTGCCCAATTGACCTTGAGCGGGTACCAGAAAATACATTATTTTGCGCCTCTGGTAAAAAGAAATTGCGGACTGGGACCATGAAAGTAATAGAGAAGTGCGCAAAATCATGGTGTCTTGTTTAATGTGCCGTCTATTACCAATAATATTGTAGCAAATCTACCAAATTCTTGAATTTAAAAAACAATGGGCAACAGAGAGAAATGCGCTAGTGCTCTGAAATGTATTCCTCTAGAGATGTTGTCAAGGCACAGTGATCCAGACTGCGAGAAGAAGGAGAAAAGAGAGGTATCGCAAAAAGCAATCAACAGAAAGTCATCGTGATATACGGCCTCAAAAAGATATGTAAGTGTTTTCTTTCAATTTGGCAAAAAGTGTCCTTTTATTCAACAAATTTATAGTCACGATTTAAGTGGCAAAGCAAGTACTTGCCATAAAAAAACCCAAGTTTCTTCATATTAACGAAAGATTGAATATTTCATGCTTTTTTCCGATTCTAAAAGCAGTTTCTGATCGTAAGCTATGTAGATTTGAAGTTACGAGCCTCAAAGGATGGACACATTCCACTGGTGGTATAATTGAAATGTTCCATATGATGTAACTTTTCATCCTGTGGTGCCCTTTCAATGAAATTTTGTACACTTATGACGGAAGTAATTGGCCACATCTTGAAGCAAACTAATTTTGGATTGGAGCACATAAGGAAGACTTATTCCACTTAACGCGCTATATCTAACTGCACCAAAATCACCTAGCCCATGGCATTCATCTGCATCGGAAGTCACAAGAGTGGGACATTTTGTTTTAGTAAGACGTATCAGAGCAGAAAACTATTGATTTATTCCCTTTAGAGCCATCAAGGATGCCGTAATTCCAATAAAAAATAAAAGTAAGCTACATTTTTGCTTGAGGAAACTAAACAAGCGGCTTTTGGAACATTTTATCGAAAATCGCTCTCAAACGTATTCTTAAGCCTCAAGTCACATAAGTTCAGTTTACACGCATTTTTATCATCTAATAATTGCAACAAAGTGCTCTTAAAAAGTTCTTTAACTATTTATGATAAAAATCAACAACACTTTCCTGAAATGAGCTTTTTATTCTATGAAATTTGCATCCTTATATGCTCTAATAGCTTTCAATCTATGCTTTTTAGACTTTTCACGGTATTACAGCAATATAATTATCTGTTTAAATAATTCAAGGTTATATGTTGATGATAACCGACTGACTAAAACTTCTTTGTCGTTCATTGTGATCTCCAACATAATCGTTGATCCTTTGGTGCTCCTCGGACCAGATTTTGAAAATTCAGTTATCTTAGATAGTATTTCAAAGATCAAAAATTATCAAAACAATTTTGAGGGGTCCAAAATTGAAATCTTGTAAACTAGGGTATTTTGGAATATAGGATCAAATACGCTCCTCTCAATGACGTAATATTCTAAAGTGCCACTAAACCCGTGTTTGTCCGGTGATATAGTCCATTAAAGTCAAAATTGATCTCTTGATGACGAAAACAACTGATTTTCAGATTTTCGAATGGACATTTTTTTGCCAATTTGAAAATAACACTGACATATCTTAAAAATCCAAACAAAGCAAAAAGTAGACTTTTGTGACCTTTAAGTCCAGAGAGCTTCCCTTGCAAAGTTTGATAAAGCTGATATTGTTTACTTTTCATGTAGTTTTCGGTAGATTTTTAAAGAATGGTCATTGCAAGAATAAGTTCATTCGCGAATGTCTGTGCTTGGGGCTATCCGTGTTTAGGTCTGTTTGTTTTATGTCAACTTATAAGTGAGTTGTCATTCCTTCTTCTGCTGTGCATTCTTTTGTGTTCTTGTCAGCATATGACTCAAATCCTTCCGATCCTCAAAAAATTCGGTGTAAAATTGCATCACATTTTTCTATGAATTGAACGATTTGAAAGGAACTTTTGATAATTTCCTGTAAATCTGTCTTGGTAATTTTTTGACATCTTAATCATTTTCAAATTGGCAGCATTATCGTAATTTTTCAAATAATTCATCAAAAATTTTGGAAAATCTGAAATCGCCGTAAATCTTAAACTACTTGAGGAAAACTAATATAATCTTCAAGAAAGTAATAGTTTATGGAAGTCTACAATATGATGGAAAGCAGAAATCTGTAGTTGTTATGATTAAAAATTTAGCAACTTTTTGATGTCATGGCCTCAAAATTTATAAATGCCGCAATTTTGAAACTAATCAAGATATCAAAAAATTGCCGCGGCACATTTCCAGCAAATTACCCAAAGTTCATTTCAAGCACTTTAATTCAGAGAAAAATGCAATAGAATCTTACACCCACCCTTTTAAAGATTTAAGCGCTGCGCTATGCTTGTTCTTGTTATTTTTCCTAAATATGCTTATTTTCCTGGAATGTACCCCCCCCCCCCCAAACTGCAAAGTTTGAATTCAGAAGTGCAAAATAAAAAACTTAGGGCATAATATGTACTAAAAATGCACATTTCAGCAAAAATTCTACCAAAGCAATCGTTCAGGATCGTGTAAAGAACAACGATGCGTTATTTTGAAGGTGCCCACTATCAAAGTTTCGCTACTTTGTGTCGTATTTGCAACTTACAACTAGCAATCACAAAGTATGTACCCTTTAGTCATCCCTATATCATGCATTCTATTGTATAACTATTGTTCTATCTGCAACATATTATGCCATAATCATTATCATGGTACTACTCGTCTCCTCGCTGCGTGTTTTTGACCCCACCAGCTTATTCCCTATATCCGGTTGATGAACGTACAGGTGGTACAGAATCTGATGAAATATTTTGGCTTGATCATAAAGCATTGCAGATTTCTGTCAAGATGCTTGAAACACTTCAACAACTGCTTGCAATTAGCTGAATATTTTGCACGATAGACAGTTGTTCTTGTTGCTCACCTGTCTCCAATCAACACATTTGCAAAGGCAACAGAATCACTATTTCGAAATCGCACTAAAAGATATCTTCTTCTCGTTTCTGCGAAGTGCTTTGGACATAACTAAAGATGCTTCAATCAAACAAACAACCAACCACTTCCAATCACTTTAATGCGTTGCATAGGAAATCACCTGCATGCTGATGACAGGAGCCTTTGCAATCATTCACACGATATCATTCAGCTGAATGAGGCCATTAAAGATGATCTTGCACAGGTTGAAAAATGGCTAAAAGGCAACAGGCTTTCACTCAAAGCAAAAAGCTCATCCCATGCTTATTCCAAAAAACCAACGCTCATGAGCTGTGAGAATGGAACCTACACCAAATCAACTTTTCCAAAAGAAAGAAAGGGAGGTTCCTCCTTTTTTTAGGTCTAAAACAGCATGGAATTCTAGGCTCTGAGGTTGAATTGATGTTGCTACCTATATACCAAATCAACTTTGTCAGAAGGATGAAGCAAGAGAGGTTGCTTCCTGTTTAAGTCCAAGGAACTTCTGAGTTGATTGCAACCTACCTTCCAATTAAACTTCTACCATACCACAAATGGCATGGGAGTTACACTGAGGACCATTGGAAAGGACTGGAACCGAGTACCCCATTCTGAAAATAGCATTTAGGGGAGATTTTGAGATGGGGTCCCGACCCTATCTTTTTCAGCACATCAAACTGTGTAGCTTTACCAATTTTCATGCTGGTATAATAAAATGTACGATTGTTCCGCTAGCAGCCCTGACTATTCGTCAAAACAAGAGAGATTTCATTCTGGAGATAACTTCATAACAAATAAGCAAAGAAGTTCTGTGTTGAAAGACGTCTTTAGAAGCTCAAGGCACCATGTAGAAATAGCAGCGCCACAGTGCAAGTTTCCAAGCTCGAAGTGTTGAGTTTCAGCTGCTTTTACAAATGCGATGAGTGGGCATAGAAAGTGCACGATAGGAACAGTTATTTCTTCTGTAAGACATTTAAAGGAGTAGAATTGCTTTTTCGAATGGTTTATTTTTCCTAGGATGACACACCAGGCACCACACGAAAGTGGGAAGGTGCTAGCTCAACGTCAAGTTTCAAGGTTAAGGATCTCAGCTGCTTTTGCTAACTTGTTATGTTGGAATTAAAGGTGCATGATAAAAAGGCAGCTTCATATGCAACATAACTAAATGAATAGCAGCGGAGAACGTTGTAAGATCTTACCTGCCTGCAGAAAGCTTTTTCTGATCACTTTTTATGTTATCCTGGGTCATCTGGACTATTATTTCCTCTGGTATAGCACTATGGAATAAAATGACTCACTTTGCTCGTCTTTTCACACTCCTGGCTCTTGCGAAAGACTTTTCATAATTTATGACCACATTACCAGCAGGCATCCCCCTTACATGACATGTTGAATTAATTTTCCCTGCAATGAACACTAACTACCCATATCACCTCAGCCTGCCGACTTTGCACATATAGACCTTACCCGGTACTATGTGTTGATGCAGGCACACCTGAGCGAAGGAAATGCAAAGGGGGTCAAAGGGGAAGGGGGCAAGGGCGAAGTGAGACAAAAATTTGGGGGTCCAGGAGTCTTCCCTAGAAAAGTCTTTGGGGCCACGCCCCACAGATTGGCTTAAAATGCAATGAAGAATATTTCAACTAATATTAGTGATGCTCTCTCTTAGATATTTGAGTATGACTAATGCAAGCTACAATGATCATTCAACTTAAGGGTTAAATGCATGATTTTATACCATCGTGCTTAACTTTGTTAAGGAAATATGTAGTTTCATTAAAACGACACTCTTGCCCCTATGCCCCTCTTACAAAAGACGTTTCAATCATGCCACTGAAAAGGCTGGGAAGCAAGATTGGTTCAAAGGAGTGCTTTAAGGCGAAGGAATGCAAGAAGATATTCCTTGAAGATATTATCATATTCCTGACCTGACATCTGGTGTGGAACAGAATCTTGTACACTGTCCAGTAGTCCCTATTCGTTTGTAGTGTAGTCGTAGTTAGTTGAACGTTGCGTGTCTTTTTATGTTGGCCATGGGGTAGTCATCGTCTTTCGCTCCCCATGGTATCGTACCAGTAGTGTTGTATAGTAGTTAGAATAGATATAGTTAAATGTAAGATATAATTGTAAACATTGATATTTGAATAGAAAATAAATGCAAGAATAGAGCCCTGAGGAAGATTGCAGCAAAACATTTAAAAGTATTTCTTTTAAATAAAGTAAAGCCACGCCAAATTTTCAACCTTAAATGCAGACCACACCCAACTTTCAAAAATGTGCACTTGTAAAAATTTGTCATCTTAGGGCCAGCTATTGAAAACCTGCTCAAATCCCATTTGGTTCGCCTTGAAACAATTGAGAAATAACAGAAACGATGGCTTTTGGGATTTATACCCAAAATGCCATTTCAAGGCCTCTGGTTTCAGCTTCACACAAACGTCAACTTCAAAGGCTTGTGACTCCATGAATCTTTAGCGGATTTGAAAGGTTCTTGAGTCAAAGATTAATTCAAAATCTCAGGAAAAGGGTTACGTGACCAAGTATGCATTCAGCGTATCGTTATTTTTTGGTATTTAATCAAACGTCAAACAATTGTTTAGAGACACCCTGTATGGTGTGATGCTTCGTTGGATTGGTCAGGTAAGATTAGAAAAATACAAGTGGACAGAATTTGAGCAGATTCATAAACTCGATGCAACTTCGATGCGCAAGGTTATGTCATCGCGGATCTGAAGATACTTTAATGCTGACATGATTCTGGTTAAAAACTGATTTGAACTCTGATACACAACACACTTCAAATGACTTGCATTGACCCCCTTCTGTATGTGAGTGTTTTATCAGTTCTTTGTTGTTTTATCATGTAATGTCTTAAGGAAACTTGCAACCAAATAATTGAGTTTACAGATTACCCAGTTTGGTACTAAATCTACAAATCTACCTATGCAATTTCTTTATTTGGTTGCAGGCTACCTTTGCTTGTATCCTTATCCTCAGTTCGTATTTTATAATTCCTTTTTCTGTAATAGTTATATGTAGTTTTATGTAGCTTTTAATTACTTTTAGAATAGCCGCAGGGTAGACATAGTTTGTTTTTTTTGTTTGTTTTTTTTGTTTTCAATTTGTTTTGAGTGGGCTTGTCAGGATTTCTAGCTACTGAAAGCTAATTTAGGCCCACTGTGCATGCCGCATCCAGGCACGGGACCCCTAGTTTAACGTCGCTTCCGAAGGACGGCGAGGTGAGTTGCGAGGTCAGGCCTCAGTGGTCACCCATCCGAAATCTGACCTCACTCGACCAAGCTTAACTTCAGTCACCTGACGAAGACTGTATAAGCCACTCGGCCACTCACCCCGCAACCTTTGGCTTTGGCTTACTGATAGTATTTCGCTCCCTGTGGCATCGTCCTTGTAGTATTGTAACGTAGTTTGCAGGTATTGTAATTAGTACTATGTCTGTAAAATTTTTAAATTGAATGTAGAAAAAAAATCTTGTATCGAGAAAAAGCTACAATGACAGACTGTTTGTCAGATCTTCGTTGAACGAAAGATGCTTGCAGCGAAGGATGAGTGTAAAATATACGACGGCTGGGAGACCACAATAGACCCAATTGGCTAAGGCTAATTTTACCAATTCAAGTCATTTGAACGTACTATTAGGAAGTTTAAACATTATGGTAGGGTCGGGTAATGTGGGTCTACGGGGTAAAATTCGTCTACTGAGGTCTTTGCTAGAAACATCCTTCCTCATCAAGTCAAAGAAAGGCTCGCTATTCTTATTGTAATGTCTTCATAACAAGCTGCTTTTTGCCATAAAATATTTGTCTTAGATTTATCTTAATTGATTCTAAAGAATTATTTTACTGAACGGCCACTGTGGAATAGTTTCCAAACCTAGAGAAATTTCTCCAGTCACTATTATTCTGGTTTACTGGTAAATGAACATGAAGAGGAAGTGTGATCTTTTATTAATGAAATGACGCTTATTTGAAAGCTATTGAGGTGAGGGTTCTTTTACATTACTTTTTCTACCACATGGGGGACCAGGTGGTTGTTAAAATTCCACTAAGAGAGGAAACCACGCAACATCACCTCGGCAACTAAAGCAAGATGGAAAGTAACGTTAATAAAGCCGCTAAAGCAAGTAAAGCCACGCACGCAACTGACGCTACCAATAAGCTAAGGCAAGAAGGCCATTAAATCTACTAAGTCTAGAAGCGCAACTAGATCTGCTCAGCAACCACAACAGGACAGCAACTAACGAGAGTGAGGCCCCTAAATCTACTAAGATCAATGAACCAACTAACGCCACTAAAGGTATTATCCTGACTAAGTCCACTAAGAAGGGAAACGATGTAAGATCTACTCAACAACTAAAACTACAGACAAACTAAAGTAAGAAAGGCTACTAAGGAAACTGCGCAAATAAGCAAACTAAGGCAACTAAAGCTGCTAATGCCTACCCACGCTGTCTGACAACGCAGAAGGCGCAAATGCAACTAAGTCCACCAAGGTAAGAACCGAAGCAAAATCAACATAAAAACGGCAGGGCAGCTACACTATACGTAAAACTTCCAAGGCAAATAACGCCATTGGCCAGCTAACGGCTCTAAAGCTCCTAGTGCAACTGAGTCCACTAAGGCAAGAAACGCTACTAGACCTGACACGGATATTTGTCGGCAGCAGTCATGTGTGTCACCCTCAGGTCATGTGTTTTATCTGGCGACTAATATGCTTTTTCTCACTGTGGCTCCCTATTTCAAGATGCTACATTACCGGGATCGCATAAAGTTCAGGTTATATTACGGTGGTCCGTAAACAAATATCAACATTACAGAGCAAAGCTTGACGTTCGGAAGCAAAATGTTTGTCAAAATTCCAGTGATAGATTTCAGTACGACAATCATGGCATTAAACTATAATTTGAATAAAGTACGAAGGAGCAAATGCTCATGTTTCCAGTACAAAACCTTTTCCAGCACAAAAGTCAATTTCAGCACAAAACTCTGAAGATGAGTTTCCATCAGTCAATGGCGGAGCCGGTGGAATATTGTTGTGACCACAACCTTACTTTCTCGTGGATTGCCCCTTTTATATCCGGGGGGGGGCTCTTTTCCCATCAAACAGCCAAAAGTCTGGATAAGTGATTCCTTCTTCAACTCTCTTTTGACAGAACTGGACGAATTTGCTAATTTTATGACCAATCCCTTAGCCCCTACCCCTATAGCGCCCCAAAGTCTCCTCTAATCCTAGAGGAGGATGGCTCAATCAAGGGTATTAGGACACGGGTTTTTGATTAATTATGTAATCTAATTCAATTTAATTTTTTTTGTTAATGAGGGTATCCTAACGCCCTTGACTCAGTATGGCGATTTGCAGAGAGTCGATAAAGTACTTGAGTTAGTTGCCGCAATTTTCACCGACTGCCTTCATGAATGGACATTGAATATAGCTTTGTACCGGAATTAATTTTGGGACTGGAAAAAAGTTTCGCACTGGAATCAAGTTTTGCACTGGAAGAGAGTTTTGTGCTGGGAAAAAGTATCGGAAGAGAGTTTTGTACAGGAATTGACTGTGTACTGGAAAAGTATTTGTACTGGAATCATGAATAACTGTTTCTTTGCACTTTATTCGAATTATATCTTCATAGTTTAATGCTATAATTTTAGTACTGGAATCGATTCCTGCAATTTTACGAAATATTTTTTTCTCGAATATTAATTTTTGTTCTGAAATATTGATATTGTTTGCCTCTATGGGCCACCGTAGTATTTAATTTAGTTACTGAGGCAACAATGGCCAGATGAAATTTTTAAGTCACTTGGGACAATTATAAAATAAATTGCCTTGAGGGAGTTATTGGCATTGTCATGCTACTAAAGAGAGGGGAGTGATGAATTTTGGGAAACTCAGAGAGAAATTCATGAGAGAAATTCAATAGAGAAATTCATGAGAGAAATTCATGAGAGAGAAATTCATAGAGAATTTCATAGAGAATGAGAGAGAATGAGAGAATTCATAGAGAATGAGAGAATTCATAGAGAATGAGAGAATTCATAGAGAATGAGAGAGAAATTCATAGAGAAATTCATGAGAGAAATTCAATAGAGAAATTCATGAGAGAAAATTGAAAAACTGTCGAGCATAATTATTAATGACCATTTTGTAAAGTGACCCTTGACAAAACCATGTCACAATACTTTGCTCGCATAAGGTATTTTAAAGCTGCAAAATGCCAAAAAGAGCGAAATTCCAGCCTTACCAATTGCTGTGTTCGAGGTGGGCCAACGCAGCGCCACAGGCGACGCGCGGCAAGCCTAATCATCATTACGCTTTGATAGCTAGCCTTTCTTGAAGCGCTGTATTGGAATGATCAAGAGTAAGGACGTAAAACGAAAACGAAGTGACTCTCATATGAGACACAGACAAGAAGATCTGATTTGCAAGTACTCTCAACGAGACATTGTTGTTGTTGTTGTTGTTGTTGTTGTTGTTGTTGTCTACTTATTTTACTTCGAATGAATAAGTAGCTTCCAATTATATGTAATATATAAAAGAAACTAATCAAATTCGAAGAAAGACTAAAACTGAATAAATACACTAAGTTCGATATGGAAGCACCAAGGAAAAGAAATTCTTTTCAAATTTGGAGGAAGAAAGTTGCAGTCCCATCGGAAGGCTGTTGAAAGGACCAATTCGATTGTAAAAGAAGATAAGTAATCTTTGATACAAGTGCAAGAGGGTCAAGCAAGCAGGATACCCAGCACACGAACGGAAAAACGCGCCACAACAAGCAGGCCCGCCACCCCGACAGAAGGGATCACCAAGCCATCGGCACAGCCATCCAACTGAACACCGGATACCCCACCGGCCTACCATCCCGCACCTGTGTTGATCAGGGTTCTGTGTGCCTGCAGACGTTGCAGCCGCATTTGATACCCTCCCATTCTTTAATTAAACGTCTAAAAGCAGCGAAGATATCAGCCGATTTGATCTCATTTGGCAAACTGTTCCAAACTTTTGGTGTCAAGGTTCTAAGGCTATTGGAGCCGTAAGTTACCTGATTAGGCCTATGGTGCAGTAGGTCATAAGGATTTCTTTGAGAACGAGTTGGATTTGTTACTGATTTGAATTCGAAAAGATCCTTCATGAAAGTGGGATTTAAATCTTTCATAGTCTTGTAAATCTCGATGCAGAGGGATCTTAGCCTAGAAACATGCATGTAGCATCTGCCCGATGAGTAGAATGCCGGGTGAGTAGAATGCTAACAAGAACATCTGGTGTGTTCTTTAAAATTAGGCATCTTCCCCCTTCTAGTGTTTTAGTCTGCCTGTACCATTCCTTATTTAGCTCATTTATTCAGTATGGGATTGTTGTGTGGGGTCTAACCTATGACATCCACACTAAGCCTATCCACATCTTACAAAAGAATGTTGTTAGAGCTATTACTTTCAATAATTTTGCTGCTCCTTCTACCCCAATCTTTTTGGAGTTGAAAATTCTTAAGTTATATGATTTATTTCATCTAAAGCCCCTTTCTTTTGTGAATGAATGTGTTAAAAAAACTTCTACCTCATATTTTCATGATTATTTTACTTTGTTGTCCTCTGTTTATCAATATGATACCAGGCAGGCACGTATGGGTGGCATTTTCTTAAATCGTAGAATACGTTGCAATATGGAATAAGATAAGATCAAGCAATGCCCCTCAAAGTTACATTTTCGCCAGCAATTGAAAGTCCATTTGTTCTCAACAAAATACTAAATATTCGTATTTGATTTCATAATTCTGGTTGCACTTTTCAGTCAAGACTGTAAACCTCACAATTCTCTAAAGCATGCTGACCTTGGAGTGGCTTTGGTGGGCTCTTGCTTTTGGGGCCTGCTCTGGGTATAGAACCCTTCCTTGGCGTTAGCTGTGGATTTGGGTTTTTTGCCTGGAGTGGTCTCCGTGGGCCTGGGATCACTGCGGTCACTCTGGGTCTCTTGCACATAACACAACTTTTGGAATCATTTGATATACTGAAATATGGATTTTTTAACATAGGGGGTGCTCTCTCATCGATTAGTTTATCAACTGTGAGAGCTCTTCCTTTAAGGAGCTCATTTGATATCATTGATAATCATTTGATATACTGAAATATTGATTTTTTAACATAGGGGGTGCTCTCTCATCGATTAGTTTATCAACTGTGAGAGCTTCCTCGCATGATAAAACCATCTGTACCTGTAGCTTTTGCCAAACTGAAATGAGGAAGGGGCTTGAAAAAAGATTTCACCTGTTTTGCAAGACTCCCATACAAGGTCTTAAGAGGGAAATCTGAGGAAAGTTGCATCAAATGACCGATCTCGACGGGGAAAGGTTTATGATCTAACTTAGACTCTTGGCTGCACCAAAGATTTTAGTTCACGACAATGGGATGGCTTAAAACGATGTCACAGTCCGCCAAACGCCCCACGCTTTTTCTGACTCACCCGGTATGTAAAGTAAGATGAAGATCTTGGTAGTCATGCGTTAGAAAAGACGAGACACCCGTAACTACAATACGTTGGGCCTCCTGTAGTGGGAGCAGGGCCTTTGTACAGCGCTAGCTATATATATATATATTCCTTTTATTCATTTAAAGTATTACAACAAATCTTACATTCTACTATACAGTTCTAATTACTATACAATACTACAAGGACGATACCATGGGGAGCGAAAGACAATGACTACCCCATGAACAATATTAAAAGACACGCAATGTTAACCTAACTACAACAAAACTATGGACAATTAATATCTAATGGATACTATACTATACTAGATTCGGTCCCACATCAGATGTAAGGTCAGGGTTGCGATCAGTTTAAATGCACAACTCATTACGTTGAAATGAGTTGTGATTTAAAGTAATTTCAAATGCCTAACATCTGATGTGAAACAGAATTTACAAAGCGAAAGAACATTTAAGTTAGCAGGCGTGGTGGTTGCTTTGTGCATAGCTGAAGTTTGAAGGATCTTAGTCAAAGCGACCAGTTTCGCAATCATTAGTTATATGTTCAATATATGCGACACTCTTCTACAGTTCTCTTGCTCATTTTTCTTCCGTTCAATCTTGGGCAGGTGTTGGAGATTCCAAAACTCAGTTAACGAGGAATTTGGTTGCAACAACATCAGTGAAATAATTCAGCTGACTCCTTCCATTTTATAACTCCAATACCCGAGTCTGTTATGTAACATAACAAGTTTGGTTGCTTTACCTATGGTCAGTCAATGATTCGTTAAGAGTTTTGCCCCCTTATCAAAATATAACGCGACAGCCCAGAAACTAAAGGGCCAAGCCTTTAAGTAGCAAGTGGAAGCCTGCTTTAATCATAGTTCCTGTTCTCTTGGCCATGTTCTTAGTTTATTCTCCAGAGACGTTGCATTCTCTGTAAATACGCTTCTTGAAGTCCTTGCATTCTTTCTTGATTCCTTTCCGCACATCAGGCATACCAAAACCATATACAAACGGGTCAACAAACGTGTTCAGCATTGCCAAGAATGCGAGAGCCTGTTTTATGTTGGTAACGTCTCTTATTGGGTTGAGCAAGGAGTAAATAGCCAGGCAGGCCAATGGAAACATGCAAACAACATACAAAATGATAACAACGCTTGCTGCAAAACTCAATTTCAACTGCCTTCTCGTCAAATCTTCCTTCTCTTTCTGACGGCCAAACATATTGTGAGGAACGACCTTCAACTTTGTGCGAGACAGCCTATACAAGCGAGCCTGAATTACTGACAGGGAGACTGAAGATACCATAACAGTGGTTGAATACAGCCATAGTATACGTGAATTATTACTCATTGCCATTCTTGAATAATTTGGCTCATTTGGATGCAATGATAGTAAGCCACCAAAAATGCTAATTACCCATGCAGAAATGACAGCGAAATTTGCTCTTGAAGGAGTAATTATCGTATAGACTCGTAAGCTGAAGACGCATGAGATGTAACGTTCAACAGCTAACAAGAGTATGAAGGCAGTGGAAGCACTATGGGTTTGCATCAAGAGCACTTCAACAATTTGACGCAACACTTGGCATGAATGGGAAGTTACAGTTGGTTGTAAGCCTAGACCAATGACAGTGATAAGCCCTAATCCTAGGATTTGTAAGTTATCTGAGACTGAGAGGCATAGGAGAATCTTGTGTCTGGTTAATTCACATCTGAAGCGGACGATGAGTACTCTAATGATCAAGAAATGTAAGGGTGTAGCAACTAAGGATAAGGACATTAAGCAATAGACTGGTTGTGGACTAAAGCACACACGAGTTGTCGCTGCTGTTAAATTTGACATTATGTATTATCTTTGTGGCCATTAGTGAACAAAGATCATTAATTTGTATCCCTGATTAGGATATTGTTCCTGCAAGGCTTACGTCCCTCCTGGTTGAAAATTTCTTTGTGGCACGCTATTTTTTCTTATTGTTTGCGTGACTATGCACTCTTTTGCACTAGCTCTGGTACTTAGCTATGTGTTTGCTTGTCTAAGTTATGTTGCGCATGTTTTCCTGTGATTTGGTTAGTTTCTTGTTGGATATTGGTATCTCCTTCGGTATGATTAGCTACATCTTTGTCTGTCTATGCTCTTGTTACACGAATGTACCTTTGATTAGGGCAGTTGTGTTACTGCCTTCATATCTCTTTCTGCAGGATTAGGTACGTTTTGTTTGCCCACGTTCTTGTCACGCCTATAATTTCGAGACTAGCTTACTCTTTGTTGTGCATCAGAATCTCCTCTTGTATGATAGGTGGCTATGTCCTTGTTGCTTGTTACGCTTAAATTCTTCTGATTAGGCAGGTAATTACCTTTTACTAGTTGCTTAATCTCACTGTATGACTGGATACGTTTTTTTGACCTATGTTCTGGTTACATCCCTGTATTTCTGATCAGGGTACTTCAATCTTGCATGTTGTCATCTCCTTCACTGTGTCTGACACTGTTCCTATCAGTTCTAATTTTTCTCAAGTCTTTTTCGTTTTGAGTTAAAATTGTTTTCTTATATTCTTGACTGCAGTATATCATCGTTTCTTGGTTGCTCGTTTTGACTTCTGATGTTTAATTTTGGACTCTGCATGTCGTTGCTTTACCTTCAGCTTTAATTTAGCATTCGTATCTTACGTCATCATATGATCTTTCTGTAAGAAAATATCTCAAAATGCTAGCAACATATCATCATTCGAAAGTGCTGTACGTTTCTGTTGCTGTATCTCGTTTGTAGTTTTTGCTTCGCGTCAATGGTTCACTCTCGTTGAAAGTACTCAATTAATTATGTGTTATTGTAAAACACAGCACCTCTCGAAGCCTGTCTTACTGCTGTTCTTACCGAATTTTCTGTTTCATTGATTTGGATGCTTCCATGTTACATGTTACGCTGCTTTCCGTAGTGCTTGCCAGTCTCTTTTTATGCATTTACCTTCAAGGAAGAAGTGAGTAAAATACATTCAATCTGATAAGGAGTCCTTACCTGAATGTAATTGATGATTCTTCCTCAAAAACTCTTTTGCAATACTCCGGCTGCTCATACAAGCGGTTTCGAGCAACTGAATGTTTTGCAGAGGCGACAGTTATTTTATAGTGATCCTATTATCCCCACTCAGAACACATTAGCACTAAAGCTTGGATTTTCAGATTTAAAGTGGCACACTTGTATATCACCTGCATCTTTCTGTGAATTTGAAACTTTACATTAAGACATTACTTTCTCATTTCGGCGTGCTACTTTGACTCTTTTTGAGGTTCATCGACAAATCCAACAACCATTTCAAATTAATTGAGAATGTTGCGTTAAGAGAGCACGATCTTGATTGTGCAGCTTTCATCCTCATATTAGCACATATGTTCGCTTCTATGTGATGCTATCGACGTATTCGAAAATCCTTCGACCAATCAAATAACCTCTTCCATTCAATTAAATATACTACGAAGAAAACATGACTCTTATTATTGGCGCTTCAAGCCTCAGGGGCGGATCCAGGCTGAGTTATCTGAGGCACAGAACTCAGTCAAAATTTCAGATATTTACTACTTTTAATCTTACATTTAATTGTCATCCAAGTAGACTATCTCTTTTTGAAAAATGAAATATCAAAGCTGCGATTGAGGCTCTGAACCTGGCCATGTTAGCTCGTCATGCTCACCTCACAGATCAGAGTGGCCGTACTCCTAGAGTTGCCAATTGCACAGGAGCATTGAACACAAGTGATAGTTTCTATTGGTTTGATTTGATTGGTCAAAAAAGCATCGGGATTGTCTTTAGACGCTTGTTTATTGGTTGATAATACAATCGCGAATTTTGTAAGTGAAATCTATTGGTTTGCCTCAGTTAACGATTGTTTTCTAAACTTCCTTGCGGAAAGAACAGACTTGGGCAACGGAAGAGAATCTCCTGATGCCCCATTTCAACAGGAAGTGCGCATCAATGGCGCCAAACATGAATTTGCAAATGCAATTAACTCGATCCTTTGACGTGCAGATCGAAATTGAGTGGAGCGGGGTGGCATTATTGCAAGACACAAGCAAACAAAGATAACAAAATTCATAGTGCAATGGATCTTGGAACACACAAACAGATGAATTCAAATAACTATGAACTGAAGGATGCTCGAGCTCTAAAAACTGTACCAGGAAGTTGATTATCATTGCAAAATGATTTCTTTTCGTGGGCCTAAATAAAACGAAGGCCAAGGGACGTGGAGGACACGTGCTGCTTGCCAGCCAAAAGACAGTGCTACAGTGCTACTACACACTTTCTCAAGGGTATGTTGCTAAAACTTATTTACTCAACTCTGCTAGCTTTAATCCAAAAGGGGCGTTTTCCGACGATCTGAAGGGCGTGGCCCCAAAAAATTTTTCCGGGGGCTCCCGCCCCCGGACCCCCGCGTTGCTCGCGCTTCGCGCTCGCCACAGTGCCTCACCCAACTTTCCTTCTGGATCCGCCCCTGAGCCTACTCAACGTATTTGCAAACGCATCGAAGAAGGAAGTCAAATTTTTTAGCTGATCTTTTACTCGTAGCAGATCCACAGAAAATAGGAAAAAAAACAAGTGTACACTGTTGCAAGAGTCAAAATGAGTTTTGCTAAAGTAAATCAAAGATATATTGAATATTTGTCTAATTTGGAAGAAAGAGGTTACACAGATTAATCATACGAGCAACGGGCTATTCAATTAAATCGAATGAAAAGAACTTAACAACTCGAGCATAAATCCATAGCAACAACGTGGTGTCGAATAATAAGTATATTCCAAAAAATAACAGAGGCCTCTCAAAAGTACACTGAATCAAGTACCAATACATCAATAAAGTTACTGAAGATAGGAAAGTAAAGAGAAATACAATGTATATTTTTCACAGAGTGCGGCAGGTTCACTGTTAACCGTCGAAGGGCGAATTTGCACGCTGCTACTCCTTTGTGGTGGTATAGAAAGCTGCCCTGGCCCCATTTGTCAGAATGATTCGACCAGAAATATTCATGAATTGAATTCACTACTCGGAAAGCGTGGTATAAAGATTTTCCACCAAAATGTGCGAGGTTTGTTTTCAAACATAAATCTGATATAGAGTTGCTCCAAAGTTTTCGTGGTATCGATGTTTTGATACTTAGCGAAACGCATATCGAAAGTGATGACGAACATAGTGCAATCTACCATATTCTTGGCTATTCGTTTGTTAGCAGACCAGGAAATGCTGGAAATGGTGGGGGTATTGGCGTCTATATTTCTGATGATATTACTTGGGTGCGTCGAGAGGATCTTGAGGTTGATGACATTGAAAACTATTTGGATCGAAATTTGGCTAGCCCGTCAACATTGCAAGGGTATTCTAATTGCAACTATTTATCGGCCTCCTGACAGTTCTTAATACCTGCATAAAGATTTCAATACAGTATTTAATTCAATGACGACAAAAGCATCCGGGGAGTCCAAGGAGATGATAGTCCTTGGGGATCTGACTGTAAATTTTCTTGCCCCTTGAGACAATTTCCATCCGAGGCAGATTACTTGCCGTGACTACAAGAGCTATAATGCAGAAAATATGAAATCCGATTTGAAGAAATTTGACTGGACACCATTCTGTAGCCAGAGAAATGTAATCGAGGTATGGGCAAAAATGAAAAGTATTCTTTCTGATTTATTCGGGCGCCATGCCCCTAAGATATCAAAGAAGGTTAGGGGTAAACCAGCACCATGGCTGAACAATGAGGTAATGGCTCTCATGAATGATAGAGATAAACTGCTCAGGAGATCATGACGTACAAGGAAAGAACCAGACATCTCGGCATACAAGCGGAAGAGAAACGAAGTCAATATTGCAGTAAAAAGGGCAAAGTCTGACTACCACAAGGAATTATTGAAAGAGAACTTCAAGGATCCAAATAAATTCTGGATGACATTAAAATCAATATACTCCACAAAACAAATGGCAAGTAGTCTATAAAATAATAAAATAATATAAAAAGCAAGTAGTCTTTGGATTTGTGTTAAAATAAGAGATTCATACCTTAGAGCTGATGCTTTTTGCTCCTTTTTACCAGCATTATAACATCTTTAATGGAGAAGGCCTTTCCACTATGTAACTTCAGTTGGAAAAAACCAACAAAAATTTCAACGAAAACTGATCAAAGGTTCATATTCAAGGTGGTATCGAGTAAGGAGGTTGAGAAGCAGCTGAAGTCAGCTACAAGAAATAAAGCAATGGGATGAGACGATCTACCACCAGTTCTAATCAAAGATGCAGCTGAATTAATATCTGTACCATTAGCACACTTAATAAATTTTTCACTGATAACCAGCACCTTCCCAACTGACTGGAAGATGGCAAAGTAATTCCAATCCATAAGTCTAGTGCACACTCTAACCCAGATAATTATAGGCAAATATCGGTGCTTCCTCTGATTTCTTAGATCATTGAAAAAATTATACACCGTCAACTCATAACTTTTCTTGACAAGATCCACTTGCTTACAAAGTTCCAGTTTGGCTTCAGGCCAAAACTATCCACAGAATATGCGGCAGCTATCTTACTGGATAGCATCAGGAACAACGTCGACAAAGGCAAATTGGTAGGAGCGATATTTGTGGATGTAAGCAAAGCTTTTGACACGGTAAGTCACGCATGTTACTAGATAAACTCCCTCTTTATTGAGTTGAAGGCAAGGAACTAGAGTGGTTCAAGGATTAACGTTTCTTCCGGAAAGCAAAAGTAGCCTATGACAGTCGTTTCTCAAAGGAGAACGCATTGCTGACAGGAATACCACAAGGATCAATATCTGGTCCAGAGCTGCAAAAAGTTGTTGACCTTCCTCCAAACCTGAAATTTATGCTCTTAACCTTCCTCATTTAAACACAATATGTAATTACTGGAAAACAGCTTGACGGTGTTTTGTGAACCAGACAAAAGTACGTAATTAGGTATCTGTCCATATCATCTGTCTGTTTGAGTGCAAGCATCATGGCTCTAAACAGGTTTTCCTACTAGGGAGACTGCATTTTTAAGGAAGCGATTCATCAATAGAAAGGTATTGGGGCAATGAAGGGGGAACAAAGAGTTCAAGGTGAGAACATCTAAAAGCTACTGGGTGTCCAAAATGTAAGAATCTGCTGTGAAGTTATTGCTGCACTTCAAATGAAAGCTTTTCAAAAATCATGTTTTTCCTGACACACATGCATATTTCCTCATAGACTTTCTCTCTTTCATCAAATTGACTGATCAAACCTGATTTTTCTTCTTTGATATAGTTTTGAAATATAACCTCACCATCTGCATACAGTTGACACGATTTTTAATGGTTTAATGTATTTATTGATGATTTATTTTCCACACTTATATAAACAATATAAAAATGTATTTTTGGCAACAAAACCTTCCTCAATTTTTGGCAAAAACCTTCCTCCAAATCAGGTTTGTAGGTGTGCGGTGTTTTGCGTCTCTGATTGGGTCCTTCATTGTTCTTAATATTGTTCAATGATGCTGTGGACGTAATTGAGCATTCGAGCATCTTGAAGTATGCTGACGACACAGTCCTGTATGTTGCAGACAAGGACATCCAGTCTATCAAAGCCAAATTATCAAAGGACATGGATTGCTTAGCAGACTGGCTAAAGTGCAACGAACTGCTTCTAAATTTAAAGAAGGGTAAAACAGAATCCCTTCTCTTCGGCACCTCACAAAGAATTGCCAAGCGAACTGAACCACTTGACATCAAATTGTCAGATCAAACTGTAATCAACAACACAATGGAATACAAGTATCTCGGTGTCTGTGTAGACAGCTCGTTAAACCTAAATTCGAATTTCAATACTTGTTACAAATAGCGTCTGGTAGGCTGCGGCTTTTAGCAAAAATTAGATTTTATCTTGATCAAGCAACAGCTGCAAAAATTTATCATTCAATGATACTGCCAACATTCACATACTGTGGCATAATACAGTTAAAATACACTAATACCCAGTTAAGCAGGCTCTCATCACTTCACTCTCGTGCGCTGAAAATAGTCTTTGGAGATGTAAGACCAAACCAGAAGCTTACGTCGATCGTCAATGCTAATAATACTAGTCTACTAGGGCTTGCAAGCTGGTACGAAAATGCCTAGACAAGGAAACCTGTGGACAGTTGCAGAATCATTTCCCGTTGCAAGAGCATGAAATGCAGACTCGAAACAATAATCACACATAATAATAATAATAATGATAATAATAATAATAATAATAATAATAATAATAACAATAATAATAATAATAATAATAATAATAATAATAATAATAATAATAATAATAATAATAATAATAATAATAATAATAATAATAATAATAATAATAATAATAATAATAATAATAATAATAATAATAATAATGACAATATTTAAACAGGGTAACCTCTTCAAAACATGAAGTTCTGTTATCAACGAGGGCCCTGTATCTAAAAACTATGATGCATTACAATAAAATTTTATTATAAAGAAATACAATAATTAGGTATAACTGATCAAATTTAGAAACATGAATTTATTTCTAGTTGTCCATATAAAATTGTTCAAGCTTATGTTTAAAGCAATAAATGAGTCCAACTGGCGAAGGCTGCTCGGAAGTTCATTGTATAGTTTGGGACCTTGGAACCAAAAAGCCTTTTTTCCTGTTTCTGTTCTAACTCTCGGGATTCGGGCTGCATATTTATTGTTACGAGTGTTCTGATTATGATTCAAGGGCTCAAGACATGTGTTCATAACTTCTATGGATGTTCTCTTTAAGCATTTAAAGACCAATAGACAAGCCTTGTATTTCTTGTTGCTTTCGATTGACATTAATTTGCAATCTTTCTGTTGTTTTCCGTAAATAATCTTTAAAGCTCTGTTCTGAAGTGATTCAAATTTTCTACAGTCTGTTTCAGCAATTTTTAGGACTGGAGTAGAACAGTAAAGGACTCCCGGCACGATGACGGCTTTATAGACACTCTCGGCAGCTGATCTAGTCAGTAAAGGTCTCATCCTCGAGAGAAGTTTGAGCTTGCTAGATGCTTTCTTATATACCTTATCAAGATGTAATCTCATGTTCAGGCTTTGATCCAGGTATGTTCCTAGGTACTTGTATGAATCTGTAACATTTATTCGCTTATCTCCAAAAAGTATATTCAATCCATCTATCATAGAGCGGCGTTTAGCTGTTCCAAACAGCATGGCCTCAGTTTTCCCTTTCTTTAGATTTATTACAAGTCTATTGTTATCGAGCCATTTCGAAATATTTTCCATCTCATTGGTCAATGCTCTTTCAATTTCAGTGATGCTTTGACTTGCAGTGTAAATAACTGTATCATCTGCGTACATGAGAACCTGGCACTTTTTCACAGCCTTTACCAAGTCATTGATATGCAAAAGAAAATAACAGTGGTTCTTTAGATGGATCCTTGTGGCACACCATATTCTACCTCTAAGCCGTCAGAGCTTTCCCCGTCATAGTGAACAAACTGTCTTCTTTCTTTCAAATAGCTTTTCATTCAATTCAATTCAGCATCACAGATACCATAATATGGTAATTTTTGAAGTAGAATTGAATGCTCGACAGTGTCAAAAGCTTTCCGCAGGTCTATAAACACTGCACCTGTCATTTTCCCCTGGTCAATGGATTTTCTGATACTATCTGTAAGTACTGTAACTGCAAGCTCGGTGTTGTATCTTTTCCTGAAGCCAAATTGTGCTGAGACGATCAGTTCGTTATTTTCAAGGTGTTCTGCAAACTGTTCGTAAGCAATCCTTTCGAAAGTTTTTGACAATATGGCCAGAATGGAAATCGGTCTATAGTTATCTAAGTTCCTTCTTGGTCCTGATTTGAATAACGGAATCACTTTTGCAATCTTGAGTCTTTTTGGAAAAATTGAATGTTTAAATGAAAGATTTATCAGATGAGTCAAGGGACCTGCAAGGGCTTCAGCAGCATCTTTCAAGAGTCTTGGAGGCAGATTATCTGGGCCTGCTGATTTGGAGGCCTTCAAATTATTAAGATTGCGAAGAACTTTTGCTTCAGTGACTGGTCGAAAATTGAATCTATGAGGCGTTTGGACGATATCGCTGGTATTTTGCCACTTGAATTGATTAGGTAGTAATTCACACAGCTTTGCAGCCTGTGATACAAAAAACTCACAGAAGGAGTTTGCAATGTCCCTTTTATTATCTATCAATTTCCCAGAAATTTCGAATGCCTTACAACTTGATGGGGGCGTTTCTTTCGTAGGATACACCTGTTTGACAGCCTTCCAAAAGTTTTTCGGATCCTTTGCATTTTCACTTATCAAGCTTCGATGATATTTGGCTTTCGATTTTCTTATTAGCCTATTTACTTTGTTTCTTGCGTTCTTGTAGAGACACCAATGGTTATCGGCCCCAGATTTCTTTGCCTTACGAAGATAGTAGTCCCTTGTTTTGATGGCATCAGTTATCTCAGATGTTCTCTATGGACATCGGCTTGCACGGACTTTCCTTTTTATCATCGGTGCATATTTATTTACTGAGTCAGAGACAAAAGCTTCAAACTTATCGTATGCTGCATTCACGTCTGAACTGTTATAAACATTCTCCCAGGGGACGCTTTTTAGATCTTTTAAAAACAGTTCCTTGTTGTAATTCCTGTAGTTTCTACAATAGATTTCTCGTGGCGGGAGACGAAAAGTGTGCACTTTTCTGACTGCACCAATCATGCGGTGGTCGCTGAGACAACTGTCTATCACAAAGGATTTAGCAAGATGATTGCTGGCATTTGTAAGAACGACATCAATGAGTGATTTTGATTTCTTTTTTACTCTCGTTGGTTCAGTTATTTTTTGTCTAAAACCTTGTCCCATCAGGATACTTTTCAATGAACGATTACGGCGCTCTTTCAAATAATCACGTTAAAACTACCAAGGATCGAAATTGAGTATGCTCGGAAATCGTTTATGTTTATGGGTGCGAGGGTGTTCAATGAACTACCGCTTGAACTTCGCAAAATTGAGAAGACTAAGGAATTTGAGAAACAAGTTAAAGAACATTTTCAATGACACTTATCTTAAAATTTGACCGTAAACTTTGTATGTAATTAGGTATGTCTGCTCTTTTATACATCTGTATTCTTACTTTTATTAGATTCATTTTTAACTGTAAATATTTAGGGAAGAAGCATTAGGGTATAGGACACACATTAATAACAACAGTTTTAACTCGTTGAAGTGTATATCCTGTATAAATATTCGTCTTATTATTAAATTAACTTGGTTACCGTGGAGATGAGGCTAAAAATAGAACACCAAAATTGTTACAGCTTCATTGCTGGATGATAGAAAATTAAACTTGCTAAATCTCAGAGGCATTCAGCAAACAACAAACCTATAAATGAAAATGTAAGAGGGGCCGGCGCGGAATCCGTACCCCAGGTCAGATAGGGTTTAGATTTACCAAAACAGAGCCACTCCCTTCTAATCTGTAATTCATTTATCACCCTTTTGATATATGCCTTAGCCAAATTTCTGAAAGCAGCATTGAAAATACGAAGTGAAAACAGTTCCTACTGTTTGCTGCCGCTTACATTACCTTTTCTGTTGGCTTTCTGTTAATTTATTGCTGTTAATCTTAGTCCGAAGTAATAATTCTTGTTCATGCTATGTCACTACCTATTCTAGCTGAGTTTGCAAGACAACAATCTGAAGAAATTAGGGAGCGGAGATTTCTTCATGAAAGAATTGTTGAGACCACGCTCTTCTAAGTTGTGGGAAACGCCCATTTTAAATTCCAATTCCCCTTTTCATACCTTTTTTACCTTCAAGTTTTGCGTTGTATTTATTGTCCATCGAGAACGTTTACCAAGAGAAATGAATGTAAACTGCCAGAAAAGTGTCACAAAAAAGAAAATCGTCTCATCTGGAATTCACATGAATTTAGTGTACAGACCAACTGTGGAAAAGAGTGCACAAAAGACTAAAGTACGACCAAAAACTATGTAGAGTTAAAACGTTTTTCGATGACATTTCGGTTCTATTTGCTCAATAGTAAAAGTTAAGGTCTCTTTCGAAAGAGGAAGAGAAGTGTAATATCCTTAAGCTGCATTTTCGAAAATCAAATTCACAGAAGGGGGCTGAAATCAGACCTCAAAAAAGGCAACTCTTGGCCCACACAGCTTTCGAGGTTGAAAAGTATATTGATGAAAAGCTCTATTTTCACTGAATCCAAATCTGTGTTCCATTTATTTGTGCGCCCAAAGGGTTTTGTCTACAAACGAAGAAATGGCCAAGGGTTAGCAGATTTTGGAAAACCTGGCTTTCTCAATAGAGGGGGGGGGAAGCATTAAGTCGCTACAACAACAAATAACAGGGACTTTAATCACTTAAGACTGTATCAAGCATGAAAAGTTGTCTCAACGGAGTTTAGTCGAAATTCACTTTTCTTTCTAAATTTTGTTGATTTCTATCAAAGAATATTTTGTTTAGACTCTAAACAATAAAATTTGGTACGCTTACAGATTTTGAAAGAACCTTTACAGTAGCGAATTGCTTCTCATTTGCGAATCTAGCCGCTTGAGAGATTACAATCGATACATTTCATGTGCTTCAAGAAATAATTGCTGTCTAAGATGCTTGACCAAATAACTCAAAATTCAAATGGAATATTTTTCAAAGAAAGCATCAATGATCACGAGAAAGTGACTTTCGGTTAAACTCCGTTAAGATAACCTTGCATGCTCGATACAGTTTTGCTGTGATAAATTCCGTGTTATTCGTTGCAGTAGCAGCGACTTGTTGCTTCCCCCGATTTTGGGGAAACCAGCTTTTCCAAAATCTGCTAACCCTTGGCCATTTCTTCGCATATGGACAAAAATGTACTTAGTTAACAAATAAAAGGAATATTTGTCTGTTTATAAATATCTGTTTAAAGCCTCCAGAACATCACGCTCTCGAGTAAGACATTTAGCATCTACTTCTACACTCGAAAACTTCACTGAATTTTCATTTTTGTCCAGCATTTTATTAAAGGCTTTCCATCGCACTGAACAGCCCCTGCTTTACTAAATAGCCCATAGACTACTGCACATACGTTATCCAGTGTGACTACTGGAGGAATTGAGGTGGCCTCCCGCCGAAGGAGAGCTCAAGAATCAATTCACGATAATCTTAACATTAATTCACTTTTTCTTCCATGATATTACTCTCCATTACTGTCTATTTTAGCATTTCTTAAGTGTTTACATAGCCAATTGAGAAATCAGTTCAACAATTAAGCTGTCCCATCCATTTGGCCATTCGTCTTTTGAATGTATATCCTCCCACAATTCGGTTTCTTCTGCAATACCAGTGGTAAAGACCTGTATCAGTGATATGATCTATTTTATAAGGTGGTAGTGGCTCGTAGGCATCATTATACACTTCACCAACGTCTGGAATGGAACATAAGAAATCAATTGATCATTCAAAAAACAGGGTTTGTGTGAGATGCATGCATTTATGTACGTACTACGGGTGTCCCAAAAAATTTTCCGTTTGAACGGTGCCACAATAGCAATAGCCTGCGTGCAGACAATACTCAGGGAAAGCGCATAGTCTGCGCAACGCCGCTCAATATCGCGTATTGTATGAGACAGCATTTCATTTCAATAGCAATTTGAATGGCCCTTTCTTTTTAGCGTCTGTGTATTGTCTGCAGCAGGGCAATTAAGATTCCACAGTATTGTGTTGTTAACGTAATTTGCTTATAGAACAAAGCGACACCTGAGATTTAATCACATGATAGCCGTTCTCAAATCTGATTGCTTCCTTGTTTCATAGGAAAGGGATATTATTGGCTGTTACAACAATGTATTTTTTTGTTATCACATAGATGCTGAAGCACGTACTACACAACAGCGGGCGGTGTTGCGCAGACTGTACCATTTTCTTAGGTATAGTCTGTACGCAGGCTAAAATAACAACCCACTGCCTGCTTTTAACCCTAATCCATATGGGCTTTTTTCCAATTATGGGGGGGGGTTCTTTCCCCCCCTGAAAGCTGCCTTAGCCTGGTCAGAATTCAATGCAACTTGGCACCGTTATAGATCAGGTAATTTCTAGCATGTAGTGTAATTTGGGTGTGGCTGCCACGCCTTATGACGTCATAGTGACGTCATGAAGTTTAAAATCAGTGAAAATCAGGTTTCCAAATTAAATTTGAATTCAGAGAAGGTTTTCCATGAAAATTTGGTAGATTTTGGTTCAACTTAGCCACAAATTTGATATGAAGAAATCATTTCATTGAAATTAATGAATTTGGAGTGATATTTTGGCAGAAATTAGCCAATATGAATGACGTCATTAATGCATTGAATTTGTTCTCTGTAGGAATAGACAAAAGGAAGCTGCAAAGTGGTAATACTCCATTACAAACGTGTCATTGGAGTGTTTTCAATCGAAAAATTTCGAAAATATTCAAAAAGCTTGCTAATGAGCCCAAAATGGCGGCCAAAACGACGTCATCATCAAAAAATGCTGACATCATCAAATTCCAGAAATTCCGGTATCAAATTAAAGCTCTTCGTTTTCTGATTCATTTGGTGTATAATACTTCATAATTTGATCAAATCTTTCTATTCAAATCATCAAAAACAATTATTTTTCTGCTACCTGCTTACAAATATGGGCATGTCACGTGACCTGTGAGCTTTATTTTTAAAAATTTTTTGATCAGAATGTTGCAAACAGATAATTAGTAAAAGTCAGAGGGTTTTGGGGGACATAGATGATGTCTTTTAAACACACAGCGAGAAAAACCTCGAGGGGGGTGGAAACCCCCCCCATGCGGATTAGGGTTAAACGATGTAAATTGCCTAAAGGCTCACTTGGATCCATAGCACGGACAACATGATCTTGTCTCGTGTACTATACTTTTCTATCGAACATCAAGCATGATCGTGTTTTATACGGACAAAACAAACAAATATAACCTTGTTTGGGTCCCTTTATGGACTTCGAGCTCCGTACTGTTAGAATTTAGTTATATAACATACTTATATTACACAACAGATTGCTGCAAGTTTTGACAGTTAAAAACAAGGAGACGCTACTAAATTTATGAAACAGTAAAAGCGACCAAGAGAAGAAAATAGCTGCAAAGCACATTGAAGTGAAAGTAGAAAGACGTCAGAAAAAAGCTAAATTACAATTTATATCAATTGAAAGCAGCAATGCGGCTTATCTGCAAATTAAATAGGTCATTTGTTGGAATGGTTCCCAAAATTAACAGCATCAAGCCTGAAAGATCCACTTGCCTTTTATAACGGAGTACCGATGCGATCATTAACTATATACACGTCAATAAATCGGATTTCAGCGAGCATTCATGTGTAGAAATTGTAGTCGAGCAACATGGGAGGGGCGGGAACTGGGAATAGTTGCATAAAGGGAAGGACAAGATAGAGACGGGTCTTCGATCAAAAAGTTTGTTTGAAAACTATAAAATATATATTGTAAAATAAAGCGATTCGAACGACAGTAAAAACAAAATCTCGGTCTCTCCAAACGGTAGCTATGATGAAAAGAAATTAAAAGATACAGCATAACGGGGGCTCCAGTTATCAGCATAGTCAGAACCATGGTTTAGATACCTGAAACTGAGTGAAAAGTGTCATTTCAAGACTTTTGTATGAGGAGGACAAGCAGGAAACGGAAATGATTAAATTCACAGTGGGTGCAGGATGAGAAAAAACAGTAAAAGCGTTGGGATAGTTAAGTTTTAGAGCAAGATAACGCATAGAAATCTGCTTTCCAGGGAATGCTTTATTGAGTTAGCGGAAACAAAAGGAGAAAAGAGGGGTACATGAAAGTGGGATAGCAAATTGCTTAAAGGCAAATTTTTACACGACTTGTAGCACACGGATTGTAGCACATTTTGCACATGAAATGATACAATTTGAAGGACAGCTAAGGTATGAAATATGAGAAAGTACTATTAACTGAAGGAAAAGAGAAACGAAAAATTGGCATAAAACATTTGCGCTCAGTTTGGAAATGTAGCAAGCACAACGGGAAGAGGCATGTAGATAGGTAAAATGTTGCGAAGACTGTGATGGATCTTTACTTAGTATATGCCTTGAAGTATTAGACCCTAATTGAATTTTCCCTTAAACCTTCACCAATGGGATCTAGTGAACTCTTTTATCCGAAAAGTTTTCGATACCTTTACTTGGCGAGTGGATAAATTTGCCATGCCAAAAAAACTGGGTTGATGTATAATTTTCTATGTTTTTTCATCAGAAAGCATCACCCTTTCGCTTCCCTTTGAAAAGTATTTCTACATTGTAGTGTTATCCTTCTATATCAGTGTTGTGTCAAGAACAGTGCAGTACAGAAACGAAGAAGCAACAAACAGATAATATAATGTCAAGACCCATTAAGCTCCCCTCCAAGGAGACTTATTTCATCTCTAAGGGTACAGAACGAGGATTGAAATGAGGCGAGATCCATAGAAGGACCTCATCTATTGGGTCAGTTGTCAATGCTAAGAATGACAGCATTTTGCTTCTTTTACTGTACCGTATAGCCTAAGGAATTAACATACGAATATGGAAAAAACACGCAACTCTAGCGTGGTATGATTGCACGAACATCAAGATCGACATTGTCTTATTTCAATATACGTTATTGCAGGTGCCAGACTCTATCACTTGGGGAGTCTGGCACCCACGTTACAAGCATGGGAACGCTTAGGACGACGGTTAATAGGCCTTTGCGTTTCATATGAGTTAGAGGAGAAAATAGAAAGGGCATATCCATGATTTTGCCTTGAAAGAAAGGGTTTGTTAGGGAAAGGACGTATTGGAGCAGGACTGAACAGAGCTTCCCTTTCCTTTCGTAATAATCGTAATGAAAGCGAAATACAACGCTAGGCCAGCGCGGCGTTCCAGACGATGCACAGCATTCCTAGTTATGAAGAATAATGCGCGCAGATACAGAAATGAAATAAAGTTGTGCATCATAAGACAGAATTCTTTTAAAATTTTTATCAAATAAAACACACTTTTATTAAAATAACAGCTCAAACAGGAAAAGATTTTCTGGGACACCCCGTATTAGCAATTCGCTGCAATCTCAAATATTTGCAGTGGTAAAGAAAAAAATAGATAGGATATTTGCAATACATTTTACCGAACAAATTTTTAAAATTGCAGTTTGAAGCGAATTGCATTCATCGCAAGTTATCAGGTCTCCATGTAATAAGAATTATGGTCATGTGAAAAAAACAAACAAAAAATAGCACGGTTCCTGATGATTCATTCCTGCTGAAAAATGAGAAAAAATCGCTTTATATTTATTGTGAGTTTCCATCCAAATGTTTTTCATATAAATTGATAAAGGAGACTTTAGAAATAGCCGATAAAAAGACCGACAATCTTTCATTACTTATTAAAGACAATTGACGGATATATATCATCTGGTTTAGAAATAGAACAAAAGATGGGCGCCTGCCATCATTTGTCCAATTGTTTTGATAATCTCTCGAGATCATCAAATATAATGGAAGACAATAGACTATATTTAGATTGCCCAGGCCTCTGACTTAAGTCACCTTATATCTCCGTCATTTGCCTTTAAAGGGTTCATTGGATATTTTTGTTCAAGTATGGATTATGGAATATAAAGTGTATAGGTATTTGCAACAACATCCAAGGGGACTACTGCGGAAATAAGGTCAACTTAATCTTTAAAGCTACCCCTGCCGTTAAATTTAGGGGTGTTTTAACTGCAAGTTAAGGAATCCCACTTCAAGGGCTAAACTTTCGGCTGAGCTTTCTAATCCATTTCATCGGGATTTATGCCAGCATTTTCATTGATCATGTCCTTGCATTACGTTCTAGTGAGATTTCGTAATTTAAGCACTGCAAAAATGATGAAATTTCACCACATTTTTTTGTTGGGGACATTTTGGGGAAATGGACTCATTTCCCATAATTTTCCAAAGGGGAAATAGAAAATTCCGTTTCTTTTAAATTTCCCATAGAATCTTGTCCATTTCGCTTAAATTTCCATCCATGAACTATGGGGAAATTCTGGTACTTTTTGCTGTGGAGGTTAATTAGAAACGCACAAGATATTTCACAGTAAGCAGCATGCAAATCTTGAAATAGTCGTCGCAAGTCCTTTAATTTGTTTATGGTTATCGAGTTTTGCTTGTTTCAATCTGCATTGAGTTGGCTTGTCAGGATTTTTAGCTACTGAAAGCTAATTTAGGCCCCTATGCATGCCGTATCCAGACATTGGACCCCTAGTTTAACGTCCCATCCGAAGGATGACGAGGTGAGTTGTGAGGGTCAGGCCTCCGAGGTCACCCATCCGGAAGTTTGTCGTCACTTGACCGAGCTTAACTTTAGTCACCTGACAAAGACTGTACAAGCCACTCGAGCACTCACCGCGCACTGAGTGCTACGAGACTGGCCCAGGGAAGGTATATCTTAGGGATGTTCAGGTTAGGGTATAAAGCATCAACTCAAGGAATAACCCAAGAATAACCAAAGAAGAATGATAAAAATAGACGCACAAAAATAGTTTTTCTGATCCAATATACCCAAAAGTCTCAAGGTCAGTATCTTAAATCTATGGAAAAGTGCCCAAACCGATTAGATTTCTCAAAATCTATCAGGATATTCACGTATTTTGACTTTAATAATGTTGCTTGATTTTAAATTTTCTTTGTAAGACACGTTCTTCTGAATAATTTCCTTACTTTCACCAATACTTGAAACCAAGAAAACAGTAACACATCCTAAATTATATTATGGTAATTTCATACCTTATTGTTCAAAACCATTATTGAAAACACACTTACACGTTTTTGTTTTCCTCAAAATTTTCACATCCCTTCGGCGGCCTCTTCAGTGAGAACTATTCTCAATGAAGAGGCCGCAGAAGGGCGGTGAAAATTTTGATTAAAAAAAACGTGTAAGTGTGTTTTCAATAATGGTTTTGAACAATAAGGTATGAAATTACCATAATTTAATTTAGGTTACAACACACGGGATCAATTGAAATCGCTAGCGATAAGAAAAATTAATACATCCAGTAACCCAAAAAATAACTGTACAAATGACTGAGCAAAAGATGTAAGCTCTGCCCAAATTTTAAAACTAAAAACGTAACCTTAACATTCCTAGCAGAGCTGCAAAAAGTCCTTGACCTTCCTCCAAACCTGAATTTCAAGGTTCCATCTTCCTCATTTAAAAGCTTCGTGAAAATAGGAAAAGATCGAGCAAAGAAGTAAGCTATGCCCACATTTTAGACCTCAAACAGTAACCTGAACATCCCTATCCAAGAGATACCCTTGTAAGCCCCTGAGGGAACTGCGCCTAACATTTTCCAAGAGCTATCATTCTCGTTACGTGTTTGTTTTGGATGAAGCCCCCGTCTAAGTGCTACTGTGAGAGGTCAGATGTTCACTAGGGTGCTTTAGGTAAAAAAATACGGTCACAATTTCATAAGGCAGCTCTAATTATGTACCTAGGACAGCATAATTATTTTCTCTTTGTTTGAAAGCATCTGGTACCCAGGGTATAGGTGGCCCTGCTTCTGTCTATAATAATTCTGTTCTTGAACAGCACGCTTAAAGTTCTGCTATATCGTATTGGAACAAATGTGTCATGGCTCAGCATTAAGAACTGCCTTGATTTTTCTGAAGCAATTGTTCTATGCTTACCATTGCTTTCATCTGCAAAACTTCTTTGTTCACTCAGTACTGAAATAAAGAGTAAATATCTTCATTGGAAAACAACGTGGCTTGATCAACTCTTATCTTCCAAGGGCAGTTTTTTATTCATCAAAAACATTGCTTCATTGAAATCTTCTTTGCAAGACGTGATTTCAAAAGATTTGAAATCATGCTTTGTGGGACTCTGATGCCAAATCAATGTATAGGGCGTCTAAAAAAATTGTTCGATATTTGATTAAACATTGAAAAATAACGATAACATGAAGAGACTCATGGGAAGGTAGCCTTGTTCTTAAGATTATGAAATAATGTTAGAGACCAGAATCTTGCAAATCGGTTTAAAAATTCACTGGGTTGCGAGCTTTCAAAGATAAAAAATATGCGATTGCTGAAACCAGAGACCCCTGTGGTACTTGTGATGCAAAATCACCGAAGACGGAGGTAAGAAAAGCTTGTATAATATCATGCCCCTTGCTGATATATGACCAAACCTGATAGGACTTCCAAAGTAATGTAATCCTTGTGTTCATTAAGAAAATTTGTTTAACAAAGCATATGTCCAAAACCAGTGGTTCAAAACACAATCAACGAGGGAGTGAATCTGCTTTCTCAAAGCAACCATATGCTTGAAAGTTAGGTTATAGAAAACCTAAGAAACAGCAGAAACGATGGTCTGTGCGCTTTTTACCAAACATGCTATTTCGAGGATTTTGGTTTCAGTTTTTGCACAAACTTGAACTTCAAAGGCCTTTGTCTCCATGAATTTTTTGCGGATTTGCAAGATTTTTGTGTCCAAAGTTATTTTGAAATCGTAGGAAAGAGGTCACTTGACCAAGTGTCAATTCAGTGTATCGTTATTTTCTAGTATTTAATCAAGCGTCGAACAATCTTTTTGAGTCACCTTGTACATGCACCCTAAGAATGGACCAGTCTTATGCCAAAACAATAAGATGTTGAGAATGACGTACGACAATAGTTTCAGTAAATGAATATAACCTTGCTTATCAGTTAAACTAAAATGCCATGATTTGAATGTACTAAACGTATCGGGCGCAACGCAGTGATGAGGCAGTGATTAAGGGTTAAGCAAGATACATTTAGTACATTTAAATCCTGGCATTTTAGATCAACTGATACGCAAGGTTTATACTCATTCCAAAAGGGTCGAGAAATGTTCTGTTTACATCATTTTCGAGTGTTCAAGCGATGCTGTTTCAAAAATATGTCGGTTAGGACTCTGCTTTAAAAATGTACCGGTTTGACAATCTGCTGGCAATGATGTGCTGTCCGGCTTTGTGTGAACGCAGTATGATAATCTTACCAATGAGACTTTATTCTCAGCGATAGGGGAGTTTGATGAGATTCGAAAAAAAAACTGTCTGGTGTTCAAAGAACGCTTCAAAACTAGGCAGACCTGAACAGAAAGAAATTCACTAATTTCAAAACAAAAAAAACAAGCTTTTCGTGGGAAAATAATTTGATACTCGTTTTACTTGTCCAAATAGAAGAACTGTGAAGATCGGCGACGAAACAAAATTTAGTGATTATTTTTTTGACCAAGAGAATTTTGTTGGTATGTGAGTAAAAATTATCAGACTTGCAGACACTCTTCCTTGTACGAACTCTAAATCACTCACAGAGCACGAGTCCATCTGAATTGTCATATTCATATTCATATATTCATATTAAATTATTCTTACACAAAATCCCTTCAGCATAGAAAAAAGAAAGTCATAAAGAAATTGAAATTACAATCCATCACATAATTTATAAGTTTGAGAACTATCAGGGCCTATTTGCTGCTCTCCCAAGGAGTCAGTCGTGATTCATCTTAATTCAGCTCTTTAAGTGAGTTTTGAATTGTCTTTTGAACTGCGGGAAGGCTGGCAGTTCTCTGATACTGATGGGGATGCTGTTCTATGCAGTAAGAACTGACTAATGAAAACCTTTTTTCACATATTCGAGGTTATATCTTGGAATTTGGATGTCCTTGCAGTTTCTCGTACTGTACTTTAAATGCAAGGATATCTGGGGGAATTTATCCCAAAGGCTCTCTGGGCACGTCCTGTTCATAACCTTGTATGCCATGAGTGACTGATCGATCGAATATGATTAATTGCTCAACATTGAGCCAGTTATATGACCAATCGTCTTTGATTCTAGCCTTCTCAATTATGGTTCGGGCTCAGTCCTGTAGATTTTGTAAGATCTTTATTTTGGAACTAGGAATACTGCCCCAAATAACATTTGCATACCGCAGATGACTTTCTATGAGGGCTCGATAGACATTATCTAGTTGTTTTTGTGGCACCAGGTTTTTCAGTTTTTAAGAGATGCGAGACCTCCACGAACTTTCCCTTTTACAACTTTGAAATGTTTTCCCCAGTTCAATCCTTCATCTACGATAGCCCCAAGTGATTCTATCTTCTTTGCGCGTTTTATTTCTGAGTTGTTTAGCATAAGCAGTTCGGAGACATCCAGTTTCTTAACTTTGCGGGCTTATCCAATCAACATGCATTCAGTTTTCCTAGGATTGGCAGTCAGCTTATTAATTCTCGTCCATTCTGAAATGTTGAGAAGTTCCCTTTGAGCACTCTCAAGTAGATTTTTAAGGTTGTTGGATGTTATGGTAACATGTGTGTCATCTGCATACATTCTGGCTTTCGATAACTCTAAGCATGTTTCAAAATCATTCAGATAGATTATGAATAGGAGTGAACCGAGGCAAGAGCCCTGGGGTATTGCACAAGTTACCATTTTAGCCGATGACTTGTGCCCGTCCACTGTGTAAAATTGTAGATATACATCTAGAAGTTTCTTCTCTCCCTCTCTCAATCTGTTAAGAAAATATCAAAAACCTGCAAAAATCAGGTTTATGAATCAAAATTCATCGCTAGAATGACTCAAACAGTTTCAAATTTTAAACATACTGCTAAAAAAACCATACTGCTAGCATTGGTGCAAATTCCAAAGTCAAAAGATATCATATATCAGAGAAAGGAAGCGGTAAAATTGATCGGGTTTTCCAAGACTAGATCAATAGGGCTTGCTAGAAATTGTTAATTTCCAGTGCTCAGACTTTTTTGACTTCATAATATCCTAGGTTTGTTCCCTCTTTACTAGTTTTTGCATGAAAAGATCGGTGTATCGTAGAAAACTAAAAATATATATTTACCTGCTAGCATTAATACAAATGCCAAGAGAAGAATATTTCTCCTACTTATTCCAGTCATGTTGTACAAATGAATTTTTGTTGATGCGTCTGTCTCCTGCGTTTCGTGCTCCGTGTCTCTTCTGATACCAGGTTCTGTTTTCCAGCTCACTGGTTCGCCTTTTATAGCTTTAGCCGGTCTAGTTATTAACCGGAACCTTCAATTAAATTTCAATTGTAAACATATGTTGTTCTTCCTGTAGCTAGAACTCCGACACATGTAGGTTAATTGTTTCTTTGCCCAGAGCTATACATCCGTCTGTTGCGGTTGGCATAAGCGTGCTGGGAAGCAAAAATCTAGAGCGGGGGCGGCCCGACACAAAGCCCATTGTTTGCCAGCATTTTTGCCCGACTAAGGGCAAAAATTTACCCGAAAGGCGCTGATTTTTGAAAATTTCTCCAAAGTTGGGAGGCTACCGTCACCCCGGCCCCCCCGCCTCGTACGCTTATGGCGGTTGGCAAATGCAAGCGAAGGGGCGTGGGTGTTACATGAGGTAGAATGAAAAGCTCTTTACATGCAAGATTCATTCAACGACTGAAACTTTAACCCCATCTCACCTGGGCGATTTGAAACGGTCAATGCCTGGGGGATGGAATCCACCCCCCTGTTTATCTCTGTTGTTGCTTGAGATACGGCAGCCAAATTTGGCATTAAGGTTGTCGATTATATAAACAATGAATTTGTGAAACAATTGTTTAATTAGCGTTGTTGTTGTTGTTGTTGCTAGAGCACAATTAACATTATCACGTCGTATGACGTCATAAAAATGAAAGTGTGTTAAAAAGTCGTTAAACTTTATTTTTTGTAAAGAAATGAAATATATAGATTAGAATAGATGTAAATTCATACTTTAGACTTAATCGGACCTATTGTAGAGGATTAAAAGAGATACAAATTATATTTTTCACAGAGTGTGGCACAGCAACTTGCTTAGCATGGAGACAAGGCCAAAAATAGAGCACCAAAATTGTTACAGTTCCATTGCTGTATGATAGAAAGTTAAACTTGCTAAATCTCAGAAGCATTCAACAAACGCGGAAAAACTTATAAATGAAAATGTACGAGGGGGGTGGAATCCACCCCCCCCCCAGGTGAGATAGGGTTAAGATAATTGAAGCAAACTGATCTGTCTGTATGTAAGGTTGTACAGGTTTTTTTGAATAAGAAACTGATTTAGAAACTATTACTAAGATGGCCAAACTTCTTAGGGACTGTAGTACTATGTCTGAGAAGCATTAAGAGGCTTTTCAAAGTTAAGAGCATGGATATTATTGCAAATATATCGTTGAACCTTTATCCTTGAGCAATGTTAACTGACCGTTTGCTCTTTCAACATAACAGAACATTGCTTATTCCTACATGACGTTTTAAGTGTGCAGAAATATATCAGCGGCAGTGTTAGGGACCAAATTGATAATTCTGCCTTCAAATAATTAGAAACCAATTCAGAAACTTTTAGCACTAAGATGGACAAAATTTCATTATGAATAAAGAAGCCTTTAGTACTATGGCATGATCCTAGTTTTTTTTATATAAAAGACATGTATTGCTTTCCTCGAAAATTACTCTAAATATCGAAAAGGCTTTAAAAGCCTTCCTTTGAATTGTTCACGAGGGCACAGGTACTTAGCACTAAGATTGTTGTAGAAGCTTTAAGAAAGTCTTCTTGAAACTCTGAGTACATCTAATAATTTCTAGAAGCTTTCAATATTCAACCAAGGTCTTAGTTTTTTGTAAAAATGTTTGCATTACTCAGAAGGTTTAAAATGTTTGAAATGTTTGTATTATTCACGTCTAAACATCGCAAAAGGCATCACGAAACCTTGCATTGAAAGGTTTACCTGTGGCACGGGCAATTAACATGAAGATTGTTTTGAACCTTTACGAAACTCTTATTACCCAAATTCGGACAATTCGAACTGTCAGTGCTGAACGTTCACTACCTACGGCTCATACAGCTTTCGTCATGTGACCAAAGTTAAGCTTGGCCGGGTGAGGTTAAACTCCGGATGGGTGACCTCGTAGCCTGACCTCACAACTTACCTGGCCATGGTTCGGAAGAGACGTTAAACTAGGGGTCCTATGCCTCCTCATGGCATACATAATGGACCTAGATTAGATTAGCTGAAGGCGTTGTGGCACCGTGGTGTAATCCTCAGACATTGCAGCCAGAATAGTCAGGCGGAGTGGGTTCTAGTCCCGGTAGAGCCCCACCACTTGAGCGTCATGACAAGGGTCGCGGACTCGATTAGGTCTGCTCTATTTCTGCGATCCCAGCGCTTGGCGCTGAAGAACGCAACTTCACTTCACCTTCAGCTTTAAGTGGCCACAAATGCTGGCAAGCCAACTCAAAAAATTGCTACTACTCCTACTACTTTCGACCTACAAGGAGGAAAATTCTTTTGGCTTTTGCGTGTTTGTTTACATTGTATGTATGTTAGTTTACACCTTACTTTGGGGCGTATCACAAGGTCTTAATTTTTCAAGTGACTCTTTGGTGGATTTGTATCTAATGGCGTCGTAATCTGTGGGGCTTTTGGAGCAAAGCCGCCCTCCCTGCTTAGTACCGGAAACAAATTAATTTTCGATAATTTTCAAAAACTTGAATCATTCATGAAAGACTAGTATTTTTAGTAACCTTTTTGCAGAAGCCAAACATGATAAGGATTGAAAGCTTGAAAATATCGCAATTCGCTTATCTATTTTTACAGTCCTCCATTCTGCCAAAACAAGGCCTACTTAACAGATGATGCCGTGTTTCCTCGATAAAGATTTGCTTCTTCGACACAGTTCTCAAAGCAACAGAAAAAAATATTTGAGAATACATTAAACAACGTTTTTCTTGATTTAACAACACTGCATAATTGTACTGGAAAGCTCAAAGTTACGACACGACAGCTGATAGATTCTAGACCATGGATCGTTATTTAAATAAGTGAGAGTGCTTGTGACTCTTCTTCGCTTTTAGCTGTAATGTTACGGTTTGCTACATAAGAAATAATCTGATGGAAATGTAACGAAGGGAATAAAACAGCTTTAAGGCACGAAAGATAGTTGCGAAGCGTGAATCTTTTCCCTACTCGCAAATATCTCTAACAGATCAAATGTATGATTGCTTTGATTTGATTTATTGACTTGATTTAAATCATTTACCCATGGTAACCCCTCAGTTAGAGTAGCTCATTTACAGAGGGTCATGCTAAAATCTTATAATTATTAATAATTTACAATAAAACCAGTATATCGAACTAAATTGAATCATATGATTGAATTTACTCTTTGTCGTAAATCAACAAAAACAAATCGAAAAGAATTTAGTGATCATTTTTGCAGCTCTTTCTTGAAGGCTCTCTGAGTTGAAGAATTTCTAACTTAAGTGCCAGGACTGTTCTAAAGGTTCGAGCCTTGGTACGATAAGCATTTCTGCCCCCCCCCTTGTTGATTTTAACAATGGCAACCTGAGTTTGACTTCAGCATTCCTAATAGAAGGAGCAATGGAATTTTCGACTCTCGTGAACATGTCATTCATATAAGGAGCTTCTCTTTGAAGGGATCTGAAAGCCCATTTTCTGAGATCTAAAATCAATATATTACCTAACAATGGGCCATTGAAGCAAAAGAATAACTGGTAAAATTGTCGCATGAAATTGACTGTTGGTAACCAGTTTATCAGCACGAGTTTGGAGTTTCTACAATTTTTAAATGACAGCTAAGCCTGGTTTCCATATGATGGTAACAGTCGGCGAGCTACTGCAACAAATTTGCGACTTGTCTCCGATCAGTCGGCGACATAAACGATCACTGTTATGATCACATGGAAGGCACGCACTAAACTGATCTCAACTCTTTCGATGCGTCCCCGTAGTGTCTCCGTCTGATCGGCGATGTCGTTCAGAAAATTTTCCATTTAACGCAACCGTCTCCGATGTGTACTCGAGCCTGTCTCGGAGACGCGTCGCAGACTGTTATGATCATATGGAACCAGGCTTTACCCAAGCATATCCCACAGAAAGGATAACAATATCTAATGTACGGCTTAACTCAGCTCTTGTAAATAGCCTTGACAGTTGATAAAGGGAGGTACCGCTTGGCATAACGAAGCATATGAAAACCTCTAGAGATCTTATTAGTTGGTATTAGCTTCCTGATTGAATTCTGAATCAGATTCTGATGCATAGTAAATGCTTGTGTCTTCTGCATACATGGATTCAAGGGAATTTTTCAAACAACTACAGCTGGAAGATCATTGTTGTAGACATGAAAGAGAAGTGGTCCAAGACAAGATCCTTGTGATACACCATAAGTTTTACTGTCTGAAGCGACAAAAACGACCGTTTGCCTTACTAAATTGTCGTCTATCGTTGAGATATGAACGAAGCAAGCTTAGTTCTTTTCTTTTTAAGCCACAGAAGTTGAACTTACTCAAAAGCTTTCTTGAGGTCTATGTGAACAGCAGCCGTGTATTTACCTTTATTAATGTTTAGGTACCAGTCATTCCCACACTTCAACAGAGACATCATGACCGAGTGAAAGGCCCGAAAAACAGACTGCCCAGATGAAATCACCTTGTCTTTGTCAAGGTAGTTGCATAACTGGTTATTATAGACAATTTTATAAATAAACGAGAGACAAATGGTAGCTCCAATATAGGCCTATAATTCGACCTATCGTCTTTTGAGCCTGGCTTAAAAATCGAGGCTACATATAAGCAGTCTTCCAGTTGTCAGGGAAGCAGCCGAAGGACAGAGACAGTGTGAAGATTTGGGCAAAGGAAGGAGCCAAGATCTAAATAATTTCAGAGAGTGACTAGAATTGCGATCAGTGCCAGATCCATTTGACGTGTTAATCTTTGAACATGCTTTTAGAACCTCTTCAGTAGGCTTGGAGAGGCTCTAAATAGGCTTGAAGGAATAGGTGGAATCAGCTTCTTTTCACCGTAATCACCATTTAAAAGAGGGTTTTCTTTTTTAGGTATGTTTTCGCCGAGCTCCTCACCCACATCACAGCTAAATTTATCCATGGTTTCGGCTATTTCCTGGATTTTAGAAATTGTGTCCTCGCCATCTTTGAGTGTAAAGATCTCCGTGGTTCGTATGTATGTACGTATGTACAATATCTTTATCGTAAATAACAGGATTAAACATAAATAGATTATTTTCAACCTGCTTTACGTAAAAACGAAAGAAAACTTCGATTAAACACTAAAATCATAGTTTACAAAAGAGTCAACCTTAAAAATGTCCTTAAAATATAATTTACATTTTGATTTAAAAATATCTAAAGATTTAATGTCCCTCAAAGACTTTTGAAGCGAATTCCTGACATTAACTCCATAGTACTGAAAAGATTTGAGTAGGGTTGCCCCATTGCCTCTTCTGGTATACATACATCCGCTAATAGAGGAACGAGTGTGATGATCATGAATATTGGACTGCGTCTGGCGCGGCGTCTGGAACATGCGATTGAGATAACCAGGGGCAAAATTGTTCTCAATCTTAAACATCAGGATGCAGGTGTTAAGCTCAATACATTGATGAATAGGAAGCCAGTTTAGTCTGATGAAGATGGGTTTGATTCTTGATCTCCTTGTTTGTGATAACATAACACGAGCACATTGCTTTTGTAATATTAGTAGTGATTCAAGCTGACTTTTTAACAGATTTAGTTAGATTTAGATTTAGCATTTAGTTAGTTGAAAAATTTTGTTTACCCAGGCTTGAAACTTCATTAAAAGCCATTAACCCAACCTTTTATGTCAGAAAATTTCCTTTACCCACCCCATTTCTCTTCGGTAGATGTAAAGGAATACGATCATCAATGGGAACAGCTTGGCTCTGCTTGCTAAACAGTATAATCTTTGCTTTTCTCGGATGTGCTATAAGTCGATTTTCCAATGCATAGTTGCTAATGCTGGTAAGGTTGTTTTGAAAATCAAAGGTCCATTTGTTTTGGACCTGTTATTAGCTAACTGGTTCATTGTCTTCCAGGCTTCCTTAGTGTCCCCAGCACAGGACTGAATGTTATTTGAAAAATAATTTCCTTTCACTTTAGAGTTCCAATTATCTGCCTTACACTGCATTTGTCTGTAGCAAGGTTCCTCATTTCATCTTGCTGAGACCAAGTTTAATCCTGAATAAAACCACTAAATAAACAAAAGTCCACCTGTTTAATCATGAACAGAACGAATTCCCAGAGACAAAATGAAACTGTTTTCGCAAGGCAAGTCTGACAAAAACAGCCTTGACCGCGCTCTCATTATCCCCTTATTTGATCTTGCTGAGACCAAGTTTAATCCTGAATAACACCACTAAATAAACAAAAGTCCACCTGTTTGATCCTGAACAGAACGAATTCCCAGAGGCAAAATGAAACTGTTTTCGCAAGGCAAGTGTGACCAAAACAGCCTTGACCGCGCTCTCATAATAGAAGGTGAAATGTTAAATTACATACTTCGATTCCAAAATCTAAGAAGAAATGGCGCGAAAACAATCTTGTCTCCAATCTCCACAATCTATCTACTGAAGTATTCATGAGTACATAATGAAAGTAAACACTTCTTGCTCCACCATGGGTCGCAGGAAACGAAGTAATAGTTAAAAATTTAATGCAAATATACCTTTCCTGTTAAACGTTAATACTTTAAATGAAAGATTTAAGTACCAATGTAGCTTAGATGTTAAAAACACGACGTTTCGACCGTATACTTTTTATCAAGTCAAACAGACTTGATAACGAGTATATGTTCGAAACGTCGTGTTTTTAACATCTAGGCTACATTAGTAGTGAAATCTTTCATTTACAGTATCATCGTTAATTTGCATACTAGTACCCCACGCAACATACATATTTTATTGAAATCCCTTACCTATGTCTTTATCTATCAGACTATCAGACTGAGCCACAAAGCCGCAAACGAGGGCAGCCTCGCCTTTGCAGAGAAACTGAATTAGGCCATTACAAACCTGGATCAACGAACTGAGCCGAGACAGGAAAGCAAAAGAAGGCCAAGAAAGGCAGAAGAAGCCACGATAAAGACACAGGTAAGTTTGCGCTTACATTTTTAACTATTACTTCGTTTCCAGCGACCCATGGTTGCACAAAGAACCAAACTCTGCGATTATACAAAAATTTAGAAATTTGAATGCGTGAAAATCATCTAAGGAGCAACTTTCATAGGGCAGTTTTCAACAATTAAATTGGTTCAATGCTGACAAAGTTATCAAAAAGTTAGTCCCACTTCAAAAAGTCACTCGTTGCGAAATTCTTTGTCAAAAACATAGTTCCATGACTTATAGGTACACGTATTATTCATAAGAAACTGCTGATGAAAAGAACCTCAACTCTCAGATATGCAGAAAATTAAGAGACTCTGGTATTCAGAATATAAATTAAGGAACTATCTACTTGTAGAAAGTGAATCTTTGACATGTTCTTACTTTAATTTTAGTTGTTTACGGTACTAGAGAGAATACCTAACCATTACAAGAGCTCAAAAACAATTGTTTGAACTGTTCACGAGTACACAGCTAGTAGACGTGTAAATTGTAGTGGTAACTCTTGAGTACTCAAAATCTGACAGTGTTAAGAAAGTTTATTTCTGCCCCAAATTCTTGGTAGTAGAGTGGTAAATTATGATAGATGAGTGTCTTCATATACATGTATTTCTTTATAAGAAATTGTTCATAAGAAACTCAACTCGTCAAAAAATTAAGAAACTTCATATTTTCTCTCATATTACTCTAGGGTGGCTAATGCAAGGGGGACGCTTATCAATTTTCAAAATTTTTAGCCACCCCCAGGCCTTACAAAGACCATGTTTATCAATTTCAGCAAACCAATGTCCAAGGCTCAATATAATTCTTATACAAAATTTCGTTCAAAAGATAAGCAGTCAATGCACTGTACTCGTTAATCAATTTGAATCTTGTCCTAAGGGGGGGGGGTACTCCCTAACTTTCAATACCATACAACTATTTCCTCTCTGACCCCCAAATATTGAGCCTAACGTTTTGGGGACCCCAAATTTTGAGTCCAATATTTTGGAGACCCGCACTGAATTCCACGATTCTTCCCTGATTGAATTTTTGTCCATGTCGTTATTCACAGAGTCCAATTATTGATTTACGTAGAATTTCAGACCCCAGATATTGGCATGGACCTCCCCGTATTAGAAGCTATGAAGTACCCCCCCCCTGGGAATCTTGTTCAGAAAAACCATGGAAGAAAAAGTTCTTTTTGTACCTTTAAGAAGCCCCTAAGAAACTCAGAATACTCAATATCTGATAGCGTTAAGAAACTTCCAGTTCTGGCCCGGCTCCTTAGTTTCCTATAAAAAACGTCTGCGAGAATCAAATAATTCTAGAAATCTCATATATTATTAGTATTATTATTGATTTATTTAAAGTAGGCAACATACAAAAATAGCTATGAAACAAAAGTTGATTAAGGCCTACCTTCTAAAAAAGTAAAATTTGTAAAAAAAGATGTAAACTAGGGAATGATGAGGTAAATCCCATAATCAGGGTGTAGGTTGTAACATGGGTCCAAAAAATGCGAGAAAACAAAGGATAGTTGAAGGGGAGCGCAGCCAGGGGGGCAAAGGGGGGCAGCCGCCCCCTAATCATTGCCAGAGATGAGTTTTGTGATTCTTCCAAATCCTTTGAGAAACTGATAGGGGGGGGGGAGGTAAGGTGCATTTTCTGCAACACTTGTGGCAGCGTGGTTTGTCAATGCTATTAAAGAGATATGAATGAAATTCTTGAGCCAATAAATGACATCTTGGCACGATTTAGCCGACAAGGGTATCAAAAATTTTCTGCTCGCTTCACTCGCACTTCCATACGTGGGTCACTGTATGGTCTTTGTACCGCCTTGCTTGCCATCATGTCCCCGCAAGGCAACAGCCTCATTAGTTTCTGTGAATCCAGCTTAAGCACTGCTTTAATTTGATGTATGGATGAGTCTATTTGGCACAGAACATAAAATCAAGTTAATCACATCTGACGAATATTTCTCGCTTCGCTCGCACTTCTTTCAAGACTTTCTTTCATGTGTTCTTATGCAGACACTTGTATCCTTGAACGATTTCTGCATTTATGAATCCAACTTAAACCTTAACTTTAATCGACAGTGCATCTCTTGTACAGTGATCTCACATTTCAACCATCCAGTGAAATTCAGTGTGTGCCTCTCAAAAATTTTCAACTCGCGTCACTCGAACTCTCTTCATGTTCCGTATACCCCATAATCAAGACAGTGATTAGTGAAAAGAGGCAGTTCCTCGACAATCAAGATCGAGCGACCAGCACCAAATCATTTTGCAGTAGAGCTGAGAAGATCCATTTCAAACATTCTACGCTAGTAAATGTAGTTTAACGCTGAGGCTCCAGTATTAGATTTCTGCATGCAAGGGTAACAGGAAAGAATCATGGAAAGCAATCAATGAACTTCTCAATAAAAGGTCTAAGTCAAGTAACATTGATAGTCTTAAGGAGTCTGGTTCAGAAACTGTTCACAGAAAAGACATTCCTGACGCAATGAACAGTTACTTCTGCTCAGTAGGTAAGGGTCTAGCAGATAAAATCAGTCCAGTTGCAAATCCCCTCTTATCAGGTGAATTGAAATGAATAAAACTAAGCAAAGTTCCACTTCAGGACTATTGAGGTGCAGGAAATCAGAGATGCATTTGCCAAGGTTAAAACAGCAAAGAGCTTTGGAACTGACAACATCTCCAGCTACTTCTTGAAACTTTCTTTACCTGTCATTGAAAATTCCCTGGCTTTCATGTTTAATACATCAATAAAAACAAGTATGTTTCCAGATTCATGGAAAATTGCCAGAGTCACTCCTATTTACAAAAATAGAGATAGGGCTGATAAGTCAAACTATCGCCCCATGTCAGTCTTACCTGTCATTTCAAGGCTCTTTGAAAAACTTGTAACCAATCAGGTGTACAAGCATATGGAAAATAATGGTTATTTTCATCTGGGCAATCTGCCTACTTACGCCTTTCATTCTACCGTAACACACCTACTTAAAAACACAGATGACTGGTACAATGGGTTGGATCTCGGTAGGCTTGTAGGCCTAGTTTTCATTGATCTTAAAAAAGCTTTTGATACTGTGGACCATGAGATTCTCTGCCAGAAGTTGGTGCACTACGGTGTCCAACAGCGGGAACTCGCATGGTTTAGATCATACCTGTGCAATCGAAAGCAATTCTGTCGGGTTAACGGTGTCAGCTCAAAAACTGATTGTATGGATGTTGGTGTTCCCCAAGGCTCATGTCTGGGTCCCCTCCTTTTCCTTATTTATATCAATGATCTACCGCAAGCTGTCCAAAATTCAACCGTTTCCATGTATGCTGATGACACAAGTCTGTGCTACCAGTCTTCGGATATAAATGAGCTAAACGAGGCCATGAATATCGATCTCAAGCAACTGGACATTTGGCTTCAAGGCAACAAACCCTCCTTAAATGTTGCAAAACAAATTTTGCTTTTTTCCACCAAGCAAAAGCACAATATCCTCAAAAGTCGAAATGATGATTTGGATTTGAAAATTCGCGATAATGAGCTCGAAATAATCCAAAGAACAAAGTACCTTGGTGTGCAGATCGACAACTCTCTAAACTGGAAGGAACACATCAAGACTGTCTCTGCCAAAGTTTCAAGAGCTATTGGCTTTTTAAAACATGCCTAGGCGTTTCAAAGACAGGAGACATTTAAGACTCTTTACACAGGTATTGTAGAGCCACACTTTCGATATCGTTGCTCTGTTTGGGGTTGCGCCGGTTTGACTGAGCTTACTCATTTGCAAAAACTTCAAAACCGAGCTGCAAGAATTATAACCAACAGCAGCTTTGACACCCCAAGCAGACCATTCATCGACAAGCTGGGCTGGAAGACCACTGAAGAACTCGTAGCTAGTGAATCTAAAACAATGGTCTTCAAGTCCCTGCATGAATAAGCTCCCTAATAGCTACTTGTGTGACCTTTTCACCCAAAACTCACAGTGCTCTTCCTGTGTCTTGCGCAATTCAGAGACAGATTTAAGACTACCCATGAAAAAGTCAAGTAATGGGCAAAAATGTTTTTCCTATCGAGGAGCAAAAGCTTGGAATAACCTGCCTGCCGAAGCCAAACAGGCACCTTCCCTGAATAGTTTTAAAAAATCTATTTAGGACTTTTCCTTTTTCATTTATACTAGATTTTGTAAATTTTGTATTAGATTTTTATATTATGGTTTTTATATTGTAATTTTGCCTTTTTATTCGGTAATTGTACATTGTATATTGTAAGTAGTTCTTTTTAAGTGGAGGGCCCCTTGTAAATCAACTCTGTTGAATAGCAACCCTCCTGAATAAGATTAAATATCAAATTAAATTAAATTAAATAATAAATTAAATATCAAAATATCAAATATCAAAAATAGGCGTTGAAGTAAGGGAATATGAGACCTGTCCCAATGTAGGCTCGTCCCAGGCCCTCCACCTATCCAGTGCACAGTACGATCAAATTACCAGCTCCGCGAGTGTCTCGCCTCACCATTCGATCTCTAAAGCACTAGAAGAGTACATACATACATACATACATACATACATACATACATACATACATACATACATACATACATACATACATACATACATACATACATACATACATACATACATACATACATACATACATACATACATACATACATACATACATACATACATACATACATACATACATACATACATACATACATACATACATACATACATACATACATACATACATACATACATACATACATACATACATACATACATACATACATACATACATAGGTTATATTTATTGAACTAGTTTAGCATAAATCGTAACTAATCGTCCAATGTGTCCAATAAACACCAGACATAAGGATTACCTTCTACCTAAGACAACCTAATCTTTACTACTTTTCTGCTCGTTTCATTTCATATTCTGTTCGGTATCTCCTCAGCTACACTTCCTTATCAAGTTTGCATCTTAAATTCCAAAGGTTCTTTGCACAAATTATATTTCCAGTAGAACACCATTTTAAGAGTCCCTTGGCCATTTCTTTCTTCATTTGATGTTTTAACAGGAGCTTCAAAGCTTGATTATGTACTGTTCCTAGAGATCCAATGATAATTGCATTGATACTACATTCAATTTCTTTGTTTGATAAAAATTCTTTTATGCATCTGTATTTCTCCAGTTTAGCTTGGTAGGTGGATTCAATATAAAAATCATAGGGGCATGCAATATCTATGATGCTCACATCTGTGCCCATTTTCATGACGATATCCGGTTTGAGATCTAATATCGTTGATTCTTCTAAAAATTCAGGAAATGCCGTCTTGATGGTTTTGTTGACATAAATCTTCTCACAATGATGTTTCAGTTCTGAACTTATCTTTTCCAGGATGTGATCATGTCTTTTTGTATAATTGTTTTTCATTTTCTTACAACCATTTAGGATATGTGACATACTGTCCAAGTGATACCCATCTAATCGACATTCTGGTGGATGTTCCGGGTACCATAGTGACAATATGTAATGGCATGGTAGGACATTATGCCTTGCTTTGTACCAGAAATTTAGCAAATTATCACTGATTTTAAAATTTCTATAGATGTTCTGTGAAAGAAGGTAGTCAGCATTGTTGATATCGATAAGGGTTCCTTGCATTGGTAGCTTTTTCAAATCTTGCAATTCTTCAGATAGTTGTTTTTCTAAAATCTCTTTTCGAATTACTTTTCCAGTGGTGAATATATTTTGACTTAACGTTCCGATAATAATCTTTGCTTTTCCAGCTTGATGTATGTCAGTTTCTTCAATTTTTTCCCAGTGCAGTCTCACGCCTACTTTGCTAACTAGGTGACACAGCTGGGGCCAGTCAGATTGAACCCCAAAACCACCTTTAACGTGTGTTTCCAGATTGCCAATTGCTGTTGTATTGAAACCTAGAAAGTTATTATCTTGAATTGATCTTTTAGCCCCACGTTTGTTGAAATCGAGGCTGAGTGAATTTCTGGCAACATATCGTATGTTGTCATCTTCATGGTTTAGCATATTAACAAGAAAACTAATCCTTGTTGCTCTATATACTGTTGACGGTTTTCGTATGCCAATGCCACCATACTGTTTTTTCATAAACATTGTTCGAACTGTCGTATTTGTATAAATATTGAACATCTTTCTCAGACATGCCGTCAGTACTTTATCAAGTTCTACTAAATTTTCTTCTGTAAAGTTGACGTTAGGAAAATAATGTTCTATTTTTGACAAGGCTATTATACCCAACGCTTCGATTTTTAACGCCAGAGGTAATACGCATGCCGCAATTTTGTCCAGAATTTCAGAATACTCATCAATTATATTTCTAATAAGATCTTTAGGTTCACCTGCAACAGTCACTGGCTTCCCCAAGTAGGTGAAAGGTTCGTACCGCGCATGGACGGTAATTTGTTGCCCTCCTATTTCTATACACGGTGGCGTATCACTTTTGCTTTCATACCATCGGTTGGCTGATCTTCTTTCATAAAATATAGCACATTTATCTGGCCTTATACGTAAACTTGTGTCTTGTGTTTTTTCGATAAGGTTTTCCAACATTAATTTGATCACATTTTCAGAATGGTTTACAAAGGCAATATCGTCGGCATAACCAAAAACTGGTAATGGTGACATTCTCTTTTCATCTTGGATGTTTTGATGAATAATTGCAAGCTGATGTACTTCTTTTAGGGATTTGTCCAGGACTATTATGAATAACACTGCACTCAATGGGTCCCCTGTTTTTGTTCCAACTGGTAGTGGGAATTCTTTTGATAGGTGTTGTCCACAAATTACTTCGAAATGCGAATCTTCGTAGATATCTGCTATGAGTTCACAATATAGTTTGTGGACCCCGCTTTCCAGTAGTGCACGAATCAAATATCCTTGATCTAAACTTCCAAACGCGTCCCTAAATCCACGAAAATCGCATAAAATCATGAACTTATGTGTTTGAAATCATCTATTGCCGTTTGCATCAAGAATATTAATTCTTGTCTATCTCTCTTCTTTATGTATGCTCTTTATGTATGCTCTTTGCCAAAAATTAATCGCCGATCCGACAACGTTTGGTAATATCCGGTTGCATAAGCATTTTGCAAAAATTTTATAGATGGTTGGTAGATCGCGAAGCGTGGTCAAATCCTCTGGTTTATAGTTCTTCTTTGGGTTTCTCCGAATTAATGCATGTTTCCACCCTCGTGGTGCTTTTTAAACTTTTTGACTACGTTTAGGACTTTTGATACTTCAACATTGGTTTCAGATGGCTTTTTCTTGTAGTCCTCATAGCGAACACCATCTTTGCCCCACTTTTTTCCTCTCGGTGTTTTTCTAACAACCCTCTCAACCTCATCTGGCATAAATTCCGGTATTTCATCATGGTCGTCTTCATATTCATCTAAAATTGGCTTCAATTCATGTCTAACAATGTTGTATTTGTTGGTATAAAATTCTTCTGTCTTGTTTTTATCTACAACTGGATTAATTCTTTCAGGCCAATTTCCGTCATTGTTTCAGGCCAATTTCAGGCCAATTTCGTCCGTACATACATACATACATACATACATACATACATACATACATACATACATACATACATACATACATACATACATACATACATACATACATACATACATACATACATACATACATACATACATACATACATACATACATACATACATACATACATACATACATACATACATACATACATACATACATACATACATCATTTATTTCAGGCAGGTTGTTAAAATAGGCAGCACAAGTGCTGATGTGGACCTGCATCTACTTCTAAGTTATTTTATATAAAATGCTTTAAATTAGGAATCTAACTAAAACTAAAATCTAAATATAACGTCCTGAACTATTTAAACAAATTAAATATCATCTTACAGAAAGGCGTCGATATATCTTAGTAAAGAAGTAGGTAAAAAACTATTTAAACTAAAATATTAGTTAAGATAAGTATCCTCTAAAAGTAAGCATAGTCACTCTTTCTACTTGGTGTTGACAAGCAGCAATGTTCCTTTTCGTATGTAATCGATTGTACAGACTCTTTAATTGACTTCAGTTCCGTTTCAAATTTGATCACGCTGTGACTGGCTTTTACTTTGTCAGGTATCGAATTCCATGCAATGGCAGCTCTGTGTTGAAACGACTTTCTACCAATTTCTTAGACTACATTACATAAGTCCCTCTAACTTTCGCTTGTTGTTGTTGTTGTTGTTATCGCTTCAGTTGAGGGACTTATAGACATACTGTTCTGAAAACGGAAAATCACCGCAAATTTTATTGTTACCAATCAGAGCACAGTATTTCATAAACAATGATGGCTTACGTGGTTTTAGACCAATCAAAATTTGTAACAGATGCTGTCATACAAATTAGCTTTGATAACTCGATTTACCGGACCAACATGGCGTCTCCACAGCTTGCCAACAGCCGGAGGAGAACTTCAAAATTTGCCCATGGAGCAGTTTGAAGGCCTGTTTTCTCAAAGAGGAAGGAACTGCTGTTTGCCTTGTTCAAAAAAGATGACCTGAAGGGAGTTTCATTGCCTCTTCAACCTTATTTCAAGTTGCAGAAGTGAGCCCACCGTGGCTATGATGAAGGAGAAGTTTGTCAAATGGCATGCCGACTGTCGAAACCGAGAAATGGAAGAAGCAGTCGAGATGTTGATTCGCTACGTTTTGACTGCGACTGGGTAGATACCAAAAACCTGTCTCATCAAGGCGCTGTGGATTTTCCTCTTCATATGCTGACCTGGAGCGGAGAATACGTGCATCATGCGAGTTTGTCAAAGTTTATGTGGCTGCATTGCAAGAAAGCTGACAATGTATGCTGGCTGGAGATAATTCTGAAACCAAACTAGACAATTGCCTTTGGCACAGAAGAAACGCAAGCTATACAGTAAATTGTTTTTCATTTCAAAGCCCCAGGACAGGGGATTATTTGCTTTGTCATTGTTCTGAGTTTCTGAAGCAACAGAGCATTTTGAAGTTGTTGATTTTTGATGTGATGAAAGCAGAAGGCTTGTCAATGAACTCCTTTCAAGAGGTAATTTGTCAAAATCACCAAATACTCCTGGGGAGAGGAGAAGGGTACACCATATTTTTTCAAGAAGGATGTGTCATTTTCAGGGTATCATGTTCATCTATTTTGTCATAGCAGTAGGAGCTGGTTGTCATGACATGTCAAAAGGGGATATTTTATTTAATTGGATCATTGCTCAGTAGAATTTTTATGTTCTAGAGTATGCTTTACAGCAATTTTTCCAGAGTTAGATCTATTTTTAAGGAAAAATAAATTCTGGACAGCCATAAATATATATTAATTTTTTGCAGGCACACCCTTTTGCAAAGAAAAGCCAAGCATAGCTCCCCTATAGGCAAATGCACTGCTGATCTCAGCAAAAGTAAATTTTTACCATGCTCAAGTTTATTTTTCTTTCAAAGTGTCAGTGACAAAATGATAAAAGAATCATTTTTTGTGAAAGTAGGGTATGACCTGTCAAAGACCCAAGCTTTTAGACTATTGTGTCAATGCAAAATTTTGACAATTTCTAGCAATTCATTTCCTTAAAATTTGTTACTTGGTAAGCAGTGTCCTCCTTTCAAATATGAACCTTAACCAAAAGTTAGATGACAGCTTGCTGGTTCAACACAACAGACTTATTGCACTGAGGCTGGTTGATTGTACGGTACCCAAGTCCAAAATTATTCAATTTCAAGTTTAGCCCAAATTTGATATGGAAGTCAACCTAATTGGCTGAACTTTGTTTGTAAATTTGCCATGGCTTTGCAATGGGTTTCTAAGTAAAATGCACCAGATGGCTCAAATTTCTCTCAACCATCCCTTCCATTCTGGATTGTTAAGGCAAAAATCAAGTTAAATCAATTAAGCTGAAACCTTATACTGTAGTGAGATGATTAGGTTTTAGAGGCTAAAAAGGAGCAATCCAAAACTCTATCCTGAATCAAATCCTTATGAAAGCTCCCCAGGGGAAAAGCTCGTAATATGTTTTCTGGTGTGTATTTAGTCAATAATTGATCTGAGAATTTTATTCAAACAAACACATCATTTCACCTTTCTCAAGTAGGTTGCAGTATTTCTTATAATTTGTTGTTCTTGAAAATGTGTCATATGCTGAGTTTCATTTTTACTTGATTTGAATGTTTTGGTGTCATGCTTCCATGCCCATCACACAATAAGCACTCTATTGATTGTAACTAAGTCATGAGGGTCTAGAGTGTGAAACAACTTCATTTATATAATCTTGATAGCAGACAATTATTGAGTCAAAATGCACAAACTTCTGCTATCTATAGAACACACTGTGGTTCTGTGGATATGAATGAATAGACAATTCCAGAAAAGCTGGCATCAACATTGGAGTGGGGGCATTTGACCAAGACACATAGATTTAATGATCAAATTTCTATAGAATCACTTTTGATTCCATTACAGAGTGCATCCTGATCAAATGAAAACGCAATCTTTTCTAGAATTGCCTATTACCCTTCATCTTTAGGTTACAATGTGATTAGCTCAGCATGATTAGATAGATAGATTTTTGTAGGAATAGATTAGTGCTGGGATCTTCCAAGCAATCTTTCTCAAGTGAATTTCCTCCTCTTCCATGAAGTCTCAAACCCTATACGACATCATAAAAATACTATTGGTTGAGAATTCAAGAGAAAGAAAAGAATGTTCCACTTGGAGGTACCCCATTTGGTACAAAGTCTTTGAAAGCAAATGTTCACAGTGGCATACTGCATCTCATCAACAGTCTTTTGTCACTTAGCAACAGCAACAGCCACCTTCTATCTGGTCCGGCTTTTATATATACCCTTCCGGGTTGCGGCAAATTGCCGATTTCAGAACCGTAAGTCCATAAGTCTCTGTTGTAGCGACAAGTCTGCAGGGGGAGCGAAACAAGAGAATTTTGGAATGAGTCTACCAATTTCTGTTTTTGGGCGATCCACTATCAACCGGAGCGAGTTTCTCAGATTTTAATTCGTATGTTCCTTTTCAATAAGACTATTCATTTCGGGAATTCCCGAACCGTAAAATGTGCTGTGTGCCAGAATGAGTAATCTTTTAGTATAAAAATGTTTCAATGATTGCCAACCGACATAACTGAGAATATCATGTTTCTTTACCCTTTTTGGAATGTTGTGTATCACTCTAGCGGCTCTAATGTGAATTGACTCCAAGTCATCTAACAGTGAAGAAGAACATGATCCCCAGACAGCAATACCATATGTTACACAAGGTATTACTGTTTTAGAGTAGATTGTTTCTAAGGCTTCCTTAGGCAAGAATTTCAAATGTCTTAGCATTTTGATCTTTTTATTATATCGCTTGCAACTTTCTACAATTTGTGGTTTCCAAGATAGCTTACTGTCTATCCTTACACCGAGACAGTCAGAGAATTTCTTGTAATCTATCACTTTATTTCCAAAAGTTATTGGCTGAAGTAGACCTATGAAATTCTTTCCATTTAGTATCACTGCTTTTGTTTTGCCCTCATGGACTGTAAGTTGGTTAAGAGAGCACCACTTATAGACTCCGCTCATGACATCTTATAGTGCAATACACACTTCATCAACACTAGATCCAACCGTAAAAATCGTTGTGACATCAGCAAACATATAAAGTTCACCGTTTACTACACTGTCTGGAAAATCATTCACGTACAAGCTATAAAGTCTTGGGCCAAGGACAGAGCCTTGTGGTACTCCATATCTGATTTCTTGTTTACTTGAAATTTTCCCGTTGACTTTGGTATATTGCATGCGATTTTGTAGATAGTCTTTCAGCCAGGAGAACAATGATCCAAAAATCCCGACTGACTTCAACTTTTGCAATAGTATTTCATGGTTAACGGTGTCGAAGGCTTTCCGAAAGTCTAAAGAGATAACCCCAACTTTACACCCATTATCTAGAGCTTTCCTCCATTTCTCAGTTAAATGTAAAAGCATACCCTCTGTGGAGTGACCCTCTTTAAATCCCCATTGCCTGTTGCTTGATAGCTTGTTGCTATTTACGTGATTGTCTAAAGAATAACAGACAACATCTTCGAGCAGTTTACTAGGAACGCTCAACAGAGAGATTGGTCTGAAATTGGCTCTATCCGTTGCGCTCCCTTTCTTAAATAGAGGGCTGAGGCAAGATACTTTCCAGCCGATGGGGCATTTTGAACTTTCTATGCTCTTTCTAAATATGTAGAAAAGCCCAGAATCAACTGTGCTACCAAGTAAGTGTAACGTTTTCGGAGATATCTCTTTCGGACCCATGGCTCTATTAGGTTTAAATTTCTTAGCAATACTTTTCCTAACAATTTCAGAGTTAATACTTATTTCAGATATGGTTGGAGTTACTTTCGTTATGAGTCTCGTAACTTCCTTTTCGTTGACAGGTACATGTTCCTTCGCTAGATTTGCTCCAATTCCTACAAAGTACTCATCAAAGCATTCAGCTTTCTTTTCGTCATCTTTCAATAACTCCTCATTGGCATCATATAGAGGCCCTATCGGTTTCTTTTTATTATTTTCCTCTGGGCATGTTTGACTATCCTCCAAAAATCCTTTGGACCGCTTGATTCGTTTAGAGTTCTTTTCCAGTAATCTGATTCTGCCCTTCTCAATAAGCGGTTTACTTCATTCCTTTTTGCCTTGTAAATGGTCCACTTTTCATCATCTCTAGGCAAGGACTGTGCTTCTCTAAGGTATTTATACCTTATATTCATTTCCTTCCTTATGTGAGAGTCTATCCATGGCAAAGATTTCTGTCTTATCTTTGCTTTTCTTTTCCTTACATGCTGATTTACTATATCACTATAAAGACAGTTCCAGGCAAATACACTATCCTCCACTTCTTCAAATATATCTAGCAGATGCCAAGGTGCATCTTCGAAATCCTTTCTTAGAGACTCCGTATTGGTTTTTTTGTAGTCATTTACAGTTATAAACGTTGGCTTTGGTTTTCCTATCACCAATTTAAACACACAATAGACAAGGTGATGGTCTGAAATTCCAAAATCTACTTGTCCAGACAGTTTAATCTTGGCCTTGTCACTAGTAATTATTAGATCAATAAGTGATTTTGAATTTGCTGTTATTCTAGTTGGTCCTGAAATGACATTCTTGTATCCAAAGCTATTCAGAATTCGTAACAATCTTTTACCATGTTGGTTACAGACTATATCATGGCTTTGTTCATCAAATCTGCATTGAAGTCACCAATCAGAATTAATTTTTTCCTTTTTATCCACAGGCTATTCAATGTCTCTCTAAAGACTTCAAAAAAAGGTCAGTGGAGGGTCAGTACAAACAGCCAATCATGATTGATTGTGATCTCATCTTAACAGTTAGCCAGACTTCTTCAATGCTTCCAGTTGAAGCAAATAAATCTTGATGTATATCCAGATCTTCCCTGTAATATATCAAGACACATCCACCAACTTTATCTACTTGTCCAGACAGTTTAATCTTGGCCTTGTCACTAGTAATTATTAGATCAATAAGTGATTTTGAATTTGCTGTTATTCTAGTTGGTCCTGAAATGACATTCTTGTATCCAAAGCTATTCAGAATTCGTAACAATCTTTTACCATGTTGGTTACAGACTATATCATGGCTTTGTTCATCAAATCTGCATTGAAGTCACCAATCAGAATTAATTTTTTCCTTTTTATCCACAAGCTATTCAATGTCTCTCTAAAGACTTCAAAAAAAGGTCAGTGGAGGGTCAGTACAAACAGCCAATCATGATTGATTGTGATCTCATCTTAACAGTTAGCCAGACTTCTTCAATGCTTCCAGTTGAAGCAAATAAATCTTGATGTATATCCAGATCTTCCCTGTAATATATCAAGACACATCCACCAACTTTATTTACCCTGTCATTCCTTGCAATGCTATACCCTTCAATCCTGATGAATTCATCATTGTTATTTTCCTTTAAATGAGTTTCTGTTACCTCAAATACATCAAACTTCACAGTGTTTAGAAAATGTTGAATTTCCATGAACTTGCTAAGCAAGCCATTCACATTTAGATGTCCCACTCTTAAATTTTTATTCCCCAGTTTCTCTTGTAATTGGTTGTATGGATGCTATTAATTTTGTAGAAGTGTCTCAAAGTGGTAAGAAAGACCCGCTCGCAACTCGTATCTATCGTCATCTGCATACAACCGACAAAGTAGCAGAGTTTGAAGCCTCGTCCGAGTTTGACGATGATGCACCCTTGCTTTCATTACGCAACAGAGAAACACTTAATTCAGCCACAGCATCAGCCACAGCAGCTGATGCAAACACATCAAGCCTCGTCGCATTGAGCCTAGGTGACCTAAAAGCCCTGTTCAGGGAAGTTAACCAATCTGCAACATGGCAGCCTTCATCATCTTCTGATGCAACCCCACAACTGTCCCCTGCGTCGACCACTGCTCCTCCAGTTGCCAATATTCAGCAAGGTCTTCAGCTTGCACCACATCAAAGTCAAAGTTCACCCCCTGCCTTTACCCCCACAGCCGCATCAACCTTGCCAACTACCAGCCAAACCTCAGATCCAGTACTGGCAAATCCCGTTGCGATAACCATTGTCCCAACACAACAAGGTAATTTTTCATCTCTATTTCCCTCCCCTGTCAGCAACTTGCCTCCCTTTTAACAAAAGCTCACGAAGAATATCAAAGAAAAGGAATATATAGACTTAAACACGCTACTCTCTGGTCTCTAATAGACGGGGGGTTGGAATAGTAGGGGGGGGGTTGGAAAAAATCTCAAAAATTAGTAGCCGGGGGGGGGGATTGGAATAATAGGGGGGGTTGGAAAAAATCTCAGTGATTCGCACTTTCTTTACATAGTGACGGTATGACTTTAAAAATACTATGCAATGACATCACAGATTTCGCTCGAAAGTCTTAATCTTAGTTGGGTGCATGGAATTTTGTTGTGTAGCTTTTGTCTTGCTTGGAACTCGTTGCCAGAATTAATAAGCGGGGGGGGGGCTGGAATAAGAACGTCCTGGGTGGAAAATTTTCTAAAATGTTTATGAATTAATAAGCGGGGGGGGGACGTCTATTAGAGACCAGAGAGTACTTCTGAACTCGCTCTACGACACGATGGCGAGCCCGTCCTATAGTTTGAAGGTTCAGCCTGGGTCAAATGGGGATGAATCGGTCTCTCTAGCCCAAACACGCCGCTCGACTCAAAAGATAAGCACCTTTGATAATTGGTTAGAGGCGTGGAATATTTTCATTCGAAGCATGGTTCACTTCCACCCTCATTTGGCCCAAGAGTTATTGGCCTATCAATAGTCGTTCTGCTCTCTCAATCGTTCATATGCCTTCCAAGCCTGCTATCGCTACGATATCGCCTTTCATATGAACATTGCCCGTAACCACTTCCTTTCTTGGGCCAGGTTGGACGAGTACGCCTTAAATGAATTCTTACGCTGTGCTCCCCCCGTACCAGCGACGCCCCAGTACCATTGCTACAGATGCCGTTCTACTGGCCATTTTGCCGCAGCTTGCCCATATCAACTAAATTAAGCCCTAAAACAAAACAAAATTTTCGTCCCTCTCAGGGATCCAACCAAACCCCGTACCGCCACTTTAACAGCAACCAGTCCTGCAAGGATCAAAATTGCCCGTGGCAGCACATTTGCAACCGCTACGGAGGCCAGCACCCAGGATCAAGTTGCCCAACTCTTAAAAGACAACTTTCACGGTCTTCCTATTCGTTCAATTACCCCTATTAACATTTCTACTTTCGAAAAAGAACTGCGGTTACACCCGAACAGAAGCTTTGTTGATCAGTTAATTCGTAGCCTCAGTAAGTGGGTCCATTATAGGGGGTCCGATATCCGCATAGCCGACCCTTTTTTGCTCTGATATTCGTTAAGCGCGCCTTTTTTTCGGCAATATCCGTAACCGCAGCGATTCAAGGACACAAGGATGCAGGCGCACAACTAGGAATTTTACGGGGCAGGGGTCCAAATCAGAAAAAGGGCATACTGTCATTTTAAAGTAGTGATGTCGTCTGGGATGTCAGTTTTTTAAAATCAGAAGGCCAGGGCAGAAATCAAGGATATTTTTCAAAAGTTCGCATCTGTAAATGTTATCTGTCAATGCAGTAACAAAAGATGCAAGGGGGGCTCAGGGGCTAGCCCCAGGAAATTTTCTTAAATCACATTCTCTAGATCGTCGGAGAATGGCCATCGTAAGGAATGATTAAGATTTGAAGTGACTGTTAAAGCCCGCCAAGGAGAGACAAGTAACATGGGAAAGGCGGCTCATGCACACACTTTTATGGAGAACTGTGCCCTGAACCAACTCTGTAACGGATAGGCTAGGAAAGAGAAGCAATGTCCATTGAAAGGCCACTGTTTCCTGGGTAACAGGAGCTAGAGGAAGGCATTATTGGCAGAAAGATCTTTTAATGATAGACATGTTCATATCCTTTAAGGATTTACCTGCTTGCAGTCGGTCACTCAATTCTGAAATCGTGAGGGACTTCTAAAGAAACTTGTTAAAAGAGTTCAAGAAACCTTAAAAATTGGCATAAGATGACGACCAAATTTTCGCCAATAAGTATTTGCCAATGTTACGCTTTAAAACTGCAAAAGGGATAGCACGTGCTAAAGCATATAAAGCCATTGCTTGTGTAGTAGAAAATTTGCTCGCAATTTTTTCCAACCTAGCGAGCAATGGTCTTTCAAACGGAGATTGTTTTAACTCACCGAGTAATGGCAGTTTCTTGTAGCAGCTTCCCTTAAAAAATCAGTCGTGTCCTTTAGCATGTGATTTGAAAGTAGAAATTTTCAAAACGAAAAGTGCGATTCAAGCACTGAGAATTCTCACACTAATTTCAAGATCAAGTCTGTTCACATTTAATGTTAGGCAATGAATTGCAAATGGAAACTTCTTTATGCTAATCCAAAGTAGTTCAGATTATCGTATGACAACCAGAAACCTGGTCTGACAGCATATGCGCAGTGTGTTGAGGGATAGGGACTCTGGGGGAGGATCAGTGATGGTAGCAATTGCTGTCGTTGCTGTTCTCTCATCTTGGGTTCCTGTTGTTCAGCATCTTTCTCCTATGCTGGCCTGACATCCAATGTGAAACAGACTTGAGAAATATCTTTGCAATTCAAGAAGGCATTCAACGGATCTTGATACTTGATGGCTAACAAGCCGAAAAAATACAGATCAATGATGCATCAGTTTCACGAAATTTTCCCCAGAAAAGGGCACTTTTGCCCTTTTGGAAAAAAGGGCAGGGGTCTGGATCCCCAGGATCCCCCCTATAGTTGCGCGCCTGACTGGATGGGAATTCTGAAAACGGTAGAGTTGGCAGACTTGGCAGAGAAAAACGCCAAAAGAATACGCATTCTGAAAACGGTAGGGTTGGGAGACTTCGCAGAGAAAAATGCCAAAAGAATGGCAGTGGAAAGCTGAAAAAATGAGAATTTGCATGTAGTTGTTCGACCGAGCAAACTGAAACTATTGCAATGCAATGTACTTTTGCTATGCCAATCCCAAGAGAAAAGAATCTGTGAAGTGTCATTGTTTTTTCGAATGTTTTTGAAAACTTTCATTCACGAAACAATGCTCTCCGCGATCTTTCAAAAGTTTGCCAGCTTCAGGAGCAGGAGGTTTCCGAAGACTCGGATCCCTACTGTTTTCAGAGGAGCCCAAAAGAATACGTCAAACATCTCTCGGAAGTCTACTGAAAACAGAATGACCAAATGAATGAGCTTTTATAAAAAGCGATCTGAAGTCTGCGAAGCCTACCGTTTTCGGTAGAAGGGTACCAAAAGAATGGGATTTTATCTTCTACCAACTATACCGTTTTCAGAAGATGCCCAAAAGAATACGCCCTATATACATAAGCGATGAAGGTTTTTGTTACGAACATTCCTGTTTGTGACACTTTCGGAAGAAACAAATTGTGAAATTAGCAATTTCATGGATGTCTATGGGTTGAGAAACTTGATAAAAAGTCCTACTTGTTATAAATCTGCTGATAGTCCCTCTTCGATTGATATGTTCCTAACGAATAAAACCTCCGGTTTTCAAAATACTACGACAATAGAGGTGGGACTGTCGGATTTTCATTTAATGGTATTAACAGTATTGAAGGGTGGTTTTGTTGGAAAAGGTCCAAGAATTGTTACATACCGAGACTTATTATGGAAACCTTGATATGAACTCTGTCACTGACAATAAAAAGTTTTGGAGAACTGTGAAGCCACTTTTTACTGACAAGGTACAAACCTCTTCGAGTATCACACTTGTTGAGAATGAAAAGATAATTACAAATGACAATGAAATAGCTGAGATCTTTAATTAATTTTTCACCAATATTATTAAGACAATGGATATTGCCCCTGGTGAGTGCACACTTGTCCCAACAGAGAATTTGCTGGACCCTGTTGAAATTGCTGTTGGAAAGTATAAATATCATCCCAGCATTCAAAAGATTATGGATAAGGTATTACAAGACTCATCCTTTGACTTCCAACAAATTACAATGAAGGCAGTCATTGATGAATTGTCGAATCTGAACCCAAAAAAGGCGTCCACAGCTAAAAGTATCCCAGCACGGATACTAAAGAAAATCGAGACATATTTGCACCATTTTTAGTGGAAACTTTTAACAATTCATTACTCCAGAAAACGTTTCCTGAAGATCTCAAATTAGGAGACATAACGTCGCTATTTAAGAATGATGAAACCACAAAAAACGAAACTACCGTTCCACCACAGTTTTGTCCGCATTATCAAAGGTGTTTGAGCGACTTCTATATGCCCAGATGACTGGCTATGCAGATACATTTCTGGTCCCCTACTTGTGTGGTTTTCGGAAAGGTTTCAACACACAGCATGCGCTATTGAGATTAATGGATACCTGTAAGAATTCCCTAGACAAAAAAGGAGTCGTTGGAGCTTTGCTAATGGATCTTTCAAAAGCATTTGATTGCATAGACCACGAGCTGCTAATTGCGAAACTAAGTGCTTATGGATTTTGCAACGATGCTTTGTTGATGATTTATAGTTATCTGACTAGTAGAAAACAGAGAGTCAAAGTAAATGGTTCATTCAGCACTTGGCGAGAGACCTTTGCAGGTGTACCGCAAGGATCAGTTCTTGGACCTCTTCTTTTCACTATTTAAATCAATAATCTATTTTTTTTCGGCAATGGATACGGCAGTATGTAACTTTGCTGATGATACAACTATCTTTGCAGCTGACTGTCAATTAGATAGAGTTTTGGAACGGTTGGAAACTGATGCTCTTGTTTTATCAAAATGGTTTCCTGAAAACTTTATGAAATTGAATGAAGGGAAGTGCCATCTTCTAACTTTTGAAACAAGCCAAGATGGCATTGAGATCACAGTCGGTGAGGCTATTGTTAAAGAAAGCTCTGAAGAAAAGTTGCTAGGGGTGACAATAGATAAAAAATTTGAATTTCAAAGTCACGTCTCAAATTATGCAAAAAAGCCAGCCAAAAACTGCATGCCCTTGCTAGGGTATCTACTTTCATGAATCCTGATGAATTGCGTCTGCTAATGAATAGTTTCATAAAATCTCAGTTTAGCTACTGTCCCTTAATTTGGATGTTCCATAACAGGTTCCTCAATGCTAAAGTAAATAAAATCCAAGAAAGAGCACTCAGAATTGCATTTAAAAAACAGTCACGCCGATTACGAATCTTTGCTGAAATGAGATAATGTAGTATCCATTCACCAATTGCAATCTACAGTACTTGATGATAGAAATATAGAAAACCAAAAAGAGCCTGAATCCAAGTTTCATGAGTGAGATTTTTCAGGCAAGAGATGTACAATATGACTTGCGAAATAAGAATACTTTTGGCATTCCTAATGCCAAGACAACTTCTTATGGCATAGAAACTGTGAGATATTTGGGTCAAAAGCTGTGGGAAACATTACCTCAGAGTCCCAATCACTAACTGCTTTTAAAAAAGAATTAAGAACCTGCGCAATAGAGTGTGACTGTAGGTTGTGTAAGGCATTGATTTCGGATTTAGGTTTTATTTAGCATCTTTTCTTTAAAATCCTTTCTGAACATTGCAGCATTTTCTATATGTATGATAGATAGTTGGCATTAATTAGCCGCCAACTTTAAATACATTATTTATTATTATTTATTATTATGACATCATATATTCCCGCACGCAGCTCTTACGCCTACTGCTTACCTCCAAAGATTTCCGAAAAACGACGAACAATAGCTTACGACAAAGGCTTTCGTGTGTTCCAATAACTTTCTAATGAAGCAATCCAATTCAACAATAGGCCTTAACCCTCGATCTTTCTTTTTGGATGCTGATAGCAACAATAGAAATATGATGGCAACTTAAATTCTTCCAAACACCGAGTGAGTAAAAGCTTACAAATAATCGGTATTATGTTAGCTGCAGTATCTATCTGGATTATTGCAAAATATTTCGATGCTCGCAGATTGGATATAGAGAAGCTGAGCCCTATTTCGTAGAAGCTCTCCTCTTGGTTTTGTCGCAGTGTTACAAATTCAGAGTCTTCCCTTGTGGTTTTGTAAGTCTTTTCCTTATAAATCTACCGATTACAACATGTAGATTCTTTTCTCAATTCATAGTGAAGATTTAACTAAAGTTACAAAGTGATTAGGCCTACTCTTGGAAATTGTTTTTAATGCTTTTAAAACTCACGCTCATGGCCTGAGTATCTCTGCTTCGGCTGAAATGGCATACATTAAAAGTCAGACCTTTGACCCTAGGAACACAGCGTCGTAATTTCCAAATGCTTACTTTGCAAAGTGTTACAAGCATTGACGTTGATCATATTGTTTCAACAGCAAACGGGCTGATTGGCTCAAGGCCACAACCGAAAAATCCTGTTTGCCCGTATGAATAATGTTAAACTGCAAGTATAAAGCTTGAATCTATTTTAACCAAGGTTGTCTTTTTTGAACTCCTAAGGTTACCAAATGCAATTAATAAGTTCATTTTCAAGAGGAGGGGAGACTTTGAGCCGTAATGAGAAAGTGGCCATGTTTTGGAAGCCTTTTGAAGTGCCTATGAAAATGGGAATCTCACGGCAAAAGTACCGTTCCTCGCCAAAACAAGAACGTGCTCTTGAAACACTTCTAGGGGCATCTCTCCAGACCCTAATATTTGCTGCACCAAAGACACAAATTAGTGCCCTCTTTCACCAAGTTGCTCTTACGGGTCTGTTCAACACCCCAAGGATGCACTCCGAGAGGTACAAGAAATACAAGTACATACAAAAAAGGTACAAGAAATCACCAAATCCATGTATTACTCAAGGTTTCGAGGAAACAGTGTCAAGTGACAGAACTGCCAGGCTCGATAGATCATAAAAAACGTCAAGCAAAAATAAGCAGTTATCTTAGATACCAATCAGCTACTTCACTTTAACCCTATTTTAACCGGGGGGGGGGGCGTTTTTGGTGCCCCTCCCGAACATTTTCAATAGCTCCTAAACGATGATAGCTATAGCACTGAAACTTCCTGACTTTTACTAAAATTTAACTGACAATCAGAAAATAAAAATTTCAATGCCTATTGTTTGACCACGTGACCACCAGATGCCCATATATGGAGAGTGGTCACAAAGAAAATCGTTAAAACTGTTCTAGTTTCTTCATTTGCGTCGAATCACATCAATATATGTACCATTCAATTTTTCTCAAAGAGTGCTTTTTTTCCTTCAATTTATTTAACGTTGGCTAACAATATACAAATAGCAGAAGGTGCTAATTTAGGCCAACTACAAATATAAAATAAAAAAGAAATTAACAGTACCCTAAATATTCTAGTAAATCAAATGTACCCTAAATTTTCCACATATCGCTTGCATAGTCTGCAGTCACAACTGACCGTGTACGTTTAATTTTTTTTAAACACCGAAGGAGATTCATATTCCTTTGTCGGCAGGTAGTGTCCTCCAGAGCTTCTGCCTGAGGAACCGCACAGTTTCTCTTCCAAACCTCGTTGTTTTAACTTTTGGTAAACATATGTTTCCGCCATCCCTCAGCTCATATGAAGGAACCTTTTCTATGAAAATCTCCTTCATAAAGCTAGGGGCGTTTCTAGATTTTCTTTTATATATTTCCGTAAGAAGTAACCGCAGATTTCTCTGATTGACAGATGCCAAGTTTTGATTCACGAGTAGAGTTTCAAATTCTGAATGACTATCTTTATGTACAATACGTAAGGCCCTTTCTTGTGTTATGATATGGGCTCCCTGTGTATAGACGCTAAAATTCACGTGTTGTAGTTGAGGAACTTTTTCGGTTGTCACGTGCTAAAGTAGCTTAGAGCATCAAACGAAGGTAGTGATAGCGCGTGCTAAATGCATGACTGTAGAACTCAATGTTGATTGGTAGACTTTTAAAGGCATAACGTGATGCAAGCGTGACCGAGTTTCATTTCATTGGACGATAAAATCAACTTTAACTAGCGTGTAGACTTATTTTGGCGATCTTACAATTTAGCCCCTTTTTTGGTAATTTTAGGTGTGTTCCTTTTATCCTTTTAAGTAGTTTTAGGGACTGGTAGGAAGGTTTTTCAGGCAGTCGTACCACGAGGGCCCGAGAGCTAAGTCGCCCCGCGGACGCTAACTCTTTGCCGAATTTGCCGAAGCTGCGGATACATTGACGAAGAAACGTTCCTAGCAGTACGTCGAAGACGTCTAAGATTAGTCTTTAAGTCTAAGTAGGAATAGTCGCTTGTTGCTGAGTATTTAGCGGAGAAGGAAAGACGTAATCAAGTTCAGTTTTGTTGAGAAGTATTTGCCGAGTTATTTTTGAAGCCTTCACTGCCGTTCGTCACCCCTAAAGAGAAAGTCAAGGTCGTGAGTTTTAGTTTTATTTGCTCTTCCCTTTTGAGGTTAGGCCTTAGAAATACTGAGTCTAACACTTGTATCTTATTGATTTTTTTATTCATGTTCCTATCATGAAACATCCATACCAATGGGCAATAACTAAAATTTGACACGATGAACGCATTCATCGATGATGCAAGCTGTTCAGTTTCCGTATAATTCGCAATTCTAGCCAGAGCATGTAATTTTTGGGCAGCCTTCTTGCAGAGCGTTTCAACGTGGGACTTGAATGTTAGTTTATTGTCTATGTTGATTTCTAAGAGCATTTGCTCCTTTGTCTCTTTGATCACAGACGTACCAATTTTCACACGTATGTCGTCATGCATCCCACCAAAAATGATCCACCAAGAATGCTTTCAATAGACGATTACGCTAAAGATGGCGGCGAGGAACTTTTTACCAAGATGCACTGCGTTCTTTAATCAAATTCCTATAGAATCGTTAAGAATTTGTAATTAGAACGCAATGCATCTTGGTAAAAAGTTCCTTGCCGCCATCTTTAGCGTAATCGTCTATTGATATGTAATTTATCTATATATGCTGACGTCAGCAATTCATAATTTCTATGACGGTCATATTTCTAATGAATTATCAGTTTTTATATTAAAAATCATGTAATGATTTGAAATATTGATAAAACTGCTTGATTTTACCCACATTACAGTAAATCCCCGCGTATAAGAACCTACTTTTTTGAGAGCCAGGCTGAAATTGGTTCTTATTTCAAAGATACTAAGATTAAATGCAAGGTATAAAGGTTCTTATTTGAAGGGTACCTCATGTTGTCCCCTCGAGAGTCTCACAAAGATGTTCAGCCCTATTATTTGTTTTAGAAGCGTTCTTATGGACATAATAAGTAATTGGGGAGGAGAATAAATCTTTCAAACCCAACTGGGACCACAATGACCTTGATAACTGCAATCAAATATCAATTTTGCAACCTCTGCAATAAGAACCTATGTTTCATCAGACTGAAACAGGTTCTTAATTGCAAGGTACATAATTTAGGAAAAACAGCCTCTAGGTTCTTATTTTGGAAGGTCCTTATATGCGGGGATTTACTGTATGCGAAATAGATGATGTTTAAGCATTATTAATGATGAAACAATTTTGCATTGAATCGCATTGCCATTATTTACGCAGATAATTAATTAGGAACGCAAATATTCATATAAAACTAAATTAAATCTCAAACTAAGGCTATCAAGTGAGTATTTGAATAGTTTTTTACCAATTTTAGCCAGTTATTTAATGTAAATTTGCTTTTTTTCCTAATAGCCAATCTCCTCAAGATTGCCCTATATTTGGTTGCCTAGCAACTAATCACGTGATTAGAAATTCATTGAAGCTATTTTGGGATTCTGCTTTGTTTGATTATGACACATTGCAAGTTTCATTGTCATAGCTATCATATTTCCGAGGATCCCCCCGGTAGAAAATCACTTTTTTCACCCGGTTAAAATAGGGTTAAATATTTGAATCTAAACAAAGAAAAGAAGCATCATAGGAAATATTGGGAGCATAAGGCTAATTTTGAGGGGAGCAAAGGAGCATGCTGCTGTTTAAGAGGGGAGCAATGGAGCAACTAAAAAAGACTGAAAATAGAAGAAAGTCGATCAAATACCTAGGGGGTACTCAACACATAGGTATACGGGGGCGGAAATTTTAAAGAAACCCTAATATTTTAGTTCAGCTTAATCGAAACCTTTAAGTATCAGCTCATTTTATTCAGAATTGCCTTTTAAGACACTCAGAAGTATCAGCTGAACAATGTTTGATGCCAAAAAATATCATTAACATAAACATGTGTCTAATCGTATCCATTTCGATTTAAAACAAAAAATTTCAAGGACGTGCCTCATTCTATTCTTTTAATCATGAGACTTGTAATCATAATAATCATAACTTACTTCTTCTTATTGTCATAGCAACGGAAACGATAGAGTTAATTTAACTTAATCACGTGATTTGATTGTTTGCATCAAAATGCATGTCACTACCAAGTTTGAAGATCATAGCTACTTTTTCAGCAGAGGAGACTAGAATCCACCCCCTCAGGTAATGACTGCCTCAAAACTCCCAAGTAAGACAGGGTTAAAGTGTACATTTAGGTAATAACTAAATGTTAGTCTAAATCAGCAAGTGTTGGGTATAGGTTGAATTCTGGAGGGCCTAGGGTCTCCCATTCATACTAGGTCCGCTTTGGATTTGGCAATATTGTCTTGACGTCAATAAGGCCTAGTTCCTCATACCTGCATCAGTCAGAGTGAGTCAAACATGATGCCATAACTTGGTAGCCTATCAGAGACTAGATACCTACGTAAAACAAATTCCTTGACGTATTTGGAACTTCCTGGTAGGGCACTGTATTTAGGGATCTCACCCAGCAGTTGCCTCTCACTTGCAAATCTTCATGGACACATAACATCTTTGGGTTTTTCCCCACCCTCCACTCCACATATCACCTAAAACACATTTAGTTGCCTACTATTGCTGATTATTACTATACTGTAATAATTGTTAAATAAAAATGTTAAAGGACTGTTAACTGTATCGTATATGTTTTAGATTTAGAGATGTGTTTTGTGTGTTATGAGAATTCATCATATTCCCAACACTGTCTCCTTTCTAACACATATCTGATTTAGGATAGGTTGTATATGAGAAAGAGTAAGGATAAAACTAAAGAGTAGGGAGTGGTGAAAAGAGCAGTGAAGAACCTCAAGGGTGAAAATTGAAGGATTGTCGACCATATATATGAACTGCCACTTTGTAGAGCTAACCTTGACAAAACCATTATGACAATAGTTTGCCAAAATAAAGTGATTAACAGATACAAATGCCAAGATGCGCAGAAAATTCCACCCTAAGCAATCACCTGCTACGACGGTGGGCCAGCACGGCAAGCCTAGTCAATAATCAATAATAAGTCGTGCAACTCTTAAATGGAATGTATAAAAACCGGTCTGTAAACGACAGTGTCCATTACCATGTCAAGAAACCCCACCACCACCAATCCCCCCCTCGACATCTGCTGATATTTGTTCTTTTAGTCTTGAAATACTGACTGTGAACAAATTGGACTTGAAAACAATCATTTGACTGAGGATTTTTGATGAGCAGCTGGAAAATCACAGCCAGCAGATTTTCGAGGACAGTCCTTCTTCTTGAGCCTGAAATTCTAATCCAAGAACTGACGCCAGGAGAGACTTACGATCTACAAAATCTATAAACAATGATCTGAACAAGAGGTTCTAACATATCGCCCAAGCAGCTACTGGCTGTTAATGACTTAATCTGGAGAAGGTAGGGACTTTCTGGGTCCTAAAGCTGCATTGAAATTGAAGCCTCCGCACCAAAAACACATCAGCGAATCCTGAGAAGCTACTGCCTGTTGATCATTTTAGCTGCACAATGAAGAGAAATTCGGAGTTCCAAATCCACATTGTAGTCGAAGCCTCCGCACCCAATACACTTCTTTAAAGCCTGAGAAGTTACTATCCGTTGATGGCCTTTACTATACAAAGCACAGAAATTCAGAGTTCTAAAGCCGCATTTAAATTGAAACATTCGCAACCAATATACATAATTGAAACCGGAGAGGTTAGTTCTTGGTGATGACTGAAGCCGGACAAATCATGTAAATTCTTAATTCTGATACCACAGTGCATTGCAAGGTATTTGCCAAAGGAACATCGTCAAACAAAGGGGACCTCTGCCCGTTGATGGACTTAAGCTGGACTATGAAAAGACATATTGTGTCGAAGGTGCTGGTAGAAGCATGAGGCACCACGCAGAAATAGTAGTGTAATGGTTTAACTTGAAATTTTTAAGTTTTTCAACTCAGCTGCTTTTCCAAATTTTATGAGTTGGAATGAAAGGTTCACGATAAGATCGTTGCTTCTTTATGTAACGCATAAACATGAATGAAAGTGGTAACTTGAATGGTTGAATCATCTTGGCAGACCTCCGAAGCATTACATAGAAATGGAAAGGTGACAGCTTAATGTAAACTTCTCTGAGTTGATGATTTTATCTTCTTTGTAAACTGTAATGTGCGGGATAAACTTCTCTATGATAAAATTTGTTGTTCCTCATTTGAAAGGAAATGTTTGATTGGTTGAGCCATCTTGGGCAGATCTCTTAGGTAATATACAGATATGAAGAGGACCTTCGCGTGCAGATTCAAAGTAAAGATATTCAGATGCCATTGAAAATGTGTTGTTTGGAGATAGAAGCTAGGCAATAAGTTTAATATTTCTCGTGGAAGAAGAACACTCGTTTCATTAGAAGCAGTTTTTTCAATGGTTCAAGTGTTTGAAGGAAATTTAGATAAGCTGCCTTATCTTAGATAGAACTTCCCAGTCAAGAGCACTACGAGAGAAAGAGGCGTATAAGGTCTAAGGTTTTCAGCAAATGGAATCAGCCAATCCAGCAAGAGCACCATGAACACAAATGGCGAATGTATTCTTGCAGTAAGATGACACATCACACCAAAGTTAAGAGATCAGAATCTAAATTACGAACGGTTGTAAAAAATTAAGGTGATATCTGAGCAGTTGCAAACAGGGATATACAAATGAAATTTGACATGCTTACATGCAACAAGAACACATACAGATCAGGTACAAGAGAACGAAAAAACAGATAAGCAAAGTAGGAGCTTAAGTAATCCAAAATTTGACATGGGTAATCATAAAGAACAAAATGATAGCTAATCGTAAAAGATACTGAGGTGCAAGCAAACACAATGCCAATCATGCAGTAGGTACTGCTAGCGTGCTACAAAGGAATACCTAGAACTGGGGGTCAAAATCTTAAGTAGAACATAGTAACATATGACAAAGAAATACATAACTATGGCATGCATGTGAGTGATTCTTAAGAGTTGGCAGTCACCATTATGTCGAATATAACAACCGCAACAACTGCTGTGTGCTTCACTCCACCGCCAGCCTATTCCTTGATGTCGTTATCCATAGTTGCAACACCCTTACATTTATTGATCATAAGAGTACTCATTGTGCGCTTCAGGTTGTCATTACCAAGGTACAAGATTCTTCTCTGCCTCTCAGTATCTGATAACTTGCAAATCCTGGGAGCTGGGCTTATTGCCTTGTTTGGTCTGGGCTTACAGCCAACTGTAACTTCTCAGCCTTGCCAAGTGTTGCGTCAAATTGCAGAAGTTGTCTCGATGCAAACCCATGCTGCTTCAACTGGCTTCATACTCCTGTTATCTATTGAGCGTTATATTGCATGCATCTATAGCTTGAAATTCTATGCGATTATCACTACTTCAAGAGCAAACTTTGCTGTCATTTCTGTATGGGTTTTCAGCATTTTAGTTGGATTATTATGTTTGCATCCAAATGAGCCAAACTACTCGCAAATGGTATTCAGCAACAGTTCACGTATCATGTTGCTATATATAGTCACCGTCGTTGTATCTTCGGTTTCCCTTATCATCGTTCAAGCTCGCTTGTACAGCCTGTCTCGTACAAAACTGAAGGTGGAACCAGTCATAAAGTTTGGTACTCAGAGGGAAAAGGATGATTTGACGAGAAGACAGTTGAGACTGGGTTTCGCAGCAAGTATTGTTATCATTTTGTATGTTGTGTGCATGTGTCCACTAGCCTGCTTGAATGTTTACCTGTTGTTCAACCCAGAAAAAGACCTGGCAAAAACAAAAGATGCAGTGTTGATCCTGGCTACGCTAAACATTTTTTGATCCATTCGTATATGATTTTGGCATGGTTGATGTGCGGCAAGGAATCAATCGAGAATTTAAAAAGTTCAAAAAGCACTTGTGATAGCTTGGATGAAGAAGCAAAAGAGCGGTATTTGTATTAGAGAAACATTTTGGCCTATGGGACTGCAATGGGTAATCAAGCAATACATTTATTTGGTAGGTAAAGGCTTGAGCTACTGGTGGTATAGCTATCCAATACCTCTTATTCTAGTTAGCCGTACAAAAACTTACAGTAACTGCAAAGATCTGCAAATCCTAAAACGAACAACTCAGCTCACGAGAAAGGGCTATCCATACACAGCTTTGGAATTGATACCAGGGATACCTTGGGTTTCAACAGCATTAAAAACAATTAACTACTCATTTGAAAAATTAGTAACTATTAATTGGCAAAGCACCTTGAAGAGCAATAACTTTCGTTGATGTTTTGACACATCATTTGTTGGAAATAACCATATTGTACCGAGTGAGTAGAAAAAAAACCTCCAGTGCTTGAAAGGCTACTGCTCCCTTAGTATACAAGCAATGATATTTTGCAATGACTGATTAAATAGCTAACATATTCAATTCAGTTTCAATTTCATTGAACTATTTATCCATCCTAAATACAATTCTAAACAAATCAAGATATAATTAAATGCATTACAATACGATAAAATAACTAAAAAACTATTGTCCTACGAACTAAAACTAAAAAAAGAAAAGAGCACATAACATGATTGTATTTAGGATAGATTAATTTGAAAGGAGCTCTCCAAAGAGGTTAACTAATCGTGGGAGAGCCCCCCAATGAGAACAAAGAAACTAAGAATTATTTGAAAGAATATAAAGCAGATGAACCTCAGAATGATAATTCTAGGGAATATAAGGGGCATTTGACAGATTTAACCGATTTAACATAGGAATCAATGAAATAAGCTTTCATTTCAGACCGAACAAGTGAAGCAGTGACTGAAACACGAATTGAAACATGGACGAGTATTCCAAAATTTTGAGCCAAATTATTAGACTGCTTTTAGCCCGCAGAGGGTGGCATTTTTCAAGGTATTGAATAGGGAAACTCTGGTGGATTGACGAGTTCCAAAGGTATAAAATGAATAGCTAGGAGTAAAATATTTTTGAAAGCCTGAAAGTATGAAAGTTTTGCAAAGTCAATTATTTTCATAATTTTTCCGGCTAAAATTGGTGACTCTGTTCAGATTCTGTGAGGGATTTTCTACAATGAATCCCTTTGAAAAACCTTAAATAACATGCTAAAATTGCAAGCAAGAATCCCTAATGTGTTTACTTCACAGTGATGACTTTCAGCACTCTTTAGCATGTGCTTTCCTTTTGTTGGGTTGAAAAACCACTCCTCTGATGTTAATAACTTATCTTAGAGGACTCCATTCTCTCTAATGATGACAAAATACATGAACACATCAAAAAGTTATCATTTCTAGGAAGGAAGGCAAAGAGAAATCTTGCTTGGTGTTTTCACTAATTTTTGCAGTTCTCGAAAGGGGCTTTCTGCAGAAAATCTCCCATTTCGATGGGAAGGAATGACCTATTATAGCCTGGAAGATTACTGAACCTAAATTGACATATCAGGGATAAACAAGACAGTATCCAATATCACTGCTTTGATATTCAGGGAGCAGGATATCTGATTGCTACATATCACCTTAGGTATCCAGCTTGCGGTATATATGTTTTGCAACGTCTACAGTTGCAGTTCTCTCCCTTCCAGCCTTTAATATGGCCTTTAGCAAAAGGAAGTGTGCTTGCTTCTTTGACTATAGCTGGTAAAATCGACCAAAGTCTATTTCAAAGGAAGAATGTTGTCTCAATTCCATATGTTGTTGTTTCTTCACTTTTGGATGCTGCGAGTCTTTACCATGTCTTTGATTGTAACCAGTATTCAGCTCAGCTAAAATATTGTGATAAAAGGAGGACTCAAGCCAAACTTTGCTTTATAAATTTGGGATAAGTTTGGTCCTGTCGCTTATTCGCCGTCTGATTTTGCCGTGAATGTAAGTCGTTGATGTTATTAGGACATGGACTAAGAACAAAAATCATCAGAAGAATTTGATTCCTATCTTCTGTAAACAAGATGTTCATCATTACTATTATTATTTCATTGGTTGCAAACACTACTGACCAGCCTCTGGCTTCCGCTTCACCGTAAACTTAACCTTCAGACTCTTGAAAGTCCGTGAACTTTCAGCGAATATGCAAGGCTCTGGTGTATCGCTTCAAACATGCTTTTGACTGCCTCAGCCCAGTTTGTTTATGTGGTAAAGACAATGAAAATAACAAGCATTTTCTCCTGCACTGCCCCATATACGATATAATTCGTGAAGATCTCTTTGACCAGCTCTCTGATGCCCCAGGTCTAGATATCGCCAGTATCAGTAATATGGATGATGATACTCTTTGTCATCGACTCTTGTTTGGAGATCCATCTCTAGGTACTATTGAAAACAGAGTAATACTTGAAGCTACGATCTCATTCATAACAAATTATGGCCGATTTGATTGATACAGCAATATCAAGCCAGCAGCAGTTCCCTATTCCTAATTCCCCATCTTCGTGTTTGTGCTCTTTTCTGTTTCTCTCCTTTTTGTTCGGCTTTGCCGAGGTAGATTACTGGGATAAGCCAACCATTGTAATATTTTCCCCTCGTTTTACAGCTACCAGTTGAATAGCTCTAATTTCTTTGACCAGTAATCTGCCTTGGCTCCGTTGTTTTGTTGTCGTTTGTGCGTATTGTATCTTGGTTTCGTGGCTTTGTTTTTTCTGTTTTTTGTATAGAAAATTAATTGATTTGTAAGTGCCATTCATAGTGAAGACCCGGTGACTTTCTGTCTTTTTTGACTATGGATGGCAAAGTGTAATTTAATTTTATAGCTATTGTAGTTTTTTTGATCTTGATGAAAAAAGGCTCTGGTGTCTAATATCAATCCTAACATTGTTGGCACATCGTTATGTTATCTTAGAGTCCATTTATCATTTCGCTGTTTTGTAGCATTTTGCTTTATTGCAAATCTCACCTGACATCCACTTTGAGGCAGCTGAGGCGAAATCACAATATTCAAATTTGCCAATCTTTTCAGCTGCTCCGAACTTCATATTCAATACAAGTACTCTTTGACGGTATTAGCAAAACAATTTTGTACTTGATGAGAGCTATCTACCTTTTCAAAACAGATGAAATTGTTGATTCGGAACATTTTGCAAGCACCTGCTGACCTCTTGATCAAGACAGTTGGAGCAAAGTTCAATATTCAAATGTACCAGTCCTTTTAGCTGCTCAGAACTTCATATTCAATAAAAGGTACTCTTTGAGGATTTCATCAAAGCGCTCATTCAAGAGTAGCATACCCGAATGCTTTCTATATAGGTGAAAATTGCTGATAAGGACTATTTCGCAAGCTCTAATTGCATGATTTTTGTATACTTGACAATCATTTACATAGGATATTACCATTCACTACATACAAATCACTCTAGCGGTTACATTACTTACAAAATTACTATACTACATTACCTAAACGATACCGCAAGGAGCGCAAGGCTGTGTCTGCCCTGCGGGAATTCAAACGGAACATAAAAGCTAGAAGCAAGTGTGAAGGGAAACCAGAAAAGACACCTAAATCCCAATCCCTTATGTTGCAGTAGCTCAAGGTAGTATCGTTTATTCAAAACGTTGTGCTGCGTATATGAATCTTAAAGTTGCTTTGAGGATTTCTGAATTAGAATCAACGGACAACTTTTAATTCCCCATACATTATTATTTTAAACAATAGGACATTTGGAATATTTGGGAAACTAAACTTTACGGTTGCAACGTTGAAGTTTCCCTGTTGAGAAGATCTCTCTTGCATGTATGAGTGCAGCAGCAAAAAGTGCTTCGTGTTCCACATGTATGCATGAGGGCACAGTGGATTCGGTGTTGGTAATTCAACAAGGGGAAATCCAACAATAGCATCAATTAACCTTTAGTCACTTGATTGGTTGCTAGGCAGCTAAAAAACAAGGCAACTGTCGACAAGAAAGAGCCATTAGGAAAAATATGTCAAATTATACCAAATCACTGGCTAAAATCACCAAGAAAGCGTCCAAATAATTGCTTGATAGTGTCAGTTTGCAGTTTCATATAGTTTGATGTGGATAATGTTGGTTGCTAATTACTTGATAATCAATTAATGAAAACTGGATTCAATGCCAAGTTGTTATTCGGGAAAATTACTAAACACCATCATTTTGAAAATTATTTGGTGCGATCAGGACCCTTGATTAATATTTGAAATCATTCCATGATTTGCTACCAAGAAAATATACTAACGAGTTGATCATGTGAAATCATCAATATTCACGACGTCATAGATTTGATGAATTGCTAATGCCTACAACTATCAATCAATCATATATTAAATCAGAGTACTCATAGAGACGTATCGAGTGGTACATATATTGATAAGACTTAAGAACAAAGAAAAAATTAAGGTAGCAGATAGCCATTAAAATCTCAAGGAACGTTTAAAATTTCGATTTTTATACTTTATATTGGAAATGTTTTATCGATGCTGAACAGAGGCTCAAATTTTCTTTGACTTATCTCCATGTTTTATGTCCAAAATGAAGTATCAAAAAAGGAGAGAGCGGATATATTCTCCATAACAACTCCATAGTAACGAACATTTCCATGCTTGCTGACTTCGACTGTCCTTACATGGTGGTGGAGTACTGTCAAAATGACTAGGAAAACCCTTTGTACCGGGTGTCGCAAAGAAAGTATACAGATTTGGTCAACTCTAGCGAAAAGAATATAGCGTGAATCAATCCGAAGTAATTGTTAAAGCATACCTCGCTAGCTAACTTGAACATATACTGGGTGAATCAGAAAAAACGCGGGGCGTTTGTCGGACTGTGGCGTCGCATTTAGTCTTTCGATCATCGTGAATTAAATTTTTCCAAGCATCTAACAGTCTAACTTAGATCATAAGCCTTTTTCCGTTGAAATCGGTCTCTTAATGCTTTTGTTAAAAAAGATTTCCTTCGTAAAGGCTAATTTCCAGTCAGTGAAATTTTCCGAGCGGGCGGGAATTCTTTGTTTACGAGAGAAAATGTCGCTGTGAAATTGAATAGATTGTTACGGCTGAGCAACATTTCATTGTCTAAAATTCAGCCCACTCGGGATATTCCGCTGACTGGAAAATTGGCCTTAAGACCTTGTATGGGATTCTTGCAACCTGATGGAATCTTTGACCAAGCCTCTTCAGTATTTTAGCCTTGCCAGAGTTGCAGGTACATGTGGAATCATCTGGGGATACTGACAAAGTTAAGCCATTAATAGCTTGTTTGGGTCGCTAAGATTGTGCAGAAAGAACAAAAAGACAGAGACTCAGAGTTTGAATCCTTTGTCTTTTGGGTCTTTCTGCACGACTGGAGTGACTCAAAGACCTATGCTGGACCAGGCCTTAGGAAATGCATTGTCGGCAAAAAGTCCCATTGCGATTTACAGAGCGCTGACCTGCTTGAAAGAGACCTATTCGCAAGACAAAGAAGTACGCATTATTAATGTCTTTCAAACATATTCTCCACGCAGGACAAGTTCTGCTAAGACATCCCAGGGGAGAAAATACTATCCCCTAACAATTTGATTATCCCCTGGTAATACCACGTGTGCATGTAAGTCTTGCCAAAATAAAATGCATAAGAGGCTTGGCAAAAGATTTCACTAGTTTGCAAGACTCCCAAACAAGATCTTACGTAGAAAATCTTTTGTAAAAAGTGCGTGAAATGACTGATTTAGGTGGGGAAAGGTTTAAGATCTAAGTTAGACTCTTGGCTACTCGCAAAGCTTTAGTTCACGAAAATCGGGTGACTAAATGCGATGTCACAGTCCGCCAAACGCTTTCTGACTCAGCCGGTATACCTCGTTTGTTGATATTGGTGAGATGAGAGTAAGGATACCAATCTTCAAAGGACAAATTTGCCTCCATCGCTAAACACGAGCTTTGAAGAGTTGGCCTACGCAAATTCTTGAGGCACAATGAATAAATTGAAAAAGATTGACGCACGATGGAAAATCCTAAAGACGGCACAGCAGATGTGTTTTACAAAATAAGATCTGTGAAAGTACACGATGACTAAAAAGTGACCCAGCAGAATCTTATACAGAAAAATGAGAAAAAGGCCAATTGAAACGCTTCAGACGTTGCTCAGCCACTAAAGACTACTTTACATCAGGGTTATTTTTTTGCAATTTTTTCGGGACAGCAGATTTTTGAAATAAGAGGACTTAGGAAAATGGCATGCCTGAAATCATGAACAAGTCATACAGCCAATTCAGATCTTCAAACCAACGAGGAGCGTGTTTTCTCTCAAGCAGGCAATAGGCCACTCAATTGAAAGTTTTTAGAGCAAGTTTATAGCCTCTAGATACCCAAAATATTCTTGTCTCACGGAACAAGGATAGTCCTGCTTTTCAGTGAGGAATCCTTGAATTTCATGGAAAGTTCAATTCCTTTGGAATTCGATGAGCTTATCAAGAACATTCATTGCCAATTCATAGGTACCTCATGGCTATAAGATCTATCTGGAAAACTTCTGACTGAGTTACCTATCTTCAGCCTGAAATAAAACACATTCTTCATTGTTTTTAAGATCTTAAATGGCAGTAAATCGATCCTCAATTTTTGACGAAATTTTGAGCATTTCATACATGCCCTTTGCCCCAAAATCCTTACTTTGCAAAATTTGCCAAGCCAAAAACATTGCAATAAATGGTAACCAGTTTCATTGGATATGTTACACCTACCACGACACCTTAGATATGAAGAGTGCTTTGGAGGGTGCTCTTTGCCAACAGGCTATTCAAGTCACATCATGGGTCGCAGGAAAAGAAGTAATTGCTAAATTGTAACGCAAACTTTACCTGCTTCTTGATCGCAGTTTCTTCTGCTCTTCTTGACTTTTCTTTGCTTACCTGTCTCAGCTCAATCCATTGATTCAAGTCTGCAATGGCCTTATTCAGTTTCCCTTCAAACGCAAGGCTGCCCTCTGTACGGCTTTGTGATTTAGCGGCGGGAAAGCAGAAAGGCAGAAGACAGAAGAAACCGGGATGAAGATACACGTATGTTTGCGTAGACATTTTTAAGAATTCCTTCGTTTCCTGCGACCCATGGTCGCATAAAACAAAAAATATGTGCTAAAATGTCAAATTGAGCTTTATGACTTGATATACCATCCGAAACTCAAGAACGGGCCGCGAAATTAGGCAGCCAATGTGTCATGGAGCAATGGAGTAAATGATACTGCGTTGTGATGCAGACATTCAAATGATCCTGGGTCCAATGCATTGCAATCACAACATTGCAATGCTGTAACCAGACTTCTACAGCGCATGATCCTCATATGATCGAAGTGGCTTTTACATTTCACAGTGGGGATCATGACTTCCATACACTGTTGAAAAGGCAACTCGAAAACCATGTATGCCAGAGCTAGACTTGCTACAAGTCCCTCTCGCGGCAAAAACGGGAGGAGGAATAAAAGCGAGAGAGACTTGTAATACTTGGCAGCCTGTGTCTTTGGCTGGACAGGATTCTGTCCAGTCGGCATCCTTATAGAACAAACCAATATCCAATCATATGCTCAGAAAGGACAATGATACAACAGAGCGAGGCTCTGCCCGATGCTCTTTGACAATGGACCACTCAAGCTTCGATGAAACTGTTGACAACGACCCCGTCATTTTGAAAATGGAAGCAAGGCTCAATAGCTCATGAATAATAATGAGCTTGCCAAGTATCGCAAGTCTCTCTCGCTTTTTGTTCTTCTCCCGTTGTTGCCGCGAGAGAGACTTGTTGCAAGTCCAGCCAGAGCTGAAATAAGTTCTCATGCTCAATGTAGATAGAAATCAGATAAACGATCTAAAATGTTGCACTATAAAGGACTATTTTTCAAACAAAATCTTAGAGCAGAAGGGCAATATGAAAGAATCTTGGGGTGCTACCAACCAGTTACTCATAAAATGTTCAAAGTAAACAAATATCGATAGTTTGGAAGACTAAAACCAAACTTGTTCAATAAACGAAAAAATTTCTGACGAAATGAATCAGCGCTTTTGTTCTGTTGTAGAGAAATTACCCTACCTCTCCCTGTAGATGTACCAGAAAACTACTTCAAAGTCGGAGAGGTGAACTGGTCCAATTTTCGATCAGCTCGTCGAATTCGGTTTATTTTGTGTTCCCTTCTTAGCTTGTTCAATGGACACACCCTATATGTCAGCAATCTTCAGCCATGGATCCCGAAAGTATTTCTTTGTAGCCTTTGCAAATAACAGTTCTATTCTGTGACGGAATTGTTCTCATGTCTACATACATATGCGTTGTATTTTAAGTATTGTGCGTGTATGAATTCTCGCAGGGGAACTGTTTCAACTATATCTTGTACTTCCAGATTCGTATATTGTAAGCTGTATTCACCTTCATCGATATATACCCGCTGACATTCATATTACCTCTAGACCGCTTCTGTTGAGGGAAAGAAAGGCAAGAACCAATGGCTGCAAAAATAAAAGAAAAAGCTTTCGCCATGACAACACAATCAGATACTTAATAATTATTGCATTTCTATTAGTTTCTAGTCGTTTAGTGCAAATATTTAACGACCCTACTAAAACCAGCATCTTGCAAAATTGCCTAAAACTGAGTTACTCCATTTTACCAAGGACTGCTGAGCGATCCAGAAAGTTGATGGGCTAAGAAGCGAGTGTAACTTAAAAGGTTTTTGGGATCACGCTCACTGGATTGCTGGAAAACGCGCTTTTTACAATAACACGAAGAAACTGTCATCATCATAGTGAATAGTTTCAAGTATTCAATTCGATCTGTTCGTATGCTTTAAAATTTGGCAGATTGAATCGTATATCTATAAAGTGTACTACAAAATCAGGAGCTTCAATATATATCATTCTGAATTCGTCTTTAACCGTTCCAATTTCAGCTTCTCTTTCAGTCGACTAAGTACTATTATTTACAAAATTTGCCAACAAAGATAAAGCCACTCGTTGCCAAAAATTGGGTGGGCTATAGGTCACCTAGCCTACCCTGCTCCGCGGTCCCTGTTTACAAGATATCGAACTATATGCCAAGTTCCGTACTGCCTTTCATTTCTTGGCTATTCATTAATTTCATTCCTTCGAATATTTATTTAAACTTAGCATTTACAGACTTTTACAAAAATAAAGCTACTTTACACCAACTATTTGCAATAAACCTGAAGGAGAGCGTGTCAGCTTACAACCAAAGGAATTCAGCATCTATTCCACAAATATTATAAAAGCAACAGGTTCCAGATCAAGTCTTTGCCCTATTTTAACCAAGGGGCGTTTTTCGCCCCCTTCGCGAAATTTTTCAATAGCTCCTAAACGACGATAGCTATAGTACTGAAACTTCCTGACTTTTACTAAAATTTAGCTGACAATCAGAGAATAGAAATTTTCAATGCCTATTGTTTGACCACTTGACCACCAGATGCCCATATTTGGAGAGTAGTCACAAAGAAGATCGTTAAAACTGTTCTAGTTTCTTTATTTTGCGTTTAATCACATCAATATATGTACCATTTGATTTTTCTCAAAGAGTACTTTCATTTGATGTATAATTTATCTATATTTGCTGACGTCAGCAATTTATAATTTCTTGACGTCATAATCCTTATGACGTCATATTTCTAATAAAGTAGCAATTTCTATATGCAAAATCATGTAATGATCTGAAAGATTGATAAAACTACTTGCTGTTACCCACATTATGTGAAATAGATGATGTTTAAGCATTATTAATGAGCAAACAATTTTGCATTGAATCGAATTACCATTATTTACTTAGTTAATTAATTAGGAACCACAAATATTCATATAAAACTAAATTAAATCTCAAACTAAGGCTATCAAGTAAGTATTTGGATAGTTTTTGCCTATTTTAGCCAGTTATTTAATGTAAATTTGCTTTTTTCTGCTAATAGCTCCATTTCGTCAAAATTTGCCCTATATTTGGTTGCCTAGCATCCAATCACGTGATTAGAAATTAATTGATGCTATTTTGGGATTCTCTTTTGTTTGATTATGACACAGTGCAAGTTTCATTGTCATAGCAATTATAGTTCCGAAGATAATAAGGGGGCGAAAACCGCCCCCCTCCGGTAGAAAATCACTTTTTTTTCACCCGGTTAAGGTAGGGTTGATTCCTATTTGAAAACTGCTTCAGATTTTATCTTCTTTGCATCATCATGTAGAGTGTTCCGTAACATAGCTACTCTAAATCTCAGGGAGCTTATCCCATATATCATTGTATGAGACCTCTGAGGAAGTTCACATGAAAAATTGTTTGCAAAAAGTAAATATATATTAAAAGTAGAATAAAAGTAAAAATAATGGCTACTTGACAAACGTATGTTTGATCAGTTTGAGTTTTACCCAGTACGTGAAGGAGAATGGAGAATGGAGAATTGCCACGTCAGACTGGTTTCGGGGCTTTTCACTCAATTATATATAACTGGTGTTCGGACACATCTTTGGTATACTGGCTTGGATGTGGGTGTTTGATAAGCATGATCTTCATACATAATCACACGAAATGGCAACAATCTATTGAAATACTGACTTGCCGGTTTCACCTCGCTGTGAAGTCACCCAACGGCGTGAGTCTCTAACAGCAACCCATGCAATTTGTTGCAATGTTTAGCTTTGGAAACAGAGTGCCTTGTTCGCAGCAATGAAACTTACTTACTTTTGGGAATACAGACTCCTATGGCACGCGAAAATCACAAAAACCTGATAAACCTAATTTGTCACTGATACACTAGGATTATCACTTTGATAAATTAGATTTATCGCGATAAACTAGGGCATACCGGAAAACCGGGACCCGGAACGCAAAGGTGGGACGCAAAAGTGGAACGCAAAGGTGGGACGCCAAAGTGGGACGCAAAGGTGGGACGCAAAGGTGGGACGCAAAGGTGAGTAATGTATGTCTGAACATTGGAAACGCTTAAAAACATCGCTTTCAGACGTTCATGAAAAACGATTGTGAAGATAAAGATAATAACTATAGCCCTACGCATTCTCAGCTAGGAGAGGCTAGGAGAGGCATTCTCAGCCAAACTAGAATCGACATATCCTAAAACATTTTCTTGGGGGCTTGCCCACCAGACCCACTTATTACTATATTCCAAGTTATCTCTGCATGCCCATTCCGTTGACTTTAAGGATCCCTATTTGCTGCTACTGTTGAAAAAATCTCATCAAAATGATTTGAAGAGCCTGTACCATGTCCTGATCCTGCATAAAATCATTCAAATTGTAACAACAATTTCTTTTGCGAAAGCTTCTTGCAAAAAGTTACCATCGACCAACTAAACAATCATAAAGTAGCGAAATGAGAATATCCCTCGAATATAAAGATCAAAGCAGAAGCGCCAAATCATCTTGGTCATTCCAAATAAGCAGAACAGATACATGTCAGTTGACGTTGTCAAAAGTCCTTCTAATTTTAATCACAGGCATACATGCATCTAAGAACCTCAGAAGGAAAATGTCAGCAAGATATTTCATTTGGTTCAGGTTTTATGATCAATTGAATATTTAGCCAATTGATGCAAAAATGAGTGTTTTCGTGAGATGGCGAATTCAAGTTCAAAAAAAAAAATTTCCTATCCCATTTCAATCTGCATTTACTTATAGTACACTATGAATGAATGAATGTAGAATTGTAAAGTTTTGTGTAAATGAAGACCAATATATTTCAAAAATATTGCTTCAAAGTTTGAACCAAATTTGCTTGTGGCCCAAAATATGTATGGGGTTGGCTTTCTGATCCATAAATGCCATGATGCTTTTAAGTTTTAAGGAACAGAATACTGATTTAACCTAAGATATCATGTTTTAAGCAACCAAACGATTTTCACGAAATTCCTTGGTCCAGGGTGGGTTGCAAAGTCTCTCAATTTTGGCCTAAAAGTCTACTTTTCCGTACTCTCAGATGGTATCTTGCAGAAATCCTGCAACGCCTATTTATGTCATCCAAATGTGCACATGCAGAATTTCTGAAAATGGGTCAAAGCCAAGGAAATTTTTTCTGACATGAGAACAATAGCTCTCTCAACATGAATGCATGCTTTAAACGGTCAAATTTGGCCAACTTAACGGGTTAGAAATCTTGTGTTATATCGAGGTACATCCCTGCAATTTTTTACATGAACTCCTACACCTGAGGACCTATTTACTTGCAAATACGGAAGTGAAACGGCGTCTGGAAAAATGTCAAATAGCAACATTTGCCAACATGGGGGCTACATGATAACTAAAGAGCTTGTTGGACAGATGTTTTCATGGTGCAATTTATTTACGCCTTTTATCGCAAAGAAATCATTTTAGAATAGTTGATAATAAAATGGATTTTATCCTGATAGAGATGCGTTTTATGGTTGTGCCGTAATTTTCAAAACGGGGGTATCCTCATAATTGACCAAGATGAAACTGCATCAAAAGATTCTAAAAAGTTACCGACACATATCCATTAGAAATGAGATATGAAGAAGTCTGGCTGATGCTGTAAGTTTCTTAACATTATGAGATTTTGAGATCTTAGGATTTCTTACGAGCTTCTTAGAGGGTGGATGATGGTCTCCAAACCCCCTTATGAGCAAAACACGTAGAAAACACGAGAATATCTTCCTTTATGTGGGCCCGCCCTTAATGTAATATGCACGTAGCGACTTCCATCAGGAAAATAACATGAGAAACATCAGGTTTGTTTGACAGATGTATCGCTATTTTGATTTAGTTACAGTGAATCATGAATTACAGTGAAGGATTCAGGATTGGGCCACTGGGTCAGATGACCCAGCCAACTAATCAGATTTGGGTGTTCATCATCCTTTTAAGAAAACTTATTCAGTCATGAAAATCTTCTATGAATGAGATGTATTTTGAACACATGAGACTGTCAATTTTCTTCCAGTAAGAAATAAGCACATACATGATTTCCTTGAGAAAGGGGTATATTTGAAACAGAATCCTATGACCTAGAATCTCAAAATAACGGGCATTAATGTCTCAAAACAGTTGAATGCTGTTGGAGTCGAGACCCTGAAAAATAGCGAATTTCAGCCGGCTTGAAAGCAATTTGCTACCCGAAGTTTTATGGGTGCTGCTGTTTTCCAACAAAACATATCAGTAAACTGAATCGCAATACAAGTGCAAAAGTCGCAGACTCCACTCAGAATCATTATTTCTACTGTACAGATTTCTGCTTTAGGGATCACTGATAACCCTTCTAAAGTGGGTTACCTTCGAATATTTTCAGTGATAAGGCGTCTTTCGCCAACTAGAAAGTCAGAAAAAAGAGTATTCTATGAAATAGCAATAGTACCTTTCACAATTGCATTGCAATTACCGGGTAAGCAAGCAGCAGATCAACTTTTGGATTTGATCCTAGGGCTTTAGTCAACAGTCCGGTGATTGTTCCTGTCGATGATTATTTTCAGCGATGATTGTCTCTATCAATAGTTTTTAAATACTATATCAGTCTCCTGTTATGAACTCTTCACCAAGACAGATATTTATAGCTACATGCATCAACATACCCGTTAAAAATAAGAAACCAAGAATTTCTGGCTAATGCTTAAAGTTTCTTAAAATGATGAGATTTTGAGTACTCATGGCTTCTTACGAGTTTCTTAGAGGGTGGATGATGATATCCATACCCCGTTGCGAGGAAAACAGGTAGAAATCATTTGAGTATCTTCCTTCATGAGGGCCCCTAATGTAACATGCACGTAGCGATATCCATTAGGAAAATAAAATGAGAAACATCAGATCTGTTTGACAGATGTATCGCCACCCTAATTCATTTACAACGAATTATGAATTATATCAAGGAAAAGTTCCTCATTGGCCTAAAAACCTTTACTCACTCCCTTTGCCTACTCCTTTTGTACAAAATCATCCCCATACTCGCTACACACACGGATGTAGCTACTTTTCTGTCCTGTTCTTATCAAAATTTACCAGGGTTAAACCAGGGCGTGGTAAGAGCCCGAACACAAACTTTTCTATCCTTTGATAAATCAGCCCCTATCCCCCTCTCAGTGGCCTTTGGCTGACCTAAGGCAGTAAGCCCTTGCTCCTGTCTAAAAAGTTAGGAAAACCGGATAGATGTTTATCCTTTCCAGAGATGGCTTTTGTAACATTGGGGAGACTAGGGGGCACAAACCCCTCTTTATTCTCAAAGCCATAAGTGCAAGAGGCTTGAAACTTTGCACAAGTAGCAAACATACTATCAGATAGAAAAGATGATATCAATTTGTTTTTGCTTATATCATGTATGTAACCAAGTGCTGACGTCAGCAAATATTACTAAATAAATTTCAAATCTATGTAGACTTTGTTTGATAAAACTTGTTGATATGAGATTCAAAGCATGAAAAGTTTATTTCCTTTTAATTCTGATTGTTCCATTGCTGCTTCGCAACGCAAATATGTGGCCTCTCAATAGGGGGGATGAATCACGAATTCATGGTGAAATTTCTTAACCCTGTCTGACTTGGGGGGATTTTGCCCCCCCCCCAACGTACATTCTGACTTATACGTTTTTCCGTGTTTGCTGAATGCCTCCAAGATTTGGTAAGTGTAACTCTTTATCATACAGCAATGAAACTGCAAAATTTTGTTATCATATTTTTAGCCTTGCCCCATTGTAACAAAGTTGTCGTGCCACATCTGGTGAAAAAATATGCTTCGCTTCCCTCTTAATATCCTGTTTAATTGGTCGAATTAAGCCTGCCTAAACTATGCATTTTTCTATATGTATTTTGATCTTCATATTCCATTTCCTTACGAAAAGTAAAGTTTCACGACCTTATGACACACTTTCATTTTTATGACGTCCTATGACATCATAATGTTGATCATGTTCTAGCAAAAACAAAATTGTAGCTTTTCAAACTATTGTTCAAAAATTCATTGGTTACATGATAAACAACCTTTGTGCCTAACAACAACTGAGATAAAGAAGGGGGTAGAATTTATCCTTTCTTACTCAACTTAGGGATGGTCTTAGCAAGTTGAACTTTCACAAGTTCAAAAAAAGTTTTAGGGATACCGTCAACCCAATGTGGCTCGTGAACGAAGGTATTGAGAATACGGAACACTTTCTTTTGCTTTGAAGTTTCTTTGCAATTCAACACGAATTCTTCCACGAGTTTTTGCATTTCTGTGACCAATTCGCAATTTCAATATTCCAAGTGAGCTCTAAAGGAATCTTTTATTTTATCATAACAACGACTTCCCTAATGATCTTAGCAAGAGTGTTCTAGAAATGAATCTATAATTCATCCTTCAACAATGTGTCCTTATAGTATGTTCAACATGTCCTTAACAAAAATATTTTTGAACTTAGAATTCATCATTAAAGCTGGTAGATTCGATTAGGACCACATCATAGTTTGTTGAGTCTCGCACATCTACCAAGTTCTTCATTGTAAAGTATCTTGCTTGAAAATTTCCTTATGGTAGATCTATTTCTTTGGCAGTATTTACATGTATTTTTATGTAATAGATGGGTTCCGGGAGGGGTGTTGCTTGCTCGGGGAGTCGTGGTGCGGATTCACACATCTGAATTTTTGGAATATATTGGTCGAAATTTTTAAAACCAAGGAAAACCTAAATACAAGCTTCATGAAATATATCTTTGTTGAAAGAATGGAAAACTATAATCTAAGAAGTGGGAATACTCTGCAGTTGCCAAAAGCCAGAACAACAACATACGGAATCGGATCTGTATCATTTCTAGGCTCACTGTTTTGGCATGCATTGCCAGAAACTTTGAAAAATCAGAAAATCTTGCAGTATTCAAAAGAAAATTAAGGAGCTGGAAAGAACTGGACTGCAATTGTCGACTTTGTAAAATATACATCGCAGATTTGGGCTATTTATAGTTCATTTTTACGATTTTGTATTAGTAGAACTTATCATGTAAATAGGTGAATAGTTGGCTTTAATTAGCTGTAGTTAGCTATCATTTCTGTCACTCGCCAACTTTAAATAAATCATTTAATATTATCATTACTATTATTCTTATATCTGATTCGTCTTAAATCCAAACTTCAAATTCTTCAATTGAGGCCAGGATATGATTTTGTTCAAGCCTCTTCGACACGTCGCTTAATTTTCTCCAAACTGTGAGAATCGGTTGTTGGCTCGGGCTCTTGGGTGCTGCTTTACAGGCTGATGGTAAATTTGTGAATATTTCAATCGGTAGATTTTTATTTCTTTAGAGTAATTTTTAGGCTGCGTAATAGGTAACCTGGTTTGACAACTATTAATGGAATATAAAAGAACTTAGAGATTCCACTATCTAGCACTGATTCAGGTTAAACCATTATTCTACCAGATGAGTCAGAAAAATCGTGGGGTGTTTGGCAGACTGTGGCATCGCATTTAGCCATCTGATTGTCCTGAACAAACTTTCTCAGTACAGTCAAGAGTCTAACTTGGACTTTAAACCTTTCCCCATCACAATCGGTCCTTTGATGCATTTGCCAAAAAGGATTTCTTCGTAGCACCTTGTATGGGACTCTTGCAAACTGCTGAAATCTTTAACAAGCCCCTTCCGCATTTTTATCTTGCCCAAGTTACAGATACACGTAGCATCATCAAGGGAGAATGAAATAGTCAGGAGATAGTATTTTCTCTCCCAGGACGTCTTACCATTACTCGCTCTGCGTGGAGATCTGTTTGAAAGACTGACGAATAATGCCTACTTCTTGGTTTTGCGAAGAGTTCTTTCAAGCAGACCAACGCTCTATAAATATACAAAATCGGCTAAGGTTTGTTTACACCTATTTCAAGTCATGTGATCAGTCACTTGATAAAACGTCTTTTGATTTCTCTAACCTATTTCGTGCCATGAAAAGTCGTGCCATGAAAGCAAAAAGTAGCATAATACTAAAACTTCCCTAGAGAATGGTCACATGACTTGAAGTGGGTAAAACAAACCTTAGCCGATTAGGTCTATTGCAATAGGACTTCTTGGAGACAGACTTTTTCCTTATGCCTAGTTCGCACTAGGAATATTGAGTAGTCACGGTCTTGGAAAACGACCCAAATACAAAGTAATTAGTAAATGGGCTTTGTCTTTTGGTCTTTTTGCTCGCCCTTAACGACCCAAACGACCTGCTATGAATTCAAAAATAATGACCTGCTATGAGCCATGCTTTAAATTTGTAATTCCCCTGATAATACAATGTGCACCTGCAGCTCTGACAAGGCTTAAATGCTGAGGGACTAGGTCAAAGATTTCATCTATTTGTACAACTGCATAAAAGGTCTTACGATGAAAATCTTGGTCTTACGAAAATGTCTTACGAAGGAGTCTTACGAAGAAGTGATTGATTTCATTTACATTTCATTAACTTAACTAACATTAACATTTCATTAACTTGATTTCATTAACATTAACATTTCATTTCAGTGACTGATTTCAGTCTAACTTAAAAGGTCTTACGAAGACGTGACTGATTTCATTGCAGAAGGATTTATGATTTAAGTTAGACTGTTGACTACATTGAGACATTTAGTTCACGATGGTCAAGTGGCTCAATGTGACGCCACAGTCCGACAAACGCCTAAAGTTTTTTCTGACTCAACGCACTTGGTATATCCCCCCCCCTCCCGCGACCCCAACTAGAATTCCTGTGATTTTCAATTTTTATTGAAGTCTACTTTCATTTCAAAAAAACTTTTTCCATTTTGCTATCATCAGTGAAATTTTTAACTTTTGACGTTTGCCTATGTATAACGTCATAGTCATGATAAACACGTGAAATGATTGATTAATATTGAAAAATTCAATATGAATTTGATTTAGTTTTACTCCTAACGATTGATTTAAAATGCCAATAAGGCATCGGCACATTTGTTTTTGTGTCAAGCATGACTTCGATTGAGAGTTTTGAGTACAATAGAATATACAATAGAATATCAAAATGGAACTTTTAACAGTTTTCATTAACGACAAGCAATGTCTATCATTTCCTTAGCATTAATGTTCAAATTTTTATTGGATTGAGGAAAAGTTAAGATTTTTCAAATAATGTAATTGGAAACCCTCTATAGAATTTTTGTTAGCAATTGCCTCCATAAACGTAGCAGAACTCAGAAATTCCATTTGCCATATTCAAAATCTTTCAGATCCATAACCTCAAAGTTGTTTATTGACTGCTTTCGTTGAAATATTAAGTTCTATGAGAAGAATCGAAATCAGTGCATTTCAAATGTCTTTGGGTTGCCTAGCAGCAGATGATTGGCATATGATGATGTTTTAGAATGATAATTCCGTTGTCATCATCTGCATTGTAGTTAGCATTACAGTTGCATTGATTTACAAGCTGCATTTTACTTGGCATTACAGTCGCTCAGAAATCTTGGGAGGCTTTTTGTCCCTCCCCCATGAGAATATGGTGCTCGATTTTCCTATGTAGCACATTTCAAAAGGCAGAGTTCCTTCAAAAGAGAACGGTAACTTTAACTTTTTCTGCAACATTGAACAACATCGCGTTTACGTTCAGCATGGAATACACAATTTTTCAAATCTTAAGGCTCTGACGAATACAGTAGCTTTTATGCCAACAGAGGTGCAAGATGGCAGAGGCAGCAGACGTGTCTGTTAAATCAGTTGCGAAAGCTAACAACAAAGATGCTTCTATCGGCAGCATAAATAGTGCAGATGATTTGGATCTTGACAACATCATTCTTGCAGAAATTAAAAGGCTGAAGTCCAAGAAAAAGCGAGCAGATTTCATTCCTGTCTCGTCAAGTTTAGAACGGCAACACGGCCTAGCCCAATCAGATACGCATCAGCGCATGCTGCACATGATCTTGAATGGTAAGATTGAATGTTCACTTGCCATCCCTAAAGGCTCACAACAGAAGCAGAGCATTATGATTGAGGAACATCCTCCGGATAGTGATCCAATCGCCAGTTTTATTGATGATTTAAAATCAAATAAGGGAGCTAGCAAAGCTACAAAAATGCGACCCGCAAATACTGTAGAACCCGATGAAGGGTTTGCACATGCGAGCAGATTTTTAGAAACAGTCAACGACCTCGCAAAAAGTCTTCAAAAAACCAACGATATGTTGAATTTGGAACGGGAAAACTCTCGTAAATTTATGGAGGAAAATTTTCAATTACAAATTAGGTTACGAGACCTCGAAATATTCCAGGCTCGTAAACAAGTCAGTCCAACTCTCAAGAGACACGACACCTTTCTCATCGATTCATTGGAAAACAATACAAGTGAAGTGAATACAATGAAACAGGTTAGAGAAACCCAAGCATCCAACAAGAGTGTCAACAGCAGTGGAAAACCGGAGATTCCTCGAACTGCCCATGCGAGCATTACCAGTGAATCACACACAGTAGCTCACGGCCCTGGAACAGCCAAACAACATAAAAACAAAGAAGGTAAATCGAAGAAAAACACGCAGAATCAGCAACAGTCCCGTGGAAAGGAAAATAACCGAAATGGATCATCAAATAACCGAAATGGATCATCAAAGCTCAGCAAAATGGTTTCCAATGAAACATCGCCCCATCCTATCCAAATTTGCATGGTTGGTGACTCACAGTTGCGTAGAATGGATGCTGACAAAATGTCAAACAATCATCACCAAGTTGTTTTAAATGCAAAATCAGGAATGAAAGTCGAAGAGGCAGCTAATCATGTAGATTGTGATGCAGATGTAATAATTATGCATGCGGGCACCAATAATCTGCGTGATTCGACCCCAGAAGAAGTTGCTGAAAAGGTCGTCAAAACCTTCAAGAAAATTAAACAAAAGAATTCCAAAGCCCAACTCGCATACTCCTCTATTTTCAGAAGGAAGGGCAATGCTGCTGCAAACGGTATGAACGTTAAAGTATTTCAAACAAATAAGATTTTAAAAGAAGAACTCATGCTGCAGGGTATAGACTTTATTGATAATGATAACATTTTATATGGTAATATCTGTGATGATGGTTTACATATTAACCAAGGAGGAGCAAAAAGATTTGCACGGAATGTCAAGAAATATGTAGAGTATTGGTAGGGGTACACGGGTTCAATGAAAAATCTAAGCGAATCGCAACGTAATTTAAGAATGCAGTCGAACAGAGGTTTACGAATTGCATCACTTAATGTTGTATCATTACGTAAGCACCATTGTGAAATTGAGCATGTGATAAACGAGCACAAATTTCACATTCTGGGTTTGAATGAAACGAGGTTAAGTAAAGATATTACAGACCCAGAGGTAGAGCTGGAAGGCTTTGAAATCCACCGTAAAGACAGAGATGTCAACGGCGGTGGTGTAGCTATCTATGTAAACTCGAGCATTAGCCATAATCGTAGATATGATATTGATGATCCACTATTAGAAATCGTAGCCGTAGAGATCACTCCCTTGCATGCCAGAAATTTTATAGTTATTTGTTGGTACAGACCCCCAACCCCCGGCAATGACAAGGAGAGTTTTGAGGCATTAAGGAACTTACTCTCTGCTGTAGATGCAGAAGGTAAAGAGATTATCTTAATTGGTGACACTAACTGTGATCTAAAAAGTCACAAGGATGGGTGCACCAAAAGCATAAAATCAATTTATTCTGAGTTCCAATTTGAGCAGCAAATAAATGAATATACTAGGGTAGCTGCGCTAGAGAAAGATGGTGCTTCACACACTTCTAAGACTCTTATTGATCACTTTGCCACCAATCGCCCAAATTACATTTTGAGAGCGAGCGTGCTAAAATTAGGAATGGTCGATCATTACCTTATCTTTGCAGTTAGAAAACTAAATGCAAAGCGACTTTTAGATAAGCAAGTGAAAATAGTCGAAACACGTAGCCTTAGAAACTATGATAAGCAGCTATTCCTGGACGAGTTGTCAGCCATTGACTGGAACGAGATGCTTTCCCCAACTAATGGCGACCCTGATCTCATGGCTTCGGTCTTTAATAGTGTTATCTCATCTCTTCTGGAGGTGCATGCACCATTAAAGCGCAGAAAAATAACAAGCCATCACGCTCCTTGGATTACTGTAGAAATAAAAGACCTGATGAAGGAACGTGATCTAGCAAAAAAGAGGTCCGAGAAAGATGCTTCCTATTGGTCAGACTATAAGAAGTTACGGAATAAAGTCACTTCTGAACTACGTGCCAGGGTACAGGAATACTACTATAACCTTATTGATGAAACCCAAAACAATCCGAAAGCTATGTGGAAAACAATAAATAAGGTTTTACATAAGAACTCAAATCAAACTGTAACTCAAAACATCATTTTTGAAGGTACAGAACTAAAATCAGCTTCACAAATTTCAGAAGCTTTCAACAAACATTTTACGACGGTCAACGGTAGGGTCAGCCTTCCGATGACCCTCTTAAGTACCTTGGAGATAAAACCGGAGGAACCAAATTTAAGCTACAGCCAGTAAATGTAGGGTATGTAGAACGTGCTATAAAAGCTCTGGATAACTCGAAGTCTCCAGGTGCTGACAGAATCCCCGTCAAAATACTTAAAGATGCCATAAACTTAGTTTCGAAACCACTGACACTGATATACAATGCATCTTTAGAACGGGGTATTTTCCCCCGGATCTGGAAATTAGCCAGAGTAACACCTATTCATAAGGCGGGCACGAAAACAGATGTAAACAACTACCGGCCTATTTCAGTGTTATCAGTTGTGTCAAGAATTTTAGAAAAGATTGTACACGACCAACTAATGGAGTTTCTAAAGGAACAAAAAAGGCTTTCTTTAAACCAGTTTGCGTTCCAAAAACTACACAGTACACTGACATGTCTATTGAATGTTATAGACCCGTGGTTCAAGAACTCTGATGAGGGGAAAATAAACTTGAGTATATTCCTTGATCTCAAGAAAGCATTCGATACCGTTGACCATAAAATCCTATTGTCGAAATTGCGAGAGTATGGTGCTGAAGGTGCTTCCCACAGCTGGTTCACTTCTTATCTGACCAATAGGGAGCAGTTCTGTTATTTTGACGGATCCACTTCCAGCAAAAGCAGCATTGAGTGTGGTATTCCGCAGGGCTCGTGTTTGGGACCCTTACTCTTCATACTATACATTAATGATTTTGAGAATTGTCTAAAAAGCACGATCCCAAATATGTATGCTGATGATACATGTGTGAATATCGCATCAGAAAACCTGAATGAACTTCTAACAGATTTGAAAAACGAGCTGGAAAATGTATCGAATTGGATGAGGATTAATAAACTTAGTTTGAATGCCAGTAAAAGTGAATATATGGTTATAGGCCACAGGCGACAACTAAATAAGATAGTTGAAACCATTTTGAAAATTTTTTTTGAATTTTTAATTAGTATACTAAATTTGAGGAAAAGTCACCAAGTATCAGCTCTGTATCTTTCCAACTGACGACACTGCATCAAATAATCTGCGCCGTGGGCACTTTGTGCGCCCCCCGGTAGTAATAGGGTTAAAAAGATGTACAGTAATTTAGAGAATCAATTTTGGTATTCAAAATTTTTCTAATACACTTGTTATTGTTTATATGACGTCGTAAACGTTGATGACGTACGTAATAATAATAATAATAATAATAATAATAATAGTAATAATAATAATAATAATAATATTATTATTACTATTATTATTATTATTATTACGTACGTCATCGTTGGATCGTAGAGATCTCGAGAGGGTTGTAGAGAGGTCGTAGAGAGGGTTGGATCGTAGAGACCTCCTGGGTCGCTCTCAAAACCACAATAATGATTCGCGCATACCTCTAGTGCTGACCTACCATCCTGCATTCTTCAAAGTGCACGAAATTTTGCGAAATTGTTCAAATACGTTGTTTGTAGATCATAAGCATCGTAATCTCTTTCAGAATAAAATGTTTATATCGTTTCGGAGAGCAAAAAATCTTAAGGACACTCTAGTAAGGGCAAAACTTAGGCCATCGGGAGAGGAACAGGTGGAGAAGGGTACTTTTAGGTGCAACGGTAGAAAGAGCTGTCAGATCTGCCCCATTGTTGTGGAGGGGGACACTTTCAGAAACTTTAATGAATCGCGGTCTTTTACCAACTTTTCAGGGGCATACAATGTGTTTTCGGTTAGACGAAAGGAGTTGTTTTGGCAATATAAATTGGGAACTTTCATACCAAATGGTTTAAATGAAAGGGCAGCGGATGCTGAGCTGGATATGTTTGCTTGCTGTATTGCTTAACTTTTATCGATTTATCGGAGAGATTTTTTGATCTGGGACATCAAATAGGTGGTATACACGCGGTGGCAGGATGGAACCCACGGTCAAGCCATCCGGGATTTAGCAATTTACGAAAAGCAGATCCTGGAGGGTATTTTGGAGTCTCAATATGGCCGCCCGGGATTTAGCAATTTACGAAAAGCAGATCCTGGAAGGTATTTTGGGGTCTCTATATGGCCATCAGGGATTTAGCAATTTACGAAAAGCAGGTCATTTGGGGGTATTTTCGAGTCTCTATCTAGCCATCAGGGATTTATCAATTTTACAAAAAGCAGGTCCTTGGAGGGTGTACATTGTTAGGAGTCCCCGTAGAGTCCAGTGTCCTAGTTTCTAACAGCATGGATTCTAGTCCCTTGTCGATTTTAGAACCGCTTAGGCTAGATGAAAAACAATTGCATGTAAACATTTTTTCCTATAAATACTTGGCTGTTTTTATTGTAAAAGCACTGATGAAGATTTGATAATCGAAACGTCTGGTTTTTAACAGTTGTGTTTTTCATTTTTACTTTTCTGTTATTTTTGAGGATGGTTTAGTTTATAATAATAATAATAATAATAATAATAATAATAATAATAATAATAATAATAATAATAATAATAATAATAATAATAATAATAATAATAATAATAATAATAATAATAATAATAATAATAATAATAATAATAATAATAATAATAATAATAATAATAATAATAATAATAATAATAATAATAATAATAATAATAATAATAATAATAATAATAATAATAATAATAATAATAATAATTAAACAGTCTTGTGATTAAACAGTGAATAACAGTGAATAAACAGTGATAAACAATAATAATTATTAAACAGATAATAATAATTATTAAACTGTCATTAAACAGTGAATGTGATTTTAAACAGTCTTGTTTTTATTAATCTTTTTCTGTTTATTTTGATGGTGGTTCAGTTTTAATAATTTAATAATAATAATAATAATAATAATAATAATAATAATAATAATAATAATAATAATAATAATAATAATAATAATAATAATAATAATAATAATAATAATAATAATAATAATAATGGAAACTTTCATGATAAATTCAAATCTAAATACATACAATCTAAAGATACGCTAATCAGACCAAACTACTCTCTATGATATAGGCATAGCATAGCTACACAAAGGTGTCTCTAAAAGGTTCTATGGTAAAATAATTTTTAAAAACAGTCAAAAGTCCATGAGCTCAGGGTCAGTCCAATCTTTCATTCTCATGCAGAATATGTAATACGAAGATCGTATACAAATCTCAATCAACTTTGAAGTAATGTATTTTACAACAGTGTCATCAACATTCAGATCTTTCAACATTTTAAGGAATTGATCTGATTCTTTTGAATATATCCCAGCAGTTTTCATTACAACATTAATAAACTTAACTTTCTTATAGACACGTTTTAAGGTATCGTCTCTTAATAGGTGTTCGTATTTGTCCTTTTTTTCTTTGTTCATTCTTCTCTGTATTTGTTTCATGACCTACTGTTAGTTCAACGACGTAGAGGTTGTTCTTTTTATCAATTGCCAGAAGATCAGGCCTTGAGCTTGAACCAGTTACTATTTCAGGTGACGAATAGGAAGGGAGATCGCAGTAAAGTTTCTTTACAATCGGCTCAAGGAACTTTGCTAGATTAATCAACACTGAATTATGTCTCCATGTATAACGATCCAAGCACGGTGTACATCCAGCCACGATATGCTTTGTCGTTTGAACATGGTGTCACCAAACCTCAAGGGAACATCTCTGCTAGATATATTAGCATGTACTAACCAAACAATAATAATAATAATAACAACAACAACAATAATAATAATAATAATAATAATAATAATAATAATAATAATAATAATAATAATAATAATAATAATAATAATAATAATAATAATAATAATAATAATAATAATAATAATAAATGATACTAAACGAACTTTAATACAGGAATAACCTATCAGTACGACAACCATACTGTTATCATTAGGGTCCTGTGCCAAAAGAAAAGAAATATGAAATATACAAGGTATGCAGAGAAAATTAAAAAAGCTGAGAACATTATTTAAAAACATTTATAAACATCATTTACACGTGCTCTGAATAAAACCCTGGAGTCCAACTGTCTTGCTAAGATAGGAACTTTGTTATAAATATTTGCCGCAGTCACACGAAAGCTTTTACGGCCAATTCTGTTTTCATCCTTGGAACCTTAACAGCTAAATTGTTATTTCTTGTGTTGTGACCTTGTTCCTTTCTTTCAAAGTAACTTTTGAATGGGTCACAAACATTGTCTTGGAGGCAGTCAAATACAAATGTACACACTTTTTTCTTTATTGTACACTCAATGCTAGGAATCCTCAGGTCAGTGCTTGGATCGGCTTTTGATTTTATGATATTCCTACTACGTTGTTCAATCTTTTCTTTTAATGCTGACCACGTACTGAAAAGATGATGGTCACGTGATCATTGGCTACCATTTTGAACAAATTTTATATTTTTATTTTTATCTTAAATTTGAGGTAAAGCCACCAAGTTTCAGCTCTGTATCTCTCGAACTGACCATACTGCATCAAATAATCTGTGCCGCGGGCACTCTGGGCCAACCCCTCCCCCGATAGTAATACGGTTGGGTAATCTACTGCCTCAGCAAACTGTGAGCGTTTTTTACATATACTTTGGCAGTTGGAAACAGGGGCTCTTAGATTTTGTTTTGATTTCTTATTTGGTAACTGTGCTGCCTCTTGCCGAGATGATTGTGATGACGACGACGAGGAAGGAGACAACAATATGCGCTTTTGAGGAATACTGAGTGTTGTAGGGCTAGAAAATGAGTCAATAGATGGTATAGTTGACACGTTGCTTAGAACACTGAATCGATTGCTGGTCTCTTGATTGTAGTTCAAATGAATGATACATGAAATTATCAGCATTCAAATTATTACATTTTGCACACAACAATGATACACCGTCATTTTGGAATAATTCAGAACTGTTTGAGCGCAATTCGAGGCAGAATGAATGAGCCTATATATCGCATTTGTCACAACATATGGCCCTTCATTTCTAATGTAACTGGTTTTCTGCAAGAACCGTGCAGACAAATAGTTGATGAGTTTTCCGAATCTTAGTATCAAACATGGAACATAGGAAAAGAAGAAGGAAAGAAAATTGATAGTTTCGAATTTTGGTGCTACAGGAGAATGCAAAAAATATATTGGACCGAACGGCAAAGTAACGATGAGGTGCTAAGGTCAGTGGGCGCTGAGGTCAGTGGGCGTAGAGAAAGAGTTACTGAACGCATCAGAGAACAACAAATGAAATTTTTCGGACACATAGTTAAAGAATGAAATGTGGAAGAATTGATCAAAATAGGAAGAATTGAAGGTACTACTAGGGGCAGAGGGAGACAAAGAATAGAACAGCTTGACAACATCAGAGGTTGATTACAACTAGATAGGAGCTGCAAAGTATTCACAGTTGCCGAGATAGAGAGCAATGGAGGTCCATGATTGCCAAAGCAATACGGCATATGGTACCTGAAGAAGAAGAAGTATCATCAGTTGAGTATCATTAGTGGTATCAAGATTGGTATCAGTAATTTCAATCGGTTGTGAAGCCTGTAGCTTTAGATGTGGGTTGTAGGGGCTGTGGAAGTTGTAACTTAAGGCCTTGTACCTCCTCAAACAGTGTCAAATTTTCATTCAAAAGAGCATTCGTTCTTGATCTTTTAGTTGTGAGCATGTTGATCAAATTTTTGTTACTTTCAACTACTTTTTTCATCATGATAACCACTCTAGAGGGGATGGAGTAGCCAAAAGACCATGATGATTTGGTCTTTTTCTGTTCATCCTTCAGTTGCGTCTTCACATAATCGAGAAACGTTAAAAAGGAATCATTGTGATTGTCATTATGATTCATCTAAAGATCTGAAGTGATCCAGGAACCAAATAAATCTACTTCAGGAGAAATATCATCTTGCTGCAACTTTTCATCTCTCGTCACTTCTTCCTTTTAGATTAGAATTCGAAATGATTCATCTCCCATGAAGTCGACACTGTTTATTATCCCACAGCTTATCAACCTTGATATGTGGGCCAAAGGCAAAATCAGAATTTAGGCCATACTTGTTGGCGAGTGCAACAAGGACAGATTTTGTGAGACAATAGCATCAGTTGCTTTTGTTGACACCTAAATTCATAGAGATTTGCGATTGCAGACAAAGGAAATTCTCTCAAGCAGAAATTCAAAACAAACGAAGCCGCTAAATTTCTCTAAAACCCAGGTAGGTACCTCACTTGTTGTGCATTCCACAAATGGTTTTTAAGAGCAACTATGAGCGTATATTGAAAGAGGGAGGATATATCTAAATACCTACCGCTGGCATTTTATTTGTTTGGTATAGGAACCAATTTGGAGGCGATTCAATTGTCGTATTTTTAGGGCTGTTATCAAAGCGCTTACTGCTCAGCTTCTGAACAACAAAAATAAAATGCCCGTGGTAGATGTTTAGATATATATTCCTTGTTTCAATATGCGCTCATGTTAGCTCTTAAAAACCATTTGTGGAATGCACAAAAAGTGAGATAGCTACCTAGGTTTCAGAGAAACTTTGCGCCTTGGTTATTGTTTTGAATTTCTGCTTGAGAGAATTTCCTTTGTCTGCAATCGCAAATCTCTTTGAATTTAGGTGTCAATAAAAGCAACTGATGCTATTGTCTTACAAAATCTGTCCTTGTTGGCCAGTGCAGTTAGTAAGTAAGTAAGTAAAAATTTGCCATATTCTTAAAAAAGAAAAGAAGGCTAAAAAATCTTAAAATTTAGGGAAAGAAAGAAATCTAATTACAAATGCATGCTATAATGAAATCTAAAAGTTGAAAAGGAATTTAAAAACCCCTAGTTTGAAACAGCAGGGATGGCATTAAAAGGTCAGTGCAGCCTTGTTCCCATAATGGTCCCCCCAGAGGTGTCTTTGAAAGAAAGGTTTTCACAAAAAAGAAGAAAACATATTTATTATCTCACAAAAGTTGATAGCAATGCAGCATGTTGAATATTATTTGATGGATGGATACATATGTAGCTTTTACAAATTTGATAATATAAATAGGGGCAGTTTTCTCGGTTTTGAAGATTATTAAAGCATTTTTCATTGATCTTATGCTTGAAACATCCTTACAAAAGTTTTGGCAAGATTGTTCGGTAGGAGAGACCATTTCGCCCTGTGTTACTCCTTAGAAGTGGTTTATTTAGTATATTTTTAGATCTTCGAGTGATCCGGCCCTGGTCATTTAATGAGAACATCTGTGACATACAGTAAATCCCCGCATATAAGAACCTACCAAAATAAGAACCTAGAGGCTGTTTTTTCTAAATTATGTACCTTGCAATTAAGAACCTGTTTCAGTCTGATGAAACATAGGTTCTTATTGCAGAGGTTGCAAAGTTGATATTTGATTGCTTTTAGCAAGGTCATTGTGGTCCCAGTTGGGTTTGAAAGATTTACTATCCTCCCCAATTACTTATTATGTCCATAAGAACGCTTCTAAAACAAATAATAGGGCTGAACATCTTTGTGAGACTCTCGAGGGGACAACATGAGGTACCCTTCAAATAAGAACCTTTATACCTTGAAATTAATCTTAGTATCTTTGAAATAAGAACCAATTTCAGCCTGGCTCTCAAAAAAGTAGGTTCTTATACGCGGGGATTTACTGTATGGGAAGGGGCTGAAATATCAAAGAATTTGAAAACGTTAGTAGCAGTGCATTGCTCAAATTTTTCTTTTATGGGGAGGCAATTGATATTTTTAATTCTTTCATGCCTAGATGCGCTCTATTATTTAGATTCAAACAGAGCCTGATACATTTATTTTGAGTTGTCTAAATCATAGTCACTATGTCTAAATCTTTTCGTTCAATCTTTTATGAAGCATCGGAAAAAACGCAATGCATGCATAGTAGAAGTGGGACTGAATCAGTGCGTTCGCTAGTAAAAGCTAGGAAGAGAAAAGTCAAGAAGATTTTGTTTGCTGTAGAGGAACCTTAGTCTGCCATTGATTTTACCCAGGTGGGTCCTGGTAGCTATCGACTCACCAGACAGGTCTCTCATCTAGGACAAAGCCCAAATACGTCACTGAGGTGGATTGTTTGATCTTGATGTCACCTCTTCTGAAGTCAAATTTCTTGCTGTCAGCTAGTTTATTTTTTCTGCCAAAAAGTGTAGACTTTATTTTGTCCTCTCCAAAGTGAATGTTTAGTTTGTTATCAACAAACCAATGACAAAGAGAGTTTGCATCTTTATTTAGTTCCTTTTCAATTTCATGGATGTCATTATCTCTGAATACAAGACAGTGGTCATCTGCATAGAAAAGTAGGTCACAGTCAACTGCATGAGTCATATAATTGACATATCAGAGGAAAATGGGTGGGCCAGGAATAGAGCGTTGTGGAACTCCACATCATAAATCCCCGGGTGATGAGGTTTCTTTCCCTGTATTTACAAAGAATGTTCGGCTCGATAGATAAGATCTTAACCAAAGTATGGCTGAATCGGAAAAGGCAAGATGTTTTTTTTTCCAAGGATACTTTCTATTCCAAATCTATTGGGGAGGGGGCTTAGGCAACTTGTTTACTAGCTCTTTAGCCAAATTTGAAAAAAATCTTTGAAAGTGTTAGAATTGATTTTGCCGTCGAAACGATGCTCACCATCTTTTTCAGGCATATCTTTGAAAGTTTGTCTTGTTTGGAAGGGAGTGCCAGTGATTTTAGGATGCTTCATAGTTCTTTTAGCTTCCCAATATTTTCGTTTGGCTTTCCAGCAACGCGTGTTCTCTTTTTCTACTTTATGAGAGTCAAGAGGTTGTTTCTACCTTTTTGAAATTAACATTGCCCATAGCCTTTTTGTCCTCTTAAATTTAGAGAGCATTTTGTCTCGAACACTGATCCCTTCAAGAACTTCCTAGCCCATCAATTCATTCTTGATTGTTGTTTCTTATTCAGATCTCCTTTAATGGGGCTATTTCATCGATAATGGAAATAATCACTCGCATGAAATGAGAATATACAAAAAATTCATATTAATATACTTAGAATATTTCGGGAATTTGATTAATTTTTGCTTTTTTAAAAAACGTTCCTTACTGTAATTTTTCATGGAGCAGATTTTAATGTATTTATGATTAAAGCTTTTATTTGTAAGACTTTTCCTTGCACAGTAGGTCATTGGTGGTCGCTCAAGTTGAGGAGACCTTGTTGGGAAACTTTTTGAGCCGAATTGGAGATTACATGGTCTAAAAGAGTTTTCGATTTTTCGGTTATGCCCGTTGGTCGTTGAATCAGCTGTACAAGTCCGTGAAGGGAGCAGAATTCATTGTAGCACTTGACCCCGTTAGACATATTCTTTTTACTGTATTTCAGGTCGATCTTCAAGTTTAACTGATTCAAGTTTGAACCGACTTCATATTTGCAAGTTGATTTGCTTGTTGAATCGTCTCGGTTTTGCTTAGAATCATGCTTAGAAAACCCCCAATGGGTCGGGGATTGACTGCATTGCATATTTGTTTTTGTTCGTAAAAATTTGAATTTCATTTATGGCACCTTCTTTCGTGCAGCTGTTCGCCTTATCTCTTTCCCTTGGGCGATTCTGAGACAGTTGGAAAATTGCGGGCGTAGCACCTATCTTTACAGATGAAGCCACCGATGACAAATCAAACTATAGGCCTATCTCTGTACTTTCCGTAATTTCGCGGCTTTTCGAGAAGCAAATCTTGATATATGACTACCTTAATCGGAATCAGTTCATCGTCCTCCTACAGTCAGCTTTCAGGAAACTACATTCAATCCTAACGTGTCTACTTGAAAGCACTAATGACTGGTATTTAAAAATTGACAAGGGAAGGAAAACTGCTGCAGTCTTAATCGATCTTAACAAAGTTTTCGATACTGTGGATCATGAAATCCTTTTTAACAAACTGAACTACCTTATTGGCCCTTTTTACGCCGGCCCTAAATGGCGTTAATTTTCGTTAAGCGGAGTTAAAAGAGCCGGCGTTAAATGGGCCGGCGTTAAAAGGGCCAAAAAATTGGATTTTTTTTCGAAAAGCGGCGTTAATATTTTTATGCTTATTTTTGCTAGCACCTACCATATTTTATGTACTTTCATGCGGGACAGGTAATTTTCGGCCCCGGATCTTGCCCTTTATGAAAAATTGGATATTAGTCGCGCAAACATGAATTGGGACAGAGAAGAAATCAAAAGCTTTTTAGATCAGAAGAAAATTTCTAACTGTTTCCTATATCCTTAGCCAAAATTTGTTCAAGATATTAATGAAACAGGATACAAAAGTAAAGTGAAGGTTCTTTATGATGTTCCATCAACCGCGTCAATGTCCTGAAACGGATTTTCGCACAGATGGGCTAAGTTTGCGGCTTCGGCAACTGCTTCGGAAATATGTGCCTTTCTAAAACCGGAGAGAACAAGCTCTTTAGAATCCTTGAAATGAGAAGATGCAGAAACAACGAAACAGTTGTTATTGATTAAAATTATGGTTTTTTAAAGAAATAATAGAACAAATGACGTAGAAGTCCATAAAGATATTCATTATCAATCTTTCCTTTCCTTTGCTCTTTGATTGGCGTTAAAGGCGGCCCTAAATGGTGTTAGAACAAATTTTGGGATTGGCGGCATTAGGGCTGGCGTAAAAAGGTCTGGCGTTAAATTAGGGCCTGCCTAAAAAGGACCGATAAGGTACTATGGCGGCAAGGGTAAAGAACTGAGCTTGTTTCGGTCGTATCTTTTCAATTGGAAGCAATTTTTTAGAGTGATTGGTCATTCATCTGTAACTGTAGGGGTAGATTGTGGAGTTTCCAAGAGCTCCTGCCTGGGAACCATACTATTTCTAGTATACGTAAATGACCTGCCCTACTGTTTAAAGACTTCTGATATGGCTCCGGTTGTATCCTGACGAGACCACTATCTCTTACGCCTCTTCTTATTTAAACGATATCTTCTTCTTCTTCAGGTGCCATGCCGTATGGCTTGGGCGATCATGGACCTCCATTTCTCTCTATCTCTGCAACTGTGAATTACTTCGCAGCTCCTGTCTAGTTTTAATCAACCTCTGATGTTGTCAAGCTGTTTTATTCTTTGTCTCCCTCTGTCCCTAGTGCCTTCAATTCTTCCTGTTGTGATCAATTCTTCTATGTTTCCTTCTCTAACTATATGTCCGAAAAACTTCATTTGTTGTTCTTTGATTCCGTTCAGTAACTCTTTCTCTACGCCCACTGACCTTAACACTTCATCGTTACTTTTCCTTTCGGTAAACGATATCAATACTGCAATAAATGCTGACCTTAAAGCCCTTCGAGGTTGGCTTGAAGGCAAAAAGCTATCGCTTAATGTCGTAAAGACTCAAGGGATGATAATTGGTAGCAGGTGCAAGTTTCATAGTAAAGACTTGCCTAGTTCTTCCAAACCTGACCTTAACATTGGTAGTAAGGAGATCACTATGTTTAACAACAAGTATCTAGGTACGCAGGTTGTCGATCAACTGGAAATGGTGTAATCACTTGTCCTCTACAATCAAGAAAGTTCTAGAGGTATCGGTATGTTGAAGTATTCTAAGCGATACCTATCAAAGGAAAGCGTCACTTTGCTGTATACAAGTCTCGTTGAGCCCTATTTTAGGTACTGCTTCCCTGTATGGCCATCTTGCAGTGCATCAGCCCTCGATAAGTTGCAGAAACTTCAAAATGGAGCTGCTAGGATTGCCCTATGACGCATCAGCTTTGCTTTTGATAGGGAGTCTCGGCTGGCTGACCATTAGAGGATTGATCGACTTTGAGACCAGCAGGATGGTCAATAAATCTCTGAATACCATTTCCCCAGATTAGTAACGAAGCATATTTCAAAAGGTATCTGAAACTACTAACCGTCGGCTGGGAACTCTAAAACTGACCTTAGATTGCCATTGTTGGGAACATCAACTGGTCAGAAATCGTTTGCTTACTGAGGAGCTAGGGCCTGGAGTGACCTATATAGTGTTGTCAAGGCGTCCTCGTCAATCCGCTCTTTTCGAAGAAACCATAAAGCCAAAATCATCCCATTTCTCTTCCCTTTTTCGCTTATATTTTGTATTCTAGTTATTATTAGGCTTTGTTTTAGCATGGCTCTCTGTAAAACTGTGTATTAACTCAGTGGATTACCATGGATGAAAAAGTTAAAATGAAAATAAAAATGAATTGAATGCTTTCCATCTCATCATCTTGAATAGTAGAAGTATCGATGGCGCAAGTTCTACTAATTTCGTTCCTTGTTCCCGCGTTAGGTTTTGCCTTTACAGCACGTGTTTCTCCCATCTTGCTGTGCATCGGTTTTTTCTCAGTCGAAGTCTGTTTTTCCAATATCATGTGTGGGTATAAATAGCCCACATAGAACCTTGCGTCCTTCACTTTTGTCGAGGCAGCTTGACTGCATGGAACGTTTCAGATGACAGATTTCAATGTGACGGAGAAAGAGGGAGCCGAGTAGAGTTTATTTATTTTTTATTTATTTTCACATATTTAAGGAGGGTAGCCCTTCAGCAATGCTGATTTTCAAGGGGCCCTCCATTACAAAACTTACAAAATTAAATACTATTATAACCTAAACTAATACAATTCAATTTCTAATACAATAATGAAAACCCTATGATCTAAAATAAATATTTACAATAAAAGAAAATCCATATGGCAAACACAGTTTTAAAAGCTAGCTTTCCCTATATACATTGTTTAAAACTATTGAGGGAGGATGCTAGCTTACTTTCAGCTGAGAGGCCATTCCAAGACTTGGCACCTCGAAACGAAAAACATTTCTGTCCATTTTTTGAGTTTTTCTTTGGTAACCTTAGGTCAGTTGCCGTATTCCTAAGATTCCTAGAGGTCAGCTGGGATGTTTTTGTGAAAAGATTACACATGTATTGTGGAGCCAGCTCATGAAGAGATTTGAAGACCATGATATTAGAATCACTAGCAATTAGTTCATCTATGGTCTTCCAGCCAAGCCTTTTGATAAGTGGCTGGCCCGGGGTATCAAAGCTGCTGCCAGTCACAATACGGGCAGCACGGTTTTGTAATTTTTGCAGCTGGTTTATCTCAGTTACACCACAACAACCCCAGACTGAACAACAGTAGCGGAAGTGTGGCTCCACGATACCTGTGTACATGGTCCTAAGAGTTTCTTCTGGCAGAAAGGATTTTGCATGCTTCAAATAACCAATCGCTCTTGAGACCTTGGACGAAACTGTCTTAACGTGTTCCTTCCAATCCAAGGAGTTGTCTATCTGCAAACCAAGATATTTGGTTTTTTGAACAACTTCAAGCTCATTATCCCGAATATTCAACTTCAAAGATTCGCTCTTATTTTTCAGAGCTTTATGCTTTGGTTTTGTGGAAATAAGCATGGAATGAGTTTTCATCACATTAAGTGAAAGTTTGTTGCCTTTTAGCCATTTTTCAACCTGCGTAAGATCGTCATTGATGGCCTCATTTAGCTGATTGATATCTCTGGATTGATGGCAAAGGCTCGTGTCATCAGCATACATGGACACATTTGAATTTCGGACAGCTCGTGGGAGGTCATTGATGTAAATGAGGAATAAAAGAGGTCCAAGGCATGAGCCTTGCGGCACACCAACATTTATTTCCTCGATTGACGAGTCAACACCATTGACCCTAGAAAATTGCTTCCGGTTAGAAAGGTAGGATTTGAACCATGCTAATTCCCGCTGCTGAATACCATAGTACTCTAGCTTTTTGCAAAGAATGTCATGGTCAACTGTGTCAAATGCCTTTTTCAAGTCGATAAACACCAGTCCCACGAGCTTTCCGAGATCCAACCCATGGTACCAGTCATCAGTGTTTTTAAGCAAACATGTCACAGTAGAATGAAGGCGTAAAAACCCAGACTGGTCAGGAGAAAAGTAACCATTATCATTCATGTGTTGGTATAATTGGTTTGTGACAAGTTTTTCAAAGAGCCTTGAGATGACAGGCAAAACTGAAATTGGGCGATGGTTCGACTTTTCAGCCTTGTCTCCCTCCTTAAAAATTGGTGTAACTCTAGCCAATTTCCACGAATCTGGAAATTGGCTCGTTACAAGTGATGTATTAAACAAACATGCCAAAGAGTTCTCAATGAAGGGTAAGGCTAGTTTTAAGAAATAGCAGGAGATGTTGTCCTTCCCAAAGCTCTTTGAAGTTTTCATCTTGGCAATTGCTTCTCTAATTTCCTTCACTTCAATGGCCCTAAATTGAAACCTAACACTGCTATCACTACCAGCAAAGTCGCCAGACAGAAGAGGGTTAGGGGCAGCATCAATTTTGTTAGCTAACTTCTCGCCAATTGTACAGAAGAAATTATTCATTGCGTTGGAGATGTCCTTTTTGTTGACAATTGCATTACCAGAATCCTCAAGACAATCAATGTTACAGGATTTTGATCTCTTATTCAAAAGTTCATTGATTGTCTTCCAGGATTCTTTCATGTTCCCCTTACATTCAGAAATTTTTGCCGAAAAATATTGTTTCTTGAGCTGGACATTAAGAGAATTGACCCTGTTTCGTGCTTGTCTGTATGAATCCATGAGAATAGGTGATTTACTTTTGAGAGCAGCTTTTTTTAGTCTATCCCTAGTCATCATCAGACCCTTGAGGTCCTTATCAATCCAAGGGCAATATTTTTCAGATACGCGCATTTCCTTTAAAGGAGCATGTTTTTCTATTACCAAAGAGAACAAATTAGACCAATCATTGACAAATGTGTTTATATCATCAGTTTGTTGGAACATTCGTTCCCAACATATACCAGAAACATCAGACAGGAATCCATCCTTTTTAAAGTTTTTCATACTCCGAGTTTTTATCATTTTATGGTCTTTTTCGACTGCTCCATTGAACTTTCGAATACAGTAGATCATAAAATGATCGCTGAGAGCAACCTCATGGACCCCTGCCTTTATAATGTTTCTAGCACATGTTGTGGCGACGTGGTCAATGATTGTTGCTGTTTCAAGGGTGACTCTTGTTGGCTCATCAACAAGCTGCCTGAAACTGAACAGCTCATAGATACTAGCCATGTGTTTAGCATTGTTATCGATGAGCTGATCACCTGTCCTCCTGGTGAAATCACAGTTCGTGTCACCAAGGAGTTAAAACCATCTTCTCACGCAAAGCATTCAATTATTTACAAAAACTTGAGCCGTTTATGTATCGCCAGATTATTTCGGAGAAACAGCCTTGCCTAACATCAAAATATTCTACTGCACAGTAAACAATTTACTCGCCTCTTTAATGAAGGTAGAACGTAGAGCCTGAGAAAGAGAGAGAGCACAAAAAGTACGACGAAAAGTGGTCTAACATATGCAGAAATGAATCATCCCAGTCAATGAAAACAGCATTGCAAGTAAAATCACCAAGACAGAGTCAATGAAGGCAGCTTTACACTACGAACACTTATCATGACTTGCATGCTGGCAATGAGAAGCCATCAAGATAAAAGAAGCGCAAAAGTAAGAGAAGGTACGAAAGTATCATTTTCAAATTAAGATACATTGCTAACATTTGAGATCCATGCCTACAAAAAGAACATAAGCCGAACAGAGACGTTATAACGTGAAAAGAACTTAATGTAAAGACAAGAACATGCAACATCTTTTTAAGCATAGGAAATCCTAGAGAAAAAAATAAGGAAATTGTGAAATCAGTACCATAGGAACATAATTTTGACTGAAAGTAAAGCGAGAATTTGATTAAAATGTCATTATCACGAACTTTCTTTGTCAAAACGACGGAGATGATATCAACTTGCAGCAAAGAGAAATGACCTGATTAAAGATACAAGAGATTAACAAGCACATAAGTAAACAACAAAAAGCCTAATCGAAATGACATACGAGTAACAAGGACATAGGAAAAATTGGCATAACCAATCATGTAAGAAGAGATACTAAGGTTTAACAAATAATGGTCATCATCAGAAGGACATACACTTAAAAGAATCAAGGCAGACATAGACATAACCAATCATTCAAAGCAGATACTTATGTGCAACAAAGAAAAATTCTAATCAGGGAAAAAGGTGTCCACTAACAGTCACGAAGCTAATACATGATGTCAAATACAACAATCGCAACTACCGTTTTGTGCTTCACCTCACGACCAGTCCACCTCTTAATTTCCTTATACTTATTTGCAACACCCTTACATTTCCTGATAATAAAGGTACTCATCGGGCGCTTCAGAACAGAATTACCAAGGCACAAAATTCTCCTATGCCTCTCCGTATCAGATAACTTACAAACTCTAGGAGTAGGGATTATTTCTTTCATTGGCGTACGCTTACAACCAACTGTAACTTCTCTGTCATGCCAAGTATTGCGTCAAATTGTAGAAGTTGTCTCGATGCAAACCCATTGTGCTTCCACTGGCTTCATACTCCTCTTAGCTATTGAGCGTTACATTGCATGCATCTGTTGCTTACGATTATATACGATTATTACTCCTTCAAGAGCAAACATTGCAGTCGTATCTGTATGGTTAATCAGCATTTTATGTGGCTTATCAACATTGCATCCAAATGAGCCAAATTACACAAGAATGGCAGTGAGCAACAATGCACGTTTACTATTGCTGTATACAACCACTATTATGGTATCTTCATTGTCCCTGATCATCATCCAGGCGCGCTTGTACAGGCTGACTCGCACAAAACTTAAGGTCGAACCTGTCTTGAAGTTTGGTACCCAGAAGGAAAAGGATGATTTAACGAAAAGACAGTTGAAATTGGGTTTTGCGGCAAGCATTGTTATCACTCTGTATGTAGTGTGCATGTGTCCAATTGCCTGCCTAAATCTTTACTTGCTGTTCAACCCAATGAAAGAACTTCCCAGTATAAGACAGGGTCTTACGATCTTGGCTATGCTAAACACGTTTCTTGACCCATTTGTATATGGGTTTGGTATGACAGATGTGCGGCAAGGAATCAAGCGAGAATGGAAAAACCTAAGGAAGTGCATTGTTAAGAGAATGGAGATGGGAGAATAGAGTGTTGGATTGGCATTATATTGACTTAAATTCCCGTGTGTGCCTATTTCCATTTTTCGAACTTGTTTTGTACCTCAGTGAAGAACCGAAAAGTGCTCTCATTGAAAGGTGATTTACCCTATCAATCATAGGGCACAGGGGAGAGAGCTGAATTGGTCCTCCTTAGCTGTTTTTCGTCTGTAGATTTTTGCCAACCACACTTTGCAATTCTGAAACTTTATAATTCATAGTTTTATCCTTCTCACAATCAGTACTAAATTTTCGGAAAAATTTCATTCACTCCAGGGGCTAAACGCAATCAATTTTCGAGATATTTCTCTGTAAAATTTTGAGTAATTCCTGATAAGATCTACAGCTAATGCGATAAAATGACGAAAGGAGAGGAATTTATACCAATCTTAATGTTCTATCAAATCAACTAGTTATCTTTTAAATTTAAACATATGGTTTTGACGATTTTGGCTCTTCGCATTTGCACATTCTTTTCATTTCTGTGTGATGTCGTCATCACTTCAAATTTTCTTCACAGAGCAAATTCTATTTAGATACACAATATACTAAAATTGGGCTGATGTCCTTTGTTTTTTCTTCTCACAATCAATGAATGAAACTTTTCAATTCTGAACCCTGTTGACTTTAAAAAATTGAATCATGTGACGTCATGGGATCAAGCGAGAATGCAAACCCTTGAAGAAGTGCATTGTTGAGAGAATGGTGATGGGATAATAGAGTGTCGGATTAACATTATATGTTAACTTAAATTCCCATGTGTGCCTAATTCCGTTTTTTGAACTTATTTGTACCTCAGTGAAGAACCGAAAAAGGTTAGATGTTTTCTGGTCAGATGTAATTAGGTTAGATGTATTCTGGTTAGATGTAATTAGGTTAGATGTATTCTGGTTAGATGTGTTTAGGTTAGATTTATTTCATTTCATTTTTTCATTTTATATTCTTTAAACACGGTAACCCCGTCGGCAAAGGCCGCTTTTCAGGGGGCCGTGACAAAAACTTAGTCTAAAATTTACAAGTAAAATATATGAACAAACGAAACTAAAAAATCTAAGTACAAAGTTATAGTAAAATTAAAATCAATATTTACATAATTTTCATATCGTGAGTGGCATGACACAATCAGACCGGACCAGAGCAAACCGGACCCCATGCCCACCCTGAAATAAGACACCATTTATAGCACCTCAAGAAAGGCAAAGAATCTGACCGACCCCAGTCCAATCCAACCGCATCCCGCCACCCACGATCAAATTAAAGGCGATGTTTAAAAGCATATAAAGAGGGTGCTTGCTTAACCTCAGGTTCAAGGCTGTTCCACAGATGTACACCACGATATGAGAATGATTTTTGCCCATTACTGGTTTTATAAAGCGGAATGCGTAAGTCAGTCTCCGAGTTTCTCAACTTGACAGTGCGCCGTGAAGAGTTCTTTGAAAAGATATTTGAGAGATATGTCGGTGCAAGACCATTTAAAGATTTGTAAACGATCGTCGCTGTCTCTCGTTTTATGATTTCAGCGATGTTTGGCCACTTTAACTGTTGTATAAGGGCATCAGCAGGTGCATCATAGCTACTGTTTGTTACAATTCTGGCAGCCCGATTTTGTAACTTCTGCAGTGTAAGCCTTCTGGATTCCCCACAGCTCCCCCACACAGAGCAACAATAGCGGAAATGCAGTTCTACGATTCCTCTATATATTTGACTAAGAGTTTCTTGGGGTAGTATTGTCTTGGCATACTTTAAAAACCCTATGGCACGGGAGACCTTAGCACGCAATAATCTAGTGTGCTCATCCCAAACAAGGTGTTGATCTAGCTGAATTCCCAGATACTTAGTTTTCTCAACAATCTCAATCTGCGAGTCACCTATAGCAAAGGAGGGGGACTGAACATTTCCTTCAGAGATCTTTTTAAGATTAGGTCGAGATCCTACAACCATGGCTTGAGTTTTAATAACATTTAAAGACAGTTTATTTCCCTGAAGCCACTGCTTCAGGCAGTTCAAGTCTCTATTTAGGTTATCGTTGATATCATCGATGTTATTGGATGAATATGATATGGTGGTATCATCTGCATACGTGGTAACCTGACTATTTTGAAGAGATTTAAGTTAGATATATTCTGGTTAGATGTGTTTAAGTTAGATGTATTCTGGTTAGATGTGTTTAGGTTAGATGTATTCTGGTTAGATGTATTCTGGTTAGATGTATTGTGATTAGATGCAATAAGGTTTACTTTTAGATGTTTTGATAGTTAGTTAGTTGAATTATAGTTCTTTGGAAGCTATCAGGGCAAAAAACCACAAAGGCCTGATCACTGCCTACATAAATATTAACTCAATCAGAAACAAATTTGAATTTCTAAAACCCCTCATAGCTGCTAATGTTGATTTACTAGCTCTTACAGAGACAAAAATTGACGAAACCTTTACGACCGGTCATTTTCTACTAGATGACTTTCAAAGCCCATTTTGATCGGAATCAACATGGAGGTGGTTTACTTTTTTATGTCAGAGAGGGTGTTCCCTTCAAAGAGATATCTGTCTACAAAACACTAAATGACATTGAATGTGGCATAATTGAAGTAACTCTCAAGAAGCAAAATGGCTACTTTTCTGCATTTACCGACCTCCAGCTCAATCTGAAAGATATTTCTTTGATGAGATAGGAAAGGGGCTGGACTTCCTATTTTAGGTCTGACAGCCCTAGATGTATTGATCTGATCCTGACGAACAGGAGGAGAAGTTTTCAGAATACGGTAACGGTGCACACAGGGCTGTCGGATTTTCATGCCATGATAGTCACAGTACTTAAGGGTGGATATAGGAAAAAAGGGCCCAAGATCATTACATATAGAAATTACACCAACTTCTGTGCTGAGGACTTTAGGAAGGATCATTGTGATCAGATAACGTCTGAACTGCAGGATAACGAGGACTACGGCACTTTTGATGCTGTAGTTACAAATACACTTAATAAACATGCTCCTCTGAAGAAAAAATATTTGCGTGCAAATGATGGCCTTTTAAAAACAAAGGCCTTACGAAAAGCGATGATACATCGCAAGAAATTACGCAATAGATTCATCAAGAGTAGAACTGAGGATAACATTAAAGCTTTTAAAACGCAAAGAAATTTTTGTGTGAAACTCCTGCGCAAGACGAAATCTGATTACTATCGTTAATACTCTCCTTTCCGCTTCTATACCGAACATTGGCTTTTGGAGATATTTTTATATCACTAATTCGAGAAACCGTGCGAGATTTTCAGAACAAACAAGGATTCTTACGGATTGTGGTAGGTTTTTCATGAAAATAGAAGGATTTTGCAAAAGGTGCATGACAATTTTCTCCTTGTTTGTTGTTTTTGTTATTTTTGTGAAGCACCCCCTCGTATTCATGTGCTCAGAATGATCAGGGGCTCTCGGTTTGTTTAGGCTCAGAATGGGAGAGTCTGTTACTTTGCTCGGTCTTTCGAATACAGAATTCTTAGGCCAATGAAAGACATTCGTAAAACTGGACATCAAGCTTCTATCACACAACGGCCCGAACGAACAAAATGGCGTTACATACATCTACTATCAACCATAATGATAATGGGGAATGGGGATGTATCTTGTGGCGTAAGGAATGTCTTCAAGTGCTTTTGAAAACGAGCTCCTACGCGTCGGAGTCGTAACTGAAACACGGGGGCTCCTAAACGATCCACGCAAGCGACGCTTTGGAAATCCGCACAAGTTTGATAAATGATGCAGAAAGATTCAATAGAGAGAAAATTAATGAGAACAAAGCAAACAACGAAAGGCAAACTGCAACAGAAATCAAAACGAATCAAAAGTCAAGACCTGCTGAAATAGATCGAAGCCAAACGCAAACTGCTTTGGGCAAAAACAAAGATAGCAACAACAACAGCAATAACAGGCCAGAACAACATCAAAGACAAACCTTCCAGCGAGATACACAAACCCGTAATAAAACCAAAAACAATAGCACGAAAAAGGCAGGGAAAGATCGACATCCAAGCGAATTGAACAACAAAGAGAAGAAATTTAAAGTCCTTATCGTTGGTGATTCACAACTCCGTCGTGTAGATGAATCGAAGCTGTCAAACAGCCGCCGTGACGTGGAGAAGAGGTTCCAACCAGGGATGAGGATAGGACAAGCAGCCGAAAAAGCCGGCAAAAGCAACAGTGATGTTATAATTGTGCACGCTGCAACAAACAATGTGGCTTCAAGCACACCGGAAAAGCTTTGTGAGGAAACTGTAAGAACACTGAAGCAAATACAAGCAAACAACCCGAAAGCAAAAGTGGCGTTCTCTTCAATTTTTAAGAGGAAGGATAACATGGCCCTGAATAACAAAGTAAGAAAGGTAAATGAACTTCTCGAAACTGAACTTGCTCTCAACGGCCTAGATATGATTGACAATTCTAATATTATGTTCAGCAATTTATGGGACGATGGCCTCCATATTAATGATGGTGGTATAAGAAAGTTTTCTGGAAATATTAGCAGCTTTATAAAGTATTGTTAGGGGTGTCACAGTTCTGATAACGAAAACATTGAGTGTAGAACAGGGCCACCAAGAAAGAGAAATGGTCTAAAAATAGCGTTTTTAAACATAGTCTCCCTCAGGAAACATAGACATGAGATAGAAATTGTGCTAAATGACCATGACATAGATGTCATTGGCCTCAGTGAGACGCGGCTTGACAAGACAATAAGTGACTCCGAAGTCAGCATCAGTGGTTATAACATCTTTAGAAATGATCGCAATTTAAATGGTGGAGGTGTTGCAATTTATGTCAAAGCAAGTTTACCTGAACCAACAGTAAGGATAAAAAGTGAAAATCTGGAATTGATCTCACTTGAAATTGCACCTAAGCATGCGAAACCTCTTCTCGTTGTTTGTTGGTACAGACCTCCAACGGCAGATGAGGCCGCATTCGATAATCTTAGGGAAGTTTTGAAAAACCTGGATCAAGAAGGCAAAGAAATTATCTTTGTCGGGGATACAAACTGCGATTTCAAAAATAACCAAAGCGCAAACACAAAAAAGCTGAAAGCTATTTACGAGGAGTATCAGCTGGAACAACTGATTAAAAGCTATACTCGAATAGCTACAACAACGAATGAACGTAACGAGCGAAATATTAGTAAAACGCTAATAGACCATTTCTCCACAACGAGCCCAAAATATATACTAACAGCAGAAGTGCTAGAGTTAGGGATGGTTGACCGTTTTCTGGTGTACGGAATAAGAAAAGTAAATGCTTGGCGAGTGAAAAATAAGAAACCAAAACTCTTGGAGACTCGTAGTCTTAGCAATTATGATGAGGCATTGTTTCGTAACGATCTGCAGCAGATTGATTGGGAAACCATCCTTAGCTCTTACGCTGATAATCCTGATAGTATGGCTACCACTTTTCAGGAGATCTTTGAGTCGATTTTAGATATCCATGCACCCCTGAAAAAAAGAAGAGTAGGTAACACCTCTACTCCTTGGATAAGCCCAGAAATTAGGAAATTAATGAGGGAAAGGGATGCAGCTAAGAAAGCGACGAAAACACATCCTGAAAAGTGGAACACATACAAGTATCTCCGTAACAAGGTAACACAAAAAATACGAGATGCAATACAATTACACAATCATGGATTAATTGAAGAAAATAAAGGAGATCCAAAAAGAATGTGGAAGGTTATTAACAAGGTACTAGACAAGGCAACACCCTCAACAGAAGTTTCGACCTTAGATGTTGAGGGGAGAACAATTACAAAAGAAAAAGATATAGCTGAAGCACTTAATCATCACTTTACTACCATAGGACCAAAACTTGCTAGCAAGTTAGAGTCCAGGTCTGATGATGATTCTCTCAAACATATCAATCCTCAACAAAACAAAATGATGTTTGTACCTGTCGATGAAACATATGTGCTAAATGCCATTAAGCAACTAAAAAATGGCAAAGCACCAGGACCAGATAAGATCTCCACTAAGCTAATTAAAGATGCCGCTGACTTCATTTGGAAGCCACTAACCATGGTTTTCAACTCATCATTGAAGTATGGCGTCTTCCCAGATATCTGGAAATTAGCAAGAGTCACACCAATTTTTAAGACGGGCTCAAAAAAAGATGCAAATAATTATAGACCTATCTCTGTCATTTCAGGTACGGATTACTGGTACGACAACATGGATAAAAAGCAACTCAACTTAGCCATATTTCTTGATCTGAAGAAGGCATTTGATACCGTGGATCATAGAATATTGATAAAAAAATTAGATGCATACGGTATCAGGGGAATCTCGGGAGCATGGTTCTCAACTTTCTTAAGTAATAGAAAACAATTTTGTTCAGTTAATGGACAACAGTCAGGGGCTAGATTGGTAACATGTGGCATACCGCAAGGGTCGTGCCTGGGACCACTCCTATTTATCATCTATCTAAATGACTTCGAAAAATGTTTAGAGTTCTCTAGGGCTAGTATGTATGCAGATCACACGCATGTCACTTTAACATCTAACAACGTTGATGATTTGATTACAAATGCCCACAGAGAATTAAGAAACATCTCGGAATGGATGAGAGTAAACAAGCTAAGTGCCAACCCTAAAAAAACCGAATACATGATTATTGGTCATCCACGGAGAATCAACGACGTTGAAGTCTCGGAACCACTGAATCTTAATGATTCAGAAATAAAGCGTGTCGCAAAGACAAAATCATTAGGGGTTGTTGTGGACGAAGGATTAAATTGGGATAACCAACTCAGCAGAGTGAAGGGGAAGATGAGTGGTGGTCTAAGGTCACTAAAAAAACTGAAAAACCTTATTCCACAATCTCAGCTTGACCATGTATACCGCGCCCTTGTTGAAAGTCATCTGCGATATGCTAATGTTATTTGGGGGAGTCTTCCAAAAACAAAATTAAATACCCTCCAACGTCTGCAGGATAGAGCGCGTTCTATCATTGATAACGCCAGACAAAAGGATGGCTGGTCTCATAACTGGTTGACCGTTGAACAACTGATAAAATTCGATCGATCAGTTATGACATACAAAATAATCAACAGGCAATGTCCCGAAAGCCTTTGGGATAAATACCATCAAAGGACCCAGCTCTCCAACCACATTACAAGGAATTGCAGGGATCTTCAAATTCCAAGAAACAATCTTGAATACGTCAAGAAAGGCTTTCATTATTCGGCACTGAAAGCTTGGAACGAAATTCCCATTTGCATCAGAGAGCTCCCTACACTTAGTAGATTCAAAAGTCAACTAAAATGTTATTTCAAGAGCTGAAAGAAAACAAAAACACGACTCCCTGGAAGAGCAGCTGCGTCTAAATAGGTCTTAGGTAGATACACTGTAAAAATATATATATATCATAATGTATTATTGTAATTAGGTTTTTTTTCTTGTCTTATTTTGAAATTGCTGAAGGGATTTTGTGTTTAAATAATCTAAAATGAAAATGAAATGAAACGCAGACAGGAGCGAGCCCGGCCTCAGTGAAATTTCCATAGACTGTAGTTTTGAAACCCAACTCCCACCGATCCAGGCAAACGACCCGGGCAGAAGTTGAACAACTTGGAAAAAGGAAATAGTGAATTTTTCCTAGCCTGTACTATTTAAAGCCTAACTCCTACCGATTCAGGCAAGCGACCCAGACAGGAGTTAGGTAAGTATCGGGGAATTGCGAATCTATATTTTTCAAATCTGGAGTTTAGTCTATTGAATATACTGTGACATTTAGAGAGTCTATGGGAAAGGTGTGCTGCGAAGGACACTTACGCCACAAATCACACCATGGTGTGATTCCCCATAGACGAATCAAATTTGCCTCGCTAATCTTTGCGAGGCTTGAATGAGTATTTCTGTTGGCGTGCGAATGTATGTTTCACTGCAGTCCGAGGTATAACGCCCCAATGTCTTGATGAGCCAAGCTAGGAGCTTGGCAGCCCCGTTGCAGCTCCTATTCGAAAGCTGTGGCTGTCATAGTGGGTTGGGTCCAATCCACCTATTGACCGAAGGTTGCGTACATCTTTCGTAAATGATTTGTGGCTGAGAGGTTTGCCGTTTTGGTACGAAAAGAACGGGCTATTGATTGGCGAGTTCTTTATTTTGAAGTAAATCTGGAGAGCTTTTATGAGGGGGGGGGGCAAATTTCAGCGTCTGCTGCACCCAAGATTATTTGTATTCCTTTTCTGAATGGGTCCTTTTTGGACGTTGTAATGTTGATACTGACTGATGTGGCTGTAACCAAAGAGGGATAGAAAAATAGACCTCTACTAAATATGAAATTTGACCCACCCATATGAGCATTACGTCCAGTATGACTTAACGAGGTACCCCCCTGCGGAGTATTCGGTAATAAATCATTAAACACAAAAGTTGCATTAGTAGCTCTATGAGTTCGTGTTATTCCGCCAAACAGCCTGAACAGCATGTATAACAGCTCTGCAATCCACTTCCAATTGCACCTGGGTTGCTTTCATGCAATTAGATCTCATTTCAAAGCAAATATCCTACCATTTTGGCCGCATTCGATGGGGTACCTATAAAGATAAAAGGTTTAGGTAGCAGTCGCGAGTCAGTCTGTAGCGTTGACTTTTTATGTTCTTGTGTCTGTTTGACTTTGCTGTATTGAAGTTACAAGTGGCCACGAAAGCAAGCATTATATCATGGTTCGTAGTAAGTTACAAGTCTAATGTATTCTGAGTAAGCTGAGGTACGCTGTTGCAGCTATGATTGGTTATATGTTTGAAGGAGATCATCAACAGCAACTGGCTATTAAACTCAATGGCCAATCGGTCATGGGCGTGCTGTCCTTACGCAAGGTTAGATAAAGCTGATCTTTTTTTTTAGGTTTTCAGACCAACAAGTTGTTAAGTTAGATCAATAAAAACGCTCCCATTTAATTATATTGAGAGCAACTGATTGCTTGACAATGTAGACGATGGATATTTCACTCTTCCGAAAGGTGTACGCGCCTCCCGAAAACGAAAGGATTTTTAGCGACTTTCAGCAGATCTTTCCCGAAAACAAAGTATTTTTATTCCGCTAGATTCTAGAATGCCCTCCCTTCTCATGTTTCGTTCTTAGATCTCATTGTTTCGTTCTTAAATCTTATTGTTTCATTCTTTAGATCCCATTTTTTCATTCTTGAGGGGGGGGTCGTAGAATCGCTCTTTTTTCCAACCTAAGTTTACAGATTTAACGGAGTTCTTATCCCCCCTTCGAATTTGGCCAAACAGCAATTGATATAATATAAGATAAAACACTTAGCTTTCGATTCTTGTTGAATTCTCCAGATGAGCGAATTGATTGCCAGATCACACTCTACACACTGACACGACCCAAAACTCCATCGCCGGTCATTTCGAAGTTATGGAAAGTCCAGTCCCCGACAAGCATCTTGCTGTCTCTTGCTTGCAGTCTATTGAGCCAGACAGCTGGTGGTCCGTGTGTCGCTCAATTATGCTACTTGATCTTCTTTTCCGTCTCAGGTTGAATCTTGAAGTCTCTTGAAGTATCTTGTCTTGAAGAGTCCTTTTGTCCTTCGAAATCTTCGTTGCCCATTTTGAACGAGGGCCAGTGCTGACAGAGCTTTTGGAAGAATTAGCCAACACACACTTGTTCTTCATGTAGCCAAACTTTGCTTGATAGTGGGCCAGAGGCGTCTATTAAACATCCAAACTGCCAAGGTAGAGCAAGTGAGAAGCTCCTGGCGTGAATTCTTGCTTGGTCAGCCAAGCTTCTTTTAAGCTTTCTTTGAAATTTTTCGTTCGAACTGACTTTCGTTCAAGTTTCACATCTAACTTCGAAAATTTTTTAACTTCGAAAATTTCTTACTGCCTTCATGTGCGTTCGGCCGACTAAAGTCACGTTGGTAAGAAAATTGATCCCATTGGCTGTCTCGCGTCACTTTTTGGCGCGGTAAAGTCACCTGACTTTCTTGGCAGTACTTTCCCACGGCATTTTTCCTAGCTGTCGTTATAAATAACATATGCAATTAACGCTTCTAATGTCACTTGTATCGTTTGTAATCCGCGCTTTGAAAGACCGTTACCTAGTGCCCTTGTTCTCCTAGCTACACAAATTGCACCTCTTTTAACTTCGCAGGAGACCACGTTTCAAGGCCTAAAATAAGTGTGGTTCTGACTCATTTTGTGGTTTTGTAAATTAAAACTGTGGCTCTGTAATTTGGAAAGTGTGGATTTGAAAAAAAGCAAAAGTTGTGGACATTGCAAGGGGGAGTAAGAAAATAAAATTCTTTGATAATGTGATAATAGAAAATAGCGTTTGAATTATAAAATTGAAAGAAAGAGTAGTACTTTCCTAATGAATACAACTAGTCCTGGATCCACCCAGCTGTGCTTAACATGGTTGAAAATAAAATGGCACATTTGCAAAGCCTTGTAACTGAGGAGAAGTAAACACAATCCTTGCTTTGGCCGCTCGTTCAGTCTCAGTGCTAAGTACATTTTGTCGTTATGGTAAGGTTAGTTGTATATGCTGTATGTATAGAGTAAAAACCCGCGTATAAGAACCTAGTGATTAAGAACCTACAGGCTAAAATTCTGAAATTAGACTCCCCAATATATAATAACCCATTCAGCCTGAAATTTGAAACAGGTTGTTATTCGAAGAGTTCATCAAGTTAGATCAAAACTCCAGTTGTTTTGTCATTGAACCTTTACGGATTGATACTGCCATTTGTGCATCTTGCAAAGAAATACAAAGATGCTTTGAGAGCTTCTCGTTGTATTCTGCAAAATTTCTGATTCTTCACACATTGCTGTTGTGAATAAAACCTCATGAACTCAGGTGCCTCTGAACTGACAGTAAACAATGAGCTGAAAGTTTCAAACTGAGCAAAAGAAATACCTGAAAGATCTGAATGAAATACGAACCAATTTAAGAACCTAAACAGCCTAATTTTCCACTAAATACTCAACATATAAGAACCTAATCAGGCTGAATTGCAAAATTGCAACCTTCAAAGCTTCATTTTCACGGACCAATTAGATGACGAATAAGCGAGGAAAGGAGAAGAAATATATTAAAATTTTTCTCAACTTTACCTACCCTCATAAAACGCAACCAGGACAAAAAACTGCAGGAAATTTCCCGAATTTTTTTGAAGATGTTTTCTCACTAGATGTTTGGGTATCCAGGCTTGGATGCCGGTTTGAATACCTCACGGTTTGCTGGAGATATAGCGTTTTCCGATAAGCAAAATCGGCTGAGGCTTGCCAAGTCTTGTTTATGCCACTTCAAGTAAGGTGATATAACCTCTTGATGAAACCTCCTTTCAATTTCAATACTAATTTCGAACCAGGAAAACTTATGCCATTAATGCAAAGAGTAGCATAAGGGAGCTGTCACAAAGAATGGAACAGAGTGGGGCGGAAGGGATTTCAAAATTTGCTATCAAATCACGTAGTCCAATGCAAGAAGCAGGAACTGTTTAGGTAGCCCTTAAACATCTGCAAACATGATTTGGTGGCCCCATGGTTTCGACATGAACTCTGTGGCTTAGAAGCTTCTTATAGACGATTTTTCTGCTTTTTAGGATACAATTTTCTTCCCATGCATCATGCTCTCAGTACCATATTGGTGGGATCCGGTATAATGTTAACGTTATCGTTTTTAATAAGGCGGTAGGGAGGACATGCAGATGCCACTGTCATAGAAAAGAGATGCAGAACAACATCAATGATCAAGTGAACAGCAAAAAAATACGCTGATAGTATTTAAGATATTTATTGACAAGAAATTGAAATTCCGAAACAAATAGCTTCGTGGCCCATGCTTATCACTTGAAGAAGTTTGTTAGCCCAACATTTGCCATCCAATAGCGTTGGTGACCCCGTCAAATCGCTTCCGCCCCCCTCTGTTCCATACTTTATGACAGCTCCCTAATACAGAAATTTCTCAAGAGTATTGCCATATGACTTGAAATGTGTGAACTAACCTAAGTAAATCATTCAGTTCACAAAGAAATCGAAGGGCATTGAATCTTGAACCAAAGAAAGTGCAGTGGACGGACAATAACAAGAACAATTGGAAACGTTAATATTTGCCCTTCTGGGATCGTTCTTAAAACAATCACTATTGTTATTGCCATTGTTTCTAACGCAGAATTTCTATTGTTTAAGGTTGAGTGCCTCATCGGTTTTGGAAAGGCCATAACGTCGATTCAGGAGAAAATTCGGGAAATTTCCAGCAGTTTTTTGTCCTGGTTGCATTTTATGAAGGGTGGTAAAGTTGAGAAAATTTTTCACGCATTTCTTCTGTCTTCCTCGCTTTTTCACCGTCTGATTGGTCCATGCAAATGAGGCTTTGAAGGTTTCCGGCCGTTGGCCACGAGCAATAATCGGCTAAAACAGTTGATACCTATGTTTGTGCAGACCACACCCAACTTTCAAAAATGTGCACTTGTAAAAATTTGTTATTTTAGGGCCGGACGTTAATTGCCCCGACCAAGCCGCTCTTGGGTTGTTAGCCATTCGCTAGTTATGTGTTGATTTGGTCCTATAATCCCTATTGAGAGTGATCTCAGTTTCCTTGGTCTTTCCTCAGGGAATACCTAATATTTGGCGAAAAGAGATGGTCTGTGGCAGGGAGCGCCGAAGGCGCGGGAGGGGAAACGGCCACTGATGCACATTGTTCCTATGTTTGATGCAAATTCGAAACGAGGCGCGCTAATTTGAGAGTGAAACAAGGAATGGAGCAGATGTGAGCTTGGAGGACTAACTTTGGAGAAAGCATCATTCTTCACAATCTTGGCTGACTTTGGTATGTAATTCCAACAATTGTTTCTTTGTTGATATATTATCTTCGTTTTTGAGCTTTTGTTGCAGCAATCACTCCATTGTAATAGCTGCGAGGGTATTTCTTACTGGGGAGGTGTGTATGATAAACATTGGCCTCTGTCCATTCCAACAACGGCGGCTTTTATTTTGTTCTTTCATGCAGCGTTACCCGTTGAATTTTTTGCTTGATTTCATTCTGTGAAATCTCAGTCTAACTGATGGAGTTGAAAATTTTGTTTTATTTTGTTACACTTTTCAGTTTCAAGCAGATTTATGCCGAGTGGTCACCGTCGGGCCTAAGCGTTGTCCTATTGAAATGTATAGGCCGAATCGTTGATAAGCCAATGTGATGGCGGCTTTCAATTTTCTGCCAGGTTCCCGGTTACCCGTTGAATTTCTTTTTCTATTTGATTCAGTGAAATCTCAGTCTAACTGATGGAGTTGAAAATTTTGTTTTATTTTGTTACACTTTTCAGTTTCAAGCAGATTTATGTTGAGTGGTCACCGTCGGGCCTAAGCGTTTTCCTATTGAAATGTATAGGCCGAATCGCTGATAAGCCAATGTGATGGCGGCTTTCAATTTTCTGCCAGGTTCCCGGTTACCCGTTGAATTTCTTTTTCTATTTGATTCAGTGAAATCTCAGTCTAACTGATGGAGTTGAAAATTTTGTTTTATTTTGTTACACTTTTCAGTTTCAAGCAGATTTATGTTGAGTGGTCACCGTCGGGCCTAAGCGTTTTCCTATTGAAATGTATAGGCCGAATCGCTGATAAGCCAATGTGATGGCGGCTTTCAATTTTCTGCCAGGTTCCCGGTTACCCGTTGAATTTCTTTTTGATTTGATTCAGTGAAATCTCAGTCTAACTGATGGAATTGAAAATTTTGTTTTATTTTGTTACACTTTTCAGTTTCAAGCAGATTTATGTTGAGTGGTCACCGTCGGACCTAAGCGTTTTCCTATTGAAATGTATAGGCCCAATCGCTGATAAGCCAATGTGATGGCGGCTTTCAATTTTTTGCAAGGTTCCCGGTTACCCGTTGAATTTCTTGCTTGATTTCATTCGCCAAAGCACTTATCTGCTGTAGAAGCCAAAATTTTCATTTTATTTTTGCTACAGTTTTCTGTCTAAAGCAGATTTACTTTGGGCAGTTTTGCCTGTGGGTCTTCTTTGTTGACGATCTCACTGGCTTGGCCTTATTAGGTTGATCAATGGAAATGCAATGGTGGCCTTCCATTTTCTGCAAAGTACACCGTTACCTTTTGAATGTTTGGTTTGATCAATGGAGCTTGTGTCTGTTTAATAAAGCTGGTCTTTGCACTTTATTTTGTTACTTTTTCTGGTTTAAAGATGATTTGTTTGGAGTGGTTCAACTTTTGGTCTTGTGGTTTGCTATTGAAATGTTAGGCCAAAACCACAGGTCACAGCAGTGAGCTGCCTTTCTATTTTCTAAAAAGTTCACTGCTACCCATTGAATTTGTTATTTCCTGTCACTCAAGCAAAACCCTAATCTGTCTGATGATACTAAAAATTTTATTTTATTTTGTTACACTAAAGGAAATGCGATGTTGGTCTTTAATTTTTGAAAAAATCACTCCTACTTTCTGCATTCTGATTCCAATTTAACAATGTGAAGCAATGATAAAGACAGAGAAGGTTGAGTTACACAGCAATAACAATTTTACAATTGCATGTTTTCAACCTTTTTATTGCCAATTTAAAGGGTGTACCACATCATGGGGGCATGCAAGTTTTTTAACAGCCCTTGTTTTACATGTATCTTTATAGCAAGTGTAAAGAATCTTGATACTTTCTTGGTTGAATCTTGATTGCACCAGGATCTTTTGATTTCAAAAGACTCTGATTGCACCCACTCAGAACTCCAATATCTTGCAATATACAGTACAATGTGCTTTTTGTATCTTGGTTGCAGTATGTCCAAAGGTAGATCAATTATATAATCACTTTCCTGTGGTCATGTAATCAATGTTGTAAAAGTCAGTTTGAAATAATTCTCTTCATTTTGTTTCAGGGGATGGATTCACTTGATAATTGAGGATTGCATATTTCTTGCAGATGGTAGTTTAATGTGATACCTAACAGCAAGAGATCGCATTCATTGTGAACAATTTAAAAGAGCTGTTAGCACAGATAAATTCCACATGGACATCCTTTGAGCATGTAAGATGAATTGCATAATTCCCTATGCAAGATGGAAGATTTAATGGAAGATCAAAGAGTTTAGATTTTTGAAACTGCTTAATCTTCTGCAACTAGACACAGTTGTGAGCTATAAGACATCAAACCCCATGTTCAACTCAATATCATGTAGACTACTTATTGTATAATCTTAAACCAAGAAGTTTTATGTGAATTGTTTATCATTCAATAGCAAAATTTGTTCCTCATTAGTTTTTAACTTGGGTCAGTGATGTGCTGTTTGTTTAAAATACTTTGCATCCCATAGCCAAAAATCAAAATGAGTTTCTTAACGTTGAATTGACCTCTAATTGCTTCCAAAAGAGTTTCTTCATTTTTAGAGGAGGCTACTCAAATTGGTGTTCATTTCATATAAGCTGTTTTCATATAAAACAACTATCAGTTCAAAAATTGTTGTAGTGTATCAAATCTTTCAAGTGTATCAGTTCCAATACACCAGTAGATGATTACACTAAAAATGGCTGACAGGAATTTTTTACCATGATGCTTTGTATCCATTGAACTTTCACTGATTTGACTGACTGATTTCTTCAATACCTCAAAGGATCTTGGTTCAAAATTCCTTGATGCTATCTTTAGCGCAACCATCTGTGGGGACCTTGATGAATGAATTCTTGTTATCTGTTCTACTGTAATTCTACTGTTCTACTGACAACAGATAGAAATAAGCAAAATATAGCTTGCTCAAAGGCAATGGAACCAATATTCTGATGTATAAAATTGTGTGCTCAAAAAGTCCTTTTGCAACCCTCTGTCAATTTTCAAAGTTTCCAAATTTTTATCATACATTCAAAATGTGAATAGAAATGTAGTCTCACAAAAACTTGCCAAATGAATTGGACTCTTACAGTGTTTGGTAGAATATGAATAAACCATATTTCTTCTGTCTTCATTTTATCAATCACAGACCAGATTATAACAATGAAAATTTACATACTGTTTTATGAATGAAGAAGAGCAAATTCCATAAGCGTATGAGATGAGGGGCCAGAGGGCAGTAGCCTCCCAACTTGGAGAAATTTTCAAAAATCAGCCAAGTCAGGCAAAAGCTTGCCCTTAGTAGGGGAAAATGTTGGTAAACAATTGGCTTTGTGTCAGGCAGCCCCCTAGACTTTTTCTTCCCGTACGCTCTTACAAATTCAAATGTTAAGGAACACATTTTGGCAGTCACAGAGACTTTGCCAAAACTTTTGCCCCAAATAGTAAAAACTTATTCAGAAACTTTCAGTGGTAAATTATGAAATTATCCTTCCAATTTGGAGTGCTTTGGTACTCCAATTTGGACTACTCAAAATTTCTTGCAAAAAGATGGATACAGTCAAGGGGCAAATCACTGATTTTTTCATACACCTTCCTTGAAATCACTAAAAAATCGCATACAAAAATCACAAAAAAATCACATACAGAAAGCACCAAAAATCACAAATCACTGAAAAATTATTGAAAAATCACATCAAAAAATCACTAGAAAGCACTAAAATCACAAAAAAATCACAGAAGAAAATCATGTGATTTCAAAATCACAGAAATCACATACACTTTTGAGAAGTGATTTGCCCCTCGGATACAGTAGCATGGATACCACTTTCGCCTACCAAAATGGTGTCAGTTTTTCAGTACAAATTGAAACAAGCATCAAGTCTTTTTATGACTGAGGGACTGTGATAATCTAAAGAACTTTCACTTGGCATGTTTCATCAACAAAGAATTGTTCAACTGGAAGTTTCTCCTGATATCAAGAAGGCATAATATTTGATCAGTTCATATCAATGTGAAAATGACATTGGAGTTACAGAAGACCTAATCAAGTCTGCAACCCTTTCCATGATGCTCAAGGTGGTGCTGGGGCACTAATGTGAAGGCTATGCCAGTTGCGTATAACACTGCTGCACCATAGTGCTTTCAAGCAGGACCTCTTTGAAGAGCCGGGACTTGGGGGCAATCAATCATATTGTATGGGCTTGACAGCTTGAGAGCAGTCAACTTCAACTTTTTGAATCAATAAATTAATGTTTTAGTTATTCCTTGTTTGGCTTGCTCTCTCCTTTGCTTCATCGAAAACGTTTCATCAAAAGTGCCGTATTACTCATGTCGACTTGAACTGCTATGCAATGAAACCATCTTAGTGTAAGACTCCGTATCTCCCAAAAAATTCTGTCATAAACTAGGCCTAGCTCGCATTTTTTGATAAACAAAACTAAACATGCCACAACAATCTTCATCAAATTCTTCTTCTCCTTTGCTGCAAATACCTCAAACGACTTCTTTATTCAAGGCTACCATTCTTTGAACCCTCGATCAACAAACGATCGTGCTGTTTTCCGTTGTAAAAAAGCAGTAGCTGCGGAAATATAGCCTATACAATACAGGAGTGGAATTCCTTAGTTTTGATCGGTTGAAATGGCGAATAAACAATCCAAACCTGGCCACTTATCAAGGTTTCGTAATGGTTTCATGTATGAAGCATTGCATGGTGTTCTCTTTCCACAAACACTTTACGTCACAGAGGTCTGGTAATCAACGGTCTGACCGCGCAGAGTTGCCGCCACTTTTCGAAGCAAAGTGGGGGTTGCTCAACCCCATTTTCTGAAGAAATAAGCGTCTGAATTAAAAAATAAAGTACACCAGCGTGACGAGCGATGTTTAATGCATGATATTAGACAATAAAAATTTTCGCGTCATATTCACTTTAACGTTAGTTCTAAGGAAGGTGAAGGCAGGATATGATCTGGCAGGGCGTAGGGGAGTTGTGAATCATCTGTTGTTTATGGATGATCTGAAACTCTATGGAAAGAGTGAGAAACAAGTGGATACGCTTCTCAACACTGTGCGTGTTTTCAGTCAGGATATAGGGATGCAGTTTGGCATCAACAAATGTGCAGTTCTTGTTTTGAAAAGGGGGAAAGTGGTACGATCTGAAGGTATAGAGATGCTCAACAATCAAGTCATTAAAAGTTTGGGGGAAGGATAGGGGTACAAGTATCTTGGGATGTTAGAGGCAGATGGAGTGAAGCATATGGAGATGAAGGGAAATGTTACAAGGGAGTACTATAGAAGGGTGAGAAAGATACTGAAATCGAAGTTGAATGGGGGTAACGTTATTAATGCAATAAACACACGGGCTGTTGCAATAATAAGATACGGAGCTGGTATAATCAAATGGACAAAAGAGGAATTGAGAAATATCGACCGAAAAACAAGAAAGCTGATGAATATGTATCGAGCGCTCCATCCTCAAGCTGATGTGGACAGGTTGTACATCAAAAGAGCAGAGAGCGGAAGAGGTATAATAAGTGTTGAAGACTCTGTTGAAATCGAAACAAACAGTTTTGTACCAATACATAATCGAAAGTAAAGAGAAGTTGCTCAAGGGTGTGAAAGACGCAGGGACCCTTGGTGAAGGCATGTCTAAGGAGGATGTTGCAGAGAAACGAAGAAATCAATGTAAAGAAAAGCCACTGCATGGGCAATATGTGAGAAGTACAGAAGAGATAAGAGATGACAAGAGCTGGAATTGGTTGAAAAGAGAAACATTAAAGAAAGAGACCGAAGGAACACTGATGGCAGCTCAAGACCAAGCCTTGAGGACAAATGCAATAAAGAGTAGAATTGACAAACAAGATATATCACCCATGTGCAGGCTTTGTGTAAAAAGAGAAGAGACCATCAGCCATATTGTTGCAGAGTGCACAAAACTCGCGCAGAAGCAATATCGCCACTGGCGCCATGACAGGGTCGCATTGGTTATACACTGGACATTATGCAAAAGATTTGGATTCCCCCATAGCGATCAGTGGTATGAACATGCCCCAGAAAGAGTATTAGAAAATGAAAATGTAAAGCTACTGTGGGACTTTTCTATTCAGACGGATCACCACCTTGAACACAATAAACCTGATATATTGATACACGAGAAAACAAGCAGGGGATGCTAAATCATAGATGTCGCATGCCCATTTGATACAAGGGTAAAGACGAAAGAGCTTGAGAAGGTTTAACGTTCTCTCTCTCTCTACGTGTCATATTCTCCACGAACGTTGACGACCATTGTCCTCCACAACTCTCTGTCCTTTGCTGTTCTCAGGATCTTCAGCCTTGCTACTTGCAATTTTTTTGTTTCATCCACCTGTTCTGTCATCCATTTGCTTAGGCTTTCAAGATACGTCAATCGCTGTCTTTCTCTACTTCTCTTCCCATTTACACGTCCAGTCAGCATCAGTTCTTCTAACCCTTCTTTCCTCATAACATGTCCTAAGAACTCAATCTGTCTCTTCCTTATGGCTTTCATAATCTTCCGCTCCGTTCCCGCTCTTCGTAAGACCTCCTCGTTGGTTACGTGATTTACCCATGATATTTTCATCATTCTTCTGTAAAACCACAATTCCGTTGCCTGTAATTTGCTCTCCATTTGTGCCGAAATTGTCCAGCATTCACTACCGTATAACAAGACTGGCTCAACATAACAATTTTGGACTCTCTTCTTTGTATGCATTGAAATTTTGCCATTTCTAAGTATTTTTCCAAGTTTCATAAATGTGTTCTTTGCTATGCCTATACGCCTCCTGATTTCCATATCGCATTTCCCATCCTCTGTTAGAAAACTGCCTAAATAGTTGAATTTAGTTACTTGCTCAATATCGATGTCACCGACTTTCACTTCGCAATGTGGATTCTCTCTTTTGCTTACCACCATGCATTTTGTTTTCTTGCAGTTGATTGACAATCCTCGTTTCTTACTCACCTCTACAACAATGTTCAAAAGCGTTTGGAGTTTCTCTTGAGATTCAGCCATCAGTACTGTATCGTCCGCATACCGTAAATTGTTAATGTTATTTCCACCAACTACAAAACCACTGAAATCTTTCAATTCACGTAATATCATTTCACTGTAAAGGTTGAAGAGGTCCGGGGAAAACACACATCCTTGTCGTACCCCTTTTTGGATCTTTACATATTCACTCTTATCATTTCCTACCCTCATGCAAGCTGTTTGTTCCCAATAGAGGTTTCGAATAAGGCGAAGGTCCTTTCCATTTATATCTAAGGTTGATAGAAGCTTGAATAGTTCGTCGTGCTTTACATTATCAAATGCTTTAGTGTAATCTATGAAACACATGTAAACATCTTTTTGCATTTCAATTGCCCTTTCAGAGATCATCCTCACCATAAATATTGCATTCCTTGTTCCCGAATCCTCTACAAAACCGCATTGCTCTCTACCTATTTCAGGCCTTATTTTGCAACGGGCTCTCATCATAATTATTTTTAAGATTAATTTAGTCATATGACTCATGAGGCTTATGGTTCGGTGCAATTCACACTCAGTTGCTCCTGGTTTTTTTGGCAGCGCAATAAAGATTGACCTACTGAGATCTTCAGGTATAACGCCGGTATCATAAATTTCATTAACGATATCAGTCAGTTTATCAATTCCATAATCTTCCAAGGCTATCATCATTACCGTCACTACTTCGTCCGGTCCTGCGGCTTTGTTCCTTTTCAACTTGTGCAGACTACTTTCTACTTCCGATTTTAATATCTTGGGTCCATCCATATTCTTGAGTATCGTTGGCTTTTCAATTCTGTCGTCATTAAATAGATCATTAATATATTCCGCCCATCGTTCCAAAATTTTCTCTTTTTCTACAATAATTGTTCCTTCTTTTGACTTAATACAGCCAGCCGAAGAGCGAGCTCTAGCACCAGTTAACTCCTTGATTTATTTGTGCATAGTTCTAGGATCTGATCTCTTGCTTTTCTCTATTTCACTACATTTATCATTAATCCACTTTTCCTTTGCCTCCTTACATTTGATCTTTATTTCTTGATCCATTTTCTTATACTCTTGACTCTCTCTGCTTTTGATTTTACGTCTCTCTGCCATGAGCTCTAAAATTTTGCTTGTCATCCATTTCTGTTTCTTTTGTACTTCCTTCTTTGGTATAACCTCTCCTGCAGTTGTGACGAGTGCTTCCTTCAATAAATGCCACGTTGTTACTCTTTCATTATCGTTATCGTTTGCAAGTGCTTCAAATCTGTTCTTAACGGCCACCGCGTATGACTCTTTGATGTCAGAGCATTTCAACAAGGATTCATAATCTAGTTTTGGAGTTTTTTTCTGACGTTGTACTTTCTTCAATTTCACCTTCAGAGTGCAAATCACTGGACAGTGATCACTGCCACAGTCTGCTCCTGGATACGCTTTTGATTGCTGCACTGCCCTTCTAAATCTTCTGTTTATGGTGATATAATCAATCTGATTCTTTGTTTCTCCTCCTGGGCTCCTCCACGTCCATCGTCTTCTGGGGTGTTCTTCAAACCAAGTGTTTGTAATTACTTGATTATTCTCTGAACACCACTGGCTCCATCTTTCGCCACGCTCATTCTGGACACCAAGCCCGAAATTGTCTACTATGCTATCTCCCCCTCTACATCCGACTTTTGCGTTTAAATCACCCATCACAATGATAATCTCTTGGGATTTACACTGAGACTTGGCCCTGGTTTAACGTTAGCAGGACTTAAAAAGAGAAATTGGTAGGACCTGGGAATGCAGAAATGTATGCGTTGTTCCAATCGTAATAGGGGCGTTGGGTACATTGAGCAAGAACTATAGCTCATGGGCAGCAAAGATAGAAGTAGAAGAGAAGATTGACATGATGCAGAAAGCTTGTGTGTTAAGAACGGCAAAGATCATCAGGAACGCTCTAGATATCTAAGGTCAAGGGTATTGACTTGATATCTAGCTGAACAACAAACCACCAATGACGTAAAAAAGATGCATGGTGCGAAAAAAACAATAATAATAATAATGATAATAATAATAATAATAATAGTAATAATAATAATAAGATTAGTAACAATAATAATAATAATAATAATAATAATAATAATAATAATAATAATAATAATAATAATAATAATAATAATAATAATAATAATAATAATAATAATAATAACAATAATAATAATAGTAATAGTAATAATAATTGTGTTTGCTGCACTGGATTGAAGTATTTTTAGAGTTGTTGAATTTTGACATAGTTATACCCACACGAATGTACACTAATCCGCGCCTGGTTTTCTTTCCGCATTTTGACAGTTTCTGCAAGCTCTGGTGTGTCAAAATGATCAAAATGATACACTTGTGTAGCTCCGAGCATGAAAGAACTGGCTTCAGTGCCAAAGGGCACTCTCAGGAAACGCAAGTCTTCTTCTTTACCTCCCAAGGTGAGCAATAACCTTAATGCATCCTTATCTTCACTCTTTATTCCTATTTGCAAAATGCTTTCTGCACGTCTCCAAGAAGTATGTATGGTAAGATAGGAATAAAATTTTTTAGCCGAATTTTGCTCGTTGCCAATGACCGGAGACCGGCGATACCTCGTTTTTACGGACCAATAAAGCGGCGAATAAGTGAGGAAGACGAAAGAAACGTGTCAAGATTTTTCTAAATTTTACCTACCTTTATAAAACGCAACCAGGACAAAACTGCTTCAAATTTCCGGAGTCTTTTTGAAGAAATCTACTCTCCATACGTTTGGGCATTCCAGTTTTGATGCCTGTCAAAATATCTCCCGATTCCAAGTAGTTATGGTGCCTCATGTATCATCATCATCATCATCATCATCATCATCATCATCGTCATCATCATCATAATCATCATTATCATCATCATCATCTTCATAATCATCATCATCATCATCAACAATTTATTTACAGTAGGCAAAAGTATTTTAAAATAGCAAAATTAATGGTCCCTCCGGAGGTGTTACAGAATAAAAAGAAATTTGTTCCGGAAAAAAGGATCTCTTAACAAAAAAATAATTATCATTCCAATTTTCATGGGCTAATTTCGTGTTTTCAATAGTATATGTAGGCGCTATCATCTTGACTTTGGAGATCATTGAAGAATTTATCTTTGATCTTATGTTTGAAACTGTCGATGTTCTTTGCAGATGTTAGTTCTGATGGTAGATTGCTCCACATTTTGGGTCCGAGATATGAGCGACAATTTTGCCCTATGTTACTCTTTCGGAAAGGTTGATTCGATTTATTTTTAGATCTACAAGTTATGCGACTCTGGTCAACTGGTAAGAACATTTCAGACATGTAGGAAGGATCTCAAACTCGCGACCTATGTTCGTTTTAAGCATCTCTGAGCTTCCAGCATTCTTAGTATTCAATTCATTCCTAAAACTTCTTCTAAAACTTACCTGAAACATCACTAATTCCCATAAAGTCGATACAGTGGGGTTGGGGACCTCTTCTTGCTTCACAGATGAGCAAATCTGACACGCTTTCCATGGCGTCTGAAATATTGCCTGGCTCTAAAATGTGCTAAATAACATTTTTGAGCAAGAAAATTCAAGGGTACCCACCTGTTTTTGTTTGTTTAAGGCATCCTGTAGTTCTGTGTATCTACCAGACTGTGCTTGGTCTCTATTTGACGATTTTCTTCCACAAATAATGCAGTAAGTCGCAAGATGAATATCAGTTACGCGAAATAAATTCAAGCGAATCCCGCTAGGTGTCATCGTTACCTTGGGGGGAGGGGGGTACATGACTTGCAGATAGACGGGGGACTGCCACCCTGTTGTCACAAAGGTACCCTCTTCTAATTACCGAAACTTGCTATTTATACCCACTGTTATGATGAACTTTGGCGGAAAAATGCCCATTTTTGGCTATTTTTGGCCAGTTTCTGGATAACCCACCAGTTTCCATGGAAGATTTGCCGAAAAAGTGATACTTATTTAGAGAATTTCGGCCCAAAAACCCACCCATATGGGCGGCACATACACGTACCCCCCCCCCGGGCATCGTTATTGCTCGATTTAAATACTTTCATTCTCAACATATCTACTTCTACATGGCGTGCTTAGCAGGTTGCTGTCTGCATGTACAATAGTTATTTCTAAGGGCCATTCTGCTGAGTGGTGATATAGAAACAAATTCTGGCCCTGCAAGACTTGATTTTTTACGAGTCTCTCTTATAGAGGCTAATAATTCGGTGTATAGTTATGACCTTATTGGTCATGTTGAAACCCATCTTGACAGCACCGTTGAGAAAGATATGCTAGCACTAGATGGATATACGTTTATTCAAGATAAACATCCTCAAAATGTGAAGAGGGGTGGTGTTGCTATACATTAAAGATTCCCTTCCTTCAAAAATCGATCGGACCTGGTGACTCTTCCCGAATGTATTGTGTATGAAAATCAATTAAACTGGAAAAAGTACTTCTTCGCTGTCATCTATAGAAGTCCAAATCAGGGCCTAGAGGAGTTTGGAAATTTTACCATGAACTTTGAATTGATGTTGTCTAAATTGCATGCTGAAAATCCGTTTTGCGTTATCATTGCTGGTGATTTCAACTGAGGGTCAAATCAATAAAGGGAGAATGATATCGAAAGTAACGAGGGAAAACTATTTGCACCACTTGCGTCGGACAATGGTCATCATCAGCTGATCTCAGAACCAACCCATCTGATGGGTGAGTCTAAATCCTGCATTGACTTAACCCTATCTGACCTGGGCGATTTGAAACACTCAATGCCTTGGGGGGCGGAATCCACCTCCCCCCAGGTCAGCTAGGACCTTAATATTTACTGATCAACCTAACCTCACAATTGAGTCTGGTATTCATCCATCTCTACATGAGCAGTGTCACCATCAGATTGTTTTTGGTAAATTATCTGCTTCAAATATAGTGCTACCTCCATACCCCCGTCAGGTTTGCTACTATGATAAGGCAGACTTTGCAGACATTAGGAAAAGCATTGAATTGCTTCCATGGCCGAAACATCTTGACAAAAAACATGCCCTAATAAGCAGGTAAATCATCTCAATGAAGTCCTTTTTAACATTTATTCTGATTTCATCCCCAATAAAGTTAAAACAATTATGCCTCGTCAAGCTCCCTGGATAACGCAAGCCGTCAAAAGCTTGCTTAGGAGAAAAACTGTGCATATAAAAGTTTTGTGAGGAATGATCCACCAGATGACAAACTTGAAGGTATACAAAAGATGATATCTGAAGGTGCGAGACTGATTGGGGTAGTCATTGTCTTTCGTTTCCCATGGTATCGTACCAAACAATCTTAATTTAAGCGTGTTGTACGATATAGATTTAAATAAAAACATTCAAGAATAAAAATAATCGTACCTTGAGCAGAGTTTTTATAAAATGCGACGTTTCGAGCTGAGCCCGTTATCAAGTGAAGTAAGATTAGTAGAACGATAGTAGTAAAGGAAGAAGAGATTCGAAAGAGAGAATTCGAATGCAAAGGAATAGTGGTGACGCAACAGGGATAAGAAGTGTAAGCCCGAGCTTAACAAAATAAATGAAAATAATTGCTAGTTTGCACTTTAGCGGACACGCTTTCAACATTTCCTCGTGTCTGAATGTTGCACCGAACGTGAATGTTAACCGCATCAGTACTGAGATTAAAGCATACCCAAACTGTATTTGCGGGGGTTTGGGGGCGGCAGCCCCCAAAACTTTGGAACCAAATGAATACATAGATTGCCGGTCCTTGCAGCAGATTTAGGCCACATTTAGGTCATTTTGACGTTCTCCAGTAAGTGCAAATCAGTCGAATCACGGTTAGATTTAGCATTATCCAATTAGATGGTAGGATTTTAATCACTATTGTTAAGGAAGCCAATCAGCATGTAATACTAACAATACAATTCAGTTCAACCTCTGTTTTCCTTGAAAGCTGTGTCCGCCAAAGTGCATTTGTCCCAAAATAATAAACAAGAGCTAGTTCAGAAAAGAAGAGAGCTATGAGAAAGCTACTGTAAGTAATTAAATTGTTTGTTAAGTCCAGCAGGATGAAGTGTAGCAAGTTTGAAAATGATGAGCTTTCCAATGTTTTGCGTTTAGTGCTGTCTGTAGGAGCGAAGAGGAGACCAAGAATTGATATGTCTTCAATGGAATGGTTTGGCAAATTAAAATGTTTTGAAATATTGCTGTCAGGGTCATTCTCATGTTCCTCCTTCAAGTGACTTTTGTGCTTGACATTCCTCATGTGTTCGCCAAATCTGTTGCTAAGCTGTCGGGAGGTTTTGCCAATATACAAAATGTTACATTTGTTGCAGGAGATACAGTATATGATGCTTGAAGATGAACAGGTGAACTTGGATTTAATTGTAAAAGATCTATTTCCATTGGTGAATGTGGTTGCTGAATTGATGTGGTTACATGTATGACATAGATGATGACTACAAGAGAATCTGAAGATCGAAGATTGGTGCGAACAAGGCAGTCTCTGATGTTTTTGTCTCTTCTGAAGGCCATCAGTGGAGGGGCATGGAATATCTCTTTGGTGTGTGTATCGTGCTTAAGATGTGATAGTTTTTGTAAATGATTTTCTTGATACGGTTCTTCAGTGGATGGTAGGTAAGGGTGAATGAGATTCCGTTGTTGGTCTGTTTCCTGTCGACCGGCAGTAAAGCATCGTCTTGTGAAAGGTTGTTGACTTTATTGAGGGCTGAAGTTGTGATCGTCTATGGTATCGTACCTTTAGTGTTGTATAGTAAATAAAATAGGTATAGTTAAATGTAATGATATATTGTAGATATTTATATTTGAGTAAAAAAATATCAGTTGCTGTGTTTCTTCACCCAGAAACTCATCTGCATCTTAACGAATCACAACACTTGCTGCGTTTTGCGAGGCCTGGGGAAGAGGCAGGAAGATGTCAAATTATTAAGTACCACGTAATCACATGTCTTGATTCGTGATGACACGGATGAGTGCATTGACGAAGAAATACTGCAACTGATATTCATCTTGCGACTTACTGTATTATTTGTGGAAGAAAATTGTCAAAAAGAGACCAAGCACAGTCCGGTAGATACACAGAACTACAGGATGCCTTAACCATATCAAGCCTAGGGGATGCTGAATCAGCCCCGCTAGCGGATTTTTGTCTGTAGATTTTACGAAGTGCACTTACAAAGCCGAAACTTCCTGACTTTTAGTTTTTATCCTTGTCACGATCAAAAATGAATTTTTTGAAAAATCAATTTCATTCCAGGGGGTAAACGCAATCAGTTTTTGAGAGATGTATGTGTAAAATTTTGAATAATTCCTAATAAAATCTACAGCTAATGTGATAGAATGATGAGAAGAAGGAATGCATACTAATTTTGATGCTCTATCCAATGGAAAAACTATTTTTCAATCGAAGAGTATTGCTTTGCGGATTTTGGCACTACGCATGCACACATTCTTTGCATTCCTGTGTGATGACATCATCACTTTTAGTTAATTTTTTCTTCATGGAGCGAATACTATTTAGAAATAGAATACAATAAAATTAAACTGCTGCCATTAATGCTTTTCATTTTCTCACAATTAACGATTGAATATTTTTAGTACTGAACCCTATTGACTTTGAAAATTGAACAATGTAACGTCATGGGAAGGTCACGTGACATATCTAACAATAGATACAGTTTTGGGTTCACCATATGATGTTCTATACACATGCAAAGTTTCAAGGCTCTAGGTTGTCCAGAACAGAAATGAATTGGGGGGGCTGTATCAGCCCCCCCTAGGCTTCCTAGAGCATCAAATACCCTAGGACTGATAGGGTTAAACAAACGAAAAGAGGTGGGTACCCTTGAAATTTCTTACTCAAAAATGTAATTTAGCACATTTTAGAGCTAGGCCTTATTTCGGACGCCATGGAAAGCTTGTCAGATTTGCTCATCTGCGAAGCAAGAAAAGGTCCCCAATTCCACTATATCGACTTTATGGGAATTAGTGATATTTCAGATAAGTTTTGGAAGACGTTTTAGGAATGAATTGAATACTAAGAATGCTGGAAGCTCAGAAATGCTTCCGGAGCAGGTTTCCGAAGCCTCGGATCTCTACCGTTTTCAGAAGAGCCCAAAAGAATACGTAAAAAATCTCTCGGAAGTCTACCGAAAAAGTAATGACCAAAAGAATGGGCTTTTATAAAAAGCGATCTGATGTCTGCGAAGTCTACTGTTTTCGGGAGAAGGGTACCAGAAGAATTGGATTTTATCTTCTACCAACTCTACCGTTTTCAGAAGATGCCCAAAAGAATACGCCCTCAATCTCGTCAACTTCTAGATTTGGCCTTTTTTCAAAATTTATGCAATCCCGGACGTAGGCTGCTGCCCCTCCCCCTGGCCCATTTTTTCTGTCTAATCTGTGAAGTTCGTATCCCGGTATTTTCAGTTCTTCGTTATCTATTTTAGAATTTAAACGTGCAGCAAGATCTTTATGTGATCGAGGACTCTTAACAGGCCACAGACATTTTGATGAAAGATTTTCAGTCCCCTTGCTTCAACATAAGACTGAAACTCCTCAAAGTATGGTTCATCTGCAGCATCAACCATAGGATCACCAGCACTCTCAGCAATGTTTTCGTGAGCTCGAGTACGCAACTTTAAACAAGAATAGCATTTTAGGCCATTATTCACTGTTTCCAAATCTTGGCCAGGCATTTAAAATGTTGGATTTTTTTGCATCCATCACACATGGAACTTCTCTGGTTCTTTCTGATTGTCTTTTTGCAACCAAAACAAACTTTTCTTTGCACTGGGCCTGGGCAGGTCTCTATATCGCCAGCCATAAAAAGCAAAACTGTAACGACTCCACAAGGCTTGGGCCTAAGCCAGAACAGATTTACCTCTTTGTTTACCAATAGAGATGAATAAATAAACGATTCATTTAGTTCCCATTTTCCATAGTCTTCTATCGATTCATTGAGAAAGCAAGATGTAATAAAACTTCGCTCTTTGCAGGCCAGAGTCAGCAGTACAAACGTGAACTTCGCCAAAATAGCGAACGTCGTGCTGAACGCTATCTTGCTTATCCCCCATGCTTGCTGCAAACCCATGATGCTGCCAACCCATACTTTCGACATAATTCCCAATGGATCTTTCTTCCCGTGCAATCATGGTGTCGTACCACACATACGACATTTGCTTTCCTTCTGTGTGTTATCAATCTTGGCCTTCATAACATTGGTTCTTATCGCTTGTTCTTGGGCCGCTAGAATTAACGACTCAGTTTCACGTTTAAGTCCTGTTCCTTTGAGCCACATCCATCGTTCTTTTCCTGCTTCACCATCCCATCATTATTGTCATATCGCATACTGTGTAAGTTAGTAGAGATCTTTGTCCTTGAGGTTCGGTGACAACAAATCTCCTCAAATCTCAAGAACTTTCCTGAGGATCCTTGCAGAATACACAATCTTCTGCAATTCCAATATCTTTGTTTTGATGCCAATGTCCTCCAGTCTCTTTCCCAACAGTTTCGGAGTTGTTCCTAAAGCACCAATAATGATAGGAATAACTTTCACTCGTTTTTTCCAAATCTTTCTTAGCTCCCTGGCTAAATCTTGATAGTTTTCAATTTTTTCCATTTCCTTTACATCTGCCCTGTTATCATAAGGCACTGTGGCCGAGGGGTGTGAGGGGTGAGTGGCCGAGTGGCTTATACAGTCTTCGTCAGGTGACTGAAGTTAAGCTTGGTCGAGTGAGGTCAGATTTCGGATGGGTGACCACTGAGGCCTGACCTCGCAACTCACCTCGCCGTCCTTCGGAAGGGACGTTAAACTAGGGGTCCCGTGCCTGGATGCGGCATGCACAGTGGGCCTAAGTTAGCTTTCAGTAGCTAGAAATCCTGACAAGCCCACTCAAAACAAATTGGAAAAAAAACTGCAAAATCAATTATCTTGCATGTATTGTTCTTTTTGTCTGTCATGATCATGTCAGGCCTTCTCGCTTCAATCACATGGTCTGTTTGCTCTTCAAAATCCCAAAGAATGTGAAAATCATTGTTCTCACTGACTGCAGCTGGCTCATGTTCATACCATTTCTCTTTAACATCAAATCAACAATTTTTACTGACTTCCCAATGCACCTTCTTCCCAACCCAGTCGTGTCGACGCTTATATTATTTTCGTGCTATCTTACTGCACTCGCTCAGGATATGATTGACACTTTCGTCAGCTTGACCGCACATTCTGCACTTGCTTTCTTGCTGGGTCTTGTCTATCTTTGCCTTGATCAAATTAGTTCTGATTGCCTGTTCTTGAGCTGCCATTATCAATGTTTCTGTCTCCCTTTTCAACGTGCCATCCTTTAACCACATCCATTGTTGCTCGTCCGCTAGATTTTCTGTCTGCCTTATGAACTGCCCATGTAGCATCTTTGCTTTCCAGTTGTTTTCCCTTTCGTGCTTTTTTCGTTTCTTGAAATCATTCTTACTTTCAATTGCTGCTTCCCAGTCTGTAACTTCATCGGCACCTCTTGCAGCACTTATGAGCCTCTCGTCACTCATTTTCACATATCCTTGCATGGCCAGGTTAGCTAAGTTCACTGCATCTTCGACACTCAAGGGTTCTCTTCCACCTTGACTTCGTGGTATGTATAGACGATCAACATTGCTCCTAGGATGCAGCCCATTATGCATAGTCATTAACTTTCTTGTTCTTCTATCCATTTCTTGTAGCTCACTAATGGTTCAGTCAAGGAGTGAAGCTGAGTATCTTAGCATTGGTATGGCCCATGTGCTGATTGCTTTGATGATGTTGCCACCATTGAGCTTGGTTTCAAGTATTTTCCTGACACGCCTTTTGTATTCTTTTCCAACTTCGTCTTTCATATTTTTCTGCTGTATTTCGTTTGATTGTAATATACCCAGATATTTATAGCTATCATCTTCTTTTAGTGATCTTATCTTTTCGTCATTGTGCAATTCTATTCCTTCTGACTTAACTATCCTTCCTCTCATCATTATCAGAACTGCACATTTATCTAACCCAAATTGTACGTATGGCTAAGTCATTGCTGAGTACTCTAACTGTCTGAACATGTGAGTCTAGTTTCTTCTCATTTTTCGCATATAACTTGAGGTCGTCCATGTACAGTAAGTGGCTGATTTTTTCTTTACCCTTTGTAAACTCGTAACCAGATTTTATCTTTCTCAGAAGATGTGTGAGAGGAATCATTGCAACAACAAATAAAAGAGGTGAGAGTGTGTCGTCTTGAAAAATTCCCCTCTTTATGTTCACTTCTCCAAGTTGCTGGTTTGCACATGTCAGTTCAACTCTCCAAGTATTCATTGTTTTTTCAAGGAACAGTTGTATGTTGTCGCTAATACCTAATGATTTCAAACACTCCAATATTCACGAATGAGGCATCATGTCATAAGCCTTTCTGTAATCTATCCAACCCATCGCCAAGTTCTTTTTTCTCATCCTGGCCTCTCGCAACACCAATCGGTCAATGAATAGTAAGTCTGTAGTTCCCATCGATTTTCTTTTGCAAACTTTTCGTTCCTCGGGTAGCAGTTTCTCTTTTTCTAAGAACTCATAGACTTCATCAGTTATTAATCAAGTCAGTAGCTTCCAAACAAGTGGTAAGCAGGTTATTGGTCTGTAATTACTTGATTCTATCCCCTTTGACTTATCTTTCTGAAGGAGAACCGTTCTGCCTTTCGTCATCCATTCAGGTGTATCTCCTTCAAGACAATGAGCAAGGCAAAATATTGTGTCCAATATGTGTGCATGGTGGTAAAATTCTTCAGCCAAAATCCTTGCACTCCATCGGGACCTGGCACCTTCCAGTTAGGGATCTTTCTAAGCAACTTTTTTAGTTTTGGTTAAGTTATTTCAACCCTTTGTTGCTTTGGTATATCCCCCATTTCCTGTTTGAAATCATTCAGCCATTCTGCCCTAACGTTATGTTTTACCTCCTTACCCCAGATGTCCGACCAGAATTGTTTTGATTCATCAGCATCACGTATAGCATTTTCATTATTTTACCCTTCATCATTGTTAAGTTTCTGATAAAATCTACTCTCGTTGTTCTTGAACATCCTATTTTGTTGGTATTGATTGATTCTTTGCTGGTATCTTGAGATCTTAGCTGTTTTTGCTTTGATCCTTTGCCTTATTTCTTCTTTAACTATTTGCAACCCTTTCTGTTGGACTCTATATTTCCTTTGTAAGGCGTCTTGATGTCTTTTCTTTACAGTTTTCTTGTCTATCGATGAGTTTACTCTACCGAGATCTTTGTTCATCTCCTTTATCTGTCTGACAAGCCTCTTTTTCCACCATGGCTTTTTTCGTCCATCTATCTATTTGTTTTTAGCACAAAGGATTGTACACACAGTAGCCGCTCCATAGTATATCGTATAGCAGGGGTAAATTTTGTAATAATAGAAATTTCAGTTTGTTTACATTTTGCACCATAGCCAATCAACGAGCTCCAATTCGATCACGTGATAAACTACTTCGCGCGTCGAGAGTCGTAGCTGTGGAGAAAACCATGAGAAAACTAACCTCTCAACGTTTGGTCGCCGCGAAAATATACTTTCGAAGAAGCTTTAGAAATTTTCAATCTGTGTTGTCAAATAAATTTCCTAACCAGGGTTGCTTGCCCGCTTGTCTGCTATGCCTGGTTTTTGCGAAATAATTCCTTGAAACTCCGTCATTTCACGGAACCTCTCACTTCCTTTGAAGTAGCCGAGGTTCAGCGCGAAAAGGAACGATGATATGGCACTCTTAACATCTAAAATCAGTTCCAGACTGGAAATTAAGGTTACAAAGCATTTTATTTTGATTTGCCGAAAAGAAGTATTTCAGCAACCATCCTAAGTGGCCTTCAGTTGGCCCTGTCAAAAAAATTTGCATAGCAAGGAAAATTAGCATGTAAGGGTTTCTCTTGTTAGTGTTTTGGCGGGAGTTTTGTCAATTCATCCTCTTATTATTCAAAACTTGACTGAAACATTATTTGGTTGCTTCGATAAATGATGAAAACCTTGGGACAAAATTGAATAAGATTATGGCACCTTTTGGCAGCAGAACTGGTAAAATAGGAGATAAGATCATGAAGAGTTTGTACAATTAATCAGTCGATGAGAAATAGAATGTTGTTTCTGACATCTTGATTTTGCAAACTCTACGGCCACGAAGGTTTCCCCAACGAGTGACATAAAAGAAGGGAGCAGAAAAGTAAAAAGAAGTCAGTCTTGAAAGTTAAGTGGATTAATTTGTAAAAGGATGAATCACATAACCCATGTCTTCTTAAACGTTGGATTTAATTTCGCCTTCAAATAAAATTGGAGAATGACGAACTTTTATAAATACTTCCGAATTTATGAATTTGAATTTACACACCTGGATCGGAAGCATTCCAGCTACAAAGATTTTTGTGACATAGAATTGAAATTCAAGATGTTCTTACCTTGGAACAGGGTCCTTATCAAATTTCCTTGTACGTTTTACACTCAAGTTTTATATGGAGAAACTCAACCCATAGAAGATCACTAAAAGGCTAAGAAACTCGAGAACTGGCAAAAAGCATTTGGAAATTTCCAGTTTAGCCAAGGAAAGCCTCGGCATAGTTCACTTTATATATTTTACCTGTTTCCTGTCTTATATTACTCGGAAGGTATCTACTTGAGTTAATGTCTAAACATACGAGTAATGTTTTGAAATTTTTACGAGGGTACAAGTGATTTTTATGGAACGCGTAAGAAACTCGATTCTTGACCGAAAATCTGATAATTTTGATAATAAACCTTTTGATTAATAAACCTCCAATACTTGACTAAATTGTTAATCTCTTACAAATAAATGTGTATTCTTTCAACATTCATCGAAAGGAGAATTTATCGTAATCACTAAATTTGGAGAATCCAAATTCAAATAACACAAAACTTTGTTGTACAACTCTGTTGTGCAACTATTTCTTACTCTACTCTTTCAGTTGACCGGCCAAAGTCTTGTTTAGTGTTGTCTTAGTGTTTTTATTTTCCGAAGAAACCAGCAAATGATTCTTCATGTTACACTCTGATCAGTCGACGAGTTGGCAAAAACACCTGCTAAAACACCCACAAGAGAAACCCTTCCATGGTGATTTTGCTTGTTCTGCAAATTTCGTTGCCACGGACGACCGGTTAGGATAAGTTGCTGCAACACATTGTTCTGGTAAATCAAAATTTAAAGGAATTATTATGTTGGAATTGAATTTAGCCGTTTAAAGTGCCATTTTGTCGTTCCAAAAGACAAAGATTAGTTTTATTGCGCTGGAGCTCAGCTCTATCAAAGGAAACGAGAGGTCCGTGAAACGAAGAAGTTTCAAGAAATTATTTCGCAAAAACAAGGTACGGCAGACAAGTGGGCAAGCAACCCTGGCTAGGATATTAATCTGACAACACAGATCTAAAATTTCTAAAGTTTCTTCGCAAGTATATTTTCGCGGCGACCAAAAGTTGAGAGGGTAGTTGTCTTATGGTTTTCTCCACAGCTACCACTCTCGACGCGCGAAGTTGTTGATCATGTGATTGAAATGGAGCTCGTTGATTGGCTATGGTACAAAATGTAAACAAACTGAGATTTCTATTGTTACAAAATTTACCCCTGCTATAGCAGGTGTTTTTGCCAATTCGTCGACTGATCAGAGTGTAACATGAAGAATCATATGCTGGTTTCTTCGGAAAATAAAAAACACTAAGACAACACTAAACAAGACTTTGGCCGGTCAACTGAAAGAGTAGAGTAAGAAATAGTTGCACAATAGAGTTGTACAACAAAGTTTTGTGTTTATTTGAATTTGGATGCTCCAAATTTAGTGATAACGATAAATGCTCCTTTCGATGAATGTTGAAAGAATACACATTTATTTGTAAGAGATTAACAATTTAGTCAAGTATTGAAGGTTTATTAATCAAAAGGTTTATTATCAAAATTATCAGATTTTCGGTCAAAAATCGAGTTTCTTACGCGTTCCATAAAAATTACTTGTACCCTCGTGAAAATTTCAAAACAGTACTCGTATGTTTAGACATTAACTCAAGTAGATACCCTCCGAGTAATATAAGACAGGAAACAGGTAAAATATATAAAGTAAACTATGCCGAGGCTTTCCTTGACTAAACTGGAAATTTCCAAATGCTTTCTGCCAGTTCTCGAGTTTCTTAGCCTTTTAGTGGTCTTCTATTGAGTTTCTCCATATAAAACTTGAGTGTAAAACATACAAGGAAATTTGATAAGGACCCTGTTCCAAGGTAAGAACATCTTGAATTTCAATTCTATGTCACAAAAATCTTTGTAGCTGGAATGCTTCCGATCCAGGTGTGTAAATTCAAATTCATAAATTCGGAAGTATTTATAAAAGTTCGTCATTCTCCAATTTTATTTGAAGGCGAAGTTAAATCCAACGTTTAAGAAGACATGAGTTATGTGATTCATCCTTTTACAAATTAATCCACTTACCTTTCAAGACTGACTTCTTTTAACTTTTCTGCTCCCTTCTTTTATGTCACTCGTTGGGGAAACCTTCGTGGCCGTAGAGTTTGCAAAATCAAGATGTCAGAAACAACATTCTATTTCTCATCGACTGATTAATTGTACAAACTCTTCATGATCTTATCTCCTATTTTACCAGTTTTGCTGCCAAAAGGTGCCACAATCTTATTCAATTTTGTCCCAAGGTTTTCATCATTTATCGAAGCAACCAAATAATGTTTCAGTCAAGTTTTGAATAATAAGAGGATGAATTGACAAAACTCCCGCCAAAACACTTACAAGAGAAACCCTTACATGCTAATTTTCCTTGAAATTTCTATTATTACAAAATTTACCCCTGCTCCCTGCTATATCGTATCATTCGATATCGCCTGCTTCACCACCCCATCATTATTATTATCATTATTATCATTATTATTATTATTATTATTATTATTACTATTATTATTATTGTCATTATCATTATTATCATTATTATTATTATCATTATTATCGTTGTTTCGGCAATACAAAATTTTAACGTTCTCGCCTGCTGGCCTAAATGAAAGAGCAGCAGATATTGAACACGATATGTTTGCTTGTGGGTCGGCATAATTTCTGTCGTTACATCTGCAATCCTTCACAAAATATATTGAGACCAGCAGGTACAATCCCGACATTTTAGTATTCCCATTTCTCTACTGCAGGAAAACCATTGTTTTTCTTGCCACTGTCATTTCCCTTGCCCCATCAGTCAATGTTGTAATTGTAGGCAATGTTTCCCCTGAAAATTGACATCCAGTCACCCCAGAGTCACGCGAAACAACATTGACTGAGGGGAAAGGGGATGCAGTCTCATAATTTTTGTGAAGGATTGTTGGTTGAATAAATTCGTTATTGTTACGCAAATTGTAGTGAGTCGTATTTTCACAGAAAACTTCCTGCATAAATGAGGGATTTAGGTCATTTCTAGTTTTTTATATCTCAGTCATAAGTATTTGCAAGTTCTTTTTATGAATAGCGACTGCACAGTCCTATATTATCGATGAAAATCTATTTGTTTTGGAGGGATACACAAGACCTGCTATGAATTCATCAAAAGGCATTTCTTGAGGTAACGGCATCTATCACTGCATGATAGATAGTTTACAGTATGAAAACTGGCCAGAGATTATTTGCGCCCTGCCGCAAAAGAGGGTACTGCAAAGCATATTGCAGCTCTGGTATATAAATTAGTAGATTGTGCCATGGCAAAGAAACAAACCCTCCCTGCTACCCTCACCTGTACTCAGATCAAACAATAGTTGAACCACTCGGAGAAGGAGATAATGAAGTGTAAGCCACTACAGGACATTCCGTTTTAAGAAATACTATTATGCCCAGTGGTGTCCGTTTGATCTTTTTTACTAGAAGTGCATGGAATTTTTCTGGGTTGGCGATCATTTCATTTCGATTGAGCCATGCGAGAGCAACGCATGCCTCCTTTTCTAGCACATCAGTTAGTTGGAAAAATATCTGATGGTATTATCATCTGCGTAATTGACAAGGGATGCTGCTTTGATGAAATTAAAGAAATTATTAATATATAAGTTGAAAAGGATAGGGCCTATGACGGATCCTTGAGGAACCCCTGATAAAACAGATTGATAGTTTCTGTAAACGTGTTCATCACAGTCGTGAATGCCATCGCAGTCGTGTTCATCAGAATCACATTTAGTTTTATCTTTGCTGAAGCATGCTTCGTTTTGCTTCCCCCCCCCCCAGTAGTGTCGATCTGCCTCTTAAGAAGTTTGATCGCATATGGATGAGTTTTGTTATGATGCATTCCAAATGGTAGGAATGGTCACATCGATGGAAAGGGGGCCATATTGGTCTCGCTCTTGGACAGTTCTTCTGGTCTCTTAGATTTTGAAAAATTAAGACTACTGGAGTGAAAGTTTCGGCTCTCTTTTAAACCCAATAAGCATTTGGCAACATGTAGGGAATGTAGGCTGGGGGTAAAAAGGGTAAGTCAAGTTCAGATAAAGTTTGTTAAAGCTGGGTAGGGTGAAAACGGTTTTTCACAGATTTCTCCAGTTACGACCACCAAGTTAAAATCCTTAGCAATGCTGATTCGGTTTTAAAGTTGATTAGTTCAGTTATCATTTGTCAGGCTACAGATTCCAGTAGGATTATAAACATTGCTCATTTTACGCTCGTTCATCCTTTCATCCACTTAAAAACTGCATACTCTAAATATTCTGGGAGTAGTTTATCGCACACCCTATTGGGTTTTGGTAGGAGTTTGGTAGGGTTCAGCCAGGATCAATATAGGAACACAGGTGTGCGATTCTAGGATAGCGCCAATTTTCTGTCAGTAGAAGAACTCTGGAAATACAGATGCACATCGAGCTATTTCACAGTGGACAGGATAATTGTGCACAAGACTAATTCATGAAAGGATTCAAGAGGATTCATGAAAAACTTGGTCCAACCAAAGCTTCTTGCAAGTTTCTGTAACTCCAGTTTATAAATGGCCACTGCAAATCTATTCGTTCTTAGATTTTTTAAAGTGTTTCTTCCGCATAATAAAATTTTCAGCATCTTTAGCAAAGCTCATCTATTTTAGTTTGCTCCAACAAAGATATGAATAATGTCCTCATTCAGTTTTCCGGCCAAAATCAGTTGCTTGATCCGGCGCTTCTTGCTTAACCCTAATCCGCATGGGGGGGGGTGTTTTCCACCCCCCCCCTCGAGGTTCTTCTTGCCGTGTGTTTAAGAGACATCACCTATGTCCCCCAAACCCCTCTGACTTTTACTAATTATCTGTTCGCCACATTTTGATCAAAAAATTTTTAAACAATAGAGCTCACAGGTCACGTGACATGCCCATATTTGGAAGCAGGTAGCAGAAAATCATTGTTTTTGATGATTTGAATGGAAAGATTTGATCAAATTATGAAGTATTATACACCAAATGAATCAGTAAACGAAGAGCTTTAATTTGATACAGGAATTCTGGAATTTGATGATGTCAGCATTTTTTGATGATGACGTCATTTTGGCCGCCATTTTGGGCTAATTAGCAAGCTTTTTGAATATTTTCGAAATTTTTCGATTGAAAGCACTCCAATGATACGTTTGTGATGGAGTATTACCACTTTGCAGCTTCTTTTTGTCTATTTCTACATTGAACAAATTCAATGCATTAATGACGTCATTCAGATTGGCTAATTTCTGCCAAAATATCACTCCAAATTCATTAATTTCAATGAAATGATATCTTCATATCAAATTTGTGGCTAAGTTGAACCAAAAACTACCAAATTTTCATAGCAAACCTTCTTTGAATTCAAATGTAACTTAGAAACCTGATTTGCATTGATTTTAAACTTCATGACGTCACTATGACGTCATAAGGCGTGGTAGCCACACCCAAATTACGCTACATGCTAGAAATTACCTGATCTATAACGGTGCCAAGTTGCATTGAATTCTGACCAGGCTAAGACAGTTTACAGAGGGGGGGTGGAAAGAACCCCCCCCCCCCATAAATGGTAGCTCGAAAAAAGCCCATATGGATTAGGGTTAACTCAAGGGAACTGATATACGCAAAGAATAATCATGCAAATTGCCTGTATCAACTTTCATCGATCAAGTCGTATTGCAAAGCAACTATGAATAGTTCCATTTGAAGCCCCTCCGTCCGCTTCAACTTGCTCTACAACTTAGGCCCTTGCGTTAAGAGGTCCAACCACTGCTAAACAAAGAATCTATCTGAGAAAAGAGTGCTGCAGAGTGAATTCAGGAAGATACTTTGTAATCTTGATTAATCATTTCAAGCCTGCTTTTCTGCCTTGATCGAGGGCGCTTGAGAAGTTTTCTCAAAGCATCCTTGTCTTTCCTTTCCTTTGTTCGAATGTCTTGCATTAGGCGTAGACTGTCAAGAAAGCCCCGCCTCGAAGCTTTAATTTATGACGAACCAATCCAGATATTGAAAACTAAGCGGCCAAATTTGAGAAAAACTCTTCTTCTCTACGGAACAGACTTAAACCCTATTTGGACCGGAATGAAAATTGTGCATTTCTGACCGGGAGGGGGCGTTTTTCGCCCCCTCTTTATTTTCGAAACTACAAAAGATATAACAATGAAACTTGGCTCAGTTGTTCTTTGGACAAAAAGCTTTGCAAATATAACAAAAGAGTCTAATTAGTCACGTGGTTCGTTGCTAGGCAACTAAAAAATATTGAAAAATGGTCAAAATCTGGCAATTGGCTCTAACTACATGATTTGTCGAGATTAACATAAGATAACAGGCAGAATCGTAGCCAGAGTAGCAAGTAAGAGTAGGGGAAGATATTTAAAGAGGAATTTTATCATTCCAATCGCAACTCTTGCTAATTAAGAGCAATTAGCAATTGTATGGAAAGTTGAGATTTCTATTGTCTATTATTTTCAACTTTTAGACTTCTAGTTAGTGAAAATAGTAAGTAACAAGAAATACAAGACTATTTTCTGTAAGTTTTGAGATATCATACACTAATACATTCAAACTATGACGTCATAAAGATGAATGACGTTGTTGTGAATATTCAAATTTGCTGATGTAAGCAAATTTTAACAAACTATATATCAAATGAAAGTACTCTTCAAGACAAATCGAATGATGTATATAACTTTATGATTTGAGTTTGTTGTGCAAAATTAGCGAGCTTTTAGTGATTTTTTTTACCTGTCTCCAAATAAAGTCATCTGGTGGTCACGTGGCACAACAATAGGCTATGAAATTTTTAAAATTTTGTAGCCAATTAATTTTCACTAAAAGTCAGTAAGTTGTAGGGTCATATCTAAACTAGCGGCGGAGATAGCTGAGAATGTTTGTTAGGGAGGGCGAAAAATGTCCCCCCCCAGTCCAAATAGGGTTAAACCGATGAAATTGGCCCAAAAACTACTGCATGGCACACTTGGAAAGGATGGTGGTATTTGGCATCTTCCCACAGCTTTGTTTGCTTTCTTTTGTAAAACAAACGCTGACACCCACATATTCCATTGTCATTTCTAGCGATCTGATTGGCAAAAGCGGATCATAACATATCCGCGGATTGGATGAAAAACAATTCTTCTGTCCTGGGTACATAGATTTTATGTTCCAGACTTCTTCCTCTTCATTATTCATTACCATAAGATTACAAAATACAGCAAGCAATGTCCTCTTTGACACCACCTCTCTATGGACAACACAGAAATTCATTTTTGCCCCAATATTTTACATGCATCGGAATTCTTCGTACACCTCCGGAGTGTCCCTATTTTATTATTTTGTGATGAAGCGGTGATGAGGTGCTTTGGAATGCTTTGCTTGCTTACATAGAAATATTTCTATGCTTGCTTATTTACACGACTTGTTGGCGTAGCCTCGTTTTGATAAATCACTATGGAAACATATCGATTTGATTCGGACCTCGCAGGGAACTCGAATCATTTCAGCAATGATCAAACAGAAGAAGACCTTGCTCTCCAGTTTTGTTCATGCTTTGGCGAGTTGCAGGAAAACAAGGACTACGTTCAGAAGGTAATGTCGTGAGCAATCTCTCTCTACGCCGAAGGCGACAACGAAGAAGTGCTGAATCGTGGATGGATTTATTTAAGACATGATATACAGGCCTACCTTTTAGGGGACCAAGGTTTTGGTTCTATTGCTCCTCCATCTACTTTCACACCTCATGAAGAGTTATGCTCGGAGCGTTTGTGTTATATCATTCTCATGTACAAAGTCATATCTTATAAAGAATTAATTGATTACCTATAGGACTTAGACTAGGTTGGAGCACCATTTCGCGCCCATCAAAGTCTAATATTATTTTTAAAGTGAATGACGCTCCAAAATGCTTTCTTCACCACTGTAGACTTCATTTCCTTGCTAACCGTTATTTCCATCACGACTATGATCTGGAAATATACTTGCTCACGTTTTCCTCTATAATCTGTGGCTAACATCCATAGTGGAATCCGCAAAATTCATACGCCACAGATTTACGCCAAGCACTTCTCTTTGTTACGCCAGAAGAATACACCTACTAGTTTTAAAGTACAATGTGGAGCAGGGATCTTGAGTTTTTGACTGCCAAATTTTACGCCAACCATTGTTGGAGAACAAAGAAATACGCTGGCGTAAAAAAGAGCGAGAGGCTGTCCGCCACAGATCTGTGGCGTAAGGCACACGGATTCCACATAGGGCCAACATCAAGCAGCACGGTAACAAGGGCAGATTTTGTAATACAATAGCATCACTCATTTGATTTTAACTGATGCTATTAACTCTAGCTTGGCGCAGCAGAAGGGAGGTTTTTATGATAAGTTAGGTACTTGTAACAAAAGAAGAAAGGTAAATCTAAAGTTCTGTCTCATGGATTTTGTTTATTTGATTTGAGAGCTGAAGAGTAACTGCTTGCAATTGAGCAGTAAATATGCAGAAGTTGTAATGCCCTCCTCTTGGCTTCTGAATTATGTACACAAAAACAGTATGGAAAGAAAGTGATGTACACCAGTGATGTGAAAGTGAATGAGGACATGTCCGGTGCACAGAGTAGAAAGTTGGTGCTCAAGCTGGTGCACAAAATAGTGCAAAATCCATGTGGTGCACAAGTTGAGGTTCCTTTCTTCTAGGTGCACACATTCATCATTCAGAAATTTTAAAGGCTTAGAACAGTATCCTAGGTTTTTAGGGCTTCAAGGAAAAAAGTAATTCATTAATTAACTCTGACTGTGGGGCCTTTTTTGGAGGCCGGTGGTCTTTCCCTAATTTAAGAAATGCTTCTCATGGGGCTAATTATATTCGGTGCAATAAGTGATATTCGGCGCAATGAGTGATATTTAGCGCAATAAGTGGTATTTACTTAGGGTCATCAGTTTCAATATTCTTAGTTATTATTTAGTATTTCTCGATATTTCTATTTTGAATGTTCTCATTTACTTCTCGCTACTGTTCTCTTTCTTGTTTCTGAAGAGCCGCAAATACTTCACATTTCCTACTCTCCTTCGCATTGGTCAAAGTATTCGTAGCTCTTCAGAAACAAGACAGAGAACAGTATTGAGAAATAAGTGGAAATATTCAAAATAGAAATATCGAGAAGTACTAGATAATAACCAAGAATATTTAAACTGATGCCCCTGTAATATTTAGCGCAATAAGTGATATTCGGCGCAATGAGTGATATTTAGCGCAATGAGTGTTGTTTACACAGAGTCATCAGTTTCAATGTTAGTTGTTATTTAGCATTTCTCAATATTTCTATTTTGAATATTCTCACTTACTTCTTGATACTGTTGTCTTTCTTGATTCTGAAGAGCTGAGAATACTTCTCATTTCCTACTCTCCTTTGCATTGGTCAAAGTATTCACGACTCTTCAGAAACAAGAAGGAGAACAGTATCGAGAAATAAGTGAAAATATTCAAAATAGAAATATCAAGAAATACTAAATAATAACCAAGAATATTTAAACTGATGCCCCTGTAATATTTAGCGCAATAAGTGATATTCAGCCCAATGAATGGTATTTGGTGCAATGAGTGATAATTTATTTGTTCATACAGTGAGAAACAAATGATTTGACATAGCACTAAACATTACAGTTATCTGATTTTGCATTTTAAGAGTTTCTAAGGAGTTGTGGGCAAGTTTCTTGGGGTCCTATAATGGGCTGCATTTTACTACCTTTGCCCCCGTCAATGTTTCAAACCAAAGTTTTTTAGCCCTCTCCAATGCATATGTATTACTCATGAGTACTTTCAGAGTGACATGTCATGGGAGAATAAAGAAAAATACTGTAAGAATTTGCTGCAGATGGCCTTCCTTGCACTGGAGTCCGAGAATTGAGTTCCTAAAATTGAATGGTGCATTTAGTATAGTGAGAATGAGTAATAATGGGAGAGGAACCCTTGCATTAAAATTCATTCATAAAACGCTTTATCTACGCAGACAATAGTATCAAGGTTATGTTGTTGCATTTTAGACAAACAAACAACCGCCAATCCGCATTTGCTAAGGACTAAAATATTGGTTTTATTTTGGTAAAAATACTTTTGCGTTGGGGATTACCTTGCTGGAGGGGCGGAAGTAGAGCAACTGAACATTGAGACAAATCTGAGTGAATAAATTTCATTCTAAATTATTGCATCTATCAAAATCAGATGAGTTGGATACAAACATTTATGATTGGCGGATTTTAAAAAGCTCCACTTTTAGAAAAATTGACACTTTTAGAAAAATTGACAGTTAGCATCCGGAAGCATTTCAAGGCACCCAATTCATGAACAGTCTTTTTGCCAAATATCACTTATTGCGCCGAATATCACTCATTTTGCCAAATATAACTTGTTGCGCCAAATATAACTCATTACGCCAAATATCACTCATTGCGGCGAATATCACTTTTTGCACCAAATATCATTCATTGTGCCAAATATCACTCATTGTGCTCGTTGTGCCAATTGCGCAAAATATCCATTGCGCCGAATATGATTAGCCTCTCATGGCTGGTGCACTTGACAATTTGTATCACAAGCCGTCCAATACAAAATAAATGTTTTCCATGCAAAAATTCTTAGGAGGGTGGTGACTAGCAAATAGAAAACTGTGACATAAAGTTTCCAATTTGAGCTCTAGTAACATGGTGGTATAAGAATATGCCATTTTTATTTGAAAAAGATGCTTATGCAAAAATTTCAAATGATCAAATGTTCTATTTCAGCACCAGCAAATATGGGAGCAGGAAAGCATTCTAAGCTAAAGTAGAGGGTGTGTCCTCAAAAAGTTTCCTGTGGGCTTAGCCCCCAGACTCCCTCATTGTACTGCCCCACCAATTTATTTGCTTTTATACAATTTTTTAAAATGGTTCGAAAATTACTGAGATTTTTTCCTGATCATTGAATCAGGGCCAGGGGGCTGGAGGGGGGCTTTAGCCCCAACATAATTTTAAAGAGATCGTTTTTAGCTTTTCAACAAATTTTGTTTTCATGATTAGATATCTCATTTATTTATCAGAAATCAAGTTTTGCAGAATGTTTTAAAAGGTTTGTCTCAAATGAAATGCGTCCAGTAGCATTATGCCAAGATATAAACAGCTTCATCGTCATTCGCACAGCTACAAGTTTAGCAATTCTTAATACTCATATGAAGAGGAAATATAAACTCTTTCAACATTCCAACTGCTTTTTATCAACAGACCCAAAATTTTCTAAAATTTGCCAAGAATCATTGGATTTCTTAGTTTTCAAACTTCAACATCGAAACAGTGATTGCGTTATTATGTTCTTTATCTTTTAAAACTTTTGCTTCTGAAAGTAGAGAGACCTGCACCTTTTCGCTATGAAATAAAAAAATTCAATGCAGTTCATTTCTATAGACGATGACTTAAGGTCATTTAGTGATTGGATATGCTGATGATAAATGTCTTTTCCAAGGAGAGTTTTCCTATGGAAAGTCAAAGTAGAGGGTGTGGTCACAAAAAGTTTTCTGGAGGCTTTGGCCCCAGATCCCCTCAGGCTCCCTGTTACTTTTCTGCCCCCTCAAGCCAAAAGGTACCCTACGGTCCTCGTATAGATATACGCAAATGTAAATATATATTTTGGGAAGTCAAGTTCCTTGACCAATTGCCTTTTTGCAATAGCAAAATTTGGTTGTGTTGTACAAGGGCGAGCATACCCCCAGACCCCTTGGACTCTTGCGCCTCTGCTATATGTGATATGTGGATGGCAGCACCACCTGGTGCATACCTCTTGGTGCACTCTGATCTTTGGTGATTTTGTTGTTTGGTGCACCAAAATCTTACATTCCATACTAGCACAAAATCCGCTAGCGAGAACTTTAGATTCACCCTGCTTCTTTCTTCTTAATCACATAACTTCCCTTAAAGACCAGCCATAGCCTGCATCAAGCGAGAGTTTGCCACACTAGTTTCAGCTTTGTGGCTATGTTTGTTTTGAATTACTGGTTAAGAGAATTTTTTGTCTGAAATCGCTAAGTTACTTTGAATTGAGGTGTGCATCAAACCAGCTGGTGCTATTAATATCATAAGACCAAATCTGCCCTTGTTCAGCAGCAGTCAAAACAACATCGTAATTTATGTAAGTTAAAACGAGCTGAAACGAGCTGAAACGACCTGAAACGAGCTGAAACGAGCTGTCAAAATCCGGATCTAGGCTGAAACGACTTGAAACGACCTGATGTATGTATGTATGTAAGTATGTATGTATGTATGTATGTATGTATGTATGTATGTATGTATGTATGTATGTATGTATGTATGTATGTATGTATGTATGTATGTATGTATGTATGTATGTATGTATGTATGTATGTATGTATGTATGTATGTATGTATGTATGTATGTATGTATTCTTTCTTTAACGTAAATTACAGGACTAAGCTAACAGCTTTTTTTCAGCCTGGTTTACAAATTGAAATTGAAAAATGAAAGAAAATGTCATGATTCATATACAGGTAGAATAAAGATTATTAAAAGTTATACAATCATGAATTTACAAATACTTAAAATTATGGGTCATACTGTTCTAAATACTTTTCAGTAACTTCATTATTAAATCGTCCAACTGTATTCAAAGTTTTCAGCAGATACAATGCTCATGAGATGTTCTTTGCATTTCATTTTGAATACCTCTACAGTTTTGCTTTTACGAATGTCCACTGGTAAAGAGTTCCAGATTTTCATACCATAATAACTGAAAGATTTGTGATGCAGCCTTGAATTATGCAAAGAGTTATTAGCTGCAAATCTTGTGTTGTGGCTATGCACACTTTTTGCATGAGTGAAAAGAGAAGACATGTAAGGTGGTGCCAACCCATTCACAATTTGAAACATTAATACAGCACATGCAAACTCAATTCTTTGACGTATTGGTAGCCAGTTTAATGATATAAACAATGGTTTACTCCTGGATTGTCTGTTTGTTGAAAAAATAGCACGGGCACACTGCTTCTGAAGTTTTAGTAGAACATTTATTTGATTTGCACTCATATTATATAATAGTGGGGAGCAATGGTCGAGGTGACTCAGAACAAAAGTGTTTGCAATTGAAATGAGGCTCTCGGTAGCCAGGAAAGGCCTCACACGCCTAATGATCTGCAACCCATAGTTAATCTTCCTACTCAGTTTAGTCAAGGTGCTGATCGAACATAAAACCAAGACATTTGTAAGATTCTGCATAGTCAACCTTATGGCCATCAATTTGTAGTTCAATAAGATCCTCAACTGGAACAAGTTTGCTCTTTTTCCAAAAAATTATCACTTTCGCTTTGCTTGGATGTGGTAAAAGCCGATTATTTTTTGCATCGTCATTGATCTCATTTAGACTTGCTTGAATATCAGAGGTAAGATTTTCGGCAGTTTTACCATGTGATAATGTTGTTGTGTCATCGGCAAAAAGGATCACTTCGCGAGAGGAAACTTGTGAAGGTAAATCATTCACATACAAGAGAAATAGCAAAGGCCCTAGTGAGGGGGCACGTTCCCTCAGTAAATGTAAAATTCATAACAGTATAGGACAACTCGAAATAACTCTTCCATTCGCGTTGAATTTTATCTCAGCATAGAACGCGTAGCTAAACAGTGTACGTAGATCGATAGATAGCTAGTTCGAGGATAGGTTTTCGCTACAAAAAAAATAAATAAATAAACACATAAGCTAGCGAAAACAACGAACAAAAAACGAGAAAATACGAAGGAATAAGCGATTTAATTTACTCACAAATATTGTCCATTGATGTCCTATCGCCATTACAAATCCAAACCAACCCGAAGTAAACAACCTGTCCCGAAGACCCTCAGGGAGCGCCTCCACGCTCCGGTTCGAGCCAACAGTCACAAAAGGTCCTATTGTCTAAGCAACAAAGGGGTTCTTCGAACTGAAAACAATACCAATAACTGTTCTCTGTCCTACGCAACGTTATGAGGGGTGCAGTAAATTGCCCCTCTCTGGTCCAGTAAAAAATTATGCGGGGAGAGACCATAACATCTGGCTCCCCAAAAACATTTCACAACGTTCAAATGTTTTTCTCACAGTCTTCGTGGCTCCTTCGATGGGGAATGAACCTCATGCTCTCATTATTCACAGCGTTCGTGCTCCTCTTCTCTGTAAAGTAGAACGATCTTGTTCACTGGTCTTTCAATGGGCTTTCGAGAGTCAAACTGCATACCAGTTGTCTTCATTTTTACGCTTCGAACGACGCCTTGGTCATCTTTTCGTACGTCAACGATTCGAGCTTTTGACCATTTGTTTCTCGGCAAATTATCTTCAGCGATCAGAACTATGTCATCCTTCTGGAAATTCTTCTGTGGAACATTCCATTTGGTCCTACGCTGTAAATTGATAAGGTATTCCTTCTGCCATCTCTGCCAGAATTCGTTGGCAAGATGCTGAACACGACGCCAGTATTTCCTTGAATACATGTCTGCTCTTTGAAAATTTCCAGGCGGAGGCAATATTACCTTGGTCTTCATTGTCAGCAAACTTGAGGGGGAAAGTGGCAGAGGGTCATCTGGCCGATCAAGATTATCTGTCGTCAAGGGTCTTGAATTGATAATTGCAGTAGTTTCCGCCATAACTGTGCGGAAAGCCTCGTCGTTCAAGGAGCTGCCATGTGTCTTGAACATTGAAGAAAGGATTGATCGAACGGATCTGATCTGTCTTTCCCAAACTCCACCCATATGACTCGCCGCAGGTGGATTTCTCTTCCATCGAATGACAAGGTAGTCTGATCCTTCATGTAACAGGAAATCTCTGATCCTTTCATGATCCATCTCCTTAACTGCTTCTTTCAGCTCTCTCTCTGCGCCTACAAAATTTGTTCCCCAGTCGGATCTTAAGGATCTGATGTTTCCGCGAATACTGATAAACCGCCTCAAAGCCATGATAAACGAATCAGTTTCCAGAGAATTTGCTACTTCTTTGTGTACTGCACGTGAATTCAGACAAGTGAAAAGAGCACCATATCGCTTGACTTCTTTCCTTTTCTCTTTGATCAGGCATGGGCCAAAATAATCGACACCGCAGTGAGTAAATGGGGGTGCTGGCAAAGTCCTGTCTGCAGGCAGCTCTGCCATCTTCTGTTGGCCAAGTCTTCCTCTGAGAAAGCGACAAACTGTGCACTTTGAAATTATTTGTCGAACAATCAAGCCACCTCTTACGATCCAGTATCCTGAACTTCGAATCTCATTCGACGTTATTCCTCTTCCTGCGTGATACACTGCATCATGACAATGTCTTGCAATCAAAATTGGGATCTTTCCACTATGTGGTATGATTACAGGATGCTTCAGATTATCAGCTAATTTCGCTCTTCGTAGACGTCCTCCAACTCTCAAGATGCCATTGGAATCAAGAAAAGGATCAAATTGAAGCAGGTTGCTTCTTTGGCGTAACAAAAGTTTCTTTTTCTTTTCCGATTCTCTGTCAATGCTTCCAGAATCTATGTATTTGAGAATCTTTATTGTGCTTGCAAATTCTTTGTGTTGAATCCACTTGATAAGCTTATCTTTGGCTTTTTGTAAATCTTCAACTTTCGGTTCTTCTCTGATGAACTTCTTTCTCTGGATGATTCCAATGACTATTGCTAGTACTCTCTTCATACGATACCAGCTTGAGATATTCTTCTCCAATGAGGCTAGAACACGATTTTCTTCTTTTAAAGGCATAACTTCTGTTGTGAAGATCTTCTTTACCTCTTTATCATCCTCATCTATTTCAGTTGACACGTTTTCCGAGGGAAGATTTCTTTCTGAATCCCATAAAAATTTCGGTCCCTTTAGCCAGTCTTTGGCTTCAGTAAATTGCTTTCCTGTTGAACCGCGTGATGCATGATCAGCTGGATTGATTTCAGATGGCACATATCTCCATTGCTCCACATCGGTGTGATCACAGATCATCTTTACTCTGTTGGCTACGAATGTATGAAATCGTTTTCTTTCGTTGTTCAAATAGCTTAACACGACTTGAGAGTCAGTCCAATAAAATTCTTCCACCTCATTGATCTGTAGCTCTTTGTAAAGTAGATATCCAACTTTTGTAGCCACTGTGGCAGCAGTTAACTCAAGTCTCGGTATAGATGGTGCATCTTTGGGAACAACTCTTGACTTTCCCATAACAAGGGCGCAATTGATTCTATTTTCAGTGTCTTGTAGACGAAGGTAGCTTGCAACTCCATAACCAATAGTGCTTGCATCAGAGAAATGATGTAGTTGTGCTGATTTTACCTCACCAAAAGATTGTGGTGTGAAGCTTCTGTCAATCTTTATATGATGTAAGACATCAAGATCTGCTCTCCATCTTTCCCATGCTACTCGTTGCTCTTGTGACAATGGTTCATCCCATCCTTGTTTGTCGGCTGATATCTGCTGTAAGATTTTTCTACCAGGTAGCAGGAGAGGTCCAACCAGTCCCAGCGGATCATAGATTGAGCTTATCGTTGCAAGTATGCCACGTCGTGTCAGTGGTCGATCTTTCAATGTAACGCGAAATTCCAGCTGGTCATTCTCTATGTTCCATAGCATTCCTAGCGCTCTTTCCATGGGCAAACGGTCATGGTTGAGATCCACATTCTTAATCTCTTTTGCTTGCTCCTCTCTTGGAATAGAGCCAATGACTTTACGATCATTTGAAATGAACTTGGTAAGTCTAAAACCACCAGCAGCACACATCTTTGTTACTTTGGGAATGAGCTCTAGGGCTGCCTCTGTTGTAGGAGTTGATTTGAGAAGGTCATCAACATAAAAATCATGCTTAACTACTTCAGCTGCTTCATTTCCATAGACTTTGGCGTTGTCTTCAGCTGTCTGTTTCAAGGCGAAATTTGCACATGAAGGTGAACTGACAGCTCCAAACAAGTGAACGCACATTTCATACTCAGTCAAATCATTCTCTATGTTTCCATCAAGCCACCATAAGAAACGAAGATAACTTCTCTGTGCCTTTGGAACTTGCACTTGATAGAAAATTGACTCTATATCAGCAAGAAAAGCAACTTGATTGATGCGGAATCTCATCAAAACTGCAACCAAGAGATTAGTTAAATCTGGGCCTTGCAAAAGCTCTCTATTGAGAGACGTCCCTTTATATTCACTACTGCAATCAAAAACAACACGGATCTTCTCAGGTTTTCTCGGATGATAAACCCCATGATGTGGCAAATACCATACTTTCCCTTCTTCTACATCCAATTGAGATTCTGGAACTTTTGCTGCGTATCCTTGCGTGATGATTTTATTCATGAAATCTACGTAGTCTTCATGATACTTTGAGTCCTTGAACTTATGTTTGATCCACATTGCTCGTTTTATCGCGTGTTGACGATTGTTTGGCATATTCACAGCTTCATTTCTGAAAGGGAGTGGCAACTGGTAATGGCCATTAACTGATTTAACCTCAGTTCTCATTTTCTCCAAAAATCTGTCATCTTCTTTTGAGTTGGCAGTCTCTTTAGGGAGTTGATTTCTTTCAGTACCTTGTGATATTTGCGCTTTCTTCATTTCCTTTGGGCTTGGCTCATTAAAATCGTGTTTGTACATTTCTACCAGCATTCGAGACAAATCGTTGTCTTTCACCGTTTCTTCAACTCCAAAGAAATGCTGTGCGATCTTATTTGACGGGCTATCCACAACTGCAATTCTATTGCACCGTAACGTTGACATATGCTGTTCTGCATTGGTGAGGGGACCAACTATACACCATCCAAGAGCAGTTCTTTGAGCAAATGGTCCGTTGTTTTCTTCATTGATTACTTCCAATGGTCTAAGTGCCGTGGGACAGTTGACTCCAATAAGCAAAGCAACTGGAGCATCAGGATCAATATCAGGAATTTCTTTCATGATACTTTCAAGGTGTGGCCAATGTTTCACGTTATCTACTGTAGGTATTTCATCTTTGTTGATAGGTAAACCTTTCCGGGTAAATAATCTTGGTAAACTTACCGTATTTGTGCCGTTGACATCAGAAACCATGAAGCCATCCACTATTTGTGAATCTTCTGACGTTGTGCCAGTCATGGTCTTTATACAAATTTTTGTATCAGTACAGTACCTTTGATGTCAAAGTTATCAAGCACATCTTGATTTATAAACGAACCTTGACTGCAATTGTCTAGCATGCCATAAACTTTTAATACTTTATCAGGAGTACTTTTGTGAAATAACAGCATTGGCAGCACACTCAGTGACATTATAGAACCATTTGTTCCCAAGGAAGAAGTTCCTGATTCGCTAGCCTTTGTACATGTACATCCGTTACTAATTTCTGTACGATCGTTTGATTTTGCTTCTGAGGTGTGATTCTTGGCTTTTGGTTTAAACTTGTGAGTACCGTGCATTCCTAACGGATGAGATCCACCGCAACCTTCCTTGCTGCATACTCGTTTCTGTGGGCAGTCACCAACAGTGTGATCTGAGGAATAACATCCAAAGCAAAGCTTCTTTGAAATCACAAACATTTTTCAAACATAAGATGACTTGGCAAGAAAATCTTTGCAGTCGTCCAAATCATGCTCTTTACTGCAATGAGGACAAAGATGATCTTTTACGGCTGTTTCAGCGCCGGCATCGTAATTTTCTGATCTAGTAACAAAGGAACCTACTCTTGTCTTGGAACCTCCTTTTAGTGCTTTGGACTGGTCAAGCTTTATAGGCTTTTTGTCGATCACTTTCGACAGAGCTTCTCGACTAAATGTCGGGTCGTTGGCGACTTCTGATTCTTTTCTAACAAACTCGACAAAGTCAACGAAAGTTGTTCTTCTTTGGGCTCTTGACAAAATCATGCACACATTCTCTGACCGCTTTCTTTGCATTCGTTGGGGCAATTTGATGCATAGTGACTGTAGAAGAGAGCTGGTGTTTAGTTCATTAACGTAAACTTGATCCCACAGTGCACCTTGGCATTTGATTAAGAAAACATAGAATTCACGAATCCCTTTACCATCACCTTCAAAAATACGTGGCCATTGTCTCAGTTTCTCCATGTACATATTTGCAATCTTGATAGGATTTCCGTAGTTTTCTTGTAGCAAACTTTTAGCTCTTTGATAAGCTGCAGATGCTTCCAGATACAAGCACGTCTCAATTACAGACTTTGCTTCCCCATATGTATGCTCAATCAGCAAAACTAATCGATCTTTGGGATCTTTAACTCTTGCCTCAACCACTGTTTCAAACATGTTAATAAAATATTGATACTTCATTGGATTTCCACCAAACTTTTCAAGCTTGAGCTCTGGAGCTCCTTGTCGAAGCAAATACTCTCCTTGTTTGGCTATTAATTGATATAACATCTTAATTGCTTCAATGTTCTCTTCGTTAGACACCCTGCTCCCTGTCTGAGCTGCATTTCGAGAAGTAGGTTGAACTGTCTGGGGATCATGTGCTGCAAACATAGCAGGGCAATGTTGGAAACCAGACGGGTTTGGTGTAGCTGTATATCTCTGTGTAAACTGTGGTCTGGCAGGTGCTGTGAACTTTGGTACAAATGATGGAGTTTTAGCATCTAAAACATTTGTTTGTTTATCAATGAATCTATCTTCTTTTTTAACACAATCTATATGTGCTTCTGACTTCTTCTGGATCTTATTATCGCTAAAGCTATTGTCCTCAAATATCTTAGATGGATTTAAGACATAACTGTCCTCTAAAAATTCTCTATGAACCTTGTCAGCTGCTTGTGCTACAGCTAACTCTTTCTCCAGCCTCGTTCTATCAAGCTCTGTTTCTGCTTTTTTCTCCTTTTCAAGGTATTCTGATTTTGCTTTCAGCTCTGCAATTTTTGCTCTGTTTCTTATGACGTCATCCAGAGTACTGCTAGGTGCTCCAGATATCCTTGATCTATTGGATTTTTTCGAACGAACTGAACCCCTTGAAGACTTCGACGAATTTGAGACTGCTTCATTGCCAGTATTAAAATCTTGTAGCCATTTTGTGACACGTAACTCTGCATTCCTAACATCCGAACAAACACGCAGGTAAGTAGGATCATTTAATTTATCGTCGTCACTGTCAAATTGGCGAATAAAATCTTGGTATGTACGTGAAACTTTATTCAAGCAATCTTTGACGATATCGATATTTTCCGTTGAAACCATTAGACTCTGAATACGAATAATATGATTATTGATAATCTCGCTGTAGTAGCTTTGATTCTTACGCCTCTGTTCGCGATTTTCCATCAAATATGCCAAGCCCTTTTCAGTCATTCTACACTCTCTTTGTGGCCTTGAGTCAAAATAAGTAAAACCAGCATGTTCTGGCAATGACCCAAAATTAGCAGGATCGTGGCGATTGTCTTTGTTGATATCCGTTGGCAATGACCGTGGTGGTGACAATATATTTTGCCCCTGAGGGTCAACTTGTGATTTTTCGTCCTTTGAATGTTCCATAGCGCAGCAACATACGAAATTGTTCGAGAATGATAAAAGCAATATTCAGGCTATCATAAAGTGTTCTCGAAAAGTGGCAATTTTGCAGCTAACGCTTCAAAGGGGTCTATCACATAAATTAGGCCATAACAGTTTCCAAAGGGGTCTTGAAGATCAAGATAAATCCTCGCAAGCGATTCGTAAACACGGGTAAATCTTGGCAAATGTTCATCATCAAGTAAGGTGAAGGCGATAATATTTCGAAAACGATGAGGGGGCACGTTCCCTCAGTAAATGTAAAATTCATAACAGTATAGGACAACTCGAAATAACTCTTCCATTCGCGTTGAATTTTATCTCAGCATAGAACGCGTAGCTAAACAGTGTACGTAGATCGATAGATAGCTAGTTCGAGGATAGGTTTTCGCTACAAAAAAATAAATAAATAAACACATAAGCTAGCGAAAACAACGAACAAAAAACGAGAAAATACGAAGGAATAAGCGATTTAATTTACTCACAAATATTGTCCATTGATGTCCTATCGCCATTACAAATCCAAACCAACCCGAAGTAAACAACCTGTCCCGAAGACCCTCAGGGAGCGCCTCCACGCTCCGGTTCGAGCCAACAGTCACAAAAGGTCCTATTGTCTAAGCAACAAAGGGGTTCTTCGAACTGAAAACAATACCAATAACTGTTCTCTGTCCTACGCAACGTTATGAGGGGTGCAGTAAATTGCCCCTCTCTGGTCCAGTAAAAAATTATGCGGGGAGAGACCATAACACCTAGTATGGAGCCCTGTGGCACACCCATAGTTACTTTAGCAGAGCTGGAAAGAACTCCTTTAAAATCCACTACTTGCTCTCTGCCACTAAGATAAGAAGTAAGCCACTTATGCATCATGTAGTCAGGGTTGAGCTGTTTCAATTTTGATAAAAGGATATGGTGGTAAACAGTATCAAATGCCTTGCGTAGGTCTGAGAATACTGCTCCTGTCATTGCGCTGGTATCCATATCTTTATAAATCAAATCAATTAAGTGAATCAGTGCTTTAGCCGTTGAATGTCCATGACGAAATCCAGATTGTAACAAGTGGATCAGCTTTTCTTGCATTAGAAATGAATAGACATGGTTGTATACAAGTCTCTCTATGATTTTACTAAGACAATTGAGTACTGATATCGGGCGAAAATTTTCAACAGATGAGATCTCCCCTGATTAATAGACCTTTTCACGGAAAGAAAAGCATGCTGGGAAAATGGGGGAGATTTGGAGATTTCGACACCACGCAGCTTCGAATTTCGCCAGGTTTTGCGATCCCTACTTTCGCAACAAACCTCTCTCCTTAAGCACAAACAAAGATATTAGATATCTTGTGTGCATATCGATAAACGCCTTACACATCAAAGATAATGAAATAGCAATATGTTTGTAGATCGGATTCCTCTAAATCGTTTTATGGGAGGAGAAAGCAGCCCGAGGCAGCTGCGAGAATCACAGAATCATGCCTAGGCCCTTGCGACCAAACGCCACATTTAGGCACATAATTCTGCGATCAATGGATGAAATCAACTGAAATTCAAAATGAAAGCACTTCGGTTGTGTCTGAAGTCGGAAATAAATTTGCAGGCTGTTGCCTAAACGCATATGAACGGAGGGAGGTCAGACAGCTCAGATCACATGTCGTCCTTCCGAATGAAAAGTTTCGACTAAAGTATCTTTGCAGAAACCGGGTTCAATTTTCTTACAAAGCAAAAGAAACCCTTTTACTGCTGATTTTTTCATCGAGCGATTGTCGACTGATGTATTTCTACCCTTTTATTGATATTTCTAGCAACCACAAATTTTACAGTATGATCTTATCACAAATTTATTTCAGCTTGAAAATCCAGGTCAGGCGTAGGCCTTTTGCTGTCCTTAGACTAAACGATGAAACCGGCAAGCGCCCATCTTAGATATTTTGTGAGATATTTTTATCATTATCTCTTCATCTGCCATTCATGCTAAACAAATATATTTTGTGTGTGATATTTAGGGTTACAGTTTCCTTGAGCTGCATGCCCTTCAGAAGAGGGAGATTAATTCTTGAACCCATTTTGATGCACTTTTAACTTTTTGCTCGCTTTTTTGTTATCGTCTCGATCTGTTTTCAAAGAGGACTTCTTATTCTGATCGCCTCTGCATCGCTTCTTTGTTTCACTGTTGCAGCCAAAACAAGACATGATTCACTTCCAACAAGTCGAGAATCGTGAATAGATTTAGATAGTGAAGATCTACCAACCTTAACAAACCTTCTTTCTTCCAGTCGTTTCTAGGTATATTTGTGAGTTCTTGCACTCCCAAATCAAAACACTGTTTACGGGCTCTGAGAAAAGCTAACAAATCAGGAACGATGAAAGAATTATTTTTTCCTTTTTCATGAACTCCGTGAACCTGTATCAACAGCGACTTGCAGCAACAAGCTATGCATCCACAAGATGCAAATTTAAAGGAAATCCAGCATTTCATTCTTCGTAGAATATTTTCTTGGTTTCTAGCTGCAACTGTTCAAATCAGAATCGAATTGGAAATAATGTGTGACAGAAATTATGTCATGTGACAAATGCACTCCTTCCTGAACTTTTTGTCATACAGTGTCTCATTCGTCTCATTCGTTGATGAAAGCAAGCATTAATTAATGTACAAGTATTTTCATATTTATAAGAAACTGATATTTTAGGCCAGTGCTGAAAGTTTTTACGATTTAAAAAGCGTAAGGTGCAATTTTTTGGAGGTAGCTTCTCGTAGAATGAAAAGTTTCTTAAGTTTCCCTTAATGGGGGTGTTTCTCGGGGGGGGGGGTCAAAAGCTGTCTAAGACATCCATTGAAACCCACGCAAGGACGCGATGTTGGCCGAGAATTAAGGTGGAAACCTTACCAATATTCACCTAGCTAGCAATGCCTACATGTAACTTTTCTTCTTATCATCCAATGAGATATTTCAGTCCCTGTCCCCTCCCCATATAGCTCCAACCCATTTTTCGTTATGATCCTAGCCTGTAGAAAGCTCACAAAATATGCAAAAATATCGTACTCCTGACCCCCACAAAAATTATTAAGGAAGAATGTGTTTCCTCTGGGTCTTTGAGTCTTTATATTTTATCAAAATACGTCTTCTCCAGTCGGTTGCAGCTGCAAAGCTGGGTCGTAGGAATGTGACTCGTGAAATCTTAAAAATTGGGTGTTTTCCAACTATTGGACCCATTTTTAGCTCGAACTGTCTCAGGTTCAAAAAACAGAGGGCTCAGTGAAAATTTGGGTCCACAACGGCAGAGTGGGACACCTTGCAACACCTCCTCATAGTATATCCTTGTTTCTGGAAGCTACTGACCTGAGGACTTCACTAGAAAGAGGATTTCTGGACTTCAGTAGAAAGGTCTGCATGTTTGTACTAAGATCATGCAAAAGGTGTGTTAAGCAAGTTTAAAGCCATCTCATGTTTTAACTTACACCAAATCATCACCTCACAAGTCCAAATTCTAAATTATGATGCATTTCTTGTTGCTTTAATCTTCCGTTCACCCTATTCATTTCATAGTTACTGTTTTGCTCCGGGGGTGGGGGGGGGGTAACTTAACTTGTCTATGGTACGGGGTTGTGCCATTTTTTAGGGTACCTTTTTCATGATATTTTCCGGATTTATGGGTATGGTTTTCAACAATTTGTTGCATCTTCCGGATTTATGGGTTATCAGAATTCAGTTATTGGTGAGCTTTTTTGGCATTCCCGGATTTATGGGTATGATTTTCAGAAATTCTCCAGATTTATGGGTATACTGAAATTTCTCCGGATTTATGGGTATACGTTTGAGAAAGTTTTCCAGATTTATGGGTGGTACTTTTACGATTTGAATGGCACAACCCCGTGTCTTGGAAACTCAAGTTACCCCGCGGGGTTTTGCTCTATTTTATAACAATGTTTTTAATAATGGTTAAACATTAGAAAGGCTCTAATAACTTTGTTTCAGAATATCCAGGATGGCACAGGAAGCAAAGATGACGATTGATACAGAACCTTTAAAGAAACCCATAAGGAACTCTTGATTATTCAAGATCTGATAATCGTAAAAAAAACTTTCAGCACTGGCCTAAATTATCAGTTTCTTATAAATATGAAAATACTTGTACATTAATTAATGCTTGCTTTCATCAACGAATGAGACGAATGAGACACTGTATGACAAAAAGTTCAGGAAGGAGTGCATTTGTCACATGACATAATTTCTGTCACACATTATTTCCAAATCGATTCTGATTTGAACAGTTGCAGCTAGAAACCAAGACAATATTCTACGAAGAATGAAATGCTGGATTTCCTTAAATTTGCATCTTGTGGATGCATAGCTTGTTGCTGCAAGTCGCTGTTGATACAGGTTCACGGAGTTCATGAAAAAGGAAAAAATAATTCTTTCATCGTTCCTGATTTGTTAGCTTTTCTCAGAGCCCGTGAACAGTGTTTTGATTTGGGAGTGCAAGAACTCACAAATATACCTAGAAACGACTGGAAGAAAGAAGGTTTGTTAAGGTTGGTAGATCTTCACTATCTAAATCTATTCACGATTCTCGACTTGTTGGAAGTGAATCATGTCTTGTTTTGGCTGCAACAGTGAAACAAAGAAGCGATGCAGAGGCGATCAGAATAAGAAGTCCTCTTTGAAAACAGATCGAGACGATAACAAAAAAGCGAGCAAAAAGTTAAAAGTGCATCAAAATGGGTTCAAGAATTAATCTCCCTCTTCTGAAGGGCATGCAGCTCAAGGAAACTGTAACCCTAAATATCACACACAAAATATATTTGTTTAGCATGAATGGCAGATGAAGAGATAATGATAAAAATATCTCACAAAATATCTAAGATGGGCGCTTGCCGGTTTCATCGTTTAGTCTAGGGACAGCAAAAGGCCTACGCCTGACCTGGATTTTCAAGCTGAAATAAATTTGTGATAAGATCATACTGTAAAATTTGTGGTTGCTAGAAATATCAATAAAAGGGTAGAAAATACATCAGTCGACAATCGCTCGATGAAAAAATCAGCAGTAAAAGGGTTTCTTTTGCTTTGTAAGAAAATTGAACCCGGTTTCTGCAAAGATACTTTAGTCGAAACTTTTCATTCGGAAGGACGACATGTGATCTGAGCTGTCTGACCTCCCTCCGTTCATATGCGTTTAGGCAACAGCCTGCAAATTTATTTCCGACTTCAGACACAACCGAAGTGCTTTCATTTTGAATTTCAGTTGATTTCATCCATTGATCGTAGAATTATGTGCCTAAATGTGGCATTTGGTCGCAAGGGCCTAGGCATGATTCTGTGATTCTCGCAGCTGCCTCGGGTTGCTTTCTCCTCCCATAAAACGATTTAGAGGAATCCGATCTACAAATATATTGCTATTTCGTTATCTTTGATGTGTAAGGCGTTTATCGATATGCACACAAGATATCTAATATCTTTGTTTGTGCTTAAGGAGAGAGGTTTGTTGCGAAAGTAGGGATCGCAAAACCTGGCGAAATTCGAAGCTGCGTGGTGTCGAAATCTCCAAATCTCCCCCATTTTCCCAGCATGCTTTTCTTTCCGTGAAAAGGTCTATAGATTGGAACTACTTTTGCTTTTTCCATGTTTCTGGGAATACACCAGACTGAAAAGAGTAATTAATCAGTTTGGTTAAGGTGTTGACAAAAGCATGAGATGTACCAAGACAACAAGGACAGATTTCGTTCTGAGCCAATCAGCGAGTTTGTTTACATCTGTAAGACTGACCAATCACACTACGTAATCTAAGATCACGTGATACACTGTGATTTTGTGGGAAATCAGAAGCTGTTGGCATGAATACAAAAATACTTCCCCAAAAACCGACGACGTGCAAGTGGATTTTTGACCAATCATAAATGTTTTTACATTTTCTGTTAGACTACAAGTTTGCCGAAAATCCTACCACCTCGGATTTCGATATTCAACTTAGATCGAGAGAATTCTTTGTTCGAATAACGCCTTAAAATCAGGTTAGCGCCCAATGTTTCAGGTTCAACAGAAAGGTATTTCTTCACCGACTACTTCCATATTTTGCACAAAGGCAACAAACATTGATTCGTAGACAACATGAAACTTATCTCCATGAAATTTTCGGTGTTGCACAGCTTTCAAAAGGGGCACTATCTGCTATGATACTGAGCGCGATATCATCTCCTGTAGCACTACAATCATATTTTAAAGGGTTAAGTCTTGACGCAACTCAACAAGAAACTCTACCAATAATGTCCCAAACAAAATGCAGGTCACAAGATACTCACCAATTCTTCATTTATATGATAAGCGAAGGTTGGTTAAGTCGAAAAATCCATAGGTTGCATGTGAACAAACGAACTAAGCCAGAATAATTGATTATTTCCACTAGTTGGAGAAGCACAGCCCTCACTGTACTACAGCGTTGATGAAACGTCTACTCCTCTCAAATTCTGAGCTAAAAATGGTGCAAGACTGATCACGTCTCAAAAAGTAGCGTTAGTTCGCATAAACAAGTCGATTTCTTATCCTTTGATAATTATTCGTCGGTTTATCGAGGGAAAAGTTGGGAAATAGACAACAGGATCAGGATAGATTCTGATGAAGGGGTCAGGTCTAGTGAAATATACAACTCATTTATTCTCCTGCACTGTTGTCTATTTCCCAAATTGTTATCTCAAAAACTGTGAAATAATTATCTAAAGGTCTGAAATTGACTTGTTGATGCAAACTAATGCTACTTTTTTGAGATGTGATCAGTCTTGCTCCATTTTAGCTCAGAATTTGAGAGGAGTAGACATTTCATCAACACTGTAGCGCAGTGAAGCCTGTGTTGTTCAAACTTGTGGAAATAATCAATTTTCTGTCTTAGCTCGTTTGTTCGCATGCAACCTATGGTTTCTTAGACTCATCCAATGTTGGTTCATCATAGAAAATGGAGAATTGGTGAGTACCTTGTGACTTACACTTTGTTTGTGATAGTATTGGTGGAGTTTCTTGTGGAAATTGCCTCAGAACTTGACCCTTTAGACTGTGATTGTAGTGCTTCAGAAAAGCAAACCGTTTTCGGTGGCGTAGAAGAAACTGTCCCTATTGAAAGCTGTGCAACACCGAAAATTTCATGGAGATAAGTTACATGTTGTTTTTGAATCAATGTTTGTAGCCATTGTGCAAATGATGGAAGTAGTCGGTGAAGAAGTATCTTTCTGTTGAGCCTGAAAAATTGGGCGCTAACCTGATTTTAAGGCGATATTCGAACAAAGATTTCCCTCGATCTAAGTTGAATATCAAAATCCGAAGCGGTAGAATTTTCGGCAAGCTTGTAGTCTAACAGAAAATGTAAAAATATTTATGGTTGGTCAAAAATCCACTTGCACATCGTCGGTTTTTTGGGGAGGGTATTTTTGTATTCATCCCCACAGCTTCTCATTTCCCGCAAAATCACAGTGTATCACGTGATGTTAGATTACGTAGTTTGATTGGTTAATCTCACAGATGTAAACAAACTCGCTGATTGGCTCAGAACGAAATCTGTCCTTGTTTGCCAAGACTCTTTACTATTTTCATTGGGATCTTATCAAGGCCAGTCCCTTTTGAACATCGAAGCTTCGAAATCACTTTTACCACCATGTCAGTAGATATCACTGGCAATGACAAGATTCTAGATGTAAGCTTATCAGTTTGATTGAGATTAGGTGTTTGTAGATGTGAAGTTGATTTGCTTGCAGTAGTTCTAAAGTAATCATTAAAGCAATTTGGAATTTCAAGTTTGGATGAGTAGTGTTTCTCTGCAACTACGACTTTATCAGGGAGCTTAGCTTTTTTAAATGGTAATAACTTCTTTAGTGTTTTCCACATTTCCTTCGGATTGTCTTTATTTTCTTTTATTTCTGATGAAAAATATTCTTTCTTGGAAGCTCTGATTTCCTCCGTTGCTCTGTTTCGTGCTCTCTTGAAGAAATTCCATGTTCCTGATTATCCTAGCAACGAGATGTAGGTGTCAGGGGAGTCTCTTGTTCTCTACGTATTGTCGCGTTCTCTTTAAGAAACGATAGTAGCAAATCTAAGGGGAGTCCTTTTGTTCGCTGTGTATTGTTTCATTCTCTATTAAAAACAAAAAAAAACAAATCTTAAGGGATTCTCTTTGTTTTCTACGTATTGTCGCATTCTCTTTAAGAAGCAACAGTGACAAATCATAGGGGAGTCCCGTTGTTCTCCAACAAATCTTTGGGGATTCTCTGTTTTACACGTATTGTTGCATTCTCGTTAAGATACGACAATGACAAACAATGATAAGGGAAGCGCCAATAGTTTATGAAGTGTTAACCAACGTCAAAGGGATGAAATAACCAATCAGTGCTTTTGAGTCGTTAAGCGTTGTTTCCACATGATCGCAAGGATCTCTGGTCAGGCAAGGATCGCACAAATTTGTGACCAGCAACTATCAGCCACCCTTGCGTCATGTAGTTTCCATTTATCGCAATGATCGCACAAATCTTAGAAGTTTGGCACCAAAATCCAATTCTCACAATGACGGTAAAGGATAGCAAAGAAATATCCTCTGAAAGAGAGGCCTTGATCGCTGAAATTCACGCTCAGTCGGCTTCCCTTTAACTCAAAGATCGCTGCGATCGCAGGGATAGAAAATTTTTCTATCTCAAACGCAAGGATCGCTGGCAACGCAACAATCGCTGGCAAACACAACAAGACAGTCTCCATTTCGACGTAACGATCGCTGGTCACAAAATTGTACGATCCTTGCGTCACCAGAGATCCTTGCGATCTTATGGAAAGCAGGCCTTTAGAGAACCAGGCTTTGCAAGCATCTATGTAGCTACTAATCTCAAATCTTCGCTACAGGGGAGTTCCAACGCGCACCACCAAAACCCTAAGCCCAAGAACCGCAGCAATAGATAAACAGGCTTTAGGCACATAATGATACGGTTTGCTGCAATAAATTAAGCACTAATTAACTTCAAATCAACAAAGTATGTGCATAAACGAAGCTTGAAAATGAAACGGTTAAGAAACTTACAAGAAACGTGTGCACTACGAATAACGAAGAAACGGAAACGAGATACCGAATAACTGCTGCAACAAGAGTACTGATACTCACAAACTTTACTCGTAGCTAAAAGCTCAGCATATCCAAAGCGTTTACCAAAAATCGCATCGCCAAAGGTTAGCTGCCAAAGATTCTTCCCTTCTTTGGTCTTCTTCATGTTTTGCCCTTTTTTCTCTCTGTTTCTTGAAGCACCGAAAGCCACGATTGCTTCGCTTTTATAGCCACAAGTATGAAAAACAACTATTCCCAAGACAGAGACAGCACGACGTATCACTTTTCTACTGAATGAAAGTAACAAGGCTAAATGCAACGTAAACAACTTGAAACGAGAAAAACAACGTGATTTAAATACGCTGGGAAAAACAGGTCTCGTGTCCCTTGAGCACGTATTTAAACGTCACAGCAATGTACTGTAAAACAAAACTGTTCAGTACCTCTGGAGTAATAAATTTGTGCGTTACAATCTATCTTTGCAAGCATATATGATTTATCAACATGACCGCGGGACAAATCACTGATTTTTTCGTACATCTTCCTTGATATCACAAAAAAGTCACATACAAAAATCACAGAAAAATCGCATGCAAAAGCACAGAAGTCACAAATCATTGAAAAATCACGAAAAATCATTGAAATCACAAACAGATACAGACAAAAATCACGCGATTCTAAAATTAGAAAATCACATACGCTAATTTGAAAATTAACTTGCCCCTCGAACAAGACTGCCTACTTTGCTTTCAAAGAACTCCCCTAAAGTTTGTTTCTTTCGTTTCTTAAAGAGAATACGACAATACGTGGAGAAAGAAGGGACTCCCCTAAGAATCGTCACTGTTGCTTCTTAAAGAGAATCAGGGCCGGGGGCCGGGGGGGGGGGCAGAGCGCCCCCTCAGGAGACCATTTGTAGGAAAATATTGCCCTCTTGTCGCAATTTTTGTGATTTGAATGACTACTTTTGGAGGATTTTGAGGAGAAATAATGCAAAGAAACATGAAATTATTAGCGTTAAAACATAAATTCCAACAGAAATTATTGAATTTATTGCATCTTTTTGATTGATATTCATGAATTGCGTTGATTTCAAGGTTGGATTGTGAAATGAGGCCAAATTTTCGTCACTGAGGAGTTAGATCGGTCATATAATGCATCAATTTAACGTATGTTCCTACAACTGTTGTTGTTGCTGTTGTTGTTGATGGTTTTATTGTCGGAAAATTTTGGTTTTAAGCCCCCATAGGCAGTCATGGCTGGTATTGGCCCTGAAGAAAATGCAGCAATACGTAAAAAACAAAGAGAATCCCTTAAGATTCGTTTCTTTTGTTTCCAATAGAGAATGCAACAGTACAAAGCGAACAAAAGGACTCCCCTTAGATTTGCTGCTATCGTTTCTTAAAGAGAATGCAACAATATGCAGAGAACAAAAGGACTCCCCTGACACTTACACCTTTTTGCTAGGATAATCAGGTCGTCTCAAGTCGTTTCAGCCTCGATCCCGATTTCGACAGCTCGTTTCAGATGGTTTCAGCTCATTTCAGCTCGTTTCAGGTCATTTCAGCTCGTTTTAACTTATATAAATTACGAAAACAACATACAGCCTCCTTCAATTTTCACCTTGAATGAGTCAAAATATTGTCAGGGCCTTGCCTGAAACTTTACTAACAGGGAAGACAGGAATTCCATTACAGTTATAACACTGAATTGGCTTTAAGAAAATGTGCTACGTCATCTGGCTTTTGACATTCGTGATAGCACAAGACTTTAACAAACAAGTCCTGCTTTACCTGCGCCAATGAGGCTCAAATTTATGTAAAACTCAACTGATGTGGTAATTCTCAAGTTGCTGAGGCACAAAAGTTGATGAAACTCTCAAAAATGTATCTAAATAACCATATAGCACCCTTCTCTTCTAAACTGATACAAAAGCTGCACATATGAACTTGGATCATTTCGTGGAGTCCTTTTGAAAAGAGTAGACCAATTCAGGGTGAATTTTTCCCAATCGATTTGCCTCCCGACAAATACTCATATACATGCAACAAAAGTAGGCAAGATGTCTCAACAAATGTTAGAATTTACTCTTAAAAGGCTGGTATGAACTGTGAAGCAGGTTAACTGGATATTAAGTGTGCAAAAGTAGAAAAATACAAGCTGACACATTTAACGTAATATCATTGTGAAGGGAAGGTTTGATGAATCTTTCAAGTTCACTGAAGATAGCCTTCATGAAAAGCTTCATATTTTCAGAGATCTCCCCTTTAACAGAACACAGGCAAAGAATATCATAAAGAAGAGCATAAGCAAAACATTTCATAGGGTTTTTGAAAAGCATCAAATCCAGGATCCCTGTATTTTATGTCGAAAGAGTGAAGCCTGTGATTCTGGTGAAACACAGTATTAGACCCATTCAGGTTGAAAGTACTGTACTCTGCTACCCTTAGTCCCATCTTGATAATGGCTGGCAACTGTTTCTTCACATAAATGAGAAATTCCCACAACACTGCTTCCACAACAGGCAAAGGACATCAGGTTTTTTAATGCCAATGCTGTGAAGATAACCTTGGTTGCCAATGGCAGGTGCCTGAATAAAAGAAAGTCAGAGTTCTGTAATCTGAGGTAACAGTGTTGGTTTGGTTTGGTCGAATATTTATGATCTCAGATCAGAAGCTACGTTTTTGATGTTTTGTGGTCTCCCTGACTTTGGTTTTTTGACGATTTTTAGTTGGTCAAAAACCTGTTTGTTTTTAGAAGGATTCGTGTCTTTGAGAATTTGTGTCTTTTACTCTAGGGAAGCACTAACGAAGGGAGAGCAGTCCAAGTTTGAGGGGATGTGATATCATGATGTGGTAACTGGCTGTTTGTTCAGTCGAGTTCAGAGCTAAACTTTCCTCTACCTTTGAGAGTTGGAAAGATTGATTCCAAAGCTTAGCTGGCACATATCAATAACTGAATTGACAAGGTAGTTTCAACTGCTTTGTGGAGGATTTTCATTTTATTCAATTCATTGTTAGTGCTAAAGTCAGAACGTCAAAGGTACTTTATTGATCACTGGAAGGTGTTTTGTTGCATGAATTACATGAAAGGTATAAAATTACAAGATGGCAGAAAGCTGTGAAAGTACAAGTGATTCCAGTCTGCAAAATCACAAGGAGGAGAGATCAATTTTCTTGAGGAAGAAAGATGAACCCATTGGAACTGTACAAAACTTTGCTGTAGTGCCACCAGGATACCAAGGCCAACCAAAGAAAGGGCATCTGATTTTCAACGCTAGCTTTGAAAGTGGTAATCTTGGATGCATTGACCAAGTCTCTGAGTTTGAATTTGATTTGTTTATTAGACCAGATACTTGCAACCCTCGCCTGAGGGTCTGGTTTAATTTTACTGTTTGTAATAATTTTGCAAGTCAGAGGGTCATATTCAATATTGCGAACTTTAGTAAGACAAAAAGTTTATACAGAGATGGTATGAGCCCACTTGTAAAATCGTCAAGCAGACCGAAATGGCAACGAATTCCAGCAAAGAATGTTTTTTATTACAGAAGCCCGGAGCACAGGAACAATTATGTTATGTCCTTTGCTTTTGTTTTTGACAATGAAAATGAGATTTACCAATTTTCTTATTGCTATCCATACACATACAGAAGACTGCAGACATATTTGAATGCAATAGAGGAGAAACATTTTGACTACTTCAAGAGAGAACAACTATGTCTTAGTGTGCAACATAGAAAAATTGATTTGATTACAATTACATCGAAAGAAAATCAGAAATCAAACACAAAGAAGCATGTGATATTCATCACTTCAAGAATACATCCAGGTATATAGATATATAGATATTTATTAGTGCGTGCCTATTTTGGATGGTTTTAAGCAACTTTGACAACATTTATAAATTGGAGCAGAAATGTCACAAAAGATACCAAGACTGATACCAGATGGATTAAAATGATTATTTGTGATTCTTTCTTCTTGGGTTGGCAAGAATTTCATCAATCAAATTTTGGAAATAGTTAAATGATAGGCAAAACAAAGGCAGCTCTTCAGTTAATTCAGCCCATACTTTGCAGGGCTCTTTTCCTGTCCTTTCAATCAGTTGTACCAATGTGTAAACAGGAATCGCCTTCTTGAGGGTGTTGCAGCGCCGTGTTGTAATCCACTGACTTTGCAGCCAGAACAGTCAGGCGGATGGGGTTCAAATCCCACCAGCACCTTTGAGCTTCATGGCAAGGGGTTGCGGACTGCAATCCCACCGCTTGGTGCTGAAAACTGCAACTTCACCTTCACCTTCTCTATAGTGGCCAAGAGCGTTAGCGAACTTTTTTCCACAGAATTTCCTGTTTACGTAAATACAGACGAATCGTACAAGGGCTTCGATCTCGACATAAGACATTACCAAAACTCGGCTTTTATCGAACTTCAGAGCTTTTGGCACTAAGACCTTGCATCTTAGAAGTCAGCTGAGTGTAGTAAATAGTGCCGATAGTGTTGAAAATGCTGTCAATGAATGGTCTGAATTGGTTCGTCTTGTAATCGCAAAGCATGCCCCAATTAGAGAACGAAGGATAACGGAACGCTTTTGTCCTTGGGTTACTCTATTCCTGAAAAAAAACTCTTCAAAACGAGAGATGAACTTATAATTAACGCAGTAAAATGAGATCTGCGATACTAATGCGTGCATATAGCTAAGCAAGTTCCCTTGTAAAGCTAGCAGCTGGAACTGCAAAATGAACAGGGAATATTTTCCCGATAAGCTAGAATCATGTGAAGGGGACATAAAGGAAACTTGGAGAACTATAAATTAGCTAATGAATAAGGATCCAAAACCAGTGACATCCTCTCTGTCAAAGAAGACGAGAACGTGATTTCTAATCCGCAAGATTTGGCGGAATCCATGAATCGTTTTTTTTGGAACATTGGAAAAAATCTCAGTGATAGGATACTTGCTACAAAATATCTTCTCAGAAAAATGAGAAGAGATCCAGCTCTGAAAAATCCGAAAGAAGTTGGGGGGATTTTGACGTAGGGTTTCAATCGAAAAGTACACCCAACTAAGTTTATGTCATTCTTCTTTCACAATTTTTGTCGACTTTTGGGATATGGGGGGATTCCCTCGTGGTGCCGCCACCGACTGGCATTGAAATTTCGGACCCTTCCCTTGTACAGCTGTTTAACTGGTCCTTGTCTGTTGGAAACTTTCCGACAGCTGGAATACAGCAAGGGTTGCGCCTATTTTCAAACAAGTTTCCACTGATTACAATTCAAATTATAGACCGATTTCAGTACTCCCCGTCGTTTCCTGTCGGTATGAGAAACTATTCTTTGGCTAGTTGTATTCCTACTTTGACGAAAAGTATCATGTTATTTCTTTCAGGAGAAACACCATCAAGTTATGTCTGCCAAGGAATGATTGATTTTCTGATCAGCAATCACCCAATCGCAAGAGTACTTCGTGATTACCTCGTTTTCAAGTTCGTGCCTATGCTCAACCCTGATGGTGTCGTCCTTGGTAACTATCGATGCTCTCTCATGGGATTTGACTTGAACCGATACTGGCTGGAACCATCATTATGGGCACATCCAACGATTGTCGCAACGAAGGAGCTGTTGTTATCTATGAATGATGACCCGAACATTAGTTTAGACTTCTATTTAGATTTACACGCTCATTCCACTATGATGAATGGTTTCATGTATGGAAATGTTTACGAAGATGAAGACAGATACGAACGGCAAGCCGTTTTCCCTCGACTTTTATGCTTGAATGCTGAAGACTTCTCGCTGTCGAGTACATCATACAATCGTGATTCGGTGAAAGCCGGAACGGGGCGACGTGCACTCGGCAGTTGTTTGTCATCGCAAACTAACTGTTACACCTTAGAAGTATCATTTTTCAGCTACACTTCAGGACTAATGGGAACAATGCCTTATACTGAAGAAGGCTACTTCAAACTTGGAAGAAATGTTGCAAGAACGTTTCTAGATTATTATCGCCTCAACTCGCTTGTTGCGAATCGTATAAGAAATGAAAACGGGACATTGTTTAAAGATAGCGTGGATAGCATTCGACAAGTTCCAAGTAATCAAGATAGTACACGAAGAATGACGAATAGCTTGGATAACATTCGTAGGATACCCAGCAAAGCAAAAGGCAGCGAACGAGAATATCGTAGCTTACGAAGAAGTTCCCATGTATCACGTGATTCAGGGTCATCAAGTTCTCCGGAAGATTCGACAACAACGGCTGCAACAAAGTCAAAGAAAAGACACAACAATGGGAGAAAGCAAAAGTAGCATGAATTTGAGTTCTTTGCATGAGAAAGTTATGGAATTTTATGAGGAAATTCAGCAGAGAAATACGTTTATTCATCCTAATTTTTTTTTGTCTCAAACTATGTGTACTGAATATCAACCCATGAAATACGAAAACAGTGTAAAAAATTGTGTTCGAGCAGAGTTTTGCTTTGTACGGCGTTTCGGATTTCGATTTTTCGAATCTTCTCTTCTCTCTTCCTGGGTTCTACTAATCCTACTTTACTTTCACTTGATATTTGATTTAAAGACCCTTTCTTGACCAGCATCCTTTGCGGAATTCGATTGCTGTTCTCCACAGCTTCGGCCCGTTCGCGATAATTTCTGACATCCAGAAAGTATGACAGTTGTAATCCGTCTCAATCTTCAACTGAAATCGCATAATTGGTCAACGAATGATATCAATAGTCTATTTAGTTCATAAACAATGTGTTTAAGCAAAAAACTGAACATAATTTTTTGGCTTATCCATTTTCTTTAAGAGCTATAATCTGATGTTTTCTGGGTGGTTTAGTTTGCTGTTTAGGCCATTTGGGGATAGGGTTTTAAGACGTAACATCCACTTATCTTCATGTGATTCTAAAATTGCTGTTATTTTATCAGAAACGTTCTTTTCGATCTTTTCTATGATGGTAAATTTTGCATCTCAGGAGAAGTCGTGGTTTGCTAGGCGAAAGTGTTGTTCTACGGGGAGCAGTTTGTCATAGTCTGTTGATTTTATTCTATGCCTATAGTTGTTGAGTCTAAAATTGAAAGGCCATTCGGATTTGCCTACATATTGTTTTGAGCAACGTGTGCACTCTAACAGATACATGACGTTTTTGCTTTTGCAGTTGGATTCGTGGTAGATTTTATATGTATTGTTAGTTACAAAGCTAGTGAACGAGTTTGTGGATTTAAGGTGATTGCAGCATAGACTGTTTCTAGTATTACATTGTTTTACAAAATTTAACAGTTTCTGTTACGGGTGTTTTACGGATAACCTTGTTGTCTAGAATGTTGTTGCTTCCTACCATTTCTTTAAGGTTCTTTGGCCGACGATAGGCTAGCATACCAGGTTCCTTAAAAATATCTTTTAAGTTTGGTTTCAGTTTTACGATGTCCCAGCGGTTTTGGATGATTTTAGCCATTGGGGGGAGAGTGTTGTTGAATGTTGTTACAAGGGGGATGCGATTAGTCCTTTCTATAGTCGTTAGCTTCAAGGTATCTTCTCTTGGGACAACGATAGCCTTTTTTACCTGGTTCTCAACTAAAGTTTCAGTGTAGCCACGTGCTATGAATTGTTGTTTTAATTTATCACTGTGTTTATTAAGTTCGTTATCATTAGAGCAGATCCTTCTTTTTCGTAGTGCTTGTGAGTAGAGTAAGCTTTCTTTGAGATGTTTAGGGTGAGAAGATTTAAAGTGTAGATAATTATGGGTATCTGTAGGTTTTGTGTAAAGTGTTGTTTGGAGTTGTCTTTTTTCATCGATGTAAATTAAAGTGTCTAAAAATGCGATTGATTTTGTTGATTTTTCATGGTCAAATTTAATAGAATCGTGTTTCATATCAAGGTTTGTCAGGAATTCATCAAGTTTTGTCTCTCCGCGTGTGTGTATGAGGAATATGTCGTCAATGTGTCTGGCATAGAAGATACAGTCATTGTTAATTTCTGGGTAGATGTGGATTTCTTCAAAATTTCCCATATAAATAGTGGCATATGATGGGGCTGCTACAGTGCCCATGGCACACCCTTTTATTTGGAGAAAATGTCTTCCATTGAAGCTGAAGTTATTTAGTGTTAATATGTGGTTCATTAGGGTTGTTACTACTTCTGTAGGTGGTTGTTTTGATACTCTGTTTTCAAGGCATTCTTTTAGGGCTGATATTCCATCGTCGTGCTTTATGTTTGAGTATGAGGAACGGACATCCATTGTAACTAGGATTGCGTTATGTGGTATTCTTTTTATTTGTTTTATTTTATTTATGAGGTCTGTTGTGTCACGTATATAGGACTTAACTTTCTTAGCAAGAGGCTGTATGAAATGATCAACATATTTTGATAGTTTAGTGGTGTGGCAGTTAACTGAGGAAATTACTGGCCTTCCACGGTTGTTCTTTTTGTGAATTTTTGGAAGCAAATAGAAGCGGGCTGGTTTAACATTTGTTGGTTTTAGTATATCAGATGTTTCTTTGTCGATGATATCTTTGAAAGCATTTCGTTCAGTGAATTTGTTATTAATTTCTGGTAATCCTCGAATGGGTTGAATGAGAGTTCTTGGTAAAACTCTGTGTTGTTTAATTGGCTATTGGCTTCTTTGAGGTACTCTTCGATACCCCAGATAACTATTGCTCCGCCTTTATCGGCTCTAGTTATAACTAAGTCGTCTCTTGCTGTGAGTTTTTTAAGGGCTTCACGCTGCTTTTTTGTCAGGTTGTCAAATGGTAAACGTCGTTTTTCGTGGTTTTTAATATCTTCTTTAACTGCTATTTCAAAAGTTTGGATTCTTGCGTCTATGTTTTTTGGAGTAAATGAACTGTTTTTTTTCTTCGAGTGATTGTAAAATGGTTGGTTCATACTTAGATATTCCAAAATGGGCTCTTAATCTTATTCTTCTAAAAAATGATTTTAAGTCGTTTTCTAATGTATGTTTATCAAAGTTAGGTGGGCGGGGGCAAAATTTAAGGCCTTTACTTAATAATTTAAATACATCTACGGTAAATTTATGTTTGCTTGAATTAATTATGCGTCCATCTGGGTCATCTTTAAGTCTACGAGTCTTTCGAAGTTGTTTCGCAAAAGCTCGAAAGCTTGCATTGTTGTAGTCAGGAGTTGTTGTATGCCCCCTTCCAAATTCCTTGGTATGGGGCCTGTATGTGGTTGTGTTTCTTCGGGGTTCAAATTGTGATGTTGGGGTTGATGTTTGGATTTGTGTTCTTGCTGTCTCTGGGAGTCTTCTGGGGTCACTGTTGTTATCTATGTCTGCTGTGCGCTGCGGTATTGTTTTGTTGTATGTTGGTTTTAAAATATCTGCATATGTGCGTGGTTTTGTTTGTGTTGGTGCGTCCTTTGGTGTTGTGGATACATCTCCAATACAGAGCATCCGAGGAAATGCCTGTTAATTACAAGTCCAGGAAAAGTTACCGCTTTCGAAAATTCATAGTACAACTGCGAATAACAAATTGACTTCACGAAAGTCTCTGTTTGCAAAATGGGATTGAATGACTTGATCAGGCCATAAGGTTTCTTCTCACAGAGAACAGACTCAAGGGCTTTTTCCCTCTCATGAGTCAAAAGAAATAATCTGAATCGACACAGCAAAGACTGTGTGCTGCTGTGTGCTGCTGCCCTTGAGACTGTTCTCTGTGAGAAGAAACCTTATGGCCTGATCAAGACATTCAGTCTCATTTTGCAATCAGAAACTTTCGTGAAGTCAATTTACTATTTCGCAGTTGTACTATGAATTTTCAAAAGCGGTAACTTTTCCTGGACTGAATCGGCATAACAAAGACTGTGAGCGAAAAGTTGTAACTCTGAGTACCCCTATCTCCCTGAAACAGATCCCGACTGAGGCAACACTTGATATTCGTTCCTTCAGCCTGAAACTTTTGATTCTTCGTTTCAAAACCTTATAGATCTGAACTCTTCAAGTCACGATGACAATATGATTTGCAGTTTGTGCTATGCCATATGAAAGGAAGAAAATTTCCATATGTTTTAAGAATGTTGTAATGTGCAGAATAGTGATAGAAGCACTAACAACACTCTCTCAAATATCTCGTACGAGAAAGTATGAAAAATTTGCTTGATCCAGGCTCCCTTGTAGAACAGCTGAAAGCTCAGTTGTCATCATGCCAAAGCTAAAAAGTGGGAGGTATCTATTATTTGAAAAAGTTCTTTCTATGGCGTGCAACCGGATCTATTATTTGAAAAAGTTCTTTTCTATGGCGTGCAACCGGATCTATTATTTGAAAAAGTTCTTTTCTATGGCGTGCAACCGGACTAAAATACCTCAAAAAACACATAGAATTTTTCTCAATTTTAAACTGATTCCTTGTGGTAAGATATACATGGTTGTTGGAAGATGCAAATAGAGATATCTTCTCGGAATAAAATTCATACGTTTTCCAAAAAAATCATACTTATTCAAGAAAGGTTTTCACACTTGTTTAAAAAATATTTCATACGTGCTCAAAAACTGCATACTTGTTCAAAGCATATTTCATACTTGTTAAAAAATCCATACTTGTTGAAAAAATCCCTACTAACAGAAAATTCATTCAGATGGAGATTGAGAATGATAGTCGGATTGAGAATGAGAGTGAGAATGGAGCCGGAAGAAGCCTAAATCTTGAATGTTAGTATTTAGCATGGATTAAATCAACATGAACATAACTTTAATGCAATGTTTAGCCGTTGATAGCCATTTTGTTACCGAGTTTCATTATATTTGTCAGACTTTGCAGTTATCAGCAAAGCGTCTGGTTGGTATCACTTCTTTTTTGTGATATGCCCTGTAGACAGGCCAATTTTAAGAATTTCCAAGAGTTAAAACAGTCCACGTATGTTATTATCAGTAACCATCGATTGCCCTTTCAAAAGTCCCCTTGTTTATGTAAGAACCTACAATTGTGCAAGTCATCATGATTAGGTTCTGACAAAATGGGTGTTCAGTTGGAATTGAGGTTGTCAGTCCACAGCACTTGACTTGATGAGGCCTTATTCGCAACAGAAGTTTCTGGATGAATAAAGATTTTACAGAATTTAATGAAAAGCTCTCAAAGCATATTTAGTGCTCTTTACAACCTAAGAGTTTCGATTTAATTTGACGATTTCAAATAAGAACCTATTACCTATTTCAAACTTCAGGCTGATTGAATCCTTATATAATTGGGGTCTAATTTCAAAATTTCAGCTTGTCGGTCCTTCAATCATGAGGTTGTCATTCGCAGGTTTCTACTATATGACAAAGACACAAGGAGTGCCGCCTCAGTTTATGATCAGTGACATCAGGACTCAAATCTCTTCAAATCTTTGACGTTCTAGCATCTTTGTAGCCGAAGTATGTGAGCACCTAAGTACGTGCCTAGCTGGTAGCTATCTTGGTTTCTAACGCATGCGGCCTGTTTCACGTGAAACACCTAAAATATACGCTACTACTCACATCACAACTCTACCTCACCCCCTTAAACAAAGTTCTGTTAATCAAACTAAACTTGAAACTGTTTTTTAACGAGTAAGAGTCTTGTCTCAACGTAACAATTTGCTAAAACTCCCGGGGGGGGGGCTACTATACATATTTTGGGTACGGGGACGTGCCATCAGGAAGGGTATCGATTTTCACGATTTTGGTATAAGGAACGGTATCGATTTTCGCAATTTTCGCAATTGGTATAGGGTCGGGTATGCATTTTCGGAAGATTGGTATAAAGTCCGGTATATATGTTAGATAAATTGGTATAAAGTCGGGTATACATTTTGGAAAAATTGGTATAAGGAACGGGTATGTGTTTGAAACCTCGATGGCACGTCCCCGTCCAAAATCTGGTCAAGTACCCCCCCCCCGGGCTAAAACTATGAAGAATGAAAGCTGAATTTGAAATTTTTTTGGAGTAAAGAGTCTTCTAGCTCAACATAACAAGTGATTAAGAATAAAAGAAATAAAGTTGTCACTTACATTTCCATGATGACTTATTGTCCAGTTCGAAATGTCACACACTTGTGTCATGATAGTAGTTTGGTCGAGCAGTGATCCTTCTGGGATATCTTCTCCCTTGATTTGCCTTGTCTTCTTCCTCATCTCTGCTCCTGATGAACTCTATCACCACTGAAACTGTTATCGCTGTCACCATCTGTATTCTCTGATTTAATCTAAGTGTCCTTTATTCTTACACTTTTAAAGAACGAAGCATTCCTTGTAACTCTCTTTTCATCTCTACTTGCAGTTATCATTGTTCCATTCCTTTGTGTGATAGTGTACGGTTTTGGGTCATACGGAGACATAGCCTTTTTTCTTTGTCTTTGTTGTACAATAACTCTATCTCCCTCCTTTAGTTTTGATTCTGAAGCATGATTCTTTTCATCTGCATATTCTTTCATCTTTCTCTTCTTCATTTCATCTCTATCTCTTAAATCCTTGTTGACTTGATTGTCCGTGTGCTCTGGTAATTCAGTTCTGATATTTCTTCCCATTAAGAGCTTAGCAGGGGGAATCCCTGTGGTGGCATAGGGAGAGGCTCTGTAATTTCTCACATAATTGAACACTTCTTGTTGCCAACTTTTTCCTTCAATGTGAGCTGCCTGAATAACTTAATTTCTCATGAATCTTTCACATTCTCCATTTGTCTCCATTTGCTCTTGGCCATTCTGGTGTAATTCTCCTGTAAGTGTACCCACTTTGTTTAGCAAACTCTTTCATTTTTGAGCCATCAAAGGAGGCCCATTGTCAGACTTTATAATGACAGGTATTTCACGTGTGCTAAAAATCTTTTTTAACTTTGGTATAACACATTTCTCACTAGTAGAAGGCACAATTTCAATTTCCTGGATATCTGGAAAATTCATCCATGCAAACTAAGACATTCTTGTGATTCTCTCCTATGAGCCCCTTGAAATCTACTGCTATGACTTCCCATAGACTATCTGGCAGATCTTGCAACTTCAGAGGCTATAGCTTGCTTTCTTTGATAGTAGCTTGGCAGGCAATGCATGATTTTGTCTTGTTTTCAACTAACTTATCTATTCCAGGGAACCAAACTTTTTTCCTCATTAGACCTTTTGTCTTCACTATACTCAAATGTCCTTCGTGTGCTATCTCTACAGCGTTCTTGCAAAGAGCTTTTGGCACCACAATTCTTGTTCCCCTGAGAACTATGCCATCTTCTGTGACAGAGAGTTCTTTCTCTACTTGTTTAAATGCTTACGGATCACTGAAGCAGTAATTTCTTTGAAATTTCTCTTTGTTTTGATTTAGTATGAATCACTTTTCACTGTGCAGACACTCTCTTAGCTTCTGCATTGTTAAATCTTTGCTGGTTTCATCTCTAACTTCATCTCTTGTCATTGCTTTTAGAACTGCATTAGAGGCAATGAAATTGACATACTCCTGAGCAATCGACTTAGATTTGCTAGCTGCATTGGGTGTCTGGAAAGATAGTCTGCTAGATTATTAGATCCTGGCTTGTAACATACAGTAAAGTCATACTCTTGGAGTCTCATTGTCCATCTTTCCATGCTAGCTCGTGATCGACTATCCGGTTTGTTAAACAAAAACCCTAGTGGCTTATGATCAGTGACTAAAGTGAAAGTTTTTCCATAGATGTATACATGAAACTTTTCACAGGCCATACCAAGGCAAGGGCTTCTTTTTCAATCTGGCTATACCGCTGCTCAACATGTGTCAGAGCTTTGCTTGCATACGCAATCGCTGAAATTTTCTCTGTTCCTTCTCTTAACTTTCCTTTTGACATTGTAAAGCGTCGTCTCCAACAGGACTAGCATCTGCAATGATCTCTGTATTTTTGCAAGGGTCAAAATATGACATTACATGACTGCTCATAATAGCTTCTTTAATCTTGAGGAAAGAGCTCCGTTGATCGTCTGTCCATGGTCCATATGACATCTTTCTTTGTTGGTTTCCTAAGAGGCTCTGTGTCTGTCTGGGTGGCATAATTTGGAATAAAACGTTATAGGTAATTTGTCATGCCTAGAAAGCTTCTGACAGCCTGAACATTATCTGGTTGAGGTGCATTCTGAATTGCTTTAATCTTTTGCAGACTTGGTGCAATACCATGATGACTAAAATGGTACCCAAAGAAATCAAGGATTTTCTTGTTAAATGCACACTTGCTCAAATTTGCTCTCAGATTTTCTGTCCGAACATTTCCAATACATTGTAGAGAGCTGCATCATGACTTTCTTGTTTTTTTTTCAAAAATGAGAATATCATCGCTTATTTTCAGTGCCCCTGGTATTTCCTCAAGACACTGCTTATTTTCAGTGCCCCTGGTATTTCCTCAAGACACTGCTTATTTTCAGTGCCCCTGGTATTTCCTCAAGACACTGCTTATTTTCAGTGCCCCTGGTATTTCCTCAAGACACTGCTTATTTTCAGTGCCCCTGGTATTTCCTCAAGACACTGCTTATTTTCAGTGCCCCTGGTATTTCCTCAAGACACTGCTGTATAAAATTTCTGCACTGGAAGATAACCCAAAATTTAATCTGGTATACCGGAAAAATTCTTTGTGAGTGGCAAATGTGGTCAGCTATCGAATGTCTTCATCAAGTTCAAGCTGATGATATCCTGATGTAAGATCCAATTTTGAAAACACTGCTTCTCCATTGGGCTTCTCAATTATTTCTTCAACAGTTGGAGAAGGGTGTCGTACCCTCTCCACAGTTGTGCTTACTTTTCGCATGTTCAATTCTTGTGGATTCTGGGGCTTTAGAAAAACAACCAGGGGGCTATACCATGGGGTATCGACATTCTCTGGTACCCTTTCAATGATTTGCTGCTCCTCAGGTTCTCTGAGCTTCTTTGTAAATGACTTCCGGATATGGAATGGGACTCTCCTTGCTGATTGTGCCACTGATGGAACAGTGTTGTCAACCGTAATCTTGACTTTTACTCCTCTTAGCTTCCCAATGCCCTTAAAGACATCATGATAATCATTGACGACTTGTGGAAAATCTCTTGACTTCGCCTTCCCTTGACTTTGCTCATGACTGAGAGACTTCTGCTCTGTGATTGGATCAACTTTTAAGATAATAAGCCCTAAATCACTGGCTGTATCATAGCTGAGTAGACATCCACTGGACCCTTGTGCAACATAAAATGTTGCGGTAGCAATCTCTTTTTCGTTTCAATTATTGTTGTAAATTTTCCTTCAACTAAGAGACTGTGGACATTTCCATGAGCATGAATTTTTGTAGAAGTTCTTTGAAGATTAATTGCTGGAGACAGTTTGCTGAATGTGCCCATTTCCATGATATTTGCACTTGCATCGGAATCGATGAGCATACTAATCTTGGATTTTCCAATACTGATGGTTGCTTCTGGTTTTGGTCTTCGTGCAGTGGCTTGGTTATAACTAGAAACTGTGTAAACAAATTCATCATCGGAGTTGGAGTTAACTGTATTCTCCTTGGAACTTGCTATACCGTGCACTTTGGATTCATCATAATCACTCTTTCGTTGCCCTCTGCAAACTGTACTAAAATGATCATATTTCTCACAATTATGACATTTCTTTCCTTTGGCAGGGCACACTTTGCCGCCTGAATGGGGGTATAACCCTCCACAGTTGTAGCATGACTTTGTAGGCTTTCCAGGGCCTATTTTCTTTGGATATGGGGTTCTCTTCCCAAGTCTATTGACTGATTCTGCAGTATTACTTTCAATTTCAGATGCTTGTCTATTTAAGGATTCCATGTCTATTTAATGTTCGCATCACTTGTCTGTTCTTCGCATGAACCAAACCGATGAGTTTGTGAAAAACGGTCGGCCTGACGACAAGCTCGAGGGAATACAAAACATGACATCTGAAGCAACAAGACTGATTGAGGATGCCAAACGCAATTACTTTCGTAAGGCTGGGAAAACCTTAGCTAATCCTGGAACTTGTAGCAAAACTTATTGGACCTTAATAGATACTGTTCTAGATAAGGCGAAGATTCCAATAATACCACCTCTTCTAGAGAATGGACTATTTGTAACTGATTTCACTGAAAAGGCACAGATATTCAACGACTATTTTATACTTCAGTGTACGACGATTGACACAGGTAGTGAAATCCCACATGATGCACCAGTACCCACTTCCCAGATAAGTGAATTTCTCATCTCCGACGACAAAATACTGAACATCATAAGATCGCTTAATCCTAATAAAGCACATGGATGGGACGAAATATCTGTCAGAATGATAAAATTAAGTGATGCTGCTTTAGTTACTCCCGTAAAGATAATATTCACAAACTGTTTGAAGCGTGGTGTATTTCCTGAAGTATGGAAATGTGCAAATGTCGTGCCGGTTCACAAAAAAAAACGAGAAAAATCTAAAGAAAAACTACCGTCCGATCTCTCTTTTGCCAATATTTGAAAAAATTCTCGAAAAACTCATATACGATTCCCTATATTCACACCTTGTTTCACATGAGCTACTTAACCCAAATCAATCAGGTTTTCGTCCCGGTGACTCAACAGTCAACCAATTAATCTCCATAACACACACAATATTTAAAGCGTTCGACTGCAATCCTCCTTTGGACGTTCGTTCTGTGTATCTCGATATCTCGAAAGCATTTGATAGAGTATGGCATGATGGTCTTGTCTACAAACTAAAACGATGTGTTGTTTCAGGACAGCTCCTTTCCCTTATCCAAAGTTTCCTAAAGGATCGTAAACAACGAACTGTTTTGAATGGGCAAAGCTCCAACTGGGGAGATATTTCAGCAGGAGTACCTCAGGGTTCCATACTGGGTCCCTTATTTTTCCTTGTGTATATAAATGATCTAACTGCTGACTTAAAGTGCAATGTTAAGCTGTTTGCTGATGATACATCATTGTTCACTGTAGTAGAAAACCCAAACACAGCTGCCAATGACATGAGCCACTACTTGATGTTAATAAGACAGTGGGCTTACGATTGGAAGATGTCCTTTAATCCAGATCCGCAAAAACAAGCAGTTGAGTTGATATTTTCAAGGAAAAGAATTGAAATTGATCATCCAGTGATAACTTTTAATGATATTCCTGTTAAAAAAGTAAGTGAACATAAACATTTAGGTATTATACTGGACTCGAAACTTTCCTTCTCTGCCCATATAAACGCAGCTATTTCTAAAACAAGAAAGGGTATTGGCTTGCTGAAATATCTCTCTAAATATCTCCCCAGGCAGACTCTAAGCGAATTATACAAGCTGTATGTGCGACCCCATCTAGATTATGGAGATGTTATTTACCATATTCCGGCGAAAATATCTCAATTCAGTCAAGATATGACCTTGTCAAATCTAATGGGAAAGTTAGAATCTGTCCAGTATTCTGCTGCTCTGGCTGTAACAGGAGCTTGGAGGGGAACATCGCGGGAAAAACTTTATGCAGAACTTGGCTGGGAATCACTAAATTTCCGAAGATGGAGCAGGCGTCTAACTTTGTTCTTTAACATCGTAAATAACTTGACCCCTTTGTATTCAAAGGAACCAATTCCACTACTCCACCGGTCCAACTACTCTCTTCGTAACCAAGATGTTATTGGGCGAATAGGGGCAAGAACAGAAAAATTCCAATCTAGCTTTTATCCGCACTGCTTAGCTGAATGGAATGAACTTGATCCGGAACTGAGACATGCACCATCTGTCGCCGTCTTTAAGAAGAAGCTTCTCTCGATAATTCGTCCCCCTGCAAAATCTGTCTTTAGGATTTACGACCCAGTAGGTTTATCCTATCTTACTCAAATCAGAGTTGGTCTAAGCAAATTAAACCTCCACAAATTCTTACATAATTTTAGGGATACTGTAAATCCAATGTGCCCAACGAATGACGGCATTGAGGATGTGGAGCACTTTTTGTTGCTCTGCCCTTCATTTGAAATGCAACGACGAGATTTTCTCGCTGGAGTTTCGGAATTATTACGATCATTTGTCCAAATCGACACCCTTCCAAACAACGTTCTAATAGAATGCTTGCTGTATGGTGATAAAAACCTTACTGATGACGTCAATAGAAGTATACTCGAGCTGACTCTCGAATTCATCCACCGAACAGGTCGGTTTGATTAAGATATCTCAACTCCTAACTTTCGCGATGCGCCACAAAGCCATAGACAAAATCGGCTAGGGTTTGTTTACGAACATTTCGATTCATGTGATCAGTCTCATGTGATGATTTCTCCAACATATTCCGTGTCATGAAAAGTTGTGCCATGAGTACAACAGTTGAATAATACTAAAAATTTTCCAAGAGTTTGGTCACATGACTCGGGAAGGGTGAAGCACACCTTGGCCGATTAGGTCAATTAATTCCCCTCTTAGTTAGACGTTCTTTCTTTTTTGTAGTAGTTACGTGTAGTTTATGTGCTATCTTTGTCTTTCAATGTCGTCACGTGTAGTGCTATGTTCGTGTTTTTAGTTTTATGTTGCAATTTGGTAGACGTTATTTTTCGCTCCAAATGGTATTGTCTTAGTAGTAGGGTATAGTTTTTGTAGGTAGTGTTACTAGGTAATATGTATTGTAAGTTTTTAGCTTGATATATATAAAAAAACCGATGAGCTTGCGACGAAACGCGCATTAGGTGCAATAGCGTTTTTTCATATATTCATCTAAAATTTACAATATACTAACTAACGAACAAAATACATTACAAGACAATAGTACAAGGAGCATGACAATACATTGCAACCCTGCAACTATTACACTTAACATCACACTACGTTGTTACACTACTCACTAATAACATACTGGCATAAATTCTACGTAACATAGATGCTAATACTAATATCAATACACATGCTGCAGATACTTACACACATAAAAGAAAATAATCTAACAGGAAATACACGAAGAAAAGAAAAGAACCGCAAGAGTGACTTCTCCTCACAATGAACCGTCAGAGAACTCGTGAATGAATCTGGATCGTTGTTAATCAAGGGGTCTGAGAACTGAGAATTAGTTTGCAAGGGCTTACGTCCCTAGAAAATGGGCGCTTAAAAAAACGGGAGTCCACTGAACAGAGGATCCGCCTATGCATAGAGAGGACACTGTACGTATTTTAACTAAAAGATGGCATTGCGTTCATTGCGATGGCGTTCATTGCGATGGCATTTGGCATTGCGATGGCAAAAGATGGCATTGCGATTAATCAAAGCGTTCTGCTGCGTATATATACATAATTGTAGCCTCAAGTACCATGGTATTTGACTTAGGTGGCAACCTTTCATCACCATAAAAAAGGATTTTGAGAAGCGCTTCATTAGAAAGGTTTGATTGGCCTTGAGGTTCTAATATTGAATTAATGGCATCGAGAATAACGTTGTTGATAACAAACTGATTTCTTGATTTCTTGCAGGTTTAACAGCTTTCTCTCCGGTTGCAGGTTTATCTTATATTGTTGCTGTTCTTTTACAGGAGTTGATAGTGTTTTATTACAAGATAAAAGTTTATTGTGCGTCCAAGGTTTATTCAGATGAGTCCGCTACTTAAGGTCATTTAAAAATTTTGTACCACTAATCATTTGTTTAAATCATAAACCATAATGAATTTTGCTTGATGCCATATTGAAGAGATCGAGTTTCCTTGGAATGTATTTCATGTTGCATCAAACAGGTAAGAAATTACAGCGTTTTCAAGTTTTTTTTTCCAATCTTTCCTTAATTCCTATAAAAGAAGAAAAACATTTCAGTCCTGAAAAGAATGAATGTTCCAGAAAATTCAAACGGCAGAATTTTGGCAAAATACCTACAGTTTCTTTGAAGCCACTCAGTTCAAAGAAATAGGTCATTGAATGTTACTCCCACCCTTTACAAGATTTGAAGCCTATGCTAGAAACGTGTCGACAAGTTGCTCAAAATTTCTCGAAAAGTTGCACAAAATTTCCTGAAAAGTTGCTCAAAAAGTTGCCACTTATTCAAAAAGTTACCCAAAAGTTGCTAATTTATTGTCGTGTTTTAAGGTCATATGCTATGAATATATGAATAAGTGCGATCTTACATGAATTTAGTGCCAAAAGGATGCTCTTTATTTCAATAATTTTATTAACGACAACTGCTTCTTGGAAGTTTGAGCCTTTTCAAGCTAATATTGTAGCTGTGTTATCCAGCTGTGAGCTGCTCGCGACAAGTCGTCAATTCATTTCTTCCAGGATGAGTTGGGCAAGTCCAGATAGGGTTAAGCCATGCTTTTTTAAATGTGCTTTAAACGTTCCTTTCCATTACAACAATTTCTTAAGATTCTCACTATTGCTTTTGACGTTCCTCACAAGGGCCTCACAACATCTTTGCCTTTTTCACAATGGCACTAAGATTTTCGAGATGGACCTAAAATATTTTACTATCTTCATGGTATCATGCTGGAAGTTCTCGAAGCACGCTTGGAGAACTAGGTGAATTTTGAAAGAGGAATCTATGGTTTTTGATAAAGAGCCACCCGAACTTTTTAAAATTTGTTAATCCTTAAAATGGGCCTAGGCTATCGCGTATTTGTCGAATCTTGGTCAGAATTTTTTTATCAATGACAATTTAAGACAAATACAGTACAATATTCTGTGCCGTCCGAGATAGAAACATGACGTCATCTGGTTCTGGCTATGAACGACACTTAGCAAATTCTTAAACAACAATCAGACACAAGGAAACAAAATACATATTAAGGAAAAAGACAAAAAAAGGTAATACAAGACAAAAAACATTTAAACACTCTGTGCACCATGACATCATCCCGCCTCCCATTTTGACAGGCGCTAGCATGCGCTAACCGTGGTGGTTTTTTTTACGCAAATATAAAAAAATGTTTACAATGTGTGCTACATCTAATTAAACGTTTCTAATTACTACGTTGGTGGTTGAATTGATGTGACAGAGAATCTGTACTGGCAAAGCTTGTGCTAAGATGGTTGAGATCTAGGTTGTTAACGAGTTATGCCATGGGTCACAAAGTGCTCACTTAAACACACTCCAAACATAAGAGAGCAATAGATCGCTGATTTTTCTTTCTTCAAAGAACTCTCTGAGGGAAAAACCCTGCAAACCAAAGATGTCTTAATAGCATCTTGCAACAAAAAAGTGATACAAGCCACAACAAAACACTGTTGTAAGTTTGCTAATTGTTACAAACTCTGAGAAAAACGCAATCAAACATCGGTAGAGAAAAGGATATCAAAGACTTTGCAGTAAAGTTGTAATCATGTAGATGCCAGCCATGTAAAGATAACATGCAATGTTTATGCCCTCTTCCGACTCCATTCCCCATCTCATTGTCAGTCCAAATATCATTCTCAATCTCCATCTGAATGGGCTGCAACAAGTACTCTCGAGTACCGAATAATCGTCCCCCTCCCCGCTTATTAATTTTTGCAAAATTTTCCAACCCCCCCGGTCTTATTCCAATCCCCCCCCTTTTATCAATTTTTGAAAAAATTATATGATGGTAAGCAAAATTTCTGAATAAACGCAAGATAGAGTCGCAAGTAGTGCATTCAACAGAAACAGAACTCAAAAGTAAATGTATTAGTAACATCACTGTTCACATAAATATATATAAGAGACGTGTTTACCTTAGAAAACGACTATTTTCTATTTCTCCAAGACCCCCCCCCCCCGATTATTCCAACCCCCCGATAACTGCTATATTGAACCAATTCCAACCCCCCGATTATTCTCACCCCCCCCCCCGTTTATTCGGTACTCCAGAGTATGAAAGTTCTTTTCAACAAGTATGATTTTTTTTAGAAACTATTGAATCTGTTTTGAGCCAGTATGGATTTTTTTGGAATGAGTTCAAAATTCGTTGGCAAGAAGTATTCGAAATCTTTAGAAGAAGTATTATTCTCATGGAAAAAGGAGAATCAAACGAATGGTAAGTAAAGCATTTGCATTTTTAAAAGGAAGTGTTTGCATTTCCAACAATCATGCTTGTTACTACAGGGAAGTAGCACTGCATGAAATTAGGCATTTACAACAAATTTGGTATCACTGGAAATATCATTGAAATATGGTCTTTGATTTCTTGAAGCCTTTACAACTTGTAAAGGTCTTTGGAGACTTTACAATGAATGTAAATACCCGGAAATGTATTGTTAAATGTCATATTGACGTTTACATAATTTGTAAATGCCTCAAAATGCCTCGAAAGTTTGCTTCGATAAAACACTGTTATTATGAAAATATCCCAAAGACCCCCCAAGGGCAGAGATCCCTGGTCAGTCCACTGGACTGGTACGGAACGGAGACCAGTTGGCATTCGAACAACTCATACTTCAGTTCAGCAGTCATAGGATGACAGTCTTAGATATCGTCAGTTGGTACGTTTTATATCTTCACCAGGTAAAATAACACTTACTTTTGTAAAATAGCGTGCAATCATTTGCGGTCAAGCCCAATGAGCAGAAACAGTTTGATCAGATATAGCCTACTTGTTGCCGTTTCACTTTGGCAGAGCCTTGGCCTTTTGGAGGGCCTACCTAGGCCTACTCAAGATGTATAATCATGGCGTTGAGGCCTAACTTGGTAGGCCGTTCTGTGAAAACCACATCATCAGTGATGATGTAATGATAACGACATCAAAGGATCTAAGTATATGTTGTTTGCAGCAAATGGTAGCTCAAAACGTAGGAATTTGGCACATTGTGATTGTTGGCAAAAAATTATTTCTTGTCATAAAAATACAGGTCTGTACTACTAAATTGGTTATTTGCTCAAAACTAATTAGTCTTCATGTCTGTGCTACAAGACTGGGAAGTTTGTGGTGGACGCACAATATCTTGTGCACAGCAATGTACACAGTTTTCAACCTGGGCCATGCAGTTGGCAAATATACAAAGGATCTATTGTTTCAATCTATTGTTCTCAACCTTCTCAAGCGCAAATTTTCCACACAATTTTACTTAGGCCATCTCAACTTGCCCGCACAAGATACAAACTTTCCAGTTTGGCTCTGCTGTAACTGTTAAAGACTCTATACTAACACTGAATAGCTTCTTGCAGTATTTGAATTTTTTTAAATGTTGATTGCTCTGTCACGTGGACAAGTTACCAGAATGTCCTTGTTGAACATCACACACTCTATTTTCACAAACTTGCACTTGATTCTTTGCACAGGAAGAAACGATGCTGGCCCTTCCATATCAAACAGCTTTGAATACCATATCTCATGTGGATTGCCAAAATAATCCTTATGATTTGGTATTGCAGTGTACCAAGAAACTCTAGCAAGTAGGTGCTGCAAAGGTACTCCATTCACTTTTACTATGTGCAACATGAAGTTACTTATCAAACCAGGTCTTGGCTTCATCACAGGATTTTGTGATACTTCTATTCCACCATCAGAACCTGCCCAGAAAGCCATAATTGTGCTTGATCTTCTTGTGCGGGAATTGCTGGAACCATATAATTCTCCTCCCACATACACGTGCTGAATGGAGCTGTATGAGATATGGATATGTACTTCTGAATTTGGATACAGAAGCATGTACATGGACTGGAGGTAGGTTTTTTCAAGATTAGATAGTGTGCAATGCTTATTTCCTATCTTGTATGTCATGTAAGATAAATCACTCCAGTTGCTATCAGAAAGACTGAATCCTCTTGATGCAAATTTAATTCTGTGATACAATGTATTATGGGCCATTTCAACCAGTGATCCTCGATCCTTTGGATCACGTTGCTCTGTTAGAATTGAAGAAAACTCTTCCTCATATTCTAAAGGAAACTCTGTATTGTTGCAACTTCCATCCCGGATAAAGCGGTTCATTATTTGTACTTCAATTATGCGCTTGTTATTTGGAAGACCCCCAAGGTCTCCATTGTACCTTTCAAAGCTAAATAGCCAAAATGAGTAAACTGGTCCATAATCCCAAAGACATTCTGAAAGGTGGCCATGCAAGTGCATATTTGGGGTGACCTTTTCAGCACCAAATAACTTTTCAAAGGATTTGCAGAAACTTAACAGGAGATTATCTGCAATCTTGATACCATCTGATGTGATTATGTGGGAGCAAAGATAACGGCATGCTAGTACGAACTTCTGCCAACACTTAAAGTGTTTGTCATCAATGACATCCTTCAAAGCGTAAAGAGAGAAAAGAAGTGTCCAGTTTTTGAATTCATCTGCAGTGAATTTATTGAATGAACTTACTAATTTTGTTGGTAGCTTTCCAACATCACTTGCTGCCTCAATTCCTTGAAGCCTGCTATCAATCTGATCAAACTTTTCATTGTCAAGGATATCATTTGCTTTCCACAAATTCAGCATATGTTTTGCAGTTCCCAAGAACAAATTATGCATTGGGTCAACTATAGCCATCTGTATTGGTTTGAAATAGGGTAGCTCAATAAGCACAGAGTATCTTGTTCCATATTTTCTTTCAAGGTCCTCCTTGTCCCCCTTGCTCCTGGAACTTTGAATCTCACTCATTTGTTGAAGGTGAGTTTCATGGGTCCTCATGGGCCAGCTATTCCTGTCAAACCCTCCATAAACCTTCTCTCCTATTCCGCCAGGAAACGATTTGGAACATCTTGAACAACCTTGAGTTGCACTGTGACCTAGAATGCAAGATGAAACAGTTCAGACAGGTAATTTAAAGCATTATGGGATTCTTATGCAATTTATTTTCAAATTTATTTCTATTGTTTCCAAAATTTGAATTTAAATCATTCAGATTCCACTTGCATTATTTTTTTATTTTGATACAGTCTTGTGTCAAATTTTGCCTTAATGTCCATCTCAAATTAGGTGTCACCTGACATGTGTGATAACACAAAGTTCCTTTTGTAAACATTTTTATGGTTGTTGTTTGTGGGAATTTGCAGTGACATGTAACCATTTTAGAAGTTGTAAGAATCATTTTAGAAGTTGAAAGAAGTTGAAGAACCATTTTAGAAGTTGAAAGAATCATTGAGAATTTCATAAGGTATCAATGAAGTTGATATAAAATTGTCTGATAAACACACAGTGTGTATAATGCCTCTACTGTAACTGCACTTCTCAAGTGATTTCTTATCTTCTATTGGTAAATACTGCAGTTTCAATAGAAGTCATAATTCTAGAGCCTATCTTTTCATAGGATCCGTATGTGTCCCAAAATTATAATAATTTTTTATATATAGCTTCACTTTTTATGTGTAAAAATGAAGGGCTGCTTGGTTATACCAAATATTTTGTTGGAAAACAATATAAAAATATTGATTCATTGTTAAGTTCAGTAAGCATTTGGCCTATATTGCTCCAGCCTGTATATATGTTCTAAATGTTTTCTGCATTAAAGCTTTTTGTCTCATGAAAGTTTACTGTTTAAACTGAACTATACATTGAAAATAATTCTTAAATGGTAGTATATGTTGAACAAATTTGATGCCTTTTAAACTATTTTCTTACCTAGAAACCCACAGAGTTTGCGGCAAGCTGGAATATCACATCCAACGCAGAGGAGTGCAACTTTACAGGTGACCTGATGGTTTGGAGTTGAAGGGCTATCTATTGAGAATCCACCATTCCACCCTGTCTTCAGCTCTTCTACCAAGGGCACAAGAAAGGTATTTGTTGGCGGTTCATGTTTCATATGGGGTATGATCCCTACCAGAATTACATTTTTGCGTTTGAATCTTTCTGCTCTTGGTAGATTTAAACAGACCATGTAAATTACGCCAACAGAATAGGTTGCATGCTTATATGGGTCAAACCAGTCCAGGTTCAGCATCAAGCCAATATTCCTAGGAGATTCATTGAAAAAGTGACTGAACTTTTCCCATACTTTTCCATCATAGATATCTTCATAGATGTCTGCTGGCAAACTCCGTTTCTTCCACAGCTGACATTGTTCTTCAAAATTTGCTCTTTTAAACAGTTTCTGGATACTTTCTTTTAAGGGGTTGTAGCAGTAAATCTTAAATGGTACAAGGACTCTCTTCCCATTTGAAGCAGTAATTTGTCTCATCAATTCAGCTGCACATGGGCGTCTTAGATGTCTTTGTCTGTGATTTGGAAATGCAATGTATTTGCATTTTGCAGGATGCCTTATACCCCGATTTATATAAAAGCAGTCCTTTTCTTCATATAATGTGAAACAAGCAGGACACACAACAAATTTTTTAAAGCTTCTTGAGCCAAAGCCAAGGTAAGAGTGTAAACGTTTAATTGTCTTGGGAAATTCCTTTGCTAATGGTTGAAGAAATGAACATCTACTTGAGAGAACTAAGAGAAAGGCACTTAAGAATTTCAAGAGATTCCCAATAGCTGTGTCAGACACCACGTTATTTGTTTGCCACTGTGCAATGAACAAGCATAACCAGCGTAGAATGATGCCACAAAAATGTGATGAGTTGTCTTCTTTCACAGGAATTCCATGGTTGCCAGTTTCAGAGTCATGAACAAGATCTTGAAGCTCTTCATCTCCTACCCAAATATCCTGATCTTGTTGAATATTGCAATCTTCATCAGATGACTCTTGTTCTGATTGAGGAGATTCAGGCAGATCAAAGAAGTTTCTCAAGTCACTTTCATTTACATTTGGTTGTGAAAATTTCTTTCTGACCTCAAATATGTTCTCCATCTGACGAGTTGTTGCCTCGTCTGCACTAGAGTTGGATTCTTGATCAGCTTCTGCAAAGTCAGTACTTGCTCCATCCCAATCTGCAACTTCAACATCAGACTCACTGCTAGACTCCTTCCCACGTTGCGCACATTTGTATGATTTAGATGATTCATCAAAGTTTTCTTTCAAATGTCGCTTGAAAAATTTATGAGAGAATGTTTCATTGCAGCCCTCACAGTATGATCGTTTCTTTAACCTAGAAGGAAAGAGATTATTATAGCTTTGCCCTAAATTACCTTGAGAAATCTTACGAGGATGCAGCTGTATTAAGGAAGTGATTTTAAAAGTGACCAAGTGATTTCAAGCGATGTTTAAAGGAAAGTATAAATCGTTATTGCTTTGAACTAAGGTGTCAATTTAGGCAACTGTTGTTATTGTATCTCAAAATCTGCCCTTGTCATCACAAACTGGAAAAGGTGACATTTTTATTTCAAAATAAAACACAATGAACAGGAGTCATAACTGAAGACGTAATACAATAGCAACAGTTGTCTTAATTAGGAGACTGACTGCAGTAAGCTTGGCTACAGGATACAACATAATTGTTATGATATCCTGAGCACATGTGTATGAGATTGGCTACGGTTCTGATTAGATATATGTTCTCTTTTGATTTTGTGAGCCAAGGATTCCAGTATGTGCTGCACTTTTGTAAGCTACCACCGGGTGTCTCCGAAAAACGCAAGAGATTTGATCGGGGACAGTGGCAAGAGTTTAGATCCAATTAATTCAGAATGGCTGTTAAAATAATTCTCGATAGTTAACTTGAAGATGAATACCTTATTGGTTGATGCTGGTGCATTGACGGTAGGAATGTTAATCTTGAAAGTAGAATTTTGCCTCTACTTCCAAACCAGAGCTTGTGGGGTTTGGCCTAAACTACGAACGCGTTGTTTAGAGAATCTCCCGCATTACCGCAAAATACAAACATAAAACTTGTCCTGAGGAAAATATTTGAATAGAAATCCAAACCTTAACTTCACAACCAAATACATTAATTCTGCCCTCAAGAGAAATCTTTCTTTATTCTACAAAGTCTTAAAAAGTTAGAATTGCATCTGTTAAACAGTTGAAGTAGTTTGCTTGAGTGAGCGTGAAAAATAAGTTAGATCTGCAACTTTCATTGTTGGAATAAAATCCATGGTCTATAATCTGTCTCAGCATTATTACGAAACACAATTAAATATACCCACGTGAAATTATCCATGAATAAGATCCTTGAAAATGCTCACTCGTGCTTGGTTCTTTTAGCGGGTGCGCTGTGATTGAAAGGACATATTCCTTTGTGTATGTATGCAATAACATGTTTGTCCATTTTCATCTTTCGAGTTTCTATTAAAATGTTTGCTCAAAGTATTGGTTCCTGCTCATAAATGCTACGTTATGCTTATGACTAAGGAGACTGAACAGCGCGTTTGCAGTTAGACCAAAATCCAAAAACTCTGGTTTGGACGTGGAGGCAAAACTGGACTTTCAATATCAATATTCCCACCCTCAATGCACCAATATCACCTAACAAGGTATTTATCTTCAAGTTGACTATCGAGGATTATTTAAAAAGTTATTTTGGCTGATTCCATCTAAATTCTTGTTGCTATCCCTGATCAAATCTGTTGCGTTTTTTCTGGGACACCCGTTATACTTATAACTGTCGAATTGATCTCCCAACTTAACTCAGAAATTTTACGTGAAATTTCCCCAACTTTCTTCTTTTGGTTAACTGTTGTAAGTAAAAAGTAACTTAATGATGGAAGATAAGAATTTGCTGGATTTTGTAACAACTTTTTTTTAGCGATTCATGTAGCGCTTTTAAGATCACACCCATAAGCTAGGAGGGTGGAAGCTAGTCATTGATGGAGCAATTATTTTGTTCAGTCACAAAATTTACAACAATTACAACACCTCGAACAACAGTAAATTGAAACTGAAACAGAATTTGAAAGACGAAGTTGAGGCTTTATGTTTAAAAAGAACGAAGGTTGATTACCATATTGTAAAGGTGCGTAGTCAGTAGATAGGTTCTCTTTCAGGGTACCTGTTTACTTGATGGTCGGAGAAGAATATTATCAATATTTTCTTAAGTGTGGCAAAGTCAGGACAGGATTGCAAAGCACGAAAGCGATGGCTTGTTAATATGCTATTGCAGTTTTCAATGTTATGTATTTGCTTATGCTCAGTTTGACTGGTTACTTATGATAAAATATGTACATTTCACGTAAATTTTCAATACTGTGTTCTACAAATCGAATAGGTGGTCTTGAAAATGGTTCTGCTAACTGGCATTGACTTGCTATAAGTTTTAGTTTCTTAAGCGATTCACATTCGGGAAATTTCGATATGCCATAATTGATAATGTATCCAAGGCTGAAGACATCGCTATAAACACTGGGTGCAAATGAACAGTTGTTGACTTCTGGTGCTATCCAATACACAACCGATTGGTCTCTTTTGGCGCTCTTTCTTTTGGCATTGTGCAGCAGGCACGAGCGTCCGAAGTCAATGATCCTTGCAGAGCTATCTTCAAGGCGAATAAGCACGTTATTTGGCTTAAGATCATTATGCAGAATGCCTTGTTTGTGAACACTAAGCAAACCACAACACAGTGAATGGCAGAACTTGAGAAATTCTACAAAGGTGAATTCGAATTTTTTGTCTCTGCTTAAGACTGTGCTCAATGTTGTTGACTCCCGATCCTTTCCAACAAACCAGGTAACAACTTTTAGCGGTAATTGTTTTTCTTCATCAAAAATTGCACCATATAGGTATTGCACTTGTGCTATCTTCATTACGCGCAGAAAATGCAATATCTTTAGTTCAGTGATAGTTGCTCGGATTATGTGAGGATTATGGATATCTTTGATGCATTTAATTGCCACTGCTGTTTCATGGGTGCGGTCTGAGCGTCTAAGGATTCCCTTGTATGCGACCCCGTAAGAGCCACGCCCAATCTCGTTTAATGTCGTGATATCTGACTCTCGTATTCTCGTTTTTTCTATGATCGCCGTGTTGCTTATGAATATTTTATTCTCGTTTACCTTAGAAATTTCTACAAGTAAATCATCTCGTTCTTTAAGTACGAATGTATTGTAATTGAATGAAGGTTGTTCTGGCAAAGGAGAGGGAAGTTTCTCTTGGTTTTCCCCTGTTTCATTGATTTCAACAGCTTCATCTGAGGCTGGTGGTGTTGACAGCATTCGAATTTTATAGTAAATATTTCGTCGTTTTTCTTCCCCTTTTCGTTTCTTCTCATTTGTGCGTATCCGATATGGATGAACTTCGGCAATGATCCTCCCTAAAAACTGCATACTAATGTCGTTTCGTTGGAGATCTATTTTACATTTATTGATCGCTGCAGCAGTGCTTACTCTCCCATTTGGATCGGCAACAATATTTGTCCTCACCCTAGCGTAAAAATTGAAGTTATGAAAAGTCCAGAACTTGTCGATGGCAGAAAGTTGGAACTGGAATAATGGTGGAGGAATGGTGGAACTGGAATTCGAAAAGATTTTGAATTTTCATTTCTAATTGATCGTGAAAGGGTAATGTCACTGCTTTGATAAGGAACACTCCAGATTTCTTTTTAAGCCTCAGTATTTTTCTTGAAAACTTTCTGTGAAAATTCAAACCCAAAAAGTTTGTGGGAAGTACATTCCCCGGTTCCGATACTTTTTCCACCTCTGGTTTAGGCAATGTTATTATCAATCTTATATCTTATCATAGACTTACAAACTACAACAGACAAGGTCCACGTTTAACTGCCAATAAAAACATTAACTTCATTGCCCTTGTGATAGAATGAATACATATTAGCTTATCAAACTGAAACGGGTTCTGAACTGGAAGATGCTTATTTAGGAAATACAGCCTTCAGGTTCTCGCTTTGTGGCTTCGTATATGCGGGGATTCAGCCTGCAGTTTCTCATAAGTGAGTCTCTAAAACGTAGGTTCTTACTGCAATCAAGAAGTTAATGTCTGAATGCAGAGGTAGAAAACAAATTATGTGTAGGCGCTTTTAAAATATACTCAAGTTCTCAAAAGAAATAAATCATTCTCACTCACCATCTTAAAGTATCAGCCTTTCTCTTTGCATTCTTCAGCTCGACTGTCTCCATTTTGCAAACGAGACTGGTATAACGATTCACTGAAATACAATGACATTCAAAAGTACCTGGAACATGAATGGCCGTCCGTCCGAACTATTTTTGAATTTTCAAAAATGATTCCTTCAAGGCTTACAAATGTACCTAATCATGACTAGATAGAATGAAATGTAAAAATTTCAATGATTTCTTTTATCAAAATATGCGAAACAGTGCTGGTGAGATAGGTAGGTACTTTCCATGAGAAAGGTAGGTACTTCAAAAGTACCTGCAACATGAATGGCCGTCCGTCCGAACTATTTTTGAATTTTCAAAAATGATTCCTTCAAGGCTTACAAATGTACCTAATCATAAGGAAATAGAATAAACCATTAAAATTTTAATGATTCTTTTCGTCAAAATATGCGATACAGTGCTCGTGAGAAAGGTAGGTACTTTTCATGAGAAAGGTAGGTACTTCAAAAGTACCTGCAACATGAATGGCCGTCCGTCCGAACTATTTTTGAATTTTCAAAAATCATTCCTGCAAGGCTTACAAATGTACCTAATCATAAGGAAATAGAATAAACCATTAAAAATTTCAATGATTCTTTTCGTCAAAATATGCGAAACAGTGCTCGTGAGAAAGGTAGGTACTTTTCATGAGAAAGGTAGGTACTTCAAAAGTACCTGCAACATCAATGGCCGTACAAATATACATATTTTGATGAAGGCACCTTAATCCTACACCAATGAGCTTAGTGCACCAGAAAGGCCTGGCATCTAACGTGAAACAGGCGTCAGTATCTATCTGTTGTCTGTAGTGATCGTTTATGTGTATCTATCTGTAACTGTATATTTAGTTTGTATGTAAGTAGGATATCTTTTTATGTTAAGACCACAGGGTAGTCATTGTCTGTTGCTCCTTGTGGTATCGTCCCCGTAGTGTGGTATAGTCGTATGGTAATTAGAAAGTATAGTAGTTTGTAGCCTTGTATTGTAACATTTTAGATGAATAAAAAAAAAAAAAGGCCGTCCGTCCGAACTATTTTTGAATTTTCAAAAATGATTCCTTCAAGGCTTACAAATGTACCTAATCATAAGGAAATAGAATAAACCATTAAAATTTTAATGATTCTTTTCGTCAAAATATGCGATACAGTGCTCGTGAGAAAGGTAGGTACTTTTCATGAGAAAGGTAGGTACTTCAAAGGTACCTGCAACATGAATGGCCGTCCGTCCGAACTATTTTTGAATTTTCAAAAATGATTCCTTCAAGGCTTACAAATGTACCTAATCATAAGGAAATAGAATAAATCATTAAAATTTTAATGATTCTTTTCGTCAAAATATGCGATACAGTGCTCGTGAGAAAGGTAGGTACTTTTCATGAGAAAGGTAGGTACTTCAAAAGTACCTGCAACATGAATGGCCGTCCGTCCGAACTATTCTTGAATTTTCAAAAATGATTCCTTCAAGGCTTACAAATGTACCTAATCATAAGGAAATAGAATAAACCATTAAAATTTTAATGATTCTTTTCGTCAAAATATGCGATACAATGCTCGTGAGAAAGGTAGGTACTTTTCATGAGAAAGGTAGGTACTTCAAAAGTACCTGCAACATGAATGGCCGTCCGTCCGAACTATTTTTGAATTTTCAAAAATGATTCCTTCAAGGCTTACAAATGTACCTAATCATAACTAGATAGAATGAAATGTAAAAATTTCAATGATTTCTTTTATCAAAATATGCGATACAGTGCTCGTGAGAAAGTTAGGTACTTTTCATGAGAAAGGTAGGTACTTCAAAAGTACCTGCAACATGAATGGCCGTCCGTCCGAACTATTTTTGAATTTTCAAAAATGATTCCTTCAAGGCTTACAAATGTACCTAATCATAAGGAAATAGAATAAACCATTAAAATTTTAATGATTCTTTTCGTCAAAATATGCGATACAATGCTCGTGAGAAAGGTAGGTAGTTTTCATGAGAAAGGTAGGTACTTCAAAAGTACCTGCAACATGAATGGCCGTCCGTCCGAACTATTTTTGAATTTTCAAAAATGATTCCTTCAAGGCTTACAAATGTACCTAATCATAAGGAAATAGAATAAACCATTAAAATTTTAATGATTCTTTTCGTCAAAATATGCGATACAGTGCTCGTGAGAAAGTTAGGTACTTTTCATGAGAAAGGTAGGTACTTCAAAAGTACCTGCAACATGAATGGCCGTCCGTCCGAACTATTTTTGAATTTTCAAAAATGATTCCTTCAAGGCTTACAAATGTACCTAATCATAAGGAAATAGAATAAACCATTAAAATTTTAATGATTCTTTTCGTCAAAATATGCGATACAATGCTCGTGAGAAAGGTAGGTACTTTTCATGAGAAAGGTAGGTACTTCAAAAGTACCTGCAACATGAATGGCCGTCCGTCCGAACTATTTTTGAATTTTCAAAAATGATTCCTTCAAGGCTTACAAATGTACCTAATCATAAGGAAATAGAATAAACCATTAAAATTTTAATGATTCCTTTCGTCAAAATATGCGATACAGTGCTCGTGAGAAAGGTAGGTACTTTTCATGAGAAAGGTAGGTACTTCAAAGGTACCTGCAACATGAATGGCCGTCCGTCCGAACTATTTTTGAATTTTCAAAAATGATTCCTTCAAGGCTTACAAATGTACCTAATCATAAGGAAATAGAATAAACCATTAAAATTTTAATGATTCTTTTCGTCAAAATATGCGATACAGTGCTCGTGAGAAAGGTAGGTACTTTTCATGAGAAAGGTAGGTACTTCAAAAGTACCTGCAACATGAATGGCCGTCCGTCCGAACTATTTTTGAATTTTCAAAAATGATTCCTTCAAGGCTTACAAATGTACCTAATCATAACTAGATAGAATGAAATGTAAAAATTTCAATGATTTCTTTTATCAAAATATGCGATACAGTGCTCGTGAGAAAGGTAGGTACTTTTCATGAGAAAGGTAGGTACTTCAAAGGTACCTGCAACATGAATGGCCGTCCGTCCGAACTATTTTTGAATTTTCAAAAATGATTCCTTCAAGGCTTACAAATGTACCTAATCATAAGGAAATAGAATAAACCATTAAAATTTTAATGATTCTTTTCGTCAAAATATGCGATACAGTGCTCGTGAGAAAGGTAGGTACTTTTCATGAGAAAGGTAGGTACTTCAAAAGTACCTGCAACATGAATGGCCGTCCGTCCGAACTATTTTTGAATTTTCAAAAATGATTCCTTCAAGGCTTACAAATGTACCTAATCATAACTAGATAGAATGAAATGTAAAAATTTCAATGATTTCTTTTATCAAAATATGCGATACAGTGCTCGTGAGAAAGGTAGGTACTTTTCATGAGAAAGGTAGGTACTTCAAAGGTACCTGCAACATGAATGGCCGTCCGTCCGAACTATTTTTGAATTTTCAAAAATGATTCCTTCAAGGCTTACAAATGTACCTAATCATAAGGAAATAGAATAAACCATTAAAATTTTAATGATTCTTTTCGTCAAAATATGCGATACAGTGCTCGTGAGAAAGGTAGGTACTTTTCATGAGAAAGGTAGGTACTTCAAAGGTACCTGCAACATGAATGGCCGTCCGTCCGAACTATTTTTGAATTTTCAAAAATAATTCCTTCAAGGCTTACAAATTTACCTAATCATAAGTAAATAGAATAAACTATAGAATTTTAATGATTCTTTCCGTCAAAATATGCGAAACGGTGCTCGTGAGAAAGTTAGGTACTTTGCATGAGAAAGGTAGATACTTCCAAAGTACCTTCAACATGAATGGCCGTCCGTCTGAGGAATTTTTGAAAATTGAAATACAGCTTTTGCAAAGTGAAGCAACATTAGTACTTAATATTTAGATACATTTTGATGACCTTCTCGATCGACGCTTCGAAAATACTTTTAGTGGAGGAGGATGTTCTAGAAGTAAGAAGACTGCATTCAAAGTTAACTGTCGTTGAAATGAACTTATAGGGCCAAAGAGAAATATCCATTACAGGACACTAATAGGCATATTCCGGACTAAGCTGAACAAAATACACGAAAAACAACAATAAGAAGCATAAAAGTTGCTGAAATAGTAAAATATAAAGGTTTGAAACCGTGATAAATCTTACCTTTGCTTTTTTCTTGCTCTTTTATGAGTTATGAAAACTTGCCTTTCACTAATTTAGTCTTCTTCTTGCGTGAAACGTTGTCAGACTTATGAATTATTGTTGGAATGGTCCTTTCAGGCTCTTATATTGATTGTTCGGTGTTTGCTTCATGACGTTTTCAAAATATCCCCTTTCATCGATTTAGTGCCATATTGCGGAAACCTGTAGTCCAACCTTGACGTCATCCTCACCTGCAGTTTCGCGTTAGATTTGTTTCCCTTGTCGGTGTTTTGAAATTGATGCCTAATTAATAGTTAGACGCAGGTTCAAATTAGCTGAAAACAGTTTTTCTTACGAAGTCACTTCCGTGTAGGTTAATTTCAAATAGCAAAGGAAGTTTTTCAATGGAGGGTGTCGTCAGTAGCCTGACGCAATATGCTATGACGAATGATGCCTATTTCTTCCCAAACATCAATTACAAAATCCAAATCGACAAAATCTGATACTGTCAAGGAATTTTCACTTCTCACAATACTTAGAGCAAATGTTTTAGATTATTTTTAGGCTGAGTTAACACTACTTTGTCTTGAGACTCTACTATTTGTAATTTTAAAGCCCTCCTAGTTTCAATAATATAGCCCTGCACTTAGGGTATACATGCACAGTACCGCATAACAAACTCATCAGAAACTTTTGGCAGCGAAAATATCCTTAAAGCTAAATTTTTGAAACTCTTACCTGAATCAAAGTGAAAGAAACTTTTCTATTTGCGTGCCACCCAACATTTAAGGGCAAGACCCATGTTTAAGGATTTTCGGTCCATTTTCAAGCGCATTTTCAAAAAGCCCGTTGAAATAGATTCTCAAGAATGAAGATTCATTATAAAGGTAAAGTTGCCACCAACTAACTTTTCAATTTAAAACGACAAATCCAATGTTGCAAATTTAAAACTCGCCAATTGTTTAGTTGCAAGTCAAACAGCCACCGATTGCTGGCCGGAAATTTAAATTCTGAGACCTATATTGAAGTATTTTCGAGATTCTAAACCCATCATTATAAACCCATCATCATTATAAGTTGGGTTACTGCAAAGATGAACTTTTCTATCATTGATTTAGAGGGCATGTTTCTATATGCAGTGACGGACTGTTTCGAAACTTTTCACCGGTCACAGAGGATTTAGCAGTGGGTCCTTGGCCCTTGGCCCTTGGGTCCTCCACCACAGCCTGTAAGAGAAACACAATGCCAATTTTTTCTACCAGGTTTTTAGTGGCACCAAGCGTTACTGAGCACTCACTGTGGGGTTTTGTATAGTGAAACTGAAAAATTGTTTTGAAAGTACAGGTAAGCGGCAAATTTCGACCTTTGGAATGGAGGAGATCTTTAAAAATTAGAAAACATTGTAATGAATTGAAATCAAATAGTTGTATCACAGAAAATTCCTTTAGTGGCATCAGAAAATTAGATCGAGAAATATGTTGCAATTTCTTTCAAACAGTTTTGGTACCTTTTATGCCAATTTTGGCATGACAACCATTTGAACAAGGAACGAACTATTATAGATACTTTATACCGTTTCCTGTTTTTGTGCAAGTGTTGTGTGTGATGGTGTGATTGAGGATTGTGTGATTGACAGCAGTGATCAATACGAGGTTAGATTTCGCGCCTTGAACTTCACTAAATAATGTCATAACTGTTAAGGCTTAGACATCAATCATTCAATCTTGTCATCTCCGTGTCAAGTCCAGTCTGTGACCAGATATCCTCCTAACGCATGACATTGATTCGAAAGCCCGCCAAATTCTCAAAATAAGAAACTAATGTGCCTGTACCAAAAGTTTAGCTTTAGTCCTCCGAAAACGTCTGCAGGGCAGGGTTAGCATCAGAAAATTAAATCTTTAGATTTCACTGCATATTTGTGCAAAGGTAAGTCTTATACCATGAAGGTGATACAGGAGAGCTTTCTCTCGACTTTGGGTGCAGAGTGCATTTAGGCCAGGAGCCTACTTTCGGGGCATTATTGATGAATAAATTTATTCCAAAATTTAAAATAGTTTATGGTCTTTTGGTGACTGGAAAGCCATTTCTGTTATAGTAAAACACTCTGTCCAAACAATAACCAACTCAAAGGGTTTTTCTGTTCGTCCCGTGCTCCCCCCCCCGCGCACTTTTGCGTTTGACCGTTACACAAAAAGTGGCGCCATTTTTTGGCAAAGCAATCTGCTGCAGGCTTGGAAAGCAGAAACGGGTGCAGAAAAGGTGCAGATAGAGGAGCAAATCAATGCAACGGTCTTTAGAAAGCTATGCTGCGGAAAGCATACGGATAAGTATCCTTTGAATTCCTTTTCGATGTTTTCCCGTTGTTTATTTTGAAGTTACAAATATTGGTCAATGGTTCAAGGGCAACGGCCTAGGCAGGTTGGCGCCGTGTTTCTCAACTTCATTTTTGTCCAGGGTTTAATGGCAGGCAGAAAGCCATATGGGCCCACAAAGAAAGTAATGTTATCTCCCCTAGTGGAGGTTAATTGAATTAAACGTTCTTCGGAATTCATGTTGGAAACTTAAACGAAAAGAGGCCTAAGCCATCGAAGCCGTGTAAACTGCTGGGCAGACAGCAACTCAGCTACCCTACACCTGAAACATATTGCAGCAGAGTGAGTTAAGACTGAATTTCCCCTCAGGATTAGTTGATACTGAGGAGAAATTCAGTCTTCAAAAGTGTTCAGAATTTGCCAGTCAGTGTTGTGAATTCTACATTTTGAGACCTGTTTATAGTCCACAGATATGTTGATTTTGTTCAGCCATTCTTTTCATAGGCACATAATGGCTATCATTGAGCTATAAATAAAAGTCTGGAACGATAACCCCATTGTTCTCCTTGCTCGGAATGCGTAACCAATCATGGCGGCAATGGGCGCAGCCATTGCACTTACGTACGTGCAGAATCAATGAATAGATGTACGGGAAGAACCAGAAATGTCTTTCGCATTTATTCAAATATGAGTGAATTCAGACGTGATTTTTGTCGCCAGAATTCATAAATAAACTTTGTATTATGTGGCAGAGTGTATTTTATTCATTTTTGAAATCTCTTGTAGGATCGAAACATATTTTTATGGCAGCAAGTTAGCGTGTTGCAACAGTTGACCCCCAGTAGGTTTTGGTAGCTTTTTCAACTGAATATTGACGGTTTTATCCAGAAACATGTTATCCAGGCTTTTTCTGAGCAAATCTTGAAATTTTTGACAAAAATATATCCTCACGGCCCTGTCTGAAAGCATTTCAACCAACTTCCTGGGATCGCGGATAGTCCATCTGACCCCTCTGAATATACTCTTCCAGGTTTGAAACTTACATTTATGAATAAATAGCATTTAAATGATCAATTTTTCTCATAATAAATTTTCTTTACCCGTGAAATGCAATATGTTTTCTCCTGTTTGTTTGCTTTTGCATCTTTCCTGTATTAATTTTGAGGCTCCAGTAGACCCAGTACGTAGGATCTTGTTTGCTTCATATCGGCATAAAAGACACATAGTACACGTTTTGTGGATAAGAAACTAAGAATTTTGGCCAGTACTGAAAGTCTCTTAAAATTATCAGATTTTGAGTACTCAGAGTTTCTTATGAGTTTCTTAAGGGTCCCTGCTTTCGTAAAAGAAAAGTTTTTTGAAAGCAGACAAGTGGAAATAAGGAAAAACTATGTCAAGAATTTACCTCAACAAAATAAATAGTTTCTTGAAGCAGTTTCTTGAAGCCCCTGTACGTAATGCCAATAACTTGGTTTTGTACATTACTGATAGATAGATAGTTTCTCATAAAAAAGATACGTGTATTACCTCTATAAAATTTATTTTCAGCTGTCAGCATGCCTTTCTTGCAAGGAATTTAAAACTTTGACTTAAATGTTCTTGAATAATTTCATAGATTTTGTCGCGAAAATCACTCGGAGGGTGCACTTGCATTCCCGTAAATTAAACTTATAATTTGGAAAGTTCAGAAGACTTTCCCCAAATCCGTGCAAAGATATGTATAAAAATCGACCGAAAACCCTCAAACGCGGGTCGCATCATCAGTTTGCAAAACGATGTTTATGAAAATATGGGAAAAGCCCACAGGCAACAACCAGCATCAAAGTAAAAATGTACATGATGTGAAATTTGGCTTTTGAGTTCAAGGATTTTGTAAGTGCTAGCATAGAATGTAATATTTCAAATTTCTTCTTAATCATTGCTTTACTGTCTAGAAGTTTATATGTCTGCATGTCTGAAATTGATATTTATTCCATGTTGGTTTTGACGATAACTGTGGTGACTGTGGCCTCCGATCGCTGCTGCTTCTTGATACTTCACTGCTAAACTTCTGTATAAAGACGATGCAGTTTTGTCAGTTTCCTACTTTTCATGCACTGCAACTATAAATACGGTTTGTAATTACCTAAAATATGTTTCCCTAACTATTTAAAACTGTTTGCTGTGCAAAAAGCCGTAAAAACTCGCTGCTATGTCCATCTTTTCCTATGAGTTCCAACACAAAGCGCAGAATTCAATACGTGCAGGAATTTCCCCAGGCAGTCATTACTGGTTACGCAAACTGAACAATGGGTTATCGTTCCAGAGTTTTATTTATAGTTCAATGATGGCTATATTAAAGGAAACCATTTTAAAAGAAGTTTGGACAAAATGGATAAAAACATTTCCTCCCCTTGAAAAGTTTCTGTCAGTTTTAGTTCGATATTTTGGAGTGAGGTGTTTAGAAGTATGCCATATGCATGTTGTTTCAGTCCTTACTTTTGCCTGTACAAATTTAAGTACAACCAAAAACTATATGATGGTTGTTTTCCTTCATGTGATTTATGAAAGACCTGGGGTATAGTGATAAAGACAATGATTCATTTAAGAAAATCTAAAGGAGTGGGAGCCATGACTCCCAGGGCTCACTCCCTTATGAAAGCTTGTTAACAGCTAATTTTTAACCTAATTGCAATGACAAGAAGTTGTTCTGCCTTATGCACTTCAACTTTGACTTCAACCCTCCTCACAAGTGGGATAAAGCAACTCAAAATAGCTAGTGGAAAAAACTATGACAATTTGAATTCCCCCAAATTACCAAAATATACATACTGTATGTTCACACTGGCAACTTAATCCAGCCTTAATAAAATCAGATTGTCAAACATTTTATTCTCTCTGGCATTTACATTGACTCACTCAGATTACTTTTATGCAATTTTTTAACCTTGGCTTGGAAAACTTGCCTATGGCAGGCACCTTCCTGACCATTATTTGAGAAATATCCAAGAGAGTACACATATTATTTTTGTAAGAAGTTGCTTAAAAGAAGCTCAGACTCACATATCACCAAAATATCAAGAAACTTTAGAAAAATCAAATCAAGTGAAAAAAGGGTTGGGGTTAGAGCATGTTTTTCTTTATCCTCACTTGTTTCCCTCATCATATTACTTGGACAGTACTTTAGTAATATCTAAGGGCCTGTTTACATGGGAGTTTTCAGTCGAGGCTGAAATTTCAGCCCGCTTACCCAAGGTGAAACTTCACCCCTCTCTTACCGTCCAATGCTTGTAAATATCAGTTTGCCATATTGGTTTATATCAGTTTGCTCTGAAGAAGCCTCATATACCAAAAATATCAGTTCTCATATATGCATATAAACAATCAACATTTTGTCTAAAAATTGTCATTTTCTCTTTCATTTTGTTTGCGGTGTTCCTGCCTTCAAATGTTGTGCACAACTGACATGCAAGCTGCCATTGTGGCTTTTTCTCCATAGAAAACATTTGATAACCTTGTTTAATTCAAGTTCAATTTAATGCAAGTGTGAATGGGGTATTATTTAATATGCCTTAAAGATACTAAATCATACTATATTTTGTTTCCTGAAATCACATGATCAATCAAATGTGTTGTGACAAATACTGTAACATATATATGTCCATGTGCAATATAGATCATATTTTTTTAAATAAGTTTGCTTTTTTATTCGTCAGATTCGTCATGAATGCATTTTCTGCTTCAAGCCATGGTCAGTATTTTCATATGCAATATTAACAAATTCAGTTTTCTTCTTCAGACTAAAGTTATTGTCATTGAAAACAAGACATATATATACAATGAAAATGTTTTACTTAAAGTTTACTTGTATTCTGAGTTTGTGATTTTACCTACCATCAACAAAAAAGCTAATAATATGTAAATTCACAGTTTGATGTTTTTATTGAAAAAATATATATGACTTTAAGTTAGGGCATAAAAAGATGAAACAGTTCAATAAGAAATTTCTAGCTGGAAAACTGCCTTCTGTCAGGCCACTGCTGTTTTCAGGCCAAGCTGCATTGTAGCTGACCTTGTTGTAATTGGTGTGAAGCAAAATTGTTCATGCTTCCTCATAGTTGATGACTGCGCTAAAGATGACTGCAAGGAACTTTTTACCGAGGTTCATTACATCCTTGTTAAACAAATCATTAACGATTCCATAGGCATTCAATGAAAAATAGCAATGCATCTCGGTCAAACTTTCCTTGCTGTCATCCAGCGTAATCGTCTATTCACCATTTCCTGACCCATCTTCAATTTAATTTTTCACCATAGATTTTAGTGACACAGAAATAGAAAATAGAGAATCACCTACAGAACAATCTTCACCGACTTCCTCTGTTGCAAGGAGTCATTCATCAGCTTCTCGAGATCAAGGTGACTGTCAGATGTTGTTGTTATTTTATATTGATCTACACATAATTGAGCAGTCCATAACTTCTCATACATGTTATTAACAGTTGGAATTCTGAACTTGTGAATTTCAAATATTCACTTATTACCACTATCATGAAGTCCTACCTTTAATCCCCCAAATTTGCCCCCTGGTATATTTTTAGTAACTCTATCAGGAGAAATTTTATGGTCATGAAACTTCTTGACTTTTTGCAGCTACCTATTGTGCAACTTGTCAGAAAGCTGCATTGAAATATTTTAACAAATGAGGAAGGAGGAGACAACTGTCTGGGACCGACCCTGGTTAAATCGCAAATTCTCAAATCTCAATTATCACAAAAAAAGAAGCAAAATTATAAACAATATTTTGCAAATATCTTTTGTAGTGTAGTGCTATTTGATGTATCCCATCATAATTATCATGTTTGGATGAAAATTTTGCTCCCAATTTTGCCGCTTTTCTTGATCTTACAAAGGAAAATGCTGATGTGAGCAAAAATGATGTCTAATTTTAGGCTATATTTATATTTTCAAAAAGTTACATGCCTGAGGCTATCCGCACACCAAATTTGGTTGCCTCCCCTATTGCCAGTCAAGAGTTAGGTTGGGAAGCTTTTTGCCTCAAAACCAAAATAGGACATATCAGATAGCCCAACCAATGATTTATACAAAAGCACACACACACACACACACACACACATATATATATATATATATATATATATATATATATATATATATATATATATATATATATATATATATATATATATATAACGTTTCTGATTTTTTGCAATCACCTCTAAGGGGACCATTATGGAAACAAGGTCAACTCCATCTTTTAATGCTACCCCTGCCACTATAATTAGGGGTGTTTTTAACTTGTATATATATGTATATATATCAATTTGCTATGTAAAAGTAGTGTAAATATTTATTTATTTTTTCATTTATTTTTTCTCTTTATCTAACCTTTGTAAATTTTGCTTTTAGTGGCAAATTCATACTTACTTACTTCACCACTATATGGTTAAGGCAGTACTTTATAAGAAACCCAGACCCTTGATTTTCGCAATAACAATAGGAAAACAATAAAAAAGTAACTAAGGGAGAACAATAGGCTGAAGTGAAAAAGTTGGTTTCTTGAAGGCGGGACATTACTTCAATTTCTTGAGATGTTGAAATGTTTGAATGCATAGAAAATTCCAGAAGGATTTTTGGCAAACGCAAGGAAGCAGTTTTGATGGACGCATTGCATGTGCTGCATCTAAGATCTTTGATACCTTAAATTCCTCATATTTATTTTGACTTATTACTTCCCTCTAGAAAGTTTTGTATGTAACAAAGAAATTTTGAAAAGACTCATTTTGGCACAGCATGATCTTGTCAATGCCCAGCGTCAAACACAGGCAAAATTGGATGCTCTGTTAGCACAACAAACCAGTGCCAAGAAAGCCACAAAGCATGTCGCAGTGCCAAATTTCATCAAGGTATGTTAGTTCATTTTAATATGATCATTGACCAGTTGGCATCATTGATGCGCCTTAACCAACCCTGTAAGCCCTACAAAATCGATGTGTGTGTTTCTTTCGACGTTACTAAAACACAGAACAAGCGGAACAAGCCAAGAACAGGCCAGTACCAAGCGGAACAAGCCAGGAACGGGCCAGTAACAAGCGACAAGCGGAGCAGCCAGGTAACACATAGAACAAAGCATGGAATTAGCTTGGGTACATGGTTGAACCCCACGAGATAACATTAACATTGCCGCAACAATAAGAAGAAGAGGGCTGTCCATTCCAATGGAAATTTCGAAATACGTTGCGATGTTAAATGAACAAGTAAGGGCAGGTGGTAATAATGTATCCAGAAACAGGTACCAAGAAAGCAGGAAGCATGCAGTGGCGGCGCCAGTTCTGAAGAGTCGGCCAGGGCTGGAAAAATAGCGGACCACGGCACCAGTGGTCCCAGAAATTTTTTCAGGTCTCCAGAAAGAATAAAAAGGTGAAAGGAAAAGGGATACATCTAAAGAAGTGAAAAATGGAAAGTCAATATTTTTTGTCAAGATCGTAAAGCCTGTCTTAATTGATAGACATTATTAAGTAGATTTAGATCGTCACCAGACCTAGGAATTTCATAAAAAAGATGTTGCTTACAAGTCTTGAAGTGTTCAGCTGAAAGATCAACAAAATTTGCCCAACAAATATAATTTACGATTGTAATAAGGCTGCTAATCAGTCTTCAGTTCTGCCGTACTTCTTACATGTCATTAGCTGTCAAGAGTGAGCACTTTTTGAAGTGATGCTCACAGAAATTTTTTCGAGACTTGTTTGGTCCCAGAAATTAAAATATTTCTTGCATCTCTGAAGTCGGCAAAAGTGGGGGGGGATTTTGACGTAATTTTTCAACCGAAAGGTATACCCAACTAAATTTAGGCTATTTTTTTATAATTTTGTCGAAATGAAATAGAATGATGAAATAGACAAGCCCCCCCAGTCTCACCCCTGCCAAAAGTTTAACAATGGGTAGCCATACCTGAAATAGTTTGACCATTGAAGTTGTCATCAGAGCCTCAATTAGGCTAGCCAGCGTGCAATACCTGAGAAAAACGTATACCTTTTACAAAGCAAGTACTTGAAAATTTGACCACTCCTTTCAGCCTTTACCCTTGCAAAAAGCAGAAATTTATCTGCGGGAGCAAATTGCTTATAAGTTGATTAAAGGGGCTTAGGTCGCTTTTTGAAGCATGTCGGAAAAAATTAATTCTCTGGAAATTGCATGTTTACTAAAACAGATATTTTGGGGTAGAAGTTTGGTTCCAAACCTCTCCCTCGATTATCAAAAGAATATGAAATACAACAGCTACAAACAAGTATTGTCCTCTTTGACAACAGTACTCTATGGACAACACAGAAATTCATTCTCGTTCGATTCTTGCCCCAAGATTTTACATGTGCCAGAATTCTTCGCACATTCCCATGGTCCTTATTTTCTAAATATCCCATTCAACTTTGGCAAAAACCCTTCTGTTTTCAAGAAAAATCCACAAGTTGCTTTCTTACGTTTATCTTTCCCAGTGCTGGAGTTTCTTAACTTTATATGGCGATCTGTTTCTCATAATCAGTTTCTTCTTTAACAAGAAAATACGGTTACTTGTTCATTTCACACCGCAACAACCGTTGGAAATTTCCGTTGGAATGAACGGCCCTTGCGGCAATGTTAACGTTATCTCGTGGGGTTCAGCCATGTACCCATGCTAATTCCACACTTTGTTCAATGTGTTACTGGCTTGCTCCACTTGTTCCATGTTTTAGTAACGTCAGTGTTTCTTTTCATACAGATCCAATATCTCATGTTTGGTATGTTGCATCAGCTGGACAGAAGACGCACTTTTGACTAACGTCTTGTCAAGAAAGCATCAAAACTGCCAAGAACTGTCATTGTCATTAGAATTTGATTGTTTCTACCATTTTAGGGATGTGCAACCAGTTATTTTCTGTTAGAATGTTGTTTATCAATTACATAAGCAAAGACGAAATAGAACCTGAAGAGCAAATTAATGCTTACCTTTATATCTTTCCCATTCAGAACTTACTGCACAGTGGATACAAGGAAGCTGTTGGTGGGCAATATCCAGAATGGAATGTTGAAAAGGGAAAAAGGTTTGTCTGTGAATACACTTATTCTATCTGTAACATCAACGCACCGTGTTGTACATTTTGTAGGGGCAATATGTTTTGGCATTGAATCCATAAGCTTCCTAAAAGATTATGTCTGAATGACATGTTGTATTTTATTTTGCAGCCTAGACTCTGAAGAAAACAGGAATACAACAGAGTTTGTCAGAGACTATGTGAAAGGAATTGCAAAGGATGTTGGAGATGATGTTCTGCATGGTAAATGCCTTTCTTGAGTGATATGATTTGAAATTCAAGAGCTTACCCTGAAAATTGGTCATTGGTCTGGCTAAGTGACTAAAATATGTTGCAACTCTTCAAAAGTTTCAGAGATGTAAAAGAAGTGTTATTGACATCTTTGCTTTCCAATCCATTGATAAGACCTATCTTCAACTATGTTTGAGCATAATTAAGGTGTCATTAAAGTTCCAAAATTTTGATGTCAACTTTCCAGCCTTTGCTCGAACTTAAGAAAAGCTCAGAGTTGTTATGAAACTGTTAACTTGTGTTGGAATCACTAACCTAACTGTAAATCTAAGTTGTCAATCAATCATCAAGTACATTATCAAGTAAGAGTTTTTCAGATCAGCTGCTCTCAAGATTATTTTCTAAAATGGTGCATTTTTCTACCCACCCAATATCAAGTGCCAGCTAAATTTGAAGGGATCAGATCAAGATGATGTGGTCCTTTGCATACATGATAACTAAGCTAAATGAAGTGGTCAGTTATGTTATATTTTAATGTAAACCATGATTTTTCTTTACATGTAAAGATATGATATGATATTTAAAAGAATATTAGTGGCAGTGAATCAAGTTGCCTGAAGTAAACAAAGAAAACAGCCACCAGAAACATACTTTAATGTTCATGTAAGCTGACAAGCTTCGAATGCAATGAAATAATCCTTTATCTGCCTTTGATGTGACAACTGTTTCAGCGACAACCTGTGTACCCAAATAGTTCCTGGTGAAGCAATTCAAATCTTTATATTCGTACAGAATCAACTGCGTATTTGTAGAGTGACCCTTGATCATACTAAATGCCTTTTTCTTTTGCAGCTGGTTTGAAAAGGTACTTCCAGACAAAACGAGAAGGGGCATGTCGCAACCGATCAAGTGGGCTTGCACACAAAGACAAGCAAAAGAATTATGAAAGAAAGAATCAGGTAAATTTGAATTGATATGGTTACAGTTACAGAAGTGATCCCAACTGGCGTCCCAAATGTTTAAACAGATTTCCTTAAAGGCAATCTGTCTCATTCATAATTGACTGGGATTATAAAAGGGGGTCAAAATTTTGTATGGCGGGATTAACAAACGAGAATTGGAAGGAGCTCATTTTGTGAATTGAACTGAATTTTTATCGTGCAAAAAATTCAGAGTCTGAGCTCTAAATGGTTTTCTTTGTCCAAGCTTTGCTCCCTAAACAAATCACCTGTGTGACAGAGCTCCAATTCAGTTATGATCAGAAAATGGTTTCAGTGGTGAAATAATATGTAGTAATGCTTCTTGTTACTTGTCTATTACGATGTGTCATTCTTCTCTCAAACTTGAATATCGTTTGCAGGGATTCCCTTTTCTTTCAGCTTAAGTTCTGGTTTAAGGCTGTGCCAAATGTCTCTAGTTATTTCTTACATTTAATCTGGATAAAAATATTGATCATTAATTTTTCAAAATTTAATTTGAATGTGTATTAATCAAAGTAACAAGCATTCAGTTTTTTCCTGGCAAGGCTTTGGTCGTATGGTTTCTGTGCATCTATGGGCAGTTTTTGGTACACCACTAGTATAATATACAACACAAATACCTTATTATTGGACGTTTTGATATTGAATACTTAAACTATTTCAAATTCCTCAACTACTTTGAGTCTCAAAGAACTCATTAAAGGTGTTATGATGCAGTCGTGCAATCCTCAGACTTTGCAGCTAGAACAGGCGGGCAGAGTGGGGGTTTGATACTCTGTAGGGCCCCATCACTTCAGCATCATGACAAGGGGTTGCAGACTCAATTAGGTCTGCTCTATTTCCTTGATCCCAGCACTTGGCATCAAAACACAAATTTGCCTTTACGCCCCCATTTTTAGTATTATAATGCAAAATACAGATGCTCAAACTATTTTCAAACATATGCTTTCCACCTATTTTCATAGATCTATTACACTTTTATAGCTGTTCTTTTCCTCTCTTTCTATAAAATGATGATGGCACTAATGATAATTCTCTCCATCAAGAAGATCAATCATGTAGCACCATCATTTGCAACAGTTTCTGAACTTGTACCCCTTTCCCAACAATTTTTGTAGTAGTTGTATGATTTTATTTTATAGAAACGCAGAAGGCGCTTGAGCATGGTGCAGAAGAAGACATCATGGTCTGGCGAAAAAAAGAAGAAGGTGCAGGCTGCCTTGACAATGGACCTAATGTCATCGGAAGAAGATGGAGAGGAAGATGGCAATTCGGTGTTCATTGTCAGACCACTGCCATGGGTGACACCAGAAATGCAGCGCATAAAGAGTCAGCTGGACCAGAAATATGCAAAGAAGATGACGGCAAGGAGCAGAAGACAATACTTGCAAAGAGTTGAGGGTGAACCTTCTAGGCGACCAGTTCCAACAAAAGTAAATGAAACCATCCAATGGGCAATAGATAATGGACTCTGAATATGATTATGTATTCATAGTTTCATATGTTCACGCCAGTCACGTTTTAAAGGGTTTGTACAAAATCGAAAGCATGCGTTTGCACATAGCAATAAAATCTAAACGTATCCAGTTAAAATCATGCACAGTGAAATAGCTTGCCTTAGAAGAAATGCTGTCTGCGCATTTTCCTTGTTATATTTAGAAGGAAGCCCATTTACCATTACACAATCCTTTAAACTGCAGTTACCTTGGTTTAGGGTCTATATTTCTTTCAGAAGGACAATTTATATTTCAAGGGTAATATAAGGCATCAGTCTCGTTGTAAGGAAAAAGCAAAACATGGCTATCTTTGCTGGTATCTTTAAAAACGTTACTGAATGTAGATTTTTTCCACAATCTTTTGTCCTAAGATTTTCTTAACTGTACCAAAACTTAGATTTTTCTTCAGCGCATGGATTTGTCATTACTATTAACACTTGGATTCGTCGAATAATTACAACTTGCTCTTTTTTATCATGTCATCCTGAGGGTTAAATGGAACTGTTCGTCGTGACACTTGCAATTAAATTTATATTCTGGCCGCGATTTCATAAACATATTCCGATTTGTATCCAAACTGTCAATTAATTAATTACAGTCCCTTTGTGCCTATTGGCTAATTCACAATTATAGGTAAGGTTGATGAGGTGCCTTTTAAAAGTGTTTTATACTAAGTTTTCATGTTCTTGTTCTTATCATCTCTCTGATAATAGCAAATATTAAGACATTGAGAGGCTGCGCGAGACCTAACAGTTGACATTTGTAAGTTAGTTACTTGCAGCTTTATTGTATGTAATTAGAATATCTTATTTGGACGATTTAATAATTTGCGTTGCTCACAGACAGTAATATCCACAAATGGATTTATATCTATCAATGATGCATGTTACCTTGTTTACTTCTTGTTTATTTGTTGTTTTGAACTCCTGTCATTCACAGTGCTGTACTCGATTTTGTACTTGGAACCTGTTTCTTAACGCAAATGAAAAACGGTGAAAGAACTTATTCTTTAACCATGACATTTTCCCCAGTTCGTTAATTCATGAAGTTATTTGCTGAAAACGACAGCTGTCTCAAAGAAATTGGATTTCCCGTTTCATAACAGCAGCATTCAAGCGGGATACAGTCGTTTATAATAAGCAGCTAAGACTTCCATAACGTAAGAAGTCAGAAGTACAAGCAGTAGCAAACGACAAATTTTGCAACTTTCTGGCGCAATACCCCAACTTTTGCGATCATGAAAATATCACAAAACACCTTATTTACCCCCGACTTTTGGGACCATGGAAATATCACTAAATACCTATTTTACATCACATTTACGTCTAGAAAAGAACGTAAACTTCTTGTTTACTACGGATTTACAGGTTAACATAGATCGTTGTAAATGTTGTATTTACATCGACCTTACATTGGTTTGTAAATGTCATGTAAAAGGTGGCACTTTACAATATTTAGTCGGAACAGTAAATGTCATGTAAAGATCGATCTTTACAAAATTTGTAAACTTCCTGAATCTCAAGTGAAATATGCCCTTTACATTGATTTTACATGAAATTTAATATCAGTGTAAAGACAACATTTCGTGCAGTGTAGTTGAAAATCGAGACCACGTGTTTTGGAAGTATTTTTGTCCAGTTCGGCACCCCATAAATTTCGATTATTTTTATAAACTGCGTTCAAGTAAATATTGATTACAACATTACAACGATCAAACTTCCTGACTTTTATTAACATTTAATTAGCACACATAGAAAATTAAAGTTTGAATGCCTATTGTTGAATTTAGTGACCACCAGATGCCCATATTTACACATTGCTTACAAAAGATGTCTTTAAAATGGCTTTGATTGCTTTTTTATTCAAATACGGTATGTTTTAGATTCAACCAAACCTCTCTCATTGCTATACAACACTACAGGTACGATACCTTGGCAAGCGAACGACAATGACTACCCCATGGACAATAACAAAGACACACAACGTTCAACTAACAACTACTACTCGGCAAACTAGATTCCGTTCAATATCAGATGTCAAGTCAGGGTTGCGATGATTTGAATGATTCCGCAAGCACAACTCGTTCATTGTGGTAGATGAAATTCCTGACTACTTCAGCAGTCTCAGTACTCCCTCCACAAAAGGGATGTAATCGGGCGAATAAGGGCAAGAACAGAAAAATTTCAATCTATCTTCTATCCTCACTGCCTTTCTGAATGGAATGAACTCGATCCAGAAATTAGACTTGCACCTGAACTTGCCGTATTTAAGAGAAAATTTCTCTCAAAAATATGTCCCCCTCCTAAATCAATCTTTGGTGTTCACCAACAGGATTATCGTATCTTACACAACTTAGGGTTGGTCGTAGTAAATTGAACTTTCACAAATTCCAGCACAATTCTAGGGATATAATAAACCCAATGTGCATCTCAAACGATGGTATTGAGGATACGAAACATTACTTGTTGCTCTGTCCATCTTTTGACATCAAACGACGAGATCTTCTCGCTGGAGTTCTTGCATTAGTACGACCGTTTGGACTTAGTAACCCCTCAAACGAAGTTTTAACGCAACTGTTAATATATGGTAATAAGGACTTCCTGATGAAATCAATAGAAACATCCTTGAGTTAACTCTACGTTTTATCCATGAGACTGGTCGATTTGATTGAATTCGTTCAATTTTTTTGCCATCCGTCAAGCAGCCACAAAGTCCCCTTTCTTCTGAATTTTTCTTTTTGAGTATAGTTCTATGTCGTTTTGCCTTTCTTTTCTTCTTCTTTTGCTTCCTAAAGCCACGGGGTGGACATGATATCTTGCTCCTCGTGGTATTGTATTTGTAGTATTGTAGAGTATTTCGTAAATAGTGTAGTACGTATCTTGTATTGTAAATTTTTAATTGATGATATAAAAAATTGCTTGACATCTGATATGAAAAAGAATTTACAAGGAAAAAATTTACTTTAAGGGACTTGGTGGTTGCTTGGTACTAAGGCTTCAAAAGATCTCAATCAAACTGACCAGCTTCGTGGATAAAACATGGAGTCAATTCGAGCATACATTTATTCAAGTCATTAGTATGGGCGTGATCACCATTTAACAAAAGCTGGTTAAAGCATCAATTGAGAGATCGGCAATTGGTGCGACTGGTCGTAATAATTCAAGAATTCTAGCGGAAAAGTCTTATATTTCATATTTCATATTTAATTCTTTTAAGGAGGGTTGCCCTTCAACTAGTTGATTTTCAAGGGGCCCTCCGATAAAAACATTAATTACAATATATAACATAAAAGGAAAAAAGCTATTAATTGAATTAAACTATAAAACCTTATTTACAATATCTAAAACTTATATACAATAATGTTCAAAATTTACAATAAAAGTGAAAGGAAGCATCTGTTTCTAAATAGTTTTTTTGAAACCATACAGAGAGGTTGCCGGCTTTGACTCGGCTGAAAGGCTATTCCATAGCTTAACACCTCTATAAGAGAAACATTTCTGGCCGTTTGTTGACCTTTTCATCGGTAACCTCAAGTCGGTTCCCGTATTACGAAGACTATATGATGAGTAGAGCGATTTTCGGGTGAACAGGTCACACAAATATTGTGGAGCCAGCTCATTCAGGGACTTGAAGACCATTGTCTTAGATTCACTGGAAATCAGTTGGTCAACAGTCTTCCATCCCAGCTTTTCGATAAGAGGTCTGCTTGGGGCATCGAAGCTGCTGTTCGTTATTATCCTAGCAGCACGCTTTTGAAGTTTTTGTAGCTGATTAATTTCACTTGAACCAGCGCAGCCCCAGACAGAACAGCAGTATTGAAAATGAGGCTCCACAATACCTGTATAGAGAGTTTGCAAAGTTTCTTTCGGAAGAAAAGACTTGGCATGTTTTAGAAATCCTATTGCCCTGGAGACCTTGGCAGAAACTGCTTTGATCTGATTTTTCCAATCCAAAGAACGGTCAATTTGCAAACCGAGGTATTTAGTCTTTTTTGACTACTTTCAGCTCGTTATCACGTATTTTCAATTTCAAGTCTTCATTTTGACCCTTGAGAATACTGTTGTGTGTCTGCTTGGAGGAAATAAGCATAGAATGAGTTTTTGCTACATTCAGGGAAAGCTAGTTACCTTGTAGCCATGTGTCCAGGTTCGCAAGATCACTGTTAATAGCCTCATTCAGCCGAGTCATATCGTGAGACTGGTAGCACAAACTAGTATCATCAGCATACATGGACAAGTTGGAATCCAGGACTCCTTGCGGGAGATCATTGATGTAGACGAGGAAAAGAAGAGGGCCAAGACATGAACCCTGTGGAACACCAACTTCTATGTCCTCGATTTCGGAATCAACACCATTAACCCTACAAAATTGTTTCCGATTCGTTAGGTAGGACTTAAACCAAGAGAGTTCACGATGATGTACACCGTAAAGCTCAAGCTCTTTGCAGAGAATGTTATGATCAACAGTATCAAATGCCTTTTTTAGGTCAATGAACACTAGACCCACAAGCTTTCCAAGATCCATTCCATTGTACCAGTCGTCAGTATTTTTAAGTAAGCATGTTACTGTTGAATGAAGACGCAAAAAGCCGGACTGGCCGCATGAAAAGTGTCCGTTATCATTCATGTACTGGTACAGCTGATTTGTTACTAATTTTTCAAAGAGCCTTGAGATGACAGGCAAGACTGATATTGGTCGATAGTTGGACTTATCAGCCCTGTCTCCATCTTTGAAGATCGGAGTAACTCTAGCAACTTTCCATGAGTCGGGAAAACGACTTGTTTCAATGGATGTATTGAACAAGAAAGCAAGGGAGTTTTCAATAAAAGGCAGTCTTGTCGTTGAACATCAAATGAAGGGCAGAGCAACCAAAAGTGCTCAATATCCTCAATACCATCGCTTGTTGGGCACATATGGTTTACGGTATCCTAAAGTTTGTGCTTGAATTTGATTCTTTATTTGTTCCTGAATCCCATCGATGGATAATAATGCCCTAGCACTACGTCGCATTCAAAAGTTTTCAGCCAATCAGATTTTACAGTAGCTGTCCTGACCATTTAGTAATATAGACAATGTCACAAGGGACGTGAGAGCACATTGTGACCCCGCAGCTTTTTCGTCTTACTTCAAGGGAATCCTGGGTCTACGATCAATTAGAATTATTTCTAAAGTAGGAAAACCAACCAAATTATATGAATATAAAGTACTCTAAGTCATCCTAATTCGGCAATTCGTCACAACTGATCCCAGCAAGTCAAAAAGGTTTGTTTTCTGCGTTTAAACAGACAAGTTCCTAAGTATTAAGATTTTCAATTATAGATTTCGATTCAGGGTCAGAATTCAGATTAGATTTAGATTCAATTAAGCTTTTCCATAATCGATCATATAGCTACAACTTGTGCCAGGATCATCACATCTGGAGTGCATGATATTTCTATGAGTGATCATTATATGGTATACTGCATCCGTAAGTTTAATGGAGCAGTAGAAAAATGCTGTAAAATGATCAAAACTCGTAGAATGAAACATTTTAATGAGCTGGCATTCCTGTCTGATGTTGCTGGCATAAACTGGGAACAAATAATTGCCGAAATTGATGATATCAACGTACTTGCCAACCATTCGACTAGCACATTCTTTTTTATCATTGACAAGCTTGCCCCGCTATTGAAATGCGTGTCTCAGAAAAGTACTTTCCTTGGATTGATAGATACCTAAGGAATCTTATGCGGACAAGAGATAAACTAACAAAATCTAGAGTAAGTCTGCACCACTGTTGGACTCATAGAGACATGTTGGACTCATAGGGTCAATGCTCTTAATACCCAGCAAAAGAAGGAGTACTACAATGATAAGATTTCTGCATGCAAGGGTAACATGAAAGAATCATGGAAAACAATCAATGAACTTCTTAGTAAGAGGTCTAAGTCAAGTAACACTGATAGTCTTAAGGAGTCTGGTTCAGAAACTGTTCATAGAAAAGACATTCCTGATGCAATGAACAGTTACTTCTGCTCAGTAGGTAAGGATCTAGCAGATAAAATCAGTCCACTTGCAATCCCCTCCTATCGGGTGACTTTGAAAAGAATAAAACTAAAGCAAAGTTCCATTTCAGGACAATTGAGGTGCAGGAAAGCAGAGATCATTTTTTTATATCATCTTAAAATATTAAAATACACAGAAACAAAAACAACAGTAACTAGAATACACAACTGAAAGATATGTCGTTCGTAGTGAGAAAGGACACAAGGTCATCGAGTTCCCACTACGAACGACATATTACAAAATTTAATACAACGACAAATCTAGAATAACAAAAAAACATACGCTACAAAACTTTGAGTGTACCAGGTGCGTCAAAGAAATTTTACTCTAACTCACCTGGTTAGGCGGATTTTCACTCAGTCAATTCTTCCGATTGGACAAGAAATCGTTAGTCTAAAATGAATAGACAGTTACGGCTGAGCAACCTTTAATGTCTAAAATTCCGCCCACTCGGAAAAACCCAGCCGACTGGAGATTGGCTCTAAAATACAGTCCGCTCAGAAGATGCTACTGAGCGGAAATCAGCCTGTGGGGTGCGCCGTGATTCGATGGTTTTATTTCTAGCCTAGTCGCTGTGTTGATTTGATAAATGAAATGGTCGCTTCCAGAATTATTCTGTTCACAATCACATTTAAGCTTGGGCTACCGAATAGTAGTAATTCGCAGATAGTCTTACTATCCAAACTCACAATATCAACGCCAGGAAGCTCCCCGAGCTGACCAAGGAGATCAGCACACTGCAATTCAAAGAGAGGGCAATGCAGGAGAATTTCTAATATCAAGAGTGAGCGAGTTCCATTCAGATAAGGTATTTTGGAAATAAGTATTTGAAAACCGGCCAGTTCTACCTATGTTTTGTTCATACAGACGCGCACTCCTGAGATTGTACATAACTAGACGCTCTGGTGGGATTTCTGCAGACAAATATTCAGGATTGTGTGAGTTCTTTAACTTGAAAAAAATGGCACAAACGTCTATACCATCTCCTCTGATAGAGGCTTTCCGAACCCAGTTCCTCATACAGCCTTTGCCTATTTGTATCCCTCCATGCACCAGTCACCGCCAAGGCAGCCAAATATTGAGTTTGTTCTAACTTACGCGTGAAACTTTGGAGCATCTCAGGGTCATGCCTGTGGTAGAAAATGTCACCATAATCTAGGTGAGCTCTAACATACAGCTTGCACATTTGATTAAGAACGTCCCAAGAAACATAATTAAAGATATGTCGCATTAATCCAATTCCTCGTCTTGCCTTTAAAATAGCTTCCTGGATATGAATCTGGAAATCCAGTTTGGAATCAAAATCATGCCAAGGTGCTTATGCTCGGCCTTTTCTGTAATCACACCATTTCCTAACGGTAGAGGGGGATGAAGGATTTTAACTCTTTTTGTGGAAAAGATGAGCTCGACAGTTTTGTCAGCATTGAACTGCATTTTCCATTGCCATGCCCACAAATTTACTGTCTCTAAGTCACTGTTAAGCTCTTCGGCAGTTCTGTCAACATCATACACAACAGAAAAAAGAGATGTGTCATCAGCAAACATCTTAACATCACCTTTAAGTCATCAGCAAGGTCATTTATGTAGACCAGAAAGAACAAGGGGCCTAAAACAGAGCCTTGAGGTACTCCAGCGGAAATTTTTGCCCATTCTGAATTTTTCCCTTGTAACAGGACACGTTTCTCGCGGTTTGCCAGAAAGTCACGAATTAGTGCAAGAAGGCTTCCAGATATCCCACTACACTCAAGTTTATACAGTAAGCCCTTGTGCCAAACTCTGTCAAATGCCTTAGACAGGTCAAGAAAAACAGCTGCAGTTTCTTTACTTGGAATATCATCAAAGGCGCAATAGATTTTATGAGTTATTGCCAACAATTGGTTGACTGTCGAATCACCCGGACGGAAACCCGATTGATGTGGTGTTAAAAGACCGTTTTCGCATAGGTGCTCATAAACATAATCAAAGATCAATTTCTCAAACATTTTTCCAAATATTGGAAGCAAGGAAATTGGTCGATAGTTTTTTTACTTTGTCGACTACCCTTTTTGTGTACAGGAACTATATTTGCTTTTTCCATATCGAAGGATACTTTCCCGTATCAAGGCATTTTTCAAAGATAAGGCACAAGGGCTCTACAATGGAGCAATCACAAATTTTTGTCATTGATGCTGAGATATCATCACATCCATGAGCTTTATTAGTATTTAGGTTACGTATCAACTTAAGAACCTTATCCCTATCGATAACAGGCGCGCAACTAGGGGGGGTCCTAGGGGTCCAAACCCCTGCCCTTTTTTCCAAAAGGGCAAAAGTGCCCTTTTCAGGGGAAAGTTTTGTGAAATTGAGGAAATGTTTATCAGTGTTTTTTGGTTTTCTTGGCGATCAACTACCAAAATTTGTTGAATGATTTCTTGAATTGCAAAGATCTTGAGGTTAGATTGAGAATTCTCTGTTCTTGAATCGCGCTTTTCGTTCCGAAATTATCAGCACATTGAGGATTAATTACGGCTTAAACTTTCTACTTTCAAATCATACGCTAAAAGACACTCATTTTTTAAGAGAAGCCGCTACAAGAAACTGTTATTACTGGGTGAGTAAAACACAATCTCCGTTTGAAAGACCACCGCTCTCTGGATATCAACGCAATGGTATTGCCAGATATTTCATTTAATAGTTGACATTTTACCTGATTGAAATCTGCAACTTCGTTCCGAAAATTCCTCAAAAAAGCCCTTTCAAGAAACTTTGAGGACAGGCTGAAAAAATTGCGAGCAAATTTCCTACCACACAAACATTGGCTTTACATGCTTCAGCACATGTTGTCCCTTTTGCCAATACTTATGTAAGTCGTCAGTATGAAACAGAAATTATCAGAAAATTTGGTCTTCATTTTACACCGATTTTTAAGGTTCCTTGAACATTTTTAGGGAATTTTCTTTAGAAGTCCCTCACGATTTCAGAATGTAACCAACTGCATGCAGGTAAATTTTGAAGGATGTGAGCATGTCTAGGATGGTTCCAGTTAATCCTATTTTGGTTGGGGGGGGGCAAATTTGCCCCCCTAGTAGATTTTGTTTAATAACTGTACTAGGAAGATATTTATAGCCATGAAACTTCTTGACTTTTTGCAAATACTTATTGTACAATTTCTCAAAAAGTTTCATTAAAATATTTTGGAAAATGAGGGGGTGGGAGACAATTTTCTGGGACTGACCCTGGAAAAATCGCAAATTCTCAAATCTCAATTATCGCGAAAAAAGGAACGTAAGTGGAATATTTTGCAAATTTCTTTTGTAGTGTAGTGTTATTTGATGCATTCTATCACAATTATCAAGATTGGGTGGAAAATGTGCTCCAAATTTAATTTTATCGCGATTTTCCTGATTTTAGTCAATTTTGCAGCTTTTCTTGACCACACAAAGGAAAATGCTGACTTGAGCAAAAATGAGGGCCAATCTTAGGTTAGTTTTTATATTTACAGAAAGTACATGCCTGAGGCTATTAGCACACAAAATTTGGTCACTCTAGCTATTACCAGTCAAGAGTTAGGTAGGGGGGGCTTTTTTGCCCCCCCCCCGAACCAAAATAGGACTATCAAATAGCCCAACCACTATAGGGTTAATATCCGTACCCCCTCTATGGAAAAAAGAGTCCGGAGGCATGCAAAAATTCCCGAAAATCCAGGGGCATGCAGCTCCTGAGATGCAAAAATCCTGAGGTAGTGACGAAAATTAGGAAATATCCAGATCTTCAAGTTTCTGGCTAACTCACTGTTCCATAGGGGCAACATAGGGGTAAATTGTCTGTAAAATTGAAAAATCCGGACATTGCTGTACTTTTAGTAGCAAAATTCGGATCTTTCCAACATATTTTATCATGAAAAATCGGGGGTATTCGAGGGTACGGATATTAACTGGAACCACCCCTGCCATTGAAAGATCTTTCCGCCAGAAATATCATCCTCTGGCTCCTGTTGTTCAGGGAGCAGCAAACTTCCAATGGACATTGCTTTTCTTTTCTCAACCGGTATGATTATTAGCCAAACCGTTACAGAGTTGGTTCAGAGCACAGGTTTTATATGATAAGTGTGTGCATGAACCACCTTTTCAATCTTACTTGTCTCTCCTCGGCTGGTTTTTACAATCTCTTCAAGTTTCAATCACCTCTTACAATGACCATTCTCCGACGATTTAGAGAGTGAGATGTAAGAAAATTTTCTGGCTCTAACACTCGATTCAGTATCTTATCATTCAAGTTCATAAAGGTACAAATTAGCGACATTTTAACTTCTTCAAGATTTTCGTTCCTTCCATGAAAATTTTACTTTTATTTGACACCTTTGGAGGGACCATTATGGGAACAAGGTCACAGACCTTTTAATGTTATCCCTGCCATTATAACCAGGGGTGTTTTAACACAAGAGTTTTTTAGCTATTGTTTTTACTTAATAGCACTCTCTTGTAATTAGACTTCTTTATTTTGATAAACCTATTTTTATTCTAATATTAATCTTTGGCTAAATCATACACACATATATGCATAGACATCTCAGACGAAATCTCTACTTTGAAATGATAGTATGCCCTTTCTCTGATTTGGACCCCTGCCCCTTAAAATTCCTAGTTGCGTGCCTGCGATAGCAATGTTTTGAAGCATTTTATTACAACGGGGAAGAAAAACTGGAAGGGTGCTCCCAGTTGCTAACGAGCAGCATTGCTCAACAAAAAAATCGTTGAAAACATAAGCTTTAGCCTGTATGTTAGTCACAAATATTCCGTTCTCCAAGGAATGTTAACTACTTTCTTTTTGTTTATCAACCTGTTCAGAGCCGACCAATACGCTTTGACACCCTGACCCGGATCAGCCAACTTTCTGCCCAGGCACGCGTAGTAATCCTCTTTGGCGCTGGTAATTAATTTTGAGGTTTCATTCCGAATATTTTTAACTAATGCCCAATCCTCCTGCCTCCTCCCACGTTGGACAATTCTTTTGTAAACACGGTGCTTATGTTTGGTTGCTGTTTTAAGACCAGGAGTTATCCACGGTGGATGTTTGTCGTCAATTTTAACGACTTTATTTGGTATATTTTTATTGAAAGTGGATGCAAGAATTTGAGTGAAACACTGGGTCATTTCGTCCGAACTGAGTGCAGTAAATCGAGAAACCCAGTCAGTTCCTAAAATCTTATCTCTTACCGAAAATTCCCGAATTTTTTTTTGAAGAAATCTACTCTCGATACGTTTGGGCATTCAAGTTTGGATGCCGGTCAAAATATCTCCCGATTCCAAGGAGTTATGGCGCCTCAAACTCGCGACGTTTGTTTGTTTTCAGCATTTCTGAGCTTCTAGCATTCTTAGTTCTCAATCTATTCTTAACCCTAATCCGCATTGGGGGTGTTTTCCACCCCCCTCGAGATTTTTCTTGCCGTGTGTTTAAAAGACATCACCTATGTCCCCCAAACCCCCCTGAATTTTACTAATTATCTGTTCGCCACATTTTGATCAAAAAATTTTTAAACAATGGAGCTCACAGGTCACGTGACATGTCCATATTTGGAAGCAGGTAGCAGAAAAATCATTGTTTTTAATGATTTGAATGGAGAGATTTGATCAAATTATGAAGTATTATACACCAAATGAATCAGTAAACAAAGAGCTTTAATTTGATACAGGAATTTCTGGAATTTGATGATGTCAGCATTTTTTTATGATGACGTCATTTTGGCCGCCATTTTGGGCTAATTAGAAAGTTTTTTGAATATTTTCGAAATTTTTCGATTGAAAACACTCCAATGATACGTTTGTAATGGAGTATTACCACTTTGCAGCTTCTTTTTGTCTATTTCTACAGAGAACAAATTCAATGCATTAATGACGTCATTCAGATTGGCTAATTTCTGCCAAAATATCAATCCAAATTCATTAATTTCAAAGAGATGATATCTTCATATCACATTTGTGGCTAAGTTGAGCCAAAAACTACCAAATTTTCATAGAAAACCTTCTTTGAATTCAAATTTAACTTGGAAACCTGATTTTCACTGATTTTAAACTTCATGACGTCACTATGACGTCATAAGGCGTAGCAGCCACACCCAAATTACGCTACTTGCTAGAAATTACCTGATCTATAACGGTGCCAAGTTGCATTGAATTCTGACCAGGCTAAGCGCCAGTTTACAGAGGGGGGGGGTGGAAAGAACCCCCCCCCATAAATGGTAGCTCGAAAAAAGCCCATATGGATTAGGGTTAAAAAGTCTTCTAAAACGTAGCTGAAACATCACTAATTCCCAAAAAGTCGATATAGTGGGGTTGGATCCCTTTTCTTGCTTCGCAGATGAGCAAATCTGACACGCTTTCTATGGTGTCCGAAATGTGGCTTAGCTCTAAAATGTGCTAAATTACATTTTGAGTAAGAAATCTCAAGGGTACCCACCTTTCTTCGTTTGTTTAAGGCATCATGTAGTTCTGTGTATCTACCAGACTGTGCTTGGTTTTTATTTGACGATTTTCTTCCACCAATAATTCAGTAAGTCGCAAATGAATATCCGTTTACTTTCTTTCTTTGCACAGAGACTCATCCGTGTCATCACGAATCACAACACTTGCTGCGTTCTGCGAGGCCTGGGAAAGAGGCGGGAAGATGTCCAAACATCACGTACCACGTGATTACATGTTTTGATTCGTGATGACAGCGATGAGTGTCTGGGCGAAGAAAGAAAATAAACGGATATTCATTTGCGACTTACTGAATTATTTATGGAAGAAAATCGTCAAATAGAAACGAAGCACAGTCTGGTAGATACACAGAACTACAGGATGCCTTAACCCTTTCACCCCGGGAAGGGCCATATAGCCCAAGAGTATTCATTGAGAACAGCGAACTTTGCAGGGGGTAAGGCATTCAGAATTTTGATTGCTTTGAAAGGTTATGCACATTGCATTTATCCATTGCTTACTGTATCACTGATTATGATACCCCCTAGAAAACGACACTCTGTATTAGGTTTTCCTGTCAAGCTTAATTTTAGCCCGGCGTGAAAGGGTTAAACAAACGAAGAATGGCGGGTAAGCTTGAAATTTCTTACTCAAAAATGTAATTTAGCACATTTTAGAGCTAGGCTATATTTCGGACACCATAGAAAGCGTGTCAGATTTGCTCATCTGCGAAGCAAGAAAAGGGATCCAACCCCACTACATCGACTTTTTGGGAATTAGTGATGTCTCAGGTACGTTTTAGAGGACTTTTTAAGAATAAATTGAGCACTAAGAATGCTAGAAGCTCAGAAATACTGAGAACGAACAAACGTCGCGAGTTTGAGGCGCAATAACTCCTTGGAATCGGGAGATATTTTGACCGGCATCCAAACTTGAATGCCAAAACGTATGGAGAGTAGATTTCTTCAAAAAAATTCGGGAAATTTCAAGCAGTTTTTCGTCCCGGTTGCGTTTTATGAGGGTAGGTAAAATTTAAAAAATCTTCACATGTTTCTTTCGTTTTCCTTACTTATTCGCCATTTTATTGGTCTGTAAAAATGAGTTTTTGGCAATCTCCAGTCATAGGCCGCAAGCAAAATTCGGCGAAAACATTTGATTCCTATCTTAGTCACTGCAGCACTGGAGATATAAACAAATTCAACGTAAAACTCTCCAAATTATCGATGTGTTATCGATGTGAGTTAAACCGTATTCGATACATATTCCGGTTCAACCACCAATGGGTGAAAATAAACGAGCAGCGTTTGATAAAATTCGGCTCCATAAATATCAAAGGAATAATGATTAAACTATTCTTGTTTTACATCATTCCTCTCTCTGGATATAGGAGATTTTCTAGAGATTGTAAACTTTGCAAAGAGAGTTAAAACGACGATCAAAGTTTCCTCTACTTTCTATCATTACAACAATGACACATTCATGCATTTGCATACATTTAGTCCTCTTGGGAGGATTGAGTACCCTTGCATAAGTTTATTCTGCAATGTAGGATGCTTTTTTGTCTTATCAAGAAGATTCCACGCGCTAAAGCGTGTTTAAGACATTGATGTAAGTCAGAAACGTTAGGGAAATTTGCTTGCGATTTGGGACATTTTTAAAGGTTTCAAATTTGAAAGGAGTGACTGATATCAGCCAGGAATAATTCTAAAAGTGGTTTATGATTAAACGATGCGCACTTTTCCTGACTCACCCGTCATATCAAAGAAAACTGCTTGTCCCATCATATGAAAATAAACTACTATAACTGAGCAAATATACGCAGTTGAATTTCTCTCCCTCTTTATTCCTTCGTAAGGATGAATCGATTGAGCCAATTTCAGCACAGGGTCAATCGTAAATTTTAAAGTGTTTGAATCATTGCCATTAGCCAGGTATTTTCACATTGATTCTAGTTGCAAGAGTATTTTGTCAGCAGTCCCTTGATGTCCACATGTTCCTTCTTCACGGCGCTTAATTTCAAAAGTGACAATGAGTCAGTATCACAGAGCAGGGCTCAGAATACTTAGATGGATGCTAAAAAAGTTGGTGCAAAATTATATGACCTTTTCTTTTGAAATGAAATGAAATAAACGTTTAGCTATTTACCAATAATTCTATTATTGGATATTTCAGAGATGGTGAATATTTTTTGAAATTTCAGTACCTCATGTTATTTCAGCTCATTCGAAGAAGTGAAGTCATTAAATTTCTAAATCGTTAACTTGAAGATTGACAGACTTGTGCCTAATATTATGTTGTAGACATTCATAAACCATGGCTTTCTTGAAAATTATTCCATGTTTTGTCGGACAGTCACCATAAGAATTGTTTTAACTCTCTTTGAAAATTTGTCGTGAATTCTTACAAGGAGAAGGAAAGTCTTTGAAGTCTGAAATTACTGGAGATTTCAGAAAAGCTTTGGCGATGGAATTTTTTGTAGCGATATAGGCAAGAAAGGTCATAGAGATTTTCACCAACCTTTTCTAAAACTTTGGAACCTTCTTTTCTACCGTAGCCAAGGACAAGGATAGATTTTGTAACACAATGCATCAGTTACTTTGCTTCACACCTCAATCCACAGCGATTAGTGACTGCAGACAACCGGAACTTTCAAACAGTAAGTCAAAACATACAAGGCTGTAAAGGTTGCCCTCAAGCCAGTAAGGTTAACTCTCGCTCTGTGCAAGTGAAGGGTGGATTTTAAGGCAAGTTATGTGCTTATTACGAAATAAGTGGGGTCAATCTAAATTTGTGTCTGGTGGCTGTTGTTTACGTGATTCAGAAACCAAACAGAAGGCATTACAATTCTTGCATATTTAGCACTCGAATGTTAACAGTTACTCCTCAGCTCCTAGATCAAATAGACCAAATCCATCAGATAAAATTTAGGATTTAACATTTTTTCGTTGTAATCACATAACTTCGCTCAAAATCCTCCCTTCGCCCGCACCAAGCGAGACCTTGCAGTACTAGTTTCAGGGCAACTTTGCTGCTGTGTTTATTTTGAATTACTTGTTGAAGGAATTTCTTTTGTCTGCATTCGCTAATTGCTTTGAATTGTGGTATGAACCAAAGCAACTGATGCCATCAAATTACAGAATCGGCCCTTGTTGTAACATAGTCAATAGGATTATCTCACTGGAATGCTTCTCATTGATTTTTGTATACCCAGCTCGAAATCTGATATCGGAAGTTCAGCCAATTCTTTCTCGAGATGTTCTTCCTTGTCATTTCTCACAGTTTTGTATTTACACTTTGCTTTTCTCAGCCAGTAAAGAAATATGCACACAGCGATGAAGATATTTAAACTTGCTTGCAATAAACCCAACAGCTTCTGCTCCTTCAGAGGTACGTAGCATGACAGCGGTTGTTTATCGGATAACAATAACAATGCTAAAGCAAAAACTGCTGAAAGCAAAGCTTTTAATCCTCGTTTCCCCTCATAAAACAGCTCTATCATAAGGTATAAGAATACCAAAACGGCTATAGTGCACCATAACCTCGCTTTGATGCTATCAGTGCATGATACAGTGGTAGAATCTTCGATTCCATGGATAAATCCGATGACTGACTTCCACATAATTAAGACAAAAAGGACATATAGCCAACTGGGTGACCAAGAATGATTCCACATAGCATTATCAGTAACGACGCTGTCGCCGTCTGCATGGAAGTAGCTTGTGTTAGTTGATGGCTTCGAAATATCTTGAGCAACTAAATGTGCTCCGATTGCGTCATTAGTGACATGCAAATTGTTTCTAGAATTTTCTTTCATCAAGTGCCGTCTATGTTCCATTGCTGACGCCATATCGTAGGCACTGCTCACTAGTTTTGTATTGCAGCGATTATCAGGCTTGAAGTTAATCAATGCATTTGATCGCTTTTCGATGAATTTGTGTTGCTCGTTTAAATTTCGGAAAATACCTCTTAGCTCGCCACCGATAACTGAAGGATCAGACGACAAATCCTCAGCGTCAGTTGATTTCATTGAGCTCTCTGTGCTTCTCGTGAGCCTTGTGCGCGAATTATTCGATGGATAATGGCTGCTTCTTGCAAAATCACTCCGCTTTTTGCGTAACCGCCTCATCGCGTCACTTCCATTGGTAGGATTTGAATTTGTGTCCTCGGCATAATCTAGTTTTATTTCATTGACATCTAGCTCGACGAAGTCACGTGATGCTGTATTGTGATCAAAATCTCGTAGTCCTTTATGGCTCAGATGATCAGGGTTGCGCGCCAGTTTGTCAATTATATGATGAGGCTCTTCAGAATCTGTAACATCAATGTGTCTTTGCCTTCTTGGTGGTAGACTTGAGTCCTTAACGATTCTCTGATTTTCTTTTGCTAGTGACCCATTAATGTTAGTGCGAGTGTTACTTGGCACAGTGTTTAAGTCTATACGGCTAACGGGTATGCGACTAGTCTCGTGTTCATGACCCGCGTCGTTTGCAATATTTCTTACCTCGAAGATATCAGTAACTTGCCGGTCACTAACTTTCCTTACTGGGGTATTTCGACCGCTGAATTGTTGTCTGTCAATATCCTCAACTAATTCTTCAGTTTGTTTATGGGATCGAAATCCATTGTGGTTGGCGGATCTTCCTGCACTGATCACAGAATCTGATTTGTCACTAATTTTTGCACTAAAATCTTCCTTAAAACTCATCGGTATTCGTTCTGCAGAGTCAGAAAGTGTCTTTCCACGCTGCATAGCTTCTAGCTTTTCGAATGGTTCAGTGGTAACTATTATCGACGGATTGATTGGTGGAATCCTCCGACACCTGTACACGACCTTTACATTGTCGTCACCCACACGACCGTCACTTGCGACCGTGTGACCAGAAGAATCAGCGTTTTCTTTGGCAGAAGCCAATGCAGATGCAAAATCGGTTTGTTTCATCGACAAGACAGGTTTTAGAGCCTGTCTTTTCGACGCCTTCAATTGTGAGTTGGTATTTGGAGGGGGCCTGTCCCGTTCGATGTCATAGCTCATAAGAGGCTCACCATACGCTCGTACTCTGTCCTTGGTCAGGTCAAAGCTTGCAGTTGCATAATGATCCTTTGCTGCAACACCCTCATCAAAGTTATTTTGCCGCTGCTCATCAGGATTCGTGCCGTTCTCCTGCTCCATGAAAGCTCCATTATAAAGCCCACTCTCGCTCTGTCTTTCTTTTAAGTAAACTGTATTTGAATCTCCCCCATTTATCTTCCTTACATCTAACTCATTACTGGTGTCTCCCACTGAATCTACAATGTCATCTTTCTCGCTGTCTTCCTCGTATATATTGTTGATATATCCCATGAAATCTTTATCTCTGCTTCCTTCTCGTGAATGATGTAACTGAGACCAACTTTGATGCCCGTCTAACTTAGCTTTTCTTATTCTATTCAACATTGAGCCCTTGTGCTTCATCGAACGTAGTATTTCATCATCTTGGTGATTTTTAAGATGAATTTTGCGCCTCATCTCCGTTTGTTTTACACAATGGCTTAAGTTTTAATCTAGAGAGCTGACGCTTTCAAGAGCGTTTGAAATCTGAGAATTTAATATTCTGATAGAGTCTATCCCCTTGTCTTGAATCACTTGTGGCTTTAATCTTGAAGAAACTTGAAGATATTAAACACATTCTTTAACATCGTTCTTGCACTGTGTATGCATCAGTTTATATCTATCTGCTGTCAACTCAGATTTGCAAAAGCGAAACATCTTGCAGTATGATTGCTCGAAATTTTTTAGCTAAATTCAAATGAATGAACGATATTGTGAAAATTCTGAAACTGCTCGAAATGTATATCAAAATTTAGTGGTCTCAGTTTTGCATCTGATAAGCAATCAAAAGACCAAAACTTTGTTGAGGGTTTCAGATAGGCCACGAGAGCAAGAGTGGTATTCAGATCTCTTGAAATTTAGAGTTAATATCATTGAGTCAAATTGCTAAATTTCGAATCGTATCTCAATTGGCATTCAAGTTTGATGGTTTCTTTAAATTCTTTTGCTATGTGTTTATGTCTCACGCGTGTTAATACTCTCTGCCAGAAATCAATTTCAAAGCAGTTTTATTGATCTGAAAACTGATTCCATCTGCGTAGAGTCTCAAGATCTCTTCTCAACTATATTTCATCTTCAGTCAAAATCAACAGGTAAGATTTTAGGTCAGATTGCCATTGAATCTGTCGACAAAAGTCCCCTTAACGTTAGATAAGAAAATGACTGGGTATCAATTTGTTTTGCATCTTGCTAATATGATCTCAAAGAAATTGAATTCTCGGGAACTTTAGTTCTCCACGTTCTATTGACTCTCAGAATCTCTAAAAATGTCAACTCTTCATCAAACGAAATTCTTTCCTCTCTCGTTTAGAAGCCGATCTCCCAGAAATATTTCTTGACGAAGCTTCTGAAATTCTATCAACCCTAGAGATCTCTAGGCCTCTAGGCCTTCTCTAGCCTAGTCTCAGCTACGATCAAAACCTTGATGACGATTTCTTAGTCAATCGATAGCACTGGAGAATCTTGCTGCAGCTCAAAATGATTCCAAGATTTTCATCATCTCTCAAGGTGCTATGGCCTTCATCTAAATTTACACTCGTATTTTGACCAAATCGTTGAATTACAAAATCCACCTGCAATTAGTAATTCCAAACCATTGTAAACTCTGCGTGATATCTGATCAATCGATCATGAAAGCAATTCCAAAATTATCTTTCTTTCTGTGTGCTTCTGTTTCAACACGGCATGGGCCAACCTGGTAAACTGTCTTGCTTATAACGCGACCGATTTTCAGTCAAAGAAAACTTTTTTGTAGGCAATATTTCTCGCTCTTATCTTGTCACTTGTGATCTCATGTTAATTGCTATGTAATAAGACTGATCCTTCGTGTGCATGATAATTCAAAATACTTTTTCTTGGAAAGTGACAGCTTCTTGTGATCTTCAACTTGTGAAAACTCCGTCATATACTAAATCTAAAAAATACAGCTGTAGTATTTGTGTTATTACCAATTTCGCGAATATGCAGATTTGCGTATATCACAATTTCGCGTACAATCGACGTATGCTTTCACTGATTTCCGAGCACTAACAATACAAGCTTACTCAACATTGTGTTCTAAATCTGTAGCCAGGTGAAATAATTTTCAATTCTGTCAAGGAGCATCAATCCATTTCAAGGTCTATCTTACTGTCCTCCTTCACCCAGTTCATAATCACTTCTAATTAGCATTCCATCACTCAGCAATCAGGTCGTTTGAGTAAAACAGGTTCTATCCTATGTAATTTCGTGAATCTGCGAGAATAGATTGTAGCCAAACTCAGATATCCCTGCACATCATAATTATATTTCGGCTTCTGACAGTCTCCTTTCATCCGTTAGCTTGTTGATATCAATTTTATTAAGTGTGAATCAAAAATTTGACTTCATAACAGATTCAACAAAATTCTTGATGCTCAGTAGCTAGACTTTGCAGCCAACTGCAGGTTGATCAACAATACTTCAAACAATCACCAGTTCTACTTCGCTATGTCAAATTGTTTACGAAAATACTTTGCACGCATCGATTGAATGTCCTTTTCCTTGATTAGCGAACTTCCAAGTGAATAACAGTGTTCCTTAGAAATCTTAAATAGATTCAGGCAAGACATGCTAAACTGGAGACCCGTTTACTGTCAGTTTGACTTGTTCACAATCAAACTAACCTTCTGCATCACATTTCTTGCAGGCTAATGATGAATTCTGTTCATATGCTTCATTTCATCGGTTAGCTCACATTTCGATTGACGCTCTTTGTCTCCAGTCTATTGCAAATCTGTACAATATTTTGCTATTGTATTCTTCTAGCAATATCATAAAATCCTCCGATAGTTCCAATATTTTCTTAAAAAATGTTTTAGTCTTCCTAAACTTCCATCCTTTTGTGAAATTTCACTCAATCATCGACTCACAGAAGCTTCCTTTCAGTCAATATTCTCCTTCCATTACATGGTTTGTTTAGAATCTTGCGAGTCTACCAACTACTCATCAATTTCCTGCAAGACTTATATGAACCAGATTAGCTCTAAATTCCAATAAGAAATTGTTTTCTCTTTATCTGCTGCATATCTGTGTAATAGATGTTCCTTGAAATCAGTTTTGAAATACTTGATTACTCCAGAGTTCTCATGAAGTACTTCCATATCATTCTGAATTTTCATCCGCTGTGCTCTGATGTTTTGACTAAGGCAATTCTTATTGTAATCATTTTCTACTTCTCGCTGCTCGATCATATGAATTTTAATGAGAATCTAAGTTTTTTGTGATTGCGGGGGTTTTGCTAATTTTGAATGTGAATAAAAATCGGCAGAACGTTGCCAAGTTACTTGACCTATCGACTTGCGTTCATTGCCGCGACTTCCCAGCGTTCCACGACGTTATGTTGTCATGATGAACCGTTGTTATGCGTTTTTCATTCCAATGCCGCTTGAATATACTCATGTCACATCTACACTCTTTTTACATTTCTAAATCTAACTTTCTAGGAAGAAGTCGGACATAAATAAGATGGTGATTTTTGAAAGTTTGACTCTTGTGCTATTGTTTAAGGCGTTTAATGAAGAAGGTATATCTCAAAGGAATTAGTAAGCAGGAAGACAGCAACAATATGTCAGGATAAGATAGCGCAAACAAGGACAGATTTTGTAATGCAATAGCATTAGTTGCTTTGGTTCAATTCAAAGCGATTATTGACTGCAGACAAAGGAAATGCTCTCAGCCGGTAATTCAAAAACAACATAGCCGCAAAGTTGCCCTGAAACCAGCTCGGCAAGTACTCACTTGGGACGAGCGAAGGGAGGCTTTTTAGACAATTTATATGTTCAAGACAAAAGGAGAAGGGTTAATGTAAAGTTTCGTTTGGCGGATTTTGTTTACTTGATTCAGAAGCCGGCATACTGTCACTTGGAGAGGGTGAAGGGAGGCTTTTAAGAGAAATCATAAGTTTAAGACGTAGAGAAGGATAAGTCTAAAGTTTAGTCAGGCGGATTTTGTTTACGTGGTACAAAAGCCGAGCAGAAGGCATTGTAATTCTTGCAAATTTTTTACTCAAATGTAAAGAGTTACTTCTCAGCTCATGAATCAAATAAACAAAATCTGCCAGATAGAACTTTAGATTTACCCTCCTTTCGTTGTAAGCACATAACTTCTCTGAAAAACCTCCTTCGCCCGCATCAAGTGAGAGCTTGCGCTATTGGTTTCAGGGCAACTTTGTGGCAACATTTGTTTTGAATTACTTGTTGAGGGAATTTCTTTTGTATGTATTCTCTAATTGCTTTGAATTAAGGTTTGAGCCAAAAGCAACTAACTCAATTGTATTAAAAAATCTGCCCTTGTTTGTGAATCTTATCCTGACATATGGTTGCTGTCTTCCTACTTACTATTGCATAGTTTGATGTCAATTTAACCTTTGTTCCTTCATTTTACATCATTTAACCCCATCTGACCTAGGGGGGGGATGGATTCGGCCCCCTCGTACATTTTCATTTATATGCGTTTTTCCGTGTTTGCTGAATGGCTCTGAGATTTAGTAAGTTTACTTTCTATCTTTCAGCAATGAAACTGTAACAATTTTGGTGTTCTATTTTTAGTCTTGTCTCCATGGTAACCAAGTTGTCGTGCTAAAATATGTAAAAAATATACGTTGTATTTCTCTTCATTCTTTTTAATTGGTCCAATTAAGTCTAACTATGAATTTACATCTATTTTGATCTATATATCTCATTTCTTTACGAAAAGTAAAGCTTTATGACCTGTCAACACACTTTCATTTCTATGACGTCATATGACATCATAACATTAATTGTGCTCTGGCAACAACAACAAAGACAACGCTAATTTAACCATTTTTCCAAAAATTCATTGTTTATATAATGAACAACCTTTGTGCAAAATTTGGTAGCCATATCTCAAGCAACAACACAGATAAAAATAATCGCTCATAAAGGCTCGAATGCTTTGGCTTCAAAACGTTCTCTGAAGATCATGGTGCGGCTAAAGTTAGTGCTCAGAGTATTTGTTGTCAAAAACCTTAATTCATGGTTCATGCTAGGTCATTTGAGTCGTTGAGGTCGTGTAGAAAGACCCAAAAGGCAAGAACTCAGAGTTTGAGCCCTTTTGTCTTTTTGGTCTATCTGCACGACCCTAACGATCAAATAATATAGTGTGACTAGGCTTTGTAACAACATTATTAATTTTGTCGATGTAATCAAATTATATATAGATGTAGCGATGAAAGCTTCTTGCGCAGATTGCAAGATCAGAAAGATTGAAGGCTTGCAGTGGTAGTTTCTTTCTTCCAATAAACATAAAATTAGAACGATGCTGAAAAGAGGAGTTATCTCATTTTGACAAATGATCACTATGTAAGTGTTTCTTTCAACTTGGCAAAAAGTGCCCTTTAGTTCAAAAGATTTATAGACATTATTACAGTGGCAAAGCAAGTACTTGCAATATAAAACCCAAGTTCCACCACATTAATGAAAGATTAAATATTCCATGGTTTTTTCCCCGATTCCAAAGCAGTTTCTCATCGTAAGCTATGTCGCTTTTAAGTTAGGAGCCCCGAAGGATGGACATATTCCACTAGTGGTATGATTGAAATATTCCATATGATATAACTTTTCATCCTTTGGTGCTCTTTGAATGAAGTTTTGTACACTTGTGACGGAAGTGATTGCCCAAATCTTGACGCAAAATAATTTTGGATTGACTTATTCCACTTAAAGCGATATATTTAATTGTACCAAAACCAACCCAGCCCATGAGATTCATCTGTATTGGAAGTCACAGGAGTGAGAAATCTTGTTTTAGTAAGACGTATCAGAGCAGAAAAATATTGATTTATTCCTTTTAGAGCCATCAAGGATACCGTCATTCCAATCAAAAATAACAGAGCTGGACTTTTGCTTGAGGAAAATAAACAAGCGGCCTTTAGAATATTTCATCCAAAATTGCTCGCAAACATATTATTAAGCCTCAACTCACCTAAGTTCAGTTTACAAGCATTTTGATCATCTTATATTTACAACAAAGTTCTCTTAAAAAGCTCTTCAACTATTTATGATAAAATCAACAAAACTTCTGCAGAAATGAGCTTTTTACTTTATGGGATATGCATCCTTACATGCTCCAATAGTTCTCAATATATGCTTTTTGGACTCTTCGCGGTATTACAGCAATATAATTATCTTGTTAAATAATTCAAGGTTATATTCTAATGAAAACCGACTGACTAAAATCTCTTTGCCTTTCATTGTGATTTCCAACGGAACCTTCATCCTTTGGTGCCCCTCGGACCAGATTTTGAAAATTCAGGTATCTTTGACAGTATTTCAAAGATCAAAAATTATCAAAGCAATTTTGAGGAGTCCAAGATTGAAATTTAAAAAACGAAGGTATTTTGGAATATAGAATCCAAATACGCTCCTTTCAATTACGTAATATTCTAAAGTGTCATTAAACCCGTCTTTTGTCCAGAGGTATAGTCCCTTAAAGTCAAAATTGATCTTTTTGGGACAAAAAACTGATTTCAGATTTTTCGAATGGACACTTTTTGCCAAGTTGAAAAAACACTGACCTATCTCTTTGCTTACGAATGCCATAGAGTCCCATTTTGCAAAACCTGGACACCAACTGGAAGCACAGGAGTCGGTCTCTAAGAAAATCACTATCTAATCGATCCCAGACCTTCCATGACTGATTTTTATATCAATTGATACTTTTCTACCGGGTGAGTCATAAAAAACGCCCAACGTTTGAAAGGCTACTGCTCCTTGAATATACAAGCAATAATATTTTCAATATCTGATTAAATAGCTAACATGTTGAATTATTTTTAGAAAGTTTTTTGGCTAAAATTGGTCAACCCGTTCAGATTCTGTTAGCGATTTTCTAAAATGAATCCTTTTGAGAAACCTCAAAAAACATGCAAAAGTTACCAGCAAAAGTCCCTAATGTGTTAACCTCACAGCGATGACTTTCAGCACGGTTAGCGAGTGCTTTCTTTTTGACGAGTTGAAAAGTCTTCCCCTAGTGTGAATAACTTGCTGTTTTCGCTCGTTTTTGCAGGTTCTCGAAAGGGGCTTTCTACAGAAAACCTCCTATTTCGATGGGAAGGAATGGCCGATTAAAACCGGGTAAATTACTGAACCTAATTTCACATATGGGGGATAAAATAAGACAGTTTAAAATTTCATTGCTTTGATATTCAGGGACCAGGATTTTTTCAAACGCCGGGCGTTATTATTGACTCGCCTAGTATGATTGACTTATATCATTTTTTACATGACCACGATTGATTTTTATATTATTTGAATAACTGGTAGCCTCTCGTGATACATCCGGTACAAATAAGACAAAGTACCCCTGAGAAACACGGCCCCCTGAAGAGAAAAGCATTCCTTTAGGACTGACGGAGCTACCGTGCTTAAGAAAAGTAAAAATGAATAATAAATAAATGAACAGATAAAATGCTGTTGTTCCTCTCGCTAAAAGATATCTAATCACGTGTTAAAGTCATCAAAAACAACAGGCTGGTGATTTCAACACAGAAAAGTTTTGAAAATCATCATAACTCTGATTGGAAAATAGAAAGTGGCGTCTTGTTAACACTCAGAAAGTTGCAGGTGAATTACTTTTATCACCCTAGGTATAAGGCTGGTTGACAGTTTACGGGGTGTCTCAGAAAAATTGTTTCAAGTTTGATTAAATACTAACAAACAATGATACGCTGAATGGGCACTTAGTCAAGTGACCCTTTTCCTAGATTTTAAATTAATTTTTGACACAAGAATCTTGCAAACCCGCTTAGAATTCATGGAGCTACAAGCTTTTGAAGTTGGTCATCGTTTCGGTTATTTCAGTAGTTTCAGGGCGAACCAAATAGGATCCGAGCAGCTTTTCGATGACCTAACTTTCAAGAACATTGATTCTTGAGGAAAAAGATTCAGTCTCTCTTGGATTACGTTTTGAACCTAGGTCTTTGGACATATGCAATGCTAAGCAAATTTTGACAATGATCGCAAGAATTAAATTACTTTAGAAGTCATATTTGGTTTGCTCTAATATCAACGAGGGGTATGACATTGGATAAGCTTCTCTTACCTCCGTCTTCGAGCTTTTTGCATTACAAGTAATCTGGGGGTCTCTGTTCTCAGCTATTGCATATTTATGATCTTTGAAAGCTCGCAACTCAATATATTTTCAGACGATTTGCACGATTTTGGTCTCTAAAATTATTTCATGATTATAGGGGCAGGGTTACCTTCTCATGAGCCTGTTCATGTAATTGCTATTTTTCAATATTTAATCAAACATCGAGCAATTTTTTGAGACAGCCTGTAGGCTAAGATATATTTTTTGTCTGTAAAGTCCAGACTCGTTGATGCAGAGATTGCAAAAAAATTGTTACTGTCATATATTCTGTCATGCTCAAATTGTGTCAGTAAATACAAGCATCGCCTCATAATTTGGTATCGTCACCGCAACTACCGTTTTCAGATTGTGTCCGCTTTTCTTGAATGCAGTCGTTGGCGAACGTCAATAGTTTCCTATTTCATAGGGAAACATTTTGTAAGGAACTGTAGTGGCCTACCACAAAAGATCTTACACTCTACTAGAAACGATCAGAGGTCATTTTAAAGTTAAAAAACTTCTCAATTTTTGGTCGTCAGCTGAAATCTTTTTAACAAACAATGTATTTACAGACCCATTAATACTAATACACTAATACAGAATGATACTTAGAGTATCATTTTTATTGATGATTTGTTTATTAGTAGTCCTCCATGAAGCTGGATGAAATATGAAATTCATTTGCACAGGAATATCAACTCTATCTTACCTGAGCGTTTTGAAACACTCAGTGCTTTCCCTGTTGTTGTTTGAGATATGGCAACGTAATTTAGCACAATAGTTGTCCATTATATAAACAATGAATTTCTAAAATAAGGCTTCAATTAACGATTTTTTTTTGTTGTTGCTAGAGCATAACTAGCATCATCATGTCACATGACGTTATTTCTAAAAGGCTGTTAAACTTTACTTTTCATAAAGAAATGAAATATGTAGATCACAATATATGTAAGTTCATAGTTTAGACTTAATAGGACAAATTAAATAGGATCAAGAGAGATACAAAGTACTTTTCACAGAGTGTGGTATGACAACTTGGTTACAATGGAGACAAGGCTAAAAGTGGAACGTCAAAATTGTTACAGTTCCATTGCTGAATGATAGAAAGTTAAACTTGGTACACACTGTACTCAACATAACTGCAACAACACCACACAATTTGTGGCCTAACGAAACACAGAGATGTGGAGATGGGAGTCTCTGTAACTAGTACAGGATTCAAGAGAAATTCAACACAGTTAATTGGCAGGTATGATTAAATCTTAGTACATTTGTATGTATGACTGAATCGTGCAAGTATTACTGAATCATTCTCCGTTACCTGTGGCCAAGTTCATTGCCAAAAGAGTATAGCTCCGCAGCAAACAAAATCAGATGAGAAGAAAATTACAATTTTTCGTCAATTATTTTCAAATTTGAAAGAATACTTCGAAATACATAGAAACATAGCAGACTTTCAAAGACATATCCCCCGGCCTTTTATCTGTCAGTTGCCACGTAAGAAAAACCTATGACCTCGTAGATACATGTGAAGTCTACCGCTGTCAATTTACGCACATATAGTGTGAATTCCGAAATCAGAAGATTGATCGAAAACTTTCAGGACTGCATCTAAAACATGCAGTAATTCAATTTCAACTAAATGTCTGAAGGAAACGCTATGAAGTGATGTGAAGTT